>CM056378.1:16931326-17531326 GCA_029718625.1 Synaphobranchus kaupii
TCATTATTTCAAAGGTCTAGCTCAGTACTGTAGCATGACTTTATTTAGGAAGAAATGTTTTTTAATAATAATACAAGGATTTCTAAGTCATACATGTGCAGCTCAAAGTGCTTATCGGAAAATGCTGATGAATATTAAATAGCCATCAAAAAGATAAGTGAATAAGTAAAAACTCAATTTATACTTAATAGCCCCCCCCATTTTCGCGCATCAAAAAATATTGGACAGTTTAACATAATGTAGAATAAAGTAATCAATTTTATTATTTATGCATATCCTTTGCATGCCATGACTTCCTGATGTTTGTGACCCAACGATATCCAAAGACTCTTGATATCTTATTTTCTGGCACTCTTACAAGCGATACTATAACCTCTCTGCATTTGAATGGATCTCTATGGGAAAGGCCACGGGTAGTGTGCTCTCGTTATGCCTCGTCCCTGTATTCTGGCTGCTAGATCTTGTTCAATAGTTTTGCGAAGACCAGGGAGTAGTGCACTGCAGTAGTGAACCTTTCAGCATCAGCTGATTCATGCGTGCATTTGACATTTGAGGGAGAAAGGAGGCATGTATAATTTCATTATTTTAAGGAGTCCGCTGCTTTGCACTGCCTGCTCTGTTCTCAACGTACCGTGGTGCGTGTTAATATTGTTGTACTTCATGCAGTCTGCACTTCCCCATAAGTGAAGCAAACAAAACAGGTTTTCCAATTGACCCGTTAATTTTAAGTTCTCTTAGCCTGAATCCTCATACACATGTTTTTTTACATGAGCTCATGCGGTAAAGGTGTTTGTTGCTTGTTGTGGTTGTTTTTAACTCATTATCTCAAACCTTGTCTGGCAGAAATAAATAATTTTGCTTTATATTCACGCCGCTGTCCTGTGGATGGTGTTCTTTTCCCCCCGCTGCCTTTTAGAGGCGACCGATGGTTTAAACTGCACCGTCCATCTACATTTGTAGAACTATTGGTAATTATTGAAGAGAGTAGGTGGGTAATGTAGTGAATTTGGATTTGTAATTGAATGAGAGCGGTGGTTCAGTTTCAGATGGTATACGCAGCGTGCCATCTGTGCGTGTTCATTATTGCCTGCAACAGACGTGGTAAAACAAAGGTTGAGAAATACCGTAGTATGCTAAGCTGAAGGAAGCTTTACATGGAATATCCATTGAAGTGGCATGACGGTGGCAATATCTTTTAAAAAAAAAAGTTATTAAAATTTGCCAGCTGTGTTCAACGGTTCTCCATATTGTGTGTTTCCTCTGAGACTGTTGTTGCTGTGTTCACGTCAGACTGTACTGGGAGCTGGAATACTGCATTTCCCAGCCTTTTGGAACAGTGGCATCTGTTTCCTGACAACTTCTGTTATCTGCGTAACAGATTAATTACCCAAAAACGGGTAATATTTATAAAAGCTTACACCATACAGAGTATGTTGAAAAGTAGACAAAGTAAGTGTATAGTAATGTAAGCTTTTGGTTCAGCATATGTTTTATCTATATGTATGGCAAATTGTAAGATTGCAGTTTTGAACCCATTTCACTTAGCAAGACCCATTCGATTGTACTTTGAAATGTACCATGTTCACTGGTGCTTTCAGCATTTAGCCTTAATGGACTGGACATGGGATGTGATGTTCTGGGAATAACTCTCCTTTTTTAAATGATTTAGGCATGTTGTTTTGTTTTAAAAGCATTTGCTATATGAGTAAATGCAATTGTTTTTCCACAAGAGGTCTTGCAGAGGTGCATCGCTTCCAACGTTTTTAGCAGTGTAAAACTGAGGGCCACATGTATTCATTTTCATTTTTGCACCTGTTATTGGGTGGGTATTAATTGCTGACATGCAAAGTTTCATGCAGTCAAGATCATCATTCTAGTGGTCTCAGTTCAACAGTTTTAATTTGCATCCTGGGGCGATTAGCCTCCATCACTGTCAACGGTTTCACATACGTCTCCAGATAAACCAAACTGCGCTTCTATTTAAATAAAATGGCTAGATGAACTAGGTGTGAAAGTGCCCTTAGTTGCATCTATAAATAATCATCTCTTGAGCTGCATGGGCAAAACTGAAAGAGAAGATGTCAGAGGTTCTACACAATGCTCAGTGCACCGTGAATAGCAGACTGAATTCTGAGGCCTCTGCTTGCAGTTTAAGGGATTATCACATATCTTTTAAACTGTTCTTTGTATTGTTATTTTTTTTTATATTCCACTGCCTCCAAGGAAATATTCTTGTTCTGCTGACAGATCCTTCTGGATTAAATTGTGACGGGTACGCACAGTGGATAGTGGTTTGATTTTTTAAGAGCGGCAATTAAAACATAAAAACGGGAAAATGAAACCGAACTTATGTGGCCGAAATGGTTGAGAGGTGTTTTGAACTGAACATCGCTTGGTTCTACTTTGCGGTCCTTCCCAGAAACGGGCAGCTTTTCATTTTATTGTCATTCCAATCCTTCCTCAGTACTGTGCAATCATTTTTTCCCTCCTTTTTTTGAGCTTACTTTGTGGGTGACTCATCTCTATGGTCACAATTGTACTACTCGATTTGACTTTTAAAAGCACGTGTGGTGTTATTGCTATTCTGAATGTTTGGACGTTATTTGTTTCTCATCACAGGGGACCAGGTGTCTGACATATGAGGATACCTTAGAGCGTTACCCTTTGAGACGGGAACAACCGAGGCCCGCTCTGAGATTAACTTGCTCATTATGCAGTGAGTTAACACCCAACTAATAAGCCCCTGAGATGTGCCAGCTTGTGTAAAATTTTATCTCTTGTCCATTTAGTTCACTACATTATCTGAAACAATAATACACTTTTCTATATAAAGAAATTGAATTTATAGCTCATTAAACTTACATCAACCTCCACTTAATGCCTCCCTCTAATTGCTAAATAATGCACGGGCCTTTTTATGCGATTGCGCCAGATGGGAAGATGCAACGCAGGAAACAAACAAAAAAAAAAAAAAATATATTTCTTTGATTATGGAAGGGCACTAATATGGTTGGTATTTCACAGATTTCCCAGTGCTAAGATTGATTATTTTCTTTGTGCAGTCGTGCAGGTTGCATGTGTATTTGGTTTGTGCATAATTTTCCACTAAGGCTTCAGACAAGAAATTTGCTCTATGCAGTATAGGTCTTGAATGCAAGTGCAGTTTATTAATTAGGGAGATGCAAAAACATAAAAACACAATGACATACTGAATATTACTTTAAATAATTGTTCCTAGAAATTTGTTGCCTTCATTATATTGGAATTTCATTATAGGACACAGGATGTTTAATGCGAGGAAATGGTGCACAGGTGTTGTATTACTGGAAAGCAAGTTTGGTCTGTTTCAGGGAACTTCAGCCAAAATGTGATTACTGGCCAAATATAAATGGACATTATCAGGCTTTTACTGGTGCTCGCTCGCTCTCTCTCTCTCTCTCTCTCTCTCTCTCTCTCTCTCAATCTTTTACTCACTGTCTCTGTGACTAACACTATCTGAGATTTGTTGATATTAAGCTACTTCTTCTCTACTTCTCTGTAATGTTGAGGCTGTTATTTATTACAACATTGCTTTTCTTGTGAGGTTGCTTCATTGAGATTGTCTTGCCGGCAGAATCCATTACCAGTCAGTATTGTTCATCATCTGACATTATTGTATGCACCATGTTGTAAGCTAAATTAAAACACAGTGAATACATTTCTCAACGGCCGCAATGTTGTGAAAACTAACATTTTAAAAGTCGTAACCTCCGTTGGTTTTGCCCATAGAGAAAGAGACACACCCCCCCACCCCACTGCTTCCCCACACACCTTGTGAACGTGCATCAAAGTTTCTCACTACAATTGCAGGAATACAGACTAGCATAGCTACACTAAAAATGGATGCCGTCTCTAGTCCTGTTCGGCAATGCAGGAGTGGGTGAAACTCCATTTGCATCTAGCTGTGCTGTTATGTGGACACGCATGGTCAGTCTCATCATTGTTGATTTCTTGATTTCTTGGTTCACAACATGATTTGTTTTGAAAAAGAATTTGGGCCGGAATCCCTGGTTTTAGAATGTTTTAGAATTTGAGGGTATAAACACAGTGTATGGTGCTGGATTTCTCTCACAGCAGTTCTTTCTATGATTCTTACCAACTACACGTGACCGTTCCCCGATATTTTCCAACAAAAAAAAGTTGCCAACTCCAGCTTTAATTCAAAATGGGCAAAAAACAAAAAGTAGCGGTGATGCACTGGGCTGCATGTGATGGAGGGGTACTCTCGGCCTCCCAGTGGCGCGCTGGCTACTGCAGAAACCAGAGATGACCTTACCCTGAAAAATAAACAGTGCTCTTCCCGCCCTTAATGATAATAAACTCCCCACGCTTTTTTTCTTCCCTCTTTTCTTCTCGCGAAATTAATATTTGATAAAGGTTAAGATTGTGCACCAGCCGTTACCTCCCCGTGCAGCTTGCCCAGTGCTCAGGCCCTGCTTTTGGGATCCTCGGCATCTTTTCAGCCGCAGGCCGCCCCTCCCTTTCTGTTTGGCGCTCGCTATTTTTTTTTTCTTGTTTTGCTGAATTCAATGGAGTGCACACACTCTTCAGAGTTCTTGCTTTCTCTCATAAGGAAATCACTGAGCAGTCTCAGAACGTAGGATTTTGAGCCAAGGAGCCTGATAAAATTAATTATTTGTGATTTATATGAAAATTTTGTTGTATTTATTTTTAAAATAATGGCATTTACTGTAATCATTGAGGGCATGCAAATGTAATTAAATCCCAAGTCATTCACTGGAGACCAGATTAGAATCATAGAGTGTAATTTTTCATATAATAAGAGCAATGAGTGGTAATGGACTTCTTGGAATAGTTTTTATTTTTTATTTTGCAGCGCCAAACATGGATACTAGAGACCTTCATAAATGTCAGCATGACATCCCTTTAATACTTGATCTGCCCTGAAACATGGCCTTACATTAAATAATTAAATGTGTTACTAATGGTAACTAATGGTAAGAAATGGTATATTTGTTTCTTTAGATCCTACCATAGTGACATGTAAGAAACAGTGTGCCTGTGCGTGTGCGCATGCGTGCGTGCTTGTACATATGTATATAATATTTCATGTAATATGGCTGCCTCTGGCAAGTGATTTCTTACTAAACCATACACAAAGCTAGATGCACATGTTTAGTACTTTTATTTTGATGTAATTGGAAATGTTGTTTTCCAACAGGAAGCACATGCATGGAGATCGTTAAATTTAATAAGAATCCATTTACTTTGACACACTTGTTTATTAATATGCATAACATGTGTACCTCTTGACAAGCTACAGGGATATCTTGCATACGCCAATCAAAACAAAACGCACATCAACTACAGTTTTCAACCACAGCAATTATTTTAACTAACTGAATAAATCATGAAGTCCACGCCAGAACATGATGTAAAAATTCCACTCTTTAAGCAATAAATCAAATAAACCTTGAAGCCTCATTTACAGTTCAATTAAGTTTAGGCCTATTAAGTTATATATTTATTGCCATATCATTATAGTTGGGACCAATGGAAGTCCAATATCTTATGTGCGGGCCAATTAAATTGAAAGTATTTTCGTGGTTCTGAAGCCCGTAAATGGGAACTTTATCACTTCTTGCCCAGCCACTGAATGGGTTGTCTATCTCTGATGTTGCAGTGGACCGCATTCAAATGTTCAATAAAATGCACATAAATTCGAGCCAACATGAACGAACTCATTTTACTCGCCTAGCTAGAGAAGTATTCTGTTTAAATAAAAGTGTTGGAAATGCTAATATGGCGTTCTTGTCCAGTTGAGTACATTGAGCTGGAACCTGCAGCGGCCGTGCGCCTGCGCCCGCAGGTATACTCGTGCCCTCCTCGGTCACGCCCGTATAATCGCGTTGTTTTATTAGGACTGACTGGGAATATTTAGCGCTGTGCAGACCTGTCACTCTGAACCGGCCGCGAACCGTCGGAAAGCCCGGATTCGGGCCAATTTGGCAGAGGACTGCGGGGGCGGGGCGTGTTTCTGAGGCAGTTTTTCGGTCTAAATGCGGGGCTTTGTCAGGGAAGAACGGTCGGCTGGGTCGTTGGCTTATCAGGCAGGGGACAGCGTCGGTGGAAGACGAGCTGCCCGGGCGTGAGTGGTGTGGGGGTGCACCGTGTCACCCCTTCTCAAAGGCTCCACGGTGCGCCACAGCGAGCGACCGTGCCATGCTGCTATTTTATCTGTTGGTTTGGCTGCGACAGTTGCTGAATTTCCCTCCAGATGTAGGCGTGCATATTGGCAAGTCCACGCCCCGTCGTTGTTTAGTGCCATGTTGGCCCTTTTACTTTTACTGGCAAGGCTACTGTTACTCAGCCAATATTTCATTAGGCTTCTGCCCATTCATTAGGGTGAAGCGTACAGGGGTCTGTATAATACCCTGAAGCGCGGACATTGCCTTCCTGAACACGACACGGCATGTTTTGCGTGTCACTCCTAAGCATGTGCTGTGCTCAGTTAGTGGGTAAGATCCTATTCGCAAATGTAACCATTCTCACAGTGGCACCTGACTCGAGATCAAACATCAGGCCAAAGCCTGTACACAAGTAGGCTGCTAATGAATTATCCCTATCGATATTACGCTTTCATACCGAAGGTATTATGTTGGCGTAAGTGTTCCGTGAGCGTACGGTTTTTTGTAAAGGTTAGCCTCGTGCTTTCATTTGGACTTGATTGTCTTTGCGGCAGCATGTTGTGCGGTTCCACCCTGCTGATGAGATGCACGGGCAGAAGTACGGGCACTCCTGAATCAGTGGGGCGAAGCAGCTTTCACGGAGATTAAAGGTCTGCTCTGGTCTTAAGAACAAAATCAATGTAGTCACTCCGCCAAAAGATTATAACTGTGCATCGATCCCGTTGGGGGGGGGGGGGGGGTGGAATAAATAAACTGGTCGAAACTGAAAAGACACAGCTTGCTAACGACTATAACACTCTGAGAGGAAGAGAGACTCTTATTGCCCAGGCCTGAATTTTCAGGACAGTGGCGGGAGGGACGTTGTAAACTGCCTGCAGTGACATCTGACCATTTGGTAATCGGACTGGCCTGTAACTGTTTACAAAGTCAACTTGTAAAGATGGGTGTCCAACTTGTACAGGGTTTAATCGCTAAACATTTACAAAAAACGGTAACAATTTAGGAAAATCTCTAAATGAGTGAACACATTTTTATTTTGTAAGCGCCAATGTTATGAAAATAATTGATATAGTCCTATTCTTGTCGTGAGGCTTGTGTTTAGAAGTATGAGTGCTGATATGGTGCCGATTTTGACAATTGAGTGAGGTTTGATATCGATGGACATGGGAAATATATTGCTTAGGCATAGGCTTGCTCACATGGAGAAAATCAAACTAGCACTCCTCAAAATGCTTTGCAAAAGAATGGAAGAGGGGGGAAAAAAGTGCCATTTGGTCTCACTTTGAGCAGATTTCTGAAAATAAAGTCAAATGTAAAGTTTGCGGCATTGACCTCCATACTACAACAGCACCGGTTGTAAAATCATGTAAGACGACTGAGTGATGAGCAGTGTAGCAGCCGCGCACCCCAATGAGAGCTTTCACTTTGAAAAGGTGCGACAAGACTAAGAAGGAAAACAACATGGCCAGCGGTGTTTATGTTCTCACTAAAGGAAAGCTTTTACGGCTTTTTCTTCGTCCTTACTTAAATAAGATGCATTCGTATTTTGCCAGTTTTTTTTTATTTTATAGAATACAGATCTTCTTTTGAAAATTCAGTAACCCCAACACCTTATCCCTGTTGCATCCTGTCAACGCATTTTCAGCTGTCCGCTCTACTATCCATCTTTATGGTGCTTTTATGTGATTTGTGCTCTTATATAGGCCACTTCCTTTTTCAAGCCCTTTTGTACTTTTATTTAAAAGCACATCTTGTCTATGCAGCAAATTCAGAACCCCCCCGCCCCAAACCTTGTCCTTTAAACATGGAAATGCATTATTTTCACTGTGTAACCATTTAGCGATTTCTTTTCCGAGTTTGTCCCATCCATAATTTTAATGGCTGTCTTTGCCATCAAGCAGTACATCTACAGCAGTATATATTGATGAATATGCATTGTATTATACTGTTCCGTGCTATGTGCTTCATAGTAATAATTCGCTAACAGATACCAAGGGTCTGTTTGGTGCCTCTGATTAATTTAGTGCAGGTTTACCGGGTTAGCGACATTAAACTTGCGTGTAAACCCGGAGTCCGAAAAGATGTGGGGTTAACAAGATCCATTCCCTTGTTCAATAACATTGGGATTATTGTTCCTCTCGATCATTTTGTCTACAGGAAGGAGGGCGTTGAGATGTTAAGGACCTCAATTGAAATGGGGATAGATACTTTATAGACGGCAGGCAAAATGACAAGATGGACTGAATTGCCTGCTCTCTAAGCATTAAACGATCTTGTGTACTTGTGTTCACTAAAACCAGTGCTAAATACAGGAATGGCGGTACAGGAATCCTGATTCACATGAACAACACTTTGCTTTGTCATTAGCATTTGACATCCCCATGGCGACCAAGCAGGTGCTAATAAGGCTGTTAATTATGATATGGTGTAATTTTTTCTGAACCGCAAGGAGCTATTTCAGTAGGGGGGAAGAGTCTCTGCTTGGTGCAGGAAGCTGACCGGGTGCTCGCATTCCAGGCTTCCTTAACGACGCTTGGCATTCTCACTCATTACAGCAATTACGCTGTCAGAGTTTCAGCGTTTAAACAAGGCAAATGAGTCCTGCCAGCGAGTCTGTCTCCACGGGCCCCCGCTCTTGAGCAGCACGCCTGTGGGTCAGCGTCGGAACGTCGGCGCGGCCCTACCTCCTCGTCCCGCTGCACGACGCTCCCCTCGATGGTTCTCCTGAGACTGACCCACTGCGACACTGCAGTGGTCCGAGATTAGATCTGCCCTCCATCAAGTGTTTTAAATCATCGCCACGAACGAGGAAACCACAAACCGTCAATGGCCTTGGTAAAAAAAAATCATAAACAAAGTAATGAATAAATAAAAAGGGAGCTCCGAGAAGAAAACCAATGACTGTGATCCACAATTCTGAGGTCTATATATATCAGCCAATGTAAAATCGTATGTATTTTTGTATACTGTTTCTGGTCAAGGTTGTGTGTGATTAACAGCTTAAGTATATATATATATTGTTTTGGCTGTAGTCCAGTACATTGAACTTGAATTAATTAATTAATTAATGAATATTAGGTTAAAGAGTAGACTGTCAGCTTTAATTTGAAGATATTTACAACCAATACCAGATGAACCGTGTATGAATTACAGCCTTTTTCTACCCCCCCCCCCCCCATTTCAGGGCTTTTTCTTCACAATTGAAGTATTCTTTGGTCATCCACGACAGTAGTCTTCCGTGGCCTACCAGGCCGTTTTCTGTTGCTGATCTCACCAGTGCATTCTTGCTTCTGAACAATGTATCAAACGGTTGATTTTTGACACGCCCGATGTCTCGGATCGATTTATTCAAATTTTTCAGCCTCACGATGGCCTGCTTTACTGGCATTGACACTTATTGACACTTATTTGGTCCTGATAGTGAGAGACAACAGCAACCGACTCCAAATGTAAATTCCACACTTAGAATCAGCTCTAGACATTTGTGCATTAACTAATGAAGCAAAGCCACACAGCTGGCCAAGAAACAGCTGAGCAACCAATTGTCCAATTCATTTCACTCCCCTAAAATGGGGGGGGGGGACTATGGGCTGTAATTCCTACACCTGATCACCTGATATGGATGCAAATACCCTCAAATTAAAGCCGACAGTCTGCATTTTAATGTCCATATTCATTGTTTTAAAATCTAAAGTGCTGGAGTTCAGAGCCAAAAGAGCAAAATACTGTCGCAATACTTTTGCGTATATAAATACACAAGTAATCTGAATGAAGTCTTTCGTGGCTTTCTACATCATTGAGATCCGTACGTATCGGCAAACACAAAAGCAGGTTTTTTTCCCCCATGTTGTGTGAGGTCTGATTTGCATGTGACTCACAGCTTCAGAACTGTCTGTTTTCCAAGGAGATCATTTCACTGGCAACACCTCACACGCAGTGGAGAGAGGCAGGATGAGGCTGGCAGTTGTTGGGCAGCCTCAGTGAAATTATGTAAATTTTTGTATTTTTACACTTCTATTCCAGGTCATTTACTTATTTTATTTTCTTCTATTTTCATTTACTTATTTTATTCCCTGCCACATTAAAAAAAATAAATACAAAAAACAGCGCTTTCCTCCTGAGTCTTCCTTGTACGGCTCTGTTACAGAAGTGGTTTCTGTGCTCTGATGTCAGAAAAAGAATAGCCTAAAATACCCCACGCACTGTGGTGAAATCTGAGAAGACTTGTGTGGCACTCCCAATTCCCAGGACTTCATTGATTTTTTTTTTCTTCAGGTCACAAGGTCAGTAGGTAAGGTTGCACAGAATTCTGCTGAATTTTTTACTTCCAACTTTTAACGTGACCAATTTCTTGCATGCGCAGTCATGGGGATGGGGGGGGGAGGGGGGAGGAGAAAGTAGTCGCCTATTCCCCAGAGCCCTGCTAATGAATGGTCTTCAGGTCATAGTGCAAGGTCACCCCTGATGCATTATCAGAGACAAGTGCATTTGTAATACTGCATTAACTAACATCCATGTCTGCCCATTACTCAGTTTTTCATATCTCTTTCCACACTGAATGGCTATATAAACTCAGTGGCCACTTTATTAGGTAACCTACACCTATCTAGTACCGGGTAGGGCCCCCTTTTGCCTGGATTCTTTGTGGCATAGATTTGACGAGGTGCTGTAAACATTCCTTAATGATTTTGGTCGATGCTGACTCGATGGCATCACACAGTTCCTGCTGATTTTTCTGCCGCGCATTCATGCCGTGGACCTCACGTTCCACCTCATCCCAGTGGTGCTCTATTGAGATCATTGGACTGTGCAGGCTCTCGCCCAATGCATGCTGGGATAGGGTCCAGCACCCCCCGCAACCCTGACCAGGAATAAGCGGGTTAGATAATGGATGGATGGATGGATGGACTGTGCAGGCCATTGTAGTGAACTGAAGTCACTGTCATGTTCGTGGAACCAAATTGAGATGATCCGTGCTTTGTGAAACGGGTTATTATCCTGCTGGAAGTATCCGTTTTAAAAAGGCTAGACTGGCCATAAGGCGATGCAAATGGTCAGCAACAATGCTTAGGTATGCGGTTGCATTCAAGTGATGCTCAATTTGTATTAAGGTGACTGTGTGCCAAGAAAACATTCCCCGCAGCATTACACCACCACCACCAGCCTGCACCGTTGACACAAGGCAGGATTGATGTATGGATTCATGCTGTTTATGCCAAATTCTGACCCTACCATCTGCATGTTGCAGTAGAAACGTAGAGTTTCGTCAGACCAGGTAACATTTTTCCATTCTTCAATGGCTCAGTTTTGGTGATCAAGTGCCCACTGTGTCCTCATCTTCCTGTTTTTAGCTGACAGAAGCGGGAGACAGCGTGGTCTTCTGCTGCTGTAGCCCATCCACTTCAGGGTTTGACCAGTTGTGCATTCAGAGATGCCCTTCTGCAGACAACTGTTGTACACTGCTTTTATTTGAGCATTTGTGGCCTTTCTGTTGGGTTGAAGTAGTCTGCCCATTCTCCTCTGATCTCCCTCACTAATAAGCTGTTTTCGCCCACAGAACTGCCGCTCACCGGATGTCTTTTTTGTTTATCGCACCATTCTCTGTAAAATCTAGAGACTACTGTGTGGAAATCCCCGAAGGTCAGCTGTTTCTGAGATGCTGGAACCACCATGTCTGGCATTAACAATCATACTCCGGTCGAAGTCGCTTAGATCTTGCTTAAATCATCCATTCTGATGTTTGGTCGATCAACAACCTCTTCACCATGTCTGCGTACTTTGGCCTATATATTGAGTTGCAGCCACATGACTCACTGTTTGGAGGAGTGAGCATTTGCATTAACAAGAAGGTGCATCTGATAAAGTGGCCACTGAGTGTATGTGCCCCCACCATGTCAGTGCTATTAAACATAGGTCATAGGTTAAAAATAGGTCTAGGTACTCTGCTTTTTGTATGTATTTTATGGAGTTGCCATGCAGTGCAAGTTTATAACGCTGACATTTTAGCAAGCCTTGTTGGACTTTTTTTTTTGGGATATTTGTCATCCCAGCTAAAACGTCTGGTGTCTCTAATGTCCATAAAAATTTCTGGAGACCGAACATGTCCTTAATGTACACTTTGTCAAAGGAAAATAAAAGGGGAAAGAGCAGACTTCTGACTTGAAAGTTGCCCTTTGGTCACAATGCAAGCGTGTCCAAAGCCTTTCACAAAATCACTCTCTTTTTTTATTATTATTATTTTTTTTACAGTTTTAAACCCCTTACTGTGACAGGCTACATTCCAGATACTTTTTTTAATACAAAAAACCTTTGTTTTCATACATTCAAACTTCATACATTCAGCTTGTGGTAATTATTGGATAATAAAATTGTTTGATTAAATGTGGGTGAACTGTTCTGCTTGTCATTCAGCACTCGTCCTGTTGTGCAGGGCTGCGTTAAGATTTTGCGGACCCTGGCACTATGACAATCTTTAGGCCCCTCGCCTCTGTAATTTGACAGCACAGGAAGTGCTATGTTTAGGCCTACTGCCTATTTATAAATACAATGTAGCCAAATCAACAACAGCTCACATCTCTGAATTATTGCTGCTCTCAGACAACAGTGCACGACAGGAGCAATAGCCGACCGAACGCGAACGCGGAATCGATACTCGCTGCCCATATGTAGGCCTACTGCTACTCACCAAACGGCTCAGACACGAGGAACGCATCAATTATAGCTCGCAGTCTGTTGCAACTCAACAATATAATCAGCAGCACGATTGCACACCATATGAATCCGCAGTGAGTTAAATCCAAATGGAAATGAACGACGATAAGTGCAGGCCTGTACTGCGGAAGAGCCGCCTGCTTATAGGCGCAATGAAGTGCGGGAGGCCTATAATCTAAATAACAACATGTCACATTAACACTACAATCCAGGCAGGCCAGGTCTTTAATGAAACCGGGAGGGGTGGTAGCCTACCCATTTAGAAGCTGCTTTCTTGCTTTTGGTGCTGAGAAGTCCATAATGATATCATTGAAATCCGGGGTGCTTAAAAACTAGTCGCTTTCTAAGCGCCCGCCAGTTAGATTGCTGTGCCTTTCTTGTCCCGTGGTGGACATCTCCTTTGTTCTTTAACGGTGACGGTTTAGGAAATGAACGCTCCCCAGATGCGTTACTCACAGGGAAATTTAAATAGATTCTCGAGGCGATGTAAACTTAACAAAAAAAAATAGAAGCTGAAATGTCACATAAAGAACAGTTGTTTTACATTGAACATCTTTGTAGTTCGCTACTGTTTTGCTACGGCAGTATCGCTGCAGTTTTTAAGCAAATGGAGTAGATGGTTAGCTAGCTATCCATGATAGAAAATGTACTGAGACCATTTTTACCCGAGATAAAATAGAATTTTAATACCGCAAACCTAGCACCTAGCACCTGGCTTGCTACTTGACAAGAAAGAAAGGGTCAAGAATGTGTTGCCAAGAAACCTGCACCTTTCTTGCTTAAGGTTTATTATTTTTTTTGTGAACTTTTGAGATCCAGGCAGCGGAACAGAGAGAGCATGATCGATAAGCTACAAGCAGGATTTCTATTTTTGATATTTGTGATATTTCTTCCCTGGTCCTTGTGGGCCCCCTGACAGCGTGGGCCCGGTAAGCCCATGCATTAATCCGGGCATGCTATTGTGGTCTCCTGACCAATGTGAATAATATGGGGATCCAGACTACATTTCTAAAGCTGTACTGTACTTTATATTGATAACATTTTAGCAGGTTAACATGGCTGACATTAAGCCTGCACGTTTTGTTTTACGGTCGCGCCAGCTATTCCGCTAAAGTAGTCGATGTCAATGAATGATTGTATCCTGCCATGCAATGTGACACCTTTTTCTCCTCCCCACAAGCCTTTATTTCACACCTGTCTTAGAGATACGTCGGTATGCATGTCAAACTATTTTTTTTTTCCTTTTTTGGCTTGCATAATAACTTAATTTTTTTGTGTAATGTTTCATTGCTTAATCTTGCAAAGGTTGCGTGGTATTTGATTGAAGTCCCTCCATGTCTATTGCCTGCCACAGGAAGACATAATTTAAAATTGTAGCTGTGGAAATTAGTGTCCTGTCATGTGGGAATATTCAGAATAGTACAGCTGCTCTCCTATAAATTACACGCAGCCAGGTGCCATGACCTGAGCACAAGGGATAAATGCTATCAGTTACCTGTGCTTTAGGTTGGAACATCTTTCCAAGCTTGCCGCCTTACTGACATGTATGCACTGTGTGTGGCCAGACTCTATGCAGTATAAACAGTGGTCCCTGTGTTGTTTTTTTTTTGTAGTTCGACTTCGAATACACTGCATGACTGTTTGTTCTGATATAGATGGCTGAGCTATTTGTGTTCCGGGTGTTGTGTGGTCTAGATTGTCATTTCTTTGAGTCCAAGTTATACGTCGTCCGTTTTGTTCGGCGTGGCGCTATCAAGTTGTCCATATAGGCGTTGTTGGTGGATTGATTGGATGTGAAGGTGATAACCTGAAAGAAGGTTTTATGCTCCTTTCTTTCTTTCAAATGGGGCCTCATCCTGTTTATTTCCTCAGTCAGTCTCGTATCATATGGGGTTCTGTAAAATAAACATTCCATGTGATTATTTTAATTCGGAGCCATTCTGTAACACACTTGTTGATGCGATTAATTTTTGGTTTTTGCATTGAGTTCAATTTGGCTATGGTGCAATGAGTTTACTGCAGCAAGCTTTGAAAACTAATTTGAAATTTATGTTAATGCAGGTAACTAAAGTGCACTTGTGTTATCAAATTTCTTTTTTCATAAAATATGTGCCATTACAAATTATTTTTAGAAACCCAGCCTGCATATAAATTACAAACATGTTTGGTAGTCACGTTTCATAATTTTATTTATCTGCTGTGTGCTTTCTAAACTTTGAAGTCAAGAATACATGTCAGGTGTAAACTTTTGTGAGTCATTGGGCCATTTGGAGGGAGAGTGGCCCCTTTGAATCTTGACCCCTCAGATGTTTCTGATATTTGATACCTATAATGTGACCTTGGAATCGGCCCTTGTTGTGCACCCCTGGCTTAAAGGAACAGTTCACCCTTAAAGATTGGTGAAAAAAGATTTATACAATTTTGTTTTTGATTGTCTGATGGGTTGCTTCTTTTCACCATACTTTCAGGAGGTTTAAATAATTTTTTCTTGCTGACGGGAGAATCCCCAATGGCAGATGGACACTTTAAGCCATTTTAACCTAGAATTACCCTATAGACCTATGTTATTATTTTCAGCTTCTGTCTGATCAAATCTTGCAGGATGATGGTCGACTACAAATTTCTGTTCAAGCTTGATTTTAATCACTTTCTGGCCCAAACCCCACAAAAAAAAAAAAAAAAAAAAAAAGAATAATTAAAAAGCTTGAGGGATGTAGATAATTTTGAAAAGATCAGCCAATTAATTAACATTAAAGTGGGTGTGCAATATATGACATCTGCTAATTATACCCAGAATATAATTGATGCTTTAAAGGTCATATGGTGAGCCATTGCAGGATTTTCAGAAACCCCCCCCACTTTGAAGTACAGCAGTTGGTGAAATGGCTTCTTGGCCTCCAGCATTAGTCCACACAGTTTGCAGAACGGTAAAAGCTCACTGGTCCCTCAAAGGCTTGGGCTGTGAGATGAACCTGGTCGTGTTAGTGTAACCGTGTAGTAGTGGAGTGTGACCGTGTGGTAGTGTAGTGTAGTGTGATTGTGTGTTACTGCAGTGTTAGTATGACCGTGTGTTAGTGTTGTGTTAGTAGTGTGACCGTGTGTTAGTGCAGTGTTAGTATGACCCTGTGTTACTGCAGTGTGTTAGTGTAGTGTGTGACCGTGTGTTACTGCAGTGTTAGTGTGATCGTGTGTTAGTTTAGTGTTAGTGTGACCGTGTGTTAGTGTTGTGTTAGTCTGACCGTGTGGCAGTGTAGTGTGACCGTGTGTTAGTATGACCCCGTGTTACTGCAGTGTGTTAGTGTAGTGTGTGACCGTGTGTTACTGCAGTGTTAGTGTGATCGTGTGTTAGTTTAGTGTTAGTGTGACCGTGTGTTACTGCTGTGTTGGTGTGACCGTGTGTTATTGCAGTGTTAGTGTGACTGTGTGTTAGTGTAGTGTTAGTATGACCGTGTGTTAGTGTGACCGTGTGTTAGTGTAGTGTTAGTGTGACTGTGTGTTAGTGTTGTGTTAGTATGACCGTGTGTTAGTGTGACCGTGTGTTAGTGTAGTGTTAGTGTGACTGTGTGTTAGTGTAGTGTTAGTATGACCGTGTGTTAGTGTGACCGTGTGTTAGTGTAGTGTTAGTGTGACTGTGTGTTAGTGTTGTGTTAGTCTGACCGTGTGGCAGTGTAGTGTGACCGTGTGTTAGTGCAGTGTTTGTATGACCCTGTGTTACTGCAGTGTGTTAGTGTAGTGTGTGACCGTGTTACTGCAGTGTTAGTGTGACCGTGTGTTAGTGTAGTGTGTCCGCGTGTTAGCGTAGTGTTAGTATGACCATGTGTTAGTGTTGTGTTAGTATGACCGTGTGTTAGTGTGACCGTGTGTTAGTGTAGTGTTAGTGTGACTGTGTGTTAGTTTAGTGTTAGTGTGACCGTGTGTTACTGCTGTGTTGGTGTGACCGTGTGTTATTGCAGTGTTAGTGTGACTGTGTGTTAGTGTTGTGTTAGTATGACCGTGTGTTAGTGTGACCGTGTGTTAGCGTAGTGTTAGTGTGACCATGTGTTAGTGTGACCGTGTGTTAGTGTGACCGTGTGTTAGTGCAGTGATAGTGTGACCGTGTGTTAGTGTAGTGTGACCGTGTGTTTGTGTAGTGTGTCTGTGTGTTAGTGTTGTGTTAGTATGACCGTGTGTTAGTGTAGTGTGTGACCGTGTGTAAGTGTAGTGTGACCGTGTGTAAGTGTAGTGTGACCGTGTGTTAGTATGACCGTGTGTTATTGCTGTGTTAGTGTGACTGTGTGTTAGTGTGATCGTGTGTTAGTGTAGTGTTAGTGTGACTGTGTGTTAGTGTAGTGTGACCGTGTGTTAGTATGACCGTGTGTTATTGCTGTGTTAGTGTGACTGTGTGTTAGTGTAGTGTGACCGTGTGTTAGTATGACCGTGTGTTATTGCTGTGTTAGTGTGACTGTGTGTTAGTGTAGTGTGACCGTGTGTTAGTATGACCGTGTGTTATTGCTGTGTTAGTGTGACCGTGTGTTACTGCAGTGATAGTGTGACCGTGTGTTACTGCAGTGATAGTGTGACCGTGTGTTAGTGTAGTGTGACCGTGTGTTTGTGTAGTGTGTCTGTGTGTTAGTGTAGTGTTAGTATGGCCATGTGTTAGTGTTGTGTTCGTGTTACCGTGTGTTATTGTTGTGTTAGTGTGACTGTGTGTTACTGCAGTGTTAGTGTGATCGTGTTTGAGACGTTGGCATTTCATCATGTGTTTGCTAAACAATAAAGAGCACGGACAGGGCCGGCTGATACCCCGGGGGCTTCTGGGTGATCGATTTTAAATGATCAGCCACTTCATTTGTTTCATAAGGTCAATTAAATGACACCGTTGGTTTCCTGAGCCAGAGGATGCACCGGCCTGGTTTAAAACTAAATTAAATGGCACTTTAACACCGATTGCTGTGGCTTCCTTTAATCTCGAATGAAGGGCTGGACGGGGGACGACAGCCCTCACTATGATTTGTGCATCTCTCAATTAATTTGGCTGTCTCAGAATGAAGAATTTTACATCAATACCATAAGCTCAGCTGAACTCCACGGGCCACAGCTAGCTTTTGCTGATAGGTTTTTTATTACCGCATAATGAATGGAATGCTGTTAGACCATTTGTTAAAAATGTTGACATTTAGTTTAAATAAGTGCCTGTGTGTGTGTGTTTTACGCTCACATGCACACTTTCATATTTCTTTTAGACCCATTTCATGCATAGCAGATGACTTCTGATATTCTATATGCATAAGATTGTCAGCTTATCTTTGTCCATCTTGCTCTTTTTATCTATCTCTACCTACTCTTTGTAAAGGGAAATAAGATGCGATCGAGGATATCTCAGATTTAGAACAGGATGCATATCCGCTGCTCTCCAAAAAATGCACTGAGCCATACATCACCTGTGGTACTCATTTAGAGAACCACAAAGCACGTTTCATTATCCTGTGCGTTAATCGGCGGGACTGCCTGCCCCTGCACCCTGACTCGGCACTATTTGTTACATGCCTTGAGGATAGGCTTGCAATTAACCAAACGCAAGTCTTTTATACCGCTCCGCGTAATCAGTGCTCCGCTTTTGTTATTCTAAATAAGATAATTTGCGTTTATAGCTTCGCGTTCCAGTGCGTTTCTGGTGTGTGTCTGTGGAGCGCATTAAGGGGGGGGGGGGGGGGGGGGGATGAGGGGGGAGGGATAGGGATATTCTTCTTTTTTTTTAAAGGGCCATTTGTTTGAACAATTTCAGCTGTAATGTTTCTTTCTTTCTTTCTTTGCCCGTGGGGAATGGGGGTGGAGTGTAGCCGTCGACCACTGAGAGTGTCACAGTTTCGGGAGCTCTTTCCTTGTGGTTAATTCCCTGCAAATCCATCAAAGAGGCAGTTTCTGACCTCGCTCTAGTGGAAATTTCCACAAATGCATGACCACAGGCAAGACTGCTGTAGTGAGGGCTCTGCGCCCAATTGATATCTGTTCAGATAAAAGGGACCAGAGTGGAGCGAGTAACTGGTGAGCAATTGGTCCATATGGGTCGGTGATGAACGGCATGTGGTGGTCCCCTCCCATTATAGAGTTCATGAACCCTCACTCTCTAATCATTGGTCAGGGCTAATTTGGGACCAACCAATCCCCACCTAGCTGAAAACTACCCCGTGGATTCAAATCCCCTGCCCCCGCCTTGCAGAATATCGCATGTAGGCTACATAATTCACTCTCTCAGCAGGCAGTATTCCTTCACCAAAGCTAATGTTACATATTTTTCACTTATTTCAGCCCCTCTGTTGAAGAACCAAGAGTTTCACACCTGCAGCTCTCCAGCCACATGGATTTGGCATGAGATAACACTGGGCAGATGGATTGCCATAGACAATGTGAATAGAATTTACCACTTTCTGCGCCATGTGGTACCGCTCCCTACTTGCCACTTCAAAAACGCAATTACGGTGGTTGCAGCCGGACATAAGAATTTTACTACTACAGGATGTTCGGCCTGTGATTGTCACAGACTGTGTCATAATAGGAAGGACCGCGCGTTTCATATTGTGCTGATATAGCTGTGGAGGATACAAGACAGACTGCCAGGTTAAATGGAGAGGAATAAATAGTGCACTGTGGTAAATTGTGTGAACACAGAGGTTTCCAAAAAATTTTGCAAGGGCAATTAAGGACATGAGACGCACACCTCAGGACAACGTCTGAGTTTAACCAGGGCTGACATTAGACTAAATTTAACTATTCACTGTGGAGTTATTAACTTAACTAATTCCAGCTGACTTTTTTTTTGTAGTTTATTTTGGTTATTTATAACTCATGGACATCAAATATACTTCCCTCTGTAGCCCCGCCATGCAGCACTATTTTTGTTTGTAGCACATGATCTTTACGCTTCTGAGTATGAAATTTTGCGCAGTACTGTAAATCGGCCCAACCATGTGATGAGTCTGAAAAATTCAATGTTTGCTTCAATTTTCTTTTTTCTTTTTTTACCCAGTGTGTGGGATGTGTCACAGCCAACCAGGCGTGGGCTTCGTCCAAAGTGGTTTTATGGAATAACCACCCACCCTCTGATAATGGGTAGTAAGGGAGAAAGTAGAGGGGGAGAGGCGGGAAACGGGAGAAAGAGGGAAAGGGAAACAAAAAGATAGAGGGGATATTGCTCCGTTTAAATGCTGTTGATTTTATTTTATTTTTTCTCCTGGGTAGTTGCAGTACTGTGGCGGCAGGCTGTGAACCTTCTTGTGTGGGTGTTTGCTTCTCCACACATATCTGCTGTTTGGGCTGTGAGTCAGTACTAGGGCTGCATGTCCTCCTGCTTTGTTTGCACAGATGAATAGAGTTCTAGAAGCTCTGCTCTGGCCATGAGAAATCTAGCGGCGATGTAATTAGGGGTCAGAGTGCACAGTGGAGCGGGGAGGGGAGGGGGGGGGGGGGTGTTTGCTGTAATATTTGGTCTCCAAAAGCAAACAAGGTTGAAGGCAGTTTGTTGCACAGGGGCCAGGGGAATGCGTGGCCTTTTGAGGTCTCGACAGCCTTGAGAACAGCTTTATAAGAGCGACCTTGCGTGTTCTGGAGATGATCAAAAACTCACTGTCCTCTGGGTTTCTTTTCTTTTTCTTTTTTTTTTTTTTTGCAAAAGGAATAAAACGTCAGAAACCCTCGGGATTCACTTTAATAACTGATAACTGCACTCAAAATACAGGTTAATGGAAACTCATTAAATTCATGTTTTTTGTTAACATTTTATTGTTTTAGTGCATTTTTTTTTTTTTTAGTTTGACGCAGTTTAGCATGACTGTTTATTACTACAGTTTAGCATGACTCTTTATTACTACAGGTGCATTGCATTGCTTGGTGTTGAGTCACTGCTTCTCTCATTCATAAATTATACTAGATTAATTGTTGTTTAGATACTGTCCTGAGTAATAGCCCGACTGGTTTTTATTAAAAGATAGATCAGACAATAGGCACTGAAAATTGCTCGAAAAAACATAAGCACACTTCACTACTAATTTACTAAATAATGACAAGGTATAATTTGTGTGTGATTTGAGTCGTATGAGGTTAGATTTATCTCCTGTTTGGACTTGGTGCTGACAGCATGAAGGTTGGTTATGTTTTAATATGTCAAATCATAGAATTGACAGAGGCTATACGTGCTTTTTCACTTCACTATATATAATGTATATTGCCATAAAAGTGGAGATGGACATTTTCAGCCATTTAGATTTTTTTTTTTGTGCCATTGCCTGATTTATGAAGGTCAACAACCTGTTGTTTATTGTATCTGTGCAGGCAGAATGATAAGAAAAGCAGAACATTTGCCTTTGTAAATGTCCAGGTGAAATCTTTTAGGCAGATGTGAAGATTCATGCAATTTCATGAATTGCAATTCGTCCTTCAGAATAAGCGAAGCCAAATGAATGTGTAAGATGATCAGTGGGTTCATGGGAATTGTAGTTTCCTGTCTAAGTGGATGTTTTTTTTCATACCGGCTGCCGTAATTAGCTTTTTGCATTTTCAGTGAGCAACTTATTCAAAATATTCAGTCGTATGTTCTTGAATAAAAAGGCAAATTGGACAGCATGACGTTTCTATTTGTGTGTATTTTTATAGAGTCTCAGCACCTGTTTTCTCATTTCTACAGTTGAGCATGTTTCCTGCCACTAGTTTCTTTCATGACTTTAAAGACAGAATGTTTCAGTCCTTTAAGTACTTGAACATAATTTTTTGAAAAATCTTATTCAGTTATTTCAATACATTAACATTACATGAAGAATGTTAAAGTATTTTGTTGTATAGATCCTCTAAACTCATTAGCAATTGGAGCATTTGTATTATTCATGTATTTTTTCAAAGTGGAATTCTAAGTACGCAGTAAGTTGCTTTTAATGGTGCTTTCTATTTCTGCACTTTCTAAAAGAAAACTTGCCTTTTACGTCCTTGCATTATTGACAACTGCTTGTGGTTGATTTCTGCTATGCACTCCATGAAAACATTATTTTCAACAAAAAAACCCCCCTGGAAAATAGGGCCTATTTTTTGCTTTTATTTTATCCCCATTTTATATTGGCCTTGTGATTTCCCTCGATGGGCTCTTGTCATGATACCCTGATATGACTTCATAGAAAACAAGGATGAGTACCTGTCAAACCATCACCGAAACAGGTGGTCGGGATTAAAGTATTGCAGTTATTACGTTATTTGGTCACCTTTAGGTGTGGTGAGCAATCGTCCTCCCTTGGGGGAAAGGTACCGTAATCATCATAATGTGCTTTAGGAGGAAGCGTTAAGGCATGCGACTGGAATGATGGCCGTCATTACAACAAATATGAGACATAAACATAATTATATGTCAGCCATGCAGAAGCTGAGATGAATCTCAAAACGTGTAACGGGCCCCTGTCTCTGTATGCTGTGAAATGCTTCGCTGCTAAACGGCATGATGAATTACATTGCTTGAATTTAGTGGGAGATTTCTGACAATATTATATTCACAGCACTCCCTCACAGTTGCGTCTTTTCAGAAGTGCTCATTAACTAATTGAGGAATCTTTAAAATTCAGTCTGAAATGTTTTCCGTTTGCTCTAAATTGGATTCCCTGTGAAACTAAAATTCCCCCTGAAAGTGTACCCATAGCCTTTCCATTTATTAGTGACGTATCTTGTTATTTAGCCTTTAAGTGGAAATTAATAATAATAATAATAATAATAATAATAATAATAATTTATAGGTTGTGTGTGTGTGTATTTGAAAATGCATTCATGGGAAATGTCATTTGATGTGCCAGCACACAGCAAAGAAAAGGTCAGCATCGAACAGAGTTATTAATTCTTGGTATGTCCACCCAAATACTTTGGGTTTGATTGCATCATGGAACCACATGAACTAATCCAATTATTCTAGCCCAGGGCTCCCCCCAGGACATGAGTTAGTCTAGGTGGCAAGGGCCTTTGGGAGGGGAACACGGTGTGGGGCGAATGTGGTTAAAACTCAGAGACAGGGCCCATACCTGACCAGGGGATGGGAAACGCGACTAGATTTACATTACAATCATTTGGCAGACGCTTTTATATAAAGCGACGTACAATAAGTGCATACAAACGGTCATCGAAGCAACTACAGTACAGATTAGAGAAAGCACATCCTTCCCATAACGTAGCAGATAATGTCCCATAATGTAAATGTTGTTGAGGTTGTTTCCATAGAATATCAAAGAAAGACCATCCATCAGGAGGGGCAAAGAAAAGTGAGGTAAATGTAATAAGAACTATATACGTGTTAGCAGAATTCCATTCTTATTTATTATTTTTAAGCATTACGATTTTCTGACCACTGAATGAATGCTGACCGCTTATGATAGTCGCCAAAATGCCCAAGACCAACAATGATTGACTATGGAAAGATTTTTGGAAAAATGCCTTACACAACCCATGAAAGGATTTTAAATGTAGAGCTGAAAGTATTCAGTTTTTAATTAGTTTAATAGAGCCTTCGACAGGGCTAATCCTGCCGAAGAGTCCACCTACTAAATTTGATTTTAGTACCGATGGTTGTGGAGTATTAAATGTTTGCGCTCAATATCGCAGACCTGTCAGCTAAGGAATTGTCAGCAATAAAATATATATAATTGAAAGAAGAAACAAATGAATAAATAAACAAACACAGAAGTAAAAGGAGATCATGATTTAACAGGGGGAAAAAAAATGGGTCTTGTGCATTGGACGTTGAAGTAAACAGCTGATTACAGAACTGGAGGAAGGGGTTCATTTGGCCATCGACAGAGAATGGTCCATTCAAAACAGAGCCCTGCTAATGAGGCGTGGGGGAAGGGCATCAGAGAGAGAAACCGGGGCCACTTTCTGCACTGATAAATCTCACATTGTTCCCTGTGTACCCCGGCTCTCATAGACCTTCTCATAGTCTCAGAGGCCGGTCACAGAGGACCGATTCATGTTTTTCCCCCATTCATGTACAAAAAACGTAATCATTTCCATGGCATGAAGTGCAAAGGGATTTGCGTCACAGAGTAGTCACATGGCCCTGGTGACATCAGTGTACTGGGTTCATCAAGCAGCGCTGCGCTCATCCTAGGTTGTATATATGATTGGACGTATGCTTTATTTTTTTCCATTCTGACTGTTGAAGGTTAGAAATGTAAAACATACTATGTATAGTATGGTTAGAAGGAAAGTCAGAATGAAAGAACAAAATGGTTCAAGTTTTCCATAATATCATAATTATGTGCTTTATTTTATGGCATAGTTTGGATAGATAATAGTAAATGGTAGAACTTGAAGGTGATTTGCCTTTTATTTATCAGTGTACACTGTGTGTAAGCACTTTTTGATTCTCTTTCAATGCATTTGTGATTCCTCATCTGGTGATTTCTCAGGAGAAATTTATTTTATGTTCCTTTGAGAACAGTCGCCATACACGGTATTTAAGCTTTGACATTTGTAGCGCTCCTGGATCATCAAATTCTTTGTAAAATACGCTTCATGACAAACTTTATGGCAGGGAGCTCTAGAGAGTTGGGGTGATATCTTTGAACGCAGTAAAATGTTCACTGATAACTCCACTCTGAGTACTTTAAATTCAAATGGAAAATCAACTCATGTCAGAGTTTATTTAACACAGAGTCCACAAATGTAGAGAGTGTAGATATGCACTTTTGTGTCAGTCACACTGCAGCGGTGGTTCTACGTATTTGTACAGCCCTCAGAGCAAAGGTTTTGAGTCAGTCTGAACTAACTGAATTCTGCATCAGGAATGGCAGGACTGGGGCATGTCAGTTGGTAGGAGAGGGAACGTGCGCTCATCTTTCATTTTTGTTTTTATATCTTTTTTTTTTGGAGGGCAGGAATGAAAACCGCACCACTGCATATCTGTAACCTGATTTGGAGCCGTCTGAAAAGTTTGGCACTGGCTGAAATTATTTTCTTCCCTGTCTGTCTTCCTTTCTTTTCCCCCTTTACAGATTGTAAATTAACTTGCCACGGGAGCATATAAGTGGATTGCAAAAGCAGAGAGCAATTTGCAAGTGCAGGCCTTATTTTGAAAGCTGAAACTGAAGTTGTGTCGTTGCAGAATTGCATATATTAAATAATGACATGGTGATGCCAGTCAATAAATAAATAAATAAATAAAATGGGCAGAATTAAATCTTTCACGTAAATCCTGCCGGGTTCTCTAATCCACCAAAGGTTGAGCCGTCTTAAATTATAAATAAAATGTTTAAAGCGAAAAGCTTTCTTCTTCCTCTCTTTAACGCAAAATCTGCCAAGTTTTTTTCTTGCTTTTTTATATATATTCGGGTGAGGATTTGGACAGCAATGATGGGATTTAGCAAACGTATATCCATCGCATGCATATGGTCTGTCTGTCAGTCACATGACTATTTTAGGACATAGTATCGAAAATTGTGAAAAATTAAGGTTGAAACATAACATTTTCATAGATCACATACAGTTGCACTGAAAATTATTCAACCCCCTTCACTTTTTGCACTTTATTGTGTTGTAGATTTAATTTTAAATGGATAAAATTGCCATTTTTGCCCATCAATCTACACTCAATAACCCATAATGACAAAGTGAAAACATGTTTTTAGAAATTCATTTTCCTATAAAACACTCTATGGGGAAAAAAGTCTTGGTGATCTACTCCATATCTGGCCGTAGAGTGATGGTTTTGGGCTCGTTTGATACCTTAGACCCTTGATGACTTACAGCCATTTCGCCAGTCATGTTCCATACTGTACCAGCATAATTTACAGCTGAATCTAGTCTCACCCCCAAATTCCCATAGAGATCCATTCAAATGGAGAGAGGTTATAGTATTGCTTGTCTTTTGATGTTGATGGGTCACAGACTTCAGGAAGTAACAGCATGCAAAGGATATGCGACCAAGTATGAAATATGATACTTTAAAAATACATTAAAGCAAAGGGTTTGAATACTTATGCACATGAGAGATTTAAGTTTTTGATTTTTAATTAATTTGCAAACATTTCTAAAAACATTTTCAGTGTGTCATTATGGGTTATTGAGTGTAAATTGATGGGCAACAATGGCAATTTTATCCATTTTAAATTAAATCTACAACACAATAAAGTGTGCAAAAAGTTGAAGGGTTGAAGAGGGTTGAATAATTTTGAGTGCAACTGTACATTTACCCTAATCATAGCTGGGTCTAATGTAGTGTTATTGCTACCATAGATCACTGTTATACACCAGGTGTGGGTTAATGTGATCTAATGTTTTTTTTTTCCCGGTTGATTCTTGGGTACTATGTATGTGGTGAGTTAACGCGTGCATTTAAAATCATCTTTAAGCACTCGATTTCATGCTGCAAATGGTTAAGCTTGCATGATTATCTTATCAGTGTTTTCAGCTGGATACTTTATCACTTATGTGGTACGATTATGTATACCTGTTCCCTTGTTCTTGCGTCTTATATGATACTCGGTGCATCTCGGCATGATGTCTGGATGAGAGCTTTGCTCAAATAAATACACAGGTAAGACGAGACGCATTAAGGCATCTGTCAGATATGCTTGCTGGTTCACTGCAGTCTGAAGCTGGTAAAACAGAGGGACTTAAAGTGTGCGCGCGTGTGCTTGTGAACGTGCGAGCAGGCGAGGAGGTGTGCATGTGGACGAGAGAGCGGGCCGGCAGGTGTGTGACCGATTGGGCAGGCGTGTGGCCGAAGACGCGGGCGAACGGGCACGCGTGCAGCCGAATGAGCGAGCGGACGGACACACGTGTGGCCGAGCGTGTGAGCGAATGGGCGTGCGTGCGCGCGGCCGAGATTGCGAGTGAATGGGCGATTGGGCGGGTGGGCCGGCGGGCGAATGAGCAGGCGGGTGAGATTTATAATTTTTTTGTCTCCGACTGTGTTCAATGTCACATACTGAGGTAAAAGCATTTATTCGATTCAAAAACGCTCGCTGACAGGAGACCCAGAGTGCCTGTCCGAATCAACAATCCCAGCACGGCGCTCCCAGCCGGGCGCAAACAGTGGCTGCTGGAGAGCAAACGCTCTTTCGTTTGTTTGACGGGGCTCCGGCGCAGATGACCTACTTCACATCGCTTTGCCATGAGAGAGGCCTGTCGTGAGAGGGGGACAGAGAGACGCCGAATGCGGGGACGCTCTTGCAGCGCTCACCAAGCTGTGACCCACTTTGCACCTTTTTAAGACGGAGTATGAACATGACGGCAAGATGGCGGCGAGTACGCTTCCGGGCAAGAATACATCAAAACACCTGAAAACCCATCAACCCCCCTCCTACACACCATTAGTGTCTTTTACCACTGATGTACTGGCGCACAGTAAATCGTTAGAAGAGCCCGTCTGTGCTTGGCAGATATATTTTACTTCCAACAGCTTTTCTAAACTTTGCTGTAATGTCTGTGCTGCATCAGATGTACCAGAATAAGTCGACGAGATCCAAAAGCTTGTATCTAATGTAGTGATACTCATGCTCCCCCTGTTGCTATATTAATGTTACTAAAGGAAATTATTACAAATGGGAGCATACTTTATCTATAACTTGTGTAATGTAATGGCCTGATTCTTTTAATTGTGAGAAGAGACCCCCCCCCCCCCCACCTTGAGATATGAATCCCTTACAAACATATAGGCCTTCTGGCAAATTTGCGTCAAAACTTTGACTTTGTTTCCGCTCATATTTTCACTTGCAAATAATTTTGTGGGAACTAGCATTGTTGCAAGAAGTTCACCAGCATTTCACCACTACTGGCAAACCTCTGGCAATATTTTGTTGAAAACAAATTTAGTTTGTGGCAAATGCCCTACATATTAGCTGCAAGTTTGCAGCAAACTATCCCAGTTTTGTAAGGGATATCCTCCCTTTACTTGACTGTAACCACTCAAACCAAGTTGACACTGTTTCTATTCTGCGTTGTCAGGGGCTTTGCAAAACATTCCTGTGATTTACCTCTTTTCAGAACAGAAATTTTGTGCATAATTGTTGAGTGCGCTATTACAATAAAAAGTGACATTTGTGCTTGCTTCACTGAATGAAGGTTTGAATGTTGCTTGCCTATTCAGTAACCGTCCTGTCAGGTCACTAAATAAAATAAATCTGCCGCCCCATATTTCCTGCGTCAGGATACAGAAGAGACGGGAGGTGTTTGTAGTGAAACCAAAGCTACACCCCTGATCCCCTCACCCCTTTGCATATACCCATTTCACACAGGCAGAAACTGGTCTCGACCCATATGCCAGTCCATGTTTTTTCTCTCTCCCTTTTCTCTGCCTTCTGGGCTAGACTGATTACGGTAATGGGAAAGCTAATTAGCTAGCAAACGTATGGCTTTTGTAATTTAGGGAAGTGAATCTAAATGCAATCTAGGGTAAGCATTTTGGTTCACTGATACAATGTGTGCAGAAGCCATTGGACTAAATTGGGGGAAAGGAAGGGGGGGGGGGGGGGGGGGGGCATAAATAATGTATCGTATACCATTAAATTTGAGTTTTTTTTGTTTTTACACTGACAGTTTTACTGTGGACAACAACAGCAAGTTAGCACAATCCTATTTATGCAGAGGAGTTGAGTCATTCAGCTAGCTGGGTGTGATTTCTTTTTTACTGTCATCTTGTAACCTTAATGCCTCAAATACAAATATTTTCCTTTCATTACAATGCACCTTGTGTCAGTACTATACTGAATGTAATTTAAAGTCTCTTAAAGAAGACTACAATAAATAATAACGTAATGAATGGATAATAAATAATGAATACATGGCAGCAATAAAAATGCTTTTAGCGCAGCAATTGGTAGCTAATGATTAATTTGGATGGCGAGAGTAGGGCTCCTTCTGTCTGAATGAGACAGAATCACCAATCACTGGGGACATGCAGATGGCTGCTAAGAGGGTAGGTCCTATTTGACAAAGCGGCTAAATGGTTCAGTCAGGTCAGGATATCGGATTTCTTCAGAAGTCAATCTTGTTGCCCAAAATAATGGCTAATGCTTACCTACATCTGTGTGGCTATCGTATTTCTGAAGCACCCCCCCCCCCCCCCCACCCAACAAAGCCCTCCACCTGCTCCTTTAAACTAGCTTGCACAGAAGGATCCCCAAAGTGCAGAGCCCCACCTCACGTGTAAGGGCATGATCATTGAAAGCCACCCATCCAAACGTTTGCGGTATCTGCAGTTCTGAGGCGGTGTTGTTCTGGCAACGGTATAAGGCTCCCCTTCCCCCAACTGCTCTCAGAAATCTGTCAATGTGATACCATTGTCCTCCATTGATGGGAAATGGAGATATGGCTTTCAGAAATATGCTTGCTGCTTTGCCGGAAAGCAATTGGAAGTGGATCCAATCCGTGCAGATCTGCGTAGACTGTGTGTCCTTGTTCTAGTGACTTACTTTTTCAGCGCAACAGTGGAACAACGTATAGCCTTGAAATAGCCTCGTTTGTGAAATTATTTAGTCGACTTTGAAGTGTCAGCCATTCTTTCCCGGCTCAGTTCTGATAGTTGATGAGGCGGACAGTTTATACAAAATAGCAAAGAGACTAAAAAGGATAAATAAATAAGGCTTGACAATTTTATCATTTGAAATAATGGTCTGTTGCAAGACCAGCTTTGGCAAATGCTTTATATCTAAAATCTTCTGACATACATTTTGAATGGATGGCAGCCGAGATCTGCTACAGTAAATCATGGTGCGATTTGGTATGGACGCAGACAGTCAATTCAATGGCGTGCAGACTGAAAGGGTGACATTCACATCATGTTTTTAAAATCTACTCTCCCTTCTTCAGTGTACTCCATCGCCTTGAGGGTTTAGATGAAGCCTTAAACTCACCCAGAGATGCCGGGTAATCTTTACTCGAAGGGAAAGTAATAATAAGCATCATGTTTGAATGATGCTCATGTAAAATTCAAACTTCAAGGACAATGGACTCCAACTCTTATGCAATTGCCTGTGGTATTCATTTTTCATGACTATACTCCTGTTAAGGGAGTCCTTGAAATGGATGCAGGGGGGGAAAGCTTCTCTGGAGGGTGTGTTTGGCAGGGGGGTGAGATGTGTTTTAAAGATTCCCCCCCCCCATCCTTTTAAAACCTAAATCTACTTTTGGGACCGGGGGAAAGATGTGGGCAAATTAAATCTTTATTTATTGTCTCTCGAGTCTTGAGGCATCCAGGCATTAAGTAAGTAGTCTTATAATTATTTCACAATTTCTGGGGTGCACTTACATTTTAATAGCACAGAAAAAAAAAAAAAAAAAAATAGATATGGGCAAGAACTGAGAAATGTTTATTTGTCAATTGTCAATTTACCTTGAAGTGAAGTTTTAATTCATTTCAAATGTATAATTTAATTGTGTGTACTGACTTGAAAGAATATTTTTTATTTTTGTGTGTGGTTGAGACCACACATTTGCATTAAGTGGAAAAAAATAAATAAACTCAATTTGTAAGAGCTTACAGCATTGTTGACATGCACCAATGGCATTCACTTTAATTATTTTGCAGTGCCAGTCAAAAAGTAGACACTATTCAACATTAAGAAATTGACTACGAACGCTCATCAAACATTAGTTAAAACTGTAAGCAAAAGGATTGGTCGATTCTTTATGTAGAGACGGTCCTAAAGTAATTTGCAAGGGGTAAGGAATGCACTCTTCAGTAAAGGCAATGCATCAGTTCTGTATGTAGTGTATTGACTAATAGGGCCTCAATAGGGGAACTACCTATTTGTAATGCTTAAAAGCTGCTACAGAGTGTTTAAAACAGGGAGCAGACGATACGCGGACGGACAGCCCGCCAGACTGTCCACAGACTTTTGCCTTTCATAGTCGAGTGTACCAACCCCCCTTTGTAGACTACATTTCCCATCATTTTTGCATGCATTGCATACTTTTTATGGTGACTATGAATTGGCCTTTACAGTGATTTATAGATAATTCTTTCTTCATATACGTACCTCTTACTTTTGTCCTGCTTATTTGCTTTATATTCTATGTTCAGCAAATGCCATTGATTTGTCAGGTGAGCCCCAAGGCGTCAACCTAAAATGGAGTGTAAAAAATTGTTCTCAAAAATCATGTGATTATGATGAACTGACACACTCGCCTCATCACAAATAACTAAGTGCCTATCAATGCAGATGGATGTTTAAACTGATGAATTTACCCTACTGCAGTTGTGCAGATTAGTCCTCGTCATTGCCAGTCTGAGAGTCCTTTCAAATTTGTATATTTAATTGTTATTTAATTATTTTGTTGGTTATATAAAATGATTATTATATTGAATGCATCAAAAAAATGTTTTAAATGACACTGAGCTGAAAAAGCAGGGAAACCCAAAACACTTACTTGACCTACTGTATGTCAAGACAGTGGCAACAAACGGTACCATTTTGAAATGCAGTGTATGTGCCGTCATTTCGAACAAAATGTTGCTCACCTCACCGCAGCTCATTGGGCTGATGAGTACTCCAGTATTGTCTCTTGTATCTTGTACAGTATAGCATATTTAAGATGAGAGGGTGGGGTGGGCATGTCCCTGTGAAAGGCCGATGGCAGCAGGCGGCTGACATGATTCTCTAAAAAAATCTATAATCGCATTTACTCCACTGTTCCATCTTTTGCCATCTGTATGTCACTGGATCCCAAACTGCAAGAGTTTGTCATTTGTCAGTGACATCAACAACTTGGCTCCAATGAACCGTCTTAATTACTTCACCAGAAAAGCCCTTTAATTCATCATTGTCAATGGAATAAGGACGGCGCAACCCAAGCAATAATATTAATTTGCCTAAACTGGTAGTTTATTGATCGCAGCGCGCCGTGAGACGTCCGTGCCCGAAATGGAAACCGCACGCTGGCGGGACGGTGCCGCGGCGCTCTGATGGAAAGACGTGCAGTCTTTTTACAGTCCTCCTCTGCAGCTGCACTGTTAATGAGAAATGGATCTGGTCTGTGAATACCTGAAGACCCCATGGTGGCTCAGGAATGATCCAGCAATGTATAAACTAGCCTTAGAATATGGATGAATTTGTTGTTTTTGTCATAATAATAACAATAATAATCATAATAATACTTATTGTTACTGTTATTATTAATAATAATAATAATAATAATAATAATAATAATAATAATAATAATAATTATTATTATTATGAGGAAGGGCAAGTATATCTTAGTGGATGGCCTATGGCACGTATACTCAAATCTGGCCATCATGGCCAGTAGTAGCCTACTGCTTCATTTATTTTCTACCTGATAGTTAATCGATCGATTAATGCCCCTGACTGTCCAGAGATTTAACTCACCTGGGGATATTTCACGAAGCAGGATTAATGAGTTAGTCGGCTAACTTTAAAAAAAATATTTTGCAGCAACCCAGGCCCTCATCCAATCGGATGTCATCAAATTAAAAATATTTACAAAAGTTAGTTGGCTAACTCCTTAAATCCTGCTTTGTGAAATACGCCCCAGGTTGTCCCATGTTTAAATCAGTCCTGATTAGAGGGAATGAATGAAAATCAGCAGTACTCGAGGAGCCGGGGGGGTAGTCTATGAAACAGGATCACTGTGAGTTAGCTGGATAACTGTACTGGGGAAAACCTGGAAACATCCAAAATATGGAACATGGACCGAAGTAAAAAGAGCTGTTCTGGGTTTTAGTCAGCGCAGTTATCCAGCTTGCTCCGTACTCCAATTTTGTAGTATACCCCCCTGGCATACGGTGTATGGCTATTATAGCTAGTATACCAGGCCTTTAAAGATCTGACTGCATTGTATATTGTATCCCTTATACCCCTACACACTTCTATCACTGGCCATCTGTTTTCCGACGTGTTGCTTGGGCACCGTCGCATAGTTTTAGGCAGAGTACCCCCGTGTCCACCCCACCTCCCCTTCCCTCCAACCCCCTGAATGCCACCAGTAACTCAGCTCAGCGTGGCTCAGTCCTCTGCAGTGTACCTGGGCCCATCTTCCCTCCTCCACCTCTTTCCAGTCTGCCTCCCACCAGCCCAACCCTCCAATGCACCACCGAGCTTAATCAGCTCTAAACCAGTCACTGATTGGCTTTGATTGTATTAGGAGCCGTCTTGTGTTAAATTGTTTCAGTAACTGAGAGATTTGGCATTTTGATGTTGATGATGAGGCATATTTTCTTCAGTTTTATTCTCCCTCTCATGTGTCTATAATTCTACTGTGCCCCATTCCGAGTAAGGTTGCTAACATATTTATCAAGGATTGATGCATTGATAAAGCACCCGTCATGCATAGTACCCACTGTACAAGCCTCTGGAGGCAGTGTTATGATCTGGGGTTGCTTCAATTGATCAGGTCTAGACTCAGCAATGTTATGCAGCAATAACATGAAGTCAGCTGAGTACCTGGATGTACTGAATGACCAGGTTATCCCATCAATGGGCATATTCCAGGAAGACAATGCCAAGATTCATCGGGCTCAAATTGTGAAAGAGTGGTTCTGGGAGCATGAGGAATAATTTTCAAACATGAATTGGCCACCAGAGTCCTGACCTTAACCCCATTGAAAGTCTTTGGGATGTGCTGGAGAAGACTAAGGAGTGGTTTAACTCTCCCGTCTTCAGTACAAGATTTCTGCCAAAAATGAATGCAACTCTCGATGGAAATAAATGTTGTGACGTTGCATAAGGTCGTCGAAACAGTGCCACGACGAATGCGTGTCGTAATCAAAGCTAAAGTCTGTCCAACGAAATATTAGAGTGTGCGACTTATTTTTTGGCCAGGCAGAGTATGAGAAAAGCTATTAGTTCATTTTGAAATGGCTCCATATTTGTGAGCAAATTATTTATGTTGTTGTGTTTACATATTTGCCTTGATACCATGTTTATTACCACTGCCTTACACTATTTGAATGTCACGAGATAAATACTACCCCCTTTCGAGAACACATAATTATATTCTGTATCAGTTTGAAGTTGTTTGCTTTCTTAGCTGGTGCAGAGATGAAAATAACTCTCCTAGGCCATGACGTATGATCCATTCCAGGTCTTGCCATAAGCAGTTTAGCGTACGTACAAACAAACGAGTGCGCAAACCTGCTTTTAGCAAAACCTGGACTGGCTCAAACCGCCACACGTTAATGTCATTTCCGTCTCTGCAGTGCTACATGGACCGGGTACTATGTGACAGCTGTAATTGTACAGCACTTCTCAGCGAGCCATAGTTTTTACAGGCTGCAATAAATTCAGGAAGCAGAAGAGGCCTTCTAACAGATTTCATGTCGGTGTTAAAAACATATGTTCTGATTAGCGTCGAAAAACCTGGGACAGTTGATGTGACCTGGCAAGTTGAGGTAGGAGTAGCATACACCTACGGCAGTGTTGGACCAGTAGGTGAAAAATGCAATATGTAATAATAAAAAAAATGTTTTAAACACAACTACCTTTAATTACCTTCAGTATACCTTCAGAGTCTTGTACTTGCCCATAGTATCATTCTTCCTAATAGTGTCATTCCTACCTAGTAAAATATAGGCTTTCTCTATTAGTTTTCTTGCATTTGATACATTATTTTTCCACTGTATTGTGTCCTGCGGCTGAACACCCTGCTGTAACTGATCAATTTCGATTTTCAATTTTTTTTTCAATTTATTTCAAGGAGTCTATCGTGGACATTCCTGCCGATTCCTGCGACTGTTTACCAACAAACTGCATCATTAATCAGCCCGTTTGCTTGTATTTTTTGTGTTGTTGGTTGTCTCACTCTGCACTCGCCTGTTAGTTGGTTGTCTCACTCGCCTCTCACTCGGCCGCCATTTTTGGTATGAGTCAAATCTGTTGGAAAGCCAAGTGAAGTTCGTGACAGCTCCTCCACCCTCAACCTTTCTGAAGAGAACAAGCCTGCACCAGAGCGTAGTCTGCAATCTCATATTACCCACAATTCACATGACTTCATGTTCAGTGATAACCATGTTAATATTTATTGCGATATTATGAATTTAAAAACAGGTACAGAATGTAAAAGACGATGTATAGGCAAAGTTAATCACGTATTTTTGCTATTCTGTATTTCATAGTTTAATTGCATTATTGCTTTATGCAGTAGCAGGCTGGGGTGTAGAACCAGGCCCTCATCTTACTTTTAAGTGGATGATGTCTCTCAATCTGTTTCCTTCTACTTTGCCAGATTAACAATCAAACAATTGATTCACTCAATAACCAAGACCAACAGGTAAATAAACTTGCGTAACATTTTCCTACGTCCACATTTATGATGGCTTAAATTGTATTAATATGTCCTTCGAAGATTCTGCAGTTTAAATTATCAATGAACAGCACACATTTTGCTGAATTAGTTTTTCTAGCCTGAATTATGTGTTGTGTTCAAAAGAGCTTTTCCTTCTTTAAATTTATGCTTTCTAATGTTTTAAAACGTTTGGACTAAATCGAGTGCCATCTTAAAATTAAGTGCATGCTTTAACGTGATGATAATGGGAAATATGCAAAACTTTAAAAGGAGAAGAAAATGCAAAGCTAGCCTGAGGTACAATTCAGAGAAAACTTTTTTTTTGTTGCCAATTAATTATTCAGATTATTGGTATGTGCGTAACCTCCTCCCAAGTGAAGTTTTAAAGTGAAGCTTATGAGGGCGGAGCCAAAACGGGATTGGCCCCTCTATTCCTTTTTAGGCAAGGTGGCAGTTTTATGACTGCGTTTTGGGGCCGTTTTCTAATAGGGAATTCATGTGAGCGCAGCTCTGCAAGGCGACGCCGGGGGAATGGGAGAGTTCAGTCGGACAGGGGGGTCCGCCTTTCATCTTGGGCGAGCCGCACAGGCCAGTAAGGGCGCCCATAAGAATGCGTGTCAAAGCCGCATATGAAAGGTTCCACCTCTGATACCACTCTGTGCGGGGTCTGCGATGTGGAAAGAAGCTGTAGGACCGCACGTATTTCAGAGGAGAGCCGTGGGTGTCCCAGCTCTCTTTAATTGTCAGGGTGGTCCGGGCACGGCACAGGGCTGCGGCTCCAGACAGTTGGACATTCCCTATCGGGGAGGGAATTGGGTATATACAGCCCTGGTTGGGCGGCAAATAAAAAATGAAAATAAATGAAATGGAAAAAGTCATGAATATAAGAGAAAAATACGAGAATGTTCTTGCATGAGGCTCATTGTCTCTGCTCAGCTTAGGCCTGGTTTATGGATGTACAGCACAAACAGCATGCACCTTTTCCTGAAGACAGGTGTGAACACAAACAAGAAGAGACGCCGTACTGTATAATAGGAGTGCATCTGCTGTCGCTCGTAACCCTAGATTGAATTAGTTTGATCCTCGTGTTAAAACTGGAGCTGGGATGAGATGGGGAGGGTCATTTTTAAATTGCCTGCTGAGGAACATTTCTGCCGCTCAAGCTGATGTATTATCTTGATGGAAAGTCCAAAGAGGTTTCGAATTTCAGCTCCCGGAGGTAGAGGCGTTGCTATTTTGAACACAACCTTGAACACATTTTAAGTCCCTCCTACTGTCCCCCCCCCCTGTTTTCAGTTATGGAGTCAGTCCAATGCCAGTGTTCTGACAAATTGAGCTACCCATCAGGATGGGCTACCGAGACAGTGCGCTCGCATATTGTATTTTTCCCCCCCCTTTCGTCCTTTTAATGGTTAAGTCCGCCGTACTTTTGAGCTTCCAACCAGAGGTTGGAAAAGTTTTCTTTTCCAAGTATTATAAGCTATTGATATTATTTCTCTACCGACATGGACAAAAGACTAACATCACAACAAACGTCACAACAAAGTATAGACCTTGCAATAGAAAACTTTAGTGAAAAGATTGCTTCCTACAAACTATTCTGACAGTGAGAGCTACCGGTAGCTTCTCCTGAGTAGGTAGCTCAGTTTGTCAGAACACTGGTTATTTAAGCAATGTGATAAACAAGTTTTGTAACTAGATTTTCCTTTAGAGAATACAACAACAACAAAAAAGACCTATAACATAAACAGTTGGCCTAATGATAAGTTTTAGAAAATATTGCTGTGAATTTAGTCACGTTCACCTGCTTTATAAAAAATGTTCTTTCAATTGCTTTGTGTCTCTGTTGACCTGAGATCAGGACTAGTCTCAATTAGTAGTTATGGAATATTTTGGTTTCTGCTGTTTCTCTAACATCGTGGAGAAGAACAGAAGTTGTGAAAATAGGGGAGAGAAAGGGGAATGTAGGATGTAGGATGAGGTGAGCGGCAGCGAGGTGACTGTAGAAGAATGTGGTGAAACTGTCAGACACACGTTGCCCTGCCCTTAAAAAGCAGAAACCGGCAGCTAATTCAACCCCGAAGTGTCACTTCAAATAAACAGCAATGCCTTTGCAAAAGGCAGTTACCCTTGGGTGCTTTCAATAATAAAGCCAGCTTACCAATTTTTTGAACTATAGGGTGGGAGGCTTGATTAGGGTTCTCAAATAAAATAATAGAAATCAGCCTTTGTATGGGGCGAGTTTGTAGCCTACTTGCAATTAGAAGAAATTGTACTTTTTCCTCAGAGAAGACTAGATGAATTATGGCCGAATTTGCCATATAGTGCCTTTAAATAGACTGAAGGAAAACGTGCAGTGCTAAAAAAAATTCTGTCATTGAAGGGTGTGTGAGAATTCTGAGAGAACTTCTCAAGTGTGAGATGACTTATACAGTATATGCGCTTTCACACAATTATGCTTGTCTGTCATTATAATTCTGAATTTAAAATGGGCTCTGCTTGTTGTGTGTGTCAATTTGTTGCTTCTATGTACGTGGTAACTGGTCCCAGGCTGTCTCACCCTCAGCGAAAATAGCATTTTACCCAACTTGCGTCTCTTCAGATCCTAATGCGATTATGAATATCATGGCTGCCCGTGGAGATTCGAGTACGATTACGAGTATAGCGAGGTCGGCACACCCCTACTACAAACTGGCTGGTTTTGTATAATAACATGTTCAAGTGAAGTCTGGGGTTTGGCAAGGATAAGTGAGATTTGCCTGAAGATAAAATACATTTTGTGTTTGTATTCAGGGTGGTCGGTGATTGTGGCTATCCATGTGTTCCTTTTGTGTTTCAGAAACATCTTCACTGAAAAGCTGTCTATTTTTAAACATAGAGTGCTTTTCAATTGGATGATGGGAGGAGGGGGGGGCTCTCTCTCTCTCTCTCTCTCTCTCTCTCTCTCTCTCTACCTCTCTCTTCCTCCCTCTTTCCCTCTTCCTGGGCTTGTCCTTGGAGTGATGTGCTTGAGAGCTTGGAATGCTGATTGACTCTGCGTCTCCCTCCAGAGCTGAATGGGAAATGCTCTCCACCACCTGTGTGTCTTTCCAACCGCGCGATGGGCCTGGAGGGGAGCTGCGGCCGAGCTTATTGCAATTTCCTTCCCGCCAATGCGCTTTGTTTGTCTTGAGACCATGGAGAGCAACGCGCCGATAATGTCAAGATATTATCAAGTTGGTATTTCACAGCGCCGGGTGCTTAAGGTCATGCGGTCCAGTCGGTAGAGATGACTCCCCATGCTTCTATGAGCTTTAAAAGGAGAATGTTTGACATTAGTGGGGTCCAGAGACCCAAACCCTGGACGGGCACAGAGTGTTGGGCAGTAGCGTCGCTAGTTTAGCCTACATTTCCCTTTAGCATGGTGGTAGCATCGCTATTTCCCATGTCGTGTATATAACCATAAAACCGTGACAATAATCCTCGATAAACCATGGGTAAATAGAATGTTTGCACATTGTCATAATATCATTACACTTTCAGCCATTTTAAATATTGTAACGTTAACGGATCCATTAGCTTACACAAACAGTAGCAGCAAAGGTCCAGAAAGACAGTATACACTTCACCAACAAAATGAATGAAGAACACCTCCACCTGTGTTGACTGCACCTTGACGGGCAGTGGCCAGATCAATGTAAACAACAAGGAAAAGTGATATTTTATAGTGTTTTTGTAGCTGGCTAGGTCATTTATTTTAGTTAATGGAAAATATGCGAAACTTTAAAAAGATTAAAGAATGAATCGTTTGCAAACTGCACGCAGCACACCTTAAGTACCCACCCAGCCCTGATAAATAGAATAGTCAATCACACAAATTTTTTTTTTCACCACTTCGTCTTCAAGAGTTGACTCTGAATCAGCACTACGGAGCTGATTCATGTGAAGGTTATGGAGGCAGCTCCACTGAGCTGATCCAGAATCACCCTTAAAGGCAAGTGGCCAAATGTATGAACTGTTTTATATCATACCCATTTTAGAGGTCTTACATATTTGAAGTGGAAAACAATTGTTCCTAGGCTAACGGAGTACAGTAGTGTGTGTGGGTGGGTGGGTGCGTGGGTGTTAAATAACAACACTATCTGTCTACATCTACAAGCCACTCATTAATTTTCCTTGCTTGCCTATGCTCAGACAACCGCACTTTTCTTATGCAAACTAACATACAAACATTATTAATGTTATTATTTGGAACTGGTGTCTTTTTACTCTTGTGTTCAAGGACTGATTGTGAATCGGTGATATGGTGCTGCGGCTCCATAATGCTGATCCAGAATCAGTACTTAAAGACAAGTGGCAAAGTACATGCCAATTAAAACAAAAAGGCCCAGCCAATTACCTCATTGTTTTCTAATAAACAATTATTAGAACAATTTGTTTGACTGGCACTTCATTTATGCATATATTCATTTACCTCAGAGGCCACATTTGGCATGAAGTAGCTTCAATGTAGCAAGTTACTTTTGCCATAGAGCTTGTCGCATAGATAGTTACAGGGATAGCTTTCATGTTTTCTGTAGAGTAACTGGTAGCATGGCTTGCTATATTCTCCAAATAGTTTGCCAGACACTGCGCGCACACAATTTCACCACTCATTGCTGGTGTGCCAGTGAAAGTAATCTCCCTTGAAGTACGGCAGAAGGTACTGGAAAAGGAGGCATGGACAGAAGCGGTGGCCATTCTTCATTGGTTCCGAGCGGGACCAGGACAACTCAATTGAGATCTCTGCCCTAGTTCATGATGAATTTTCTGTTTGCATGTGAGAAACAGCAGGCATATAAACCCAATGCATGAAATCCGAATGAAAAAAGGAAGTGGGGAAGGGTGTGTGTGTGTATCAGGTGTGTACCTGGGTAACCATGTTGCAGGGGTGAAGGTGCTTATCTAGTGACGTTGCAACAAGCTGACGACTATGTCCTCATCACAGAAGCATACTTTGCCCATTCTGCCTTTCGATTGCTCACAGCAAAGGGTTAAGGCATCCAGTGAAAGGTGGTTCGTCACTATCAAAAACTTGCTCCTCTGTCTTTTAGAGGAAAACAATAAGAGCATTGAGGCATGGCTAAACGGGTAGTTTTAGCTGATTAGACAACAAGGAAGTGAGGGTTGTATTTGTTATTATTTTCAGGCCGCCCAATGCACTGGAATTACAATCGGCCACATCGGGGAAATTTTCTCAGGGAAGGAAAGGCACTCCTGCATTAATTACACCCCTGCGCCAGACCTTCCCCTCTTTCCCTGTTCTGTCAACATTATTTCTACCAAAACTGACAAAGTATAAATCAAGCTAAATCACTTTGTGATGTTGGGCGACATTTTAATTTAATAAGTGTCTAGTAGGTTGAAAGCTGGACTGAGTTAAATTAGAATTTTTACAACATAAAATGCTTGACTGCAGGATTTCACCATGCAATTAATGTGCTGGAAGAAGACGGAATACACAATATTTATTTAATTTTCATTTGTTTTCCCTTTTCCAAAACACCTTTATGCGTATATTTAGCTTATGTATATTAATGTATAGACAGTGAGCACCATAATTCATTGGACAGTGACACATTTTTTGTTATTTTGGTTCTGTACTCTAGCACTTTGAATTTGAAAGGATACAATGACAATGAGGTTGAAGTGCAGACTGTCCGCTTTAATTTGAGGGTATTTTCATCCATATCAGATGAACCGTATAGAAATTATAGAACCTTTTGTACATAGTCCCCCCCATTTTCGGGCATCAAAAATATTGGACAGTTTAACATAATGTAGAATAAAGTAATATAATTTTTAATATTTGGTCACATATACTTTGCATGACATGACGTCCTGATGTCTGTGACCCAACAATATCAAAACTTGATATCTCTTGATATCTTATTTTCTGGTACTCTTACAAGCGATACTATAACTTCTCTGTATTTGAATGGATCTCTATGGGAATTGGGGGGTGGGACTAGATTTAGCTCTAAATCATGCTGGAACAGTATGGAATACATGGTTGGCTAAATGGCTGTAAGTCATCAAGGGTCTGAGGTATCAAACGCGCCTCAAATCATCACTCTGCTGCCAGATATGCAGTAGATGTGGGTGGATCACTTTTAGGGTTGTTTCTCCTATGGTGTTCACTGTATATATGAATGTATACATGCTCTTTCAGAATTTTCTGAATGCAGGAGTGCACATAGATGGCCTGCCTGCAGTCACCCTGCTAATCTGTTACCTGGTGTTTTGCTCAACAAGTGTTGATAATTGTGGTACTGATTCTGTGTTAATTCATTTTAAATTAACTTTACAATTTGCTGTCCTGCTCAGGGGTGCACAACAAGGGCTGATCCGTTTCAGGATTTTGTGCCAACTTCTGCTTCCAATTATTTTATTAGCTCAATCATATCGTAATGTGACATTTTTATAAGCTCCAGCTACATCTGCTGACTGCGAGTGTATCCTAAAGATTTTACAGTGCTCAAGTACAGGAGTGAACCAGCGAAGCTTATAGAGTTGTCAGAAAACTAAAATGAAAGTAATCGGTTGGAACAAAAACCAGCACACAGCCTTGCCCTCCAGGACCGGAGTTGTGCACCTCAGTGCTAGCTATACGTTTACCTTCCTCCTCGAATAGATTTCCTACATTAAAAGCCTTACATTTTCTCAGCCCTTGTAACATCTTTCCCTGTTAATAGATGTCTTTCTATTACAGTCTTCTGTTCTCCGTCATTTACTTGATCTTTGCTCTGGAGGACAGGGTTTTTTTCATCCAGCATGTCCTTTTTCTCACCCTGTGTGTGCAAGCCGTCCTCACAATGTTAATTTAATTTTAGGCTGTGCGGGCCATTGATTTCCTTTCTCTCAAGTCTAAAACATAATGAATGGGGAAAGGGTTTTCAGCAACGGTACAATTTAGTCTCGTTTGCTGCTGTTTTCGTGGACGCAGCTGTCACTTAACGTTTAGAACATTTTCCAAATCTCACCCAACCCCCCCCCCCCCCCCATCCCCCAACACCCCCCCCCCCCCCCCCAACCTGTGATTGCGAAGGACAAGTCCTGCTGATGGAATTTAACTCTTGATGTCAATGGCCTCTTGTTTCAGGGATTGATCTGTTAGCCCTCATTCTCAGGAAAACTATTTTTGCATAGTACTGCTAGCTAATTCCAAGGCCCAGGGGTGGTCATTGTTGGTCTTGGAGGACCTATGCTGGTTCTACTGTTCACCTCAATATCGGAAAACCGTTGCTATTCCGGAAGCCAGGTGAGGTGAGTTCAGTCCAATTCTGAGAAACGAAGAGCATAATTTTCCGTGGCTCCCCAGGATGACTTCTGTAGCCGATGGAGACTAATCGAGAGCTTTCTGTTGGGCTTTCTTCTTGGTGTCCACTTTGGCTTTTGAAAATACTTGAAAATGCATTTCAGTAGCTTGGCCTGTCCATTGGCAATTAACCATGGGACCATGTATTCACTGTGTGAGTGTCTAAATAGAAATGGCTTCAAGCTGAGCGATCGTGCAGAAGAAGAGATGTTAATGCAGCATAATGGCGATGGAACTGAGACTGCAATTGTGAGGTTGTAGGTTCAATTTCCAGATGGGAATGCAGTTGTGCCTTTGAGCAAGGTGCGTTATCTCAATATCCCGCTGTGTAAATCTGGAGCTGATATTTGTATGTAAAAGATTGTAAGCTGTGTAAGTCATTCTGGTTAAGGCCAATCTGCCAAACGCCTAAAAGGTGAATGTGAGCGATTGCGTGGGTGGTTTAGAAAGCAGCACTGCAAATAGGGGCTGATATTTTAGATTGGAGTGCATTTATTGGTTACATTCTGTTTCTTCTGATGGGCAGAGGAAAGCTTGTTTCTCATCATAACACACATGCAATTACCAAACAACGGTCAATTTGTACAAAACAATCTGTCATCGATTGCCAGCAAGCTGCAGTTTAAGCCTACTGTTGGTCTGAGTCGAGCTTGCGTGAGAGCAGTTGTATTGGACTATAAATATAACAAACCCTTTATTGTGGTTAAGTAGCTGTGGCTGTAACCATAGTTGTATAGATATCCCATGTGGGGTGCCACCATTGTACCTTTGATCCAAAGTACGTAGGCCTGAATAGCTTCTGAAAACTCCCTGGTGTTCAAATGTATAATTTGGTAAAATGTAATGTTGCACCTTGGGAAATAACTTCTAATAAATTCAGTAATTAGCAATTTGTCATCTTTTAACTTTGGGGGTTAAGTACATTCGCAGTAATGTTTTTTTTAAGGAAATTTATTTCACATTTTTCAGCCCCGTCAATGTGCCTACATGAAATCATTATTCAAAAGGAAATCTCATCATGCAAAAAAATAAAATAAAAAATAATAATAATAAATAAAAGTTAGCGTAGTCACTATATAAACAAAACAATAAAAACTGTTCTTCCATGCTTCTCCCATCCATGATGCAGTGGTGCTTTTATGGCGGAGCCAAACAAATCAATGCAACTCAAGCCGACAGCCGTGGACACAATGAAGATGTACGAGTGTGCAAAACCAGCCAAGGCTTATTTATGTGGGACTCTCTGCCAAGTTCCCACTAACCTCTTCTTGTGACCACACCCGTTTTAACCTTGAAAGATGGCTGGGTTCCACCACAGCTGTGGGGTGGTAGGAACCTGAGGCCTGTTCTGCTCCCTCCACAATGGTCCGGGTTGACCGTAATCTGTAACGGTCACTACTCACTATGGTCGCCGTGTTTTAGGAATCTGTTCCAGACACAGAGGTAAAACACTGTCAGGTTCCACCATTGAAAGCACAATTAAAATCTACCTGATTTATAAAAAATAAAAAAATTTTTTTATATATAAATGAATTGAAATATTGACTAATGGATACATGCATACACACATAATGTGTCCCACTGATGCACAGTGGGAGTCTAATTGGAAGTTTTACATTAATTGGTTTGAATCATTTCTGTTTATTATTTTCTTGTCTTTTGCGAACTTCACATACTTTTGCATGTTCCCTCCTGATGGACCTGTGCTAATCATGTCTGCTTTCAGTGTAGATTTCTCGCAGTGTTCGGTTTAGCCGCTGGCCTATGGTGCACAAGCCTACACTGGTACTTATCTCCACATGGTCAAGACCAGTATTTTGTAATTACAATTTATAAATGAAATAAAAGTACAAAAATAAATAAAAGTGCATCTGCAGAGCTTCAACATTGGCATTATGAAATGAATATAAGCCCATTAAATTATATTCACATAATATTCATAATGTATGTGCACATCTTATCAACATTTAAAATTGTGGATACATGTGCTTTTCGTTCTCTGCACTCACACTGATAATATTCATGGTAAAGATCTGCAATGTGCAGGTTTTGTCATTTAAACGATCTTGGAAGTGCAGGTTTTTGTTAACGCTGGCTTTTATTGAGGGTGTGCTGAAACCCAATGTGGTAGTTAAGAGTGGGGTATTAAACAGATTTTTCGAAATTGAATTTATCGTTTAATCTCTCTAACGTCATATAAAGAAAGAGGCTGTGTGTTTACCTGCCAATTGATTCAGATCATTGGCACACTTGATGAAGGTACATTAATGAAAACTGGTTGAAACCAATGGTCAGTTTAAAGGGAAAATTGATACCGGTAATACTGGTATCACCGGTGTTTTCGAGGGTAGTAACACCAGTGCCAAAATAGTAACACCGTGACAAGCCTATTTGAGTGTGAAGTTTTTTCGTAGGTCGGCCGGGGTGTCATGAGGTGAGCGATCTGGGTATAATTGTCCTCACCTCTCCTGCTCACCTCTCATGACATGAACTAGTCATGGCAGAAATTAAATAGTTTTCTTTGTGCCTGGCAATTCATATTGGATTTCAGAGCGCAGTTATCACTGAAGAGCCTCTAGACTTTCTGTTTACAGAAGTGGATATAGTGCAGAACATTCCACTTGGTCAATTATTCTGTAAATCAGGCTATTTAAAAATGATAATAATAAAAGAAATAATAATAAAAAAACCTTTTTAACCATGAAGTGCTTCTTTTCCCTCAGGGCAATGGGGTGGTATGGGATATTTTTGTTCTGTGAATGTTATATAAGTTTTACTGTTCCTGTAGAGTGTGGAGGGAAATAGACGGGTGCAGGTTGTTCATTTACATGACCTGTACGATGTGCCCGTTTCTTTGAGTACTTAAGTTGCTTCCGGGCATGTTATTCTTCCCGACATGACGGATCAAAGGTTTTATTGGACTGAATCTAGAATGCATTCTTCCTGCTCGTCTGTACTGTGGTATGTGTATCTCTGAGGGCATTAACCAAAAAAGTTTGGAAAATTGTAAAGGGTGTCACCAGAACACAATCTGTAATGAAATCAGATTTGTATGTGTTTTAGAGGGCGAATAAAACTGGGGAAATGTAATCTCATCCTGCCACGGAAAGGTAATTGATGGATGGATTGTTATTATCATCATCATTATTATTATTATCATCATTTTACCTCTTAATTCAAGGCCCAAACTAAGCTACATTACCCTGATGTTGATTCTAATTGTCTTGAGGCAACAATAATAGCCATATCTTAACACAATCACTTGGGTAATATCTGCAATGATTTACCTACAAACCAGAGTATCCAGTACTGCATCGAGCCTGGACATGAATACCTGGGTCTCTGCATCTACTACATGATTTATGTATGTTTAGTATACATGTTGCTATTTTAAACATAATTATTCAGGTTTCCAACAAAATCTGGATTCTGTTGTTGGTTCAAATGTTCTTGGCTCAATTTTTTACAATGTTTTACTAAACCCCCTTACTTTTACCTGCATTGCTACTAATGTCCTTGTCAAGATCATGTGGATAAATTAGGAAAAGAAAAGGTCCCAATACCAATCCTTGTGGCACTTCCCACAGTACGTTGCTCAGATAAGATCCCTCCTGTCACTAATCACTTCTACTGAGGCTCACCTACCCCACAAGCATCATGGTCATGTGTAGTGTCCATCAGGGAAACATAGCCAAAGTGCTCTTGACAGTATGCATCTGGTCTCTACGCTTTTGGTGGTATTGCAAAAGTCATTACCAACCATTATTGGTATTTATGTATTTAAGTCCAAGTGAAATGATGAGCTGAAACCCACTGATGGCACAAGAGGAAGAGAAGTTGAGGTGTGTCATGTGAATCATATTATTATTGTCATTGTTGTTATAATTATTATTGAGGGATAGGTCACACCATTCATTAAAAGGGTCTGGAAAGCCCTGAAGTGTTGAACAATCTACACGAGATTATTGCAGGTGAGCCAAGTCTTTTTCTGTGTCTGTGCCTTTGACACATGATTGCATTTTTGAAATTGAAAAAAGGCAGAAGACATCTATTTCAGGAAGTGTTGCTCTTGAAAGACAAAATATGAAAGATTCAATTGCAGGAGTGTGGGATTGAAGGTCATGTTCAACTGCTGATATGAGACTTGCAGTCACCAGATGGCGAGTATGTGTCGTTGTGAAATGCAGCGATTCCTTTTCAAATGTGTTTTGATGAGATTTATCAATTAAATTTGCTTTCAGTCTACCTGATGTCACCGTTATGAGCAGTAAAATAACTCCTCTTTTGCTTCTGCGCATGCGTGCGGTTGTGTGTGCGCGGCTGTGTGTGTGTGTGTGTGTGTGTGTGTGTGGACAGCTGACTCGCCCACAGGTGTCCAGTCTCCAGTGGTGTCAAGTGTCCAAATAGCATAAATGAAGTATGGGCATAATTATAGTACCTGAAAAGGTGGGGGAGAGAGGTTCTCGACTGACTTTGACATCTGTTCCATTAGAGGAGAGAAAAACAGAACGACGGTCTCTCGGTCTCAAACAAAGCTAACTTCAACAAGGGTGGAGAACACATCACATAAAAGGGGCACAAGCCGAGTGATATGGATAGATACGGTGAAGGGGTGGTGGGGGTTGTGCCCCCGAAAAAAATAAATAAAATAAAATAAAAAGCCTGTTTCTTCCTCCACAGCCGCATGAGTTATAGCCTGGAGGCACAAGCATGACATTCATCAATTTAGAATTTTATAGGAAAATGTAAATAAGCTGCAGTGAGAAATGTAAATCACTTATTTAGCATAAACTGGAGGGGGGTGTGGAAGAGGGATGAGATGAGGTGTTTGGGGGGGGTGGGGGTGGGATTGGTGTACTGCAAGCAGTGTACTGGTCTGACTTTCAAGATGGTGGTGTCTTTTCTGTGAGAAAGGTAGTGCAGGAACAATAGTTAATTCCCCCTGACAGGAAAGAGGTTATCTTAGCCATGGTAATTGGCTCGCTGGCGTGGAAGTTGGATTATTTGTAAAACCCTATTCAATCCCACTCATTTTATTTTTTATCAGTCTGGAGGCAGAGGCAGAGGAAACTGTTGCACCGGAGGAATGAGAACCATTTGCATAAAAAGCCTGTGAAAGTGAGAGAGTCTGAGGACTTCATCTGATAGCAGGGCTGGAGTATCGCTCCGGCTCCTTAGCATTTCTCTGAATGGGATTCTATTTAACCCCTGCACTTACTTAATAAACCGCTCCTCCAGGGAAAAAAAAGCCATTCCCCATCCTCGATAAATATGGATGTGGTTAGTAGCACAACCAAGTTTTTTTCCCATTTTCATGTCATATTACTGATAATGGAAGCATTTCCTCTCTTCCAATCAAGGGATGGTCCTGGAGGAAAGGCGTGGGAGGGAGGGAATTTAAATGGTTTGTTGGATGTGCAGCACCCTCCCTCCCCTCCCAGTGTGTGTTATTAACATTCATTTTATTAATGTGTTGCCTCATCCAATGCAATTCATTGGTATGGGCCATGCTGCTAAGTGTAAGGGCTTTTGTTCTTCTCCTGAACATTAGCGCAAAGCAAGTAAAAGATGAGGTAACAAGAAAGGGAAACTACGCAGTTTTACAAAATTTAGCCTGTACGTAGTACATGGACATTTTGTGGCAATGGCAGTTCAATCCCCGCTACCAATACGGCAGCGACATAGGCCCTAGTGTGAAAAAGGGAGAAATGAAGTCGCATGATGGATATGTGGGAGTAGTTTTATTTTTTCCTGTTTCGCACTCTGGAAGTAAGCGTGTCTGTCCTGCTGCTTTCACTGGGAGCAGATGGAGCCATTAGTTAGCCAGGATGTCTTGACGGATTGCTTTCTCAGGTAATCAGCTCTGTTCATTTAAGGTGCCGTTTTCTCACCCCCCTGATGTGACAGGCTCAGAGATGGCGGTAATGAATTGCCAGTGGCCAGCCGATGCACTGGACAGGGCCTGCCAGAGCCAGGCCTGCCACAGGGGGTGGGGGCCAGTTTTCTACAGAGTTTTGTTTTCTTGCTTTCATAACTTTTTTTTAAATTTTTAAATTTTTAAATTTTCTGGATTTTATCCCCCGACTGTGTCCTCCTTATCCCACAATTGAGGCTGTTGAACATAAAAAGGCAAGATATTTTAAAAAAGGGCTTTACCCTTTTTCTTCTTCTTTAAATGGGTGTTTGTAGATAATGTTTGTTGTGCGCTTATCGCAGACTCTCCATTTTGTTACATTGTTATTTTCTGTATGTAATCTTTCTGTGCTTTCTATGCTGCGTTAAATCAAATTCTCAAGTTATTTCCCCCTCATTTATTATTTAATTACACTATTGCTTCATGTTCACACAAGAACTTTCAAGTTTTGAAATCGTCCATATTTTTAACAGTAGCCCTAGGAGCAGAGGAAGCTTAGTGTTCTTTTAATCAAAATGGGATTATGCATTGGTCTGGGAATATTGCTCAGTAGTAGCATGCATTCCACAGCCTTGGAGATGAACGCCTTAAGCACTTTCAGCCCTGCTGATCGCCATTTGATTACTTTTGGGGCTCCCGACGGCTCAGACGGAAAAGGCGCTCGCTGCGAGTGCAGGCCGCGCCTTCATGACTAGACGTCTCCAGTTCAAGTCTAGGCTATGCCGTTGCCTTCAACTGGCAGTTTGTCAGTTCTATGAGGATGAGTCCTTCCAGGATATATCCAAACTGGAGGACATTGTTGACCTCACAATACTGACTACAACACTGTGAACCTCAGCTCAAAGCTGTGTCCATATCTGCATTAAATGGGAAGCAATCCGTTTGATTTGTAAGGCTCAGAAAACAAAAAAGGCTATTTCAAAATATGTAAGAGATCAGGTTGCGACTATGCTAACGGTTACTTTTTTTCTGTTATTATACTTTTACTGCTAATACTGTAGCTACTATATTTTAACAATCGACATTTAACAGATGCACCTCCCCAGAGTGACTGACTGACTTGCTCATCTTCTATTCAACCCATGTATACAGCTAGATATTTACTGAAGCAATTCAGCGTAAGTACCTTGCTCAAGGGTGAAACAGCAGTGCCCCATGTGGGAAGTAAAGCTGAGCTGGAAGCCCAGTTCTCTAACCGTTATGATGCATTGCCATCTGTTGTCTACCTGTGGATGGTGTTTTCTTATTTCAGAGCTAGGTACATATTGAGATGAATGGTCACGTCCAATTCGCATCCTCTGACGTCCTCCATGCTTTGAAACAAAAAAATGGAATGAACTGCAATTCCAGTTTCGTATAATTTGGACTTCATTTCTATGAATTTAGGCATTGATTAAAAATTTGGCTGCAGTTGATCACTTACCTGTAATACAAAAATAATCATCATTCACCAGAAAGCACGGCAAAAATAATTAAATAAAACGCATGGACATTTTGATTTATGCCGATATACTTTAAGTATTTTAGCTGGCAACTTACCAAGAGCATTAGAGTATTTCTGAATTACTTTGAAAAATCGGGATTATGGTAAACTTCAAATCTACTGTCATGGTTTTCAACCCTGTTTCCCCATGCGGTCGTTTTCCTCGGTGGCCACGCGAGGGCGCTGCCCTTTTGGTAGATGCTTGCTCCGCCCTGCTGAGTTGGCGGAGCTTCTGTTAAAGCATTTACACCTGTTCATAGTCACCTGAGAGTTATATAAGCCTTCCGTCTCCTTCGTTCGGGGCTTCGACATTAATTGTTTGTTTATTGTTATGTACTGTGGTGTATTGTTGGCTGTGAGTTCTCGTACCGTTTTGGCTACTCGCCTATTTTTTAGCGTCTCTGTTTAGAGGCAGGGCTTTTTTCTTACTGGCTTAGTAGTTGATTATCTCGAAGTTTGGGACCGTAAATCTCTGCTCTATTTCGCCATAGTGTGCTTTTTCTCCGTGTATGGAGATTTGGGCGTTTCTGTTGGGAACTTTAGTCCAGTTCGCCCCTAGGTGCATGTCGTCTCATGTGAGATTGGGCGTTTGCGCTTCTGCTGGGCTGCTTAGCTTGTGGAAGTGTAGAGTAGTTGTTCTTTGTCCCCCTTCGCCTGTTATTTGGTTTTCTTACTGAGAGACCTGGCATTTTGCTTCTACTCAATTCCGTGTTACTGTGAGCCAGTAAGTAGCCTTGGTACGTTTTTCCCTGTTGTCTCCTTCTCGTGGACTACGTTCCCCCTTTGTTGTGAGTCAGGGTTTTTATTTATATTGAGGCTGTCGTGCTATTTTGCGTAGGTCTTTCGTTGCAGCCGTCCTGTACGCCCTTTCTACCGGCGGGGACGATTTTGTTTGGAACTGTTGTTCTGTTTCGTTCTCCGGGTGTGTCTCTTTATATGGAGCTTGGGCGTTGTTGTGGACGTGTTTGTGTGTGACTGCGTGTTTTCTAATTATAGCATCGGAACGTTAGCTCTCTGTTCCATTTTGCCTCGTTACTTATTTATTTACTGAGAGGCTAGGGCGTTTGTTCCATTTAAAGCTTGCGTTAGTCTACGGATAGTAAAGTTATGGGACGACGATGTTCCGTCGGCTCACCTGTAAAATGTTTCTCTCTCTTGGGAGATCGGGTGTTTACCCCTTTGCTTTATACATTTGACTGCGAGCCTATTTATCTCGCCATGGGAACGTTAAATCTCTGTTCCTGTTCGCCTCGTTACATTTCCTCATCATAGAGGGGCAGGGCGCTTATTTTCTATTATTCTCGCGTTGGTCTAGCCGGTAAATGTCTGGTTCTGCCTGTCCTGTTCGTTCCTTTCGGTGCCTTTCTCCTTGCATGGAGTTTTGACGATTTTGTACGGAACTGCTGTTCTGTTTCGTTTTTTAGGTGCATGTCTTCCTATAGGGAAGCTTGGGCGATGCTGTGGACACGGTTGTGTTTGACCGCGAGTTTGAGAGTAGCCTGGGAACGTTGGATCTGTTCCTTTCGCCCCCTCTCTTACTATCGTATTATTTTGCGGTGTTTGTTTATTGTTTTATGTTTGTCTTTACGCTACTCGCCCGTTTTGATTTGTCTCATTACCGAGACAGGGCGTGTATTTATTTCTGGCTGTTCAGATCCCTGTCCTTGCGCTCTACTTAGCGTTTGACAGTTAGCCGGTTAGTAGCGTCTGTAATGGTGTTCGTTTGTTCGTTGTCTTGTCTCCTCCCTTATCTGCGGGTATCCCGCCTTAGTGGCCTAAGGGCTTAATGATTCCCCTTGCTGCGTTTGGCTCCTCCCACCTCACACGTCACGCCCCATTACATCTACATTTAAAGAAAATAAATTGTCTTTGCATTGAAGGTTTACACTGCAAATCCCTGTTTAACTACACTTTAGAAGTTGCTGGCTGGAGGTTTTCCTGTGTTTGAATTAGCAAGGCAGATTATGGCAGTTTATTTCCTGCATTCTCATGAAACTCGATAGCCCGTGAGGAATTGAGCGCACTGGAGAAAATACTCTGCATACTGCAGAAAGGTGCCGCACCAAGACGAGAATACAGATTATTAATGCTGTTGTCTAACTGGTTCCAAGGAAGGAAAAAACTATATAATAAAGGCTGAAAGTTCTGGGTGTCATATATTGCTGTAGAGATGTAAGAGCTCTAATGGTATTCATTCAAAACTACTAGCTCCGAGCTTATCCCAGCCCTCTAAATGACACTGGCACTCTGGAGCGCTCTGGGGACACAGTGTGACATCTGGGGGCGCAGTGAGTGAGTGTGTCAAAGACGTGGTTCAGTAGGTCAGATAACCGTGCACGTCACCCAAAGCAACATCAAACCAGCTGACCAAAGTCGGATGTCTGGCTGATAATTGTTTTAAATAGAACTGCACTGTGTTCTTATTTCGGCCTTTGAGTGTAAAGGCGGTGCTAAGGTCGAACTAATTTAATTAACTGTGTCCATAAAAGATCTGCACTCAAGGCTGAGATGAGGCATAAAGCTTGAAACATTTTTGGAATATTGCCGTGGCTCGTAGCTATTAAGTATTGGACTGGCGCAGATGAGCCATGTGGCGCTTTGTGTCCATAGGAGGAATCGCGCGATTCGACTAGCACCCAGCAAACTTACCGAGATCCATCATGGAATAAATAACGTGGCGATTACAGTAGCACTGACGGCTTGCTAACGGAGCCAGTACACTTTGCCTTCAAAAATTTCCCGTCTATTACCGTTTTTTTGCCTGTATAGCTGTCATCACAAGATTTTCACCATAAATTAATAAAACAATACTTTTTTTTTTTTTTTCTTCCCCTTTATGTATATATATATATATATATATATATATATATATATATATATATATATATATATATATATATATATATATATATGGGTACTTGATGTGACAGTGTACATGATATTAAGCTAAACTAATCCCATACTGAGAGGAAAACTACCGCCACCAAGGTCTGTTAGCCACCAAGGTCTGCTAGCATTTTTAGATGCTCTTAAGGTATAAGGTTGAATTTACCTTAGCAATGCTGAACCCCCCCCCCCCCCCCCCCCCCCACACTCTTTGGCTACCTCTCTGTTTATGAGAACTCTTGTATTGTGAGATTTGGTCAGAATCGATTCAGTTAGGGGTCCAAGCATTCACCTGCCCCTCTTTTCTCAGTTCTCAGGCCAGGCACCGACTCTAACTCTAATGTTCTCAAAATGACTCCTCTTTTGTGAATCGAGGAAGGAGAACCGATAAAGCAGATTGGTGTGAAATGCTGTATATAAATGTAAAGTAAGGTAACCATATTACACCTGAGATAAAACATTTGTTTTAGTTTGTTACTGAAAGGACTTGATTGAAATCAATGTGCGATGATCTTGTATGCATACTGTTATCATTGGATGATGTATCATTCTGCTGATGGACACAATAGAATGACCTTGTGCGTAAATAGTTTTAAAAAGTCTCTGTGCTGCTTGTTCATTTGGAAAAAAAGGCGGGAAGGCCCTGAGTGGTGTCCTTTGGTCAGGGCCTCAGGGCCTCAGGGCCGTGAGGTACTGATGTTTAGAGACATGATTTACGGCACAATGACTCTCTCTGTGTTCCCCACTGCCTTAACCTATTTTACTTTATTTATTTATTTAATATATTTTTTTGGGGGTATATGATCTGATTGGCTTGCAGATTGGCTGGAAATAGCAGATATAGATTGTGTGTGCGTGTGCGTGTGCGTGCGTGCGTGCGTGTGTGTGTGTGTGTGTGACATTCAGATTGCCTACCAACAAAATTGAAAATGTTGCCTAAATGTATACGGCCCAGTTTTAATTTCCCATTAAATGTATAGTTAATAGCTTAAAAGTGCTAGGTTATAACTAAGTAATAATGACAACAGTATCTTCAAGACTTATGAAGCAAAATGAAACCAGGGAAGATCATGCCAATGATGCCATTCACAGAAATAAAACAACTCGGTAGATCAACTGCCGCTCAAACGAAATAAAAAAAATGATAGTGCACTAGTCCGTCATTAATACACAACAATGGCACTGCTTGCGTAAACTGAACTGACCAAACTGACCAATCTGGGAGGAAAAAAGTATTTGGAGGGTTAGGGCAGTTGCCGTTTGCATACCTTGCTGGCGACTTTTTCATTGGTTATCATCTTCTCTAATGGCGTAGAACACGTAATATTTCCAGATGACACTCTTGAGGTGCGGTGGAGTTGCACATTTTCTTGGCTCCTCCATGTCTGGTGATGTCTATGGGTGACAGTCTTCAGGCAGTCATCGAATGCAAAGGATTTGCAACCAAGTACTAAATATGACTATTTTAAGGTTGTTCATTTTTACAATTACATTTTGGACAATTTAATACCCTTAAATTAAAGCTGACAGTTTTTAAACTTAATTGTCATGGTTTCATTTCAAATCTAAAGCAAAAATGTGTCACTGTCCAAATACTTATGGACTGCACTGTGTGATAAATGTGGTCAGGTAATAAGCGCTCAAAATGCATGCTCATCCCATGAAGCTATAATTAAATCATTTGAGTGGGCAAGCGGTGAGCTGTGATGGCGTGACAGCTGCTGTTTCGTTCAGATGATGCTAATATATAGTGGGGTGGGTGCGCTCTTTCACTGTGGGTCAGTCGCTTTGACGCAACATAGGTTCTTGCTTAAATTTCAGATTTCTGGTTTGGAAAGCTGCCACGTATTTTCTTTGACAGGGGCACCGCAAAGGCCACCGAGTGACACATTTGAGTTGTAGATATTGTTTGGGAGCACTGTCCTTTAAGACACCGACGAGGCATAGAATTTCTAATTCCTTAAATAATTTAACTTGTATTTATTTATTTATTTTGCATAGAAATACGGTATTTTCATTTGCCATCCTCATGGTACAGAGTGCGGTGTAACATAGGAACGTTGCTCCTTTTAATGCTTTTTGCAGTAATGGTTGAGGCTGATGGTTGAGGTGTACTATACATGTATACATACATATATTCATACAGTACGCACGTACATAGTACATACTTACTTACATAGACCTTATGGGTTTCTGTTATCTGTATGGGTTTGTTTCAGCAGTTTTCTCATGTGACTCAGCAGTGTAACTAGTGATTTGTGAAGGTGTTTTTCTGTCAGTGCATTTGCTTCCCTGTCTGAATTGTGGTTGTTGTCCTTTTTGCAGGCCCTGGTGAAAGTGGCAGTGCTGGACTTTAGTCATACTTATTTCTGTGCACTGCCTCCAGTGACTACCATACGTTGTCATATCTTAGGTTGCAGTAGCCTCCGTAATCTGTTTACTGTTGAGCTTTTTCCAAAAAATGCATCACCATAATTCTTAAGTAAATGCTTTGTAAAATGATAGTAATACACCCATAATTCATACAGAAATCAATTGAAGATCAAACACGAATGATTGCGCAGTTGCTGTAAAAGTTTTCCTGTGATTGTATTCAGGGCACACGCATGGATGCCACACAGCACTGCTGCCAGATGAACTGTATTTTTATTTTTATTTATTTATTTATTTTTTTAAACAGAGTCCCTAGGCTATCATGCTCTGCTTCTGCAAAAGCCAATACGTCTGTTGCCAAACTAGAATGGTAGGTATAGTCTTTTGTTAAGGCGGCACAAGGCCATATCCATATGGATCACTGTCAGTTGGAAGGCGTCGGGCTTTTCTTTCTGCGTTTGCTGTAAACTCTGAGCATTGAGTTTACCCCCCCTCGTCACGGTAACGGCAGCACTGCAGCGTTGTTTTAGAAAAAGCTCACCGTGTATCACGATGTCGCCGTTTCCTTCTTATGCTTTTTAAAGATTGCTTGGATTGAAATACCGATAGTATTAAAATCGATAGCGAGTACTTTGCACTGGAAGTTGCCCAGACAGCACTGCATTATTCCGCATTTGACTGCAGGCCCTCAGTCGTCCTAATAATCTGCAGTCAAAACACTTCCGTTAGATTTCTGAGGGGTGGGGGGGGGGGGGGGGGGGGAGAAAAACATTTAGCGGCGGGGATTCTCGGAGCAGAGGCTGGCGATAAGCAGCGGGGAGAAATCGGAGAGGCAGCGGAAACGCCGAGGGATGATGAATGGAGAGTAACGCTCATTCCTGATTGGCTGTTTTCGTCACTCTAGATTTATTTATTTATTTATTTATTTATTTTTTATGGCGGCACATTTGCATTTACCTGCCAGGAACACACTCTTTTATGCAGTGGCATCATGTCAGTGTTTTTAATCTTTATTTATTATTTATTTATTTACCCCCTTGCGGTGACGGGTGTAGCTGATTGGCACAGATTGTGTTAAATGGAGCAGTGATAATACCCGCGCAAACATACATCACTCCCCCTTTCCCCCCTCTGACACGGACTGTTTAATGGCACCATGCATCCTTTCACATGGATCTTGTTAGTGCAATCATTGCACTTCTTATTGGAGTTTTATGCAAATCGTGTAATCTGCCCTTTAATATTTACATGGCTGGATTGAAGCGATGAGTTTGGAGGAGAAGCGCCGTGGCCGTGACGGATAGCAAGGTTTTGGGGCGCATGGTGTTCCTCGTTCAGTGATTATCAGCAATTATGCGTCATGGTGGCATGGATTCAGATGAACGTCAGCCCCCCCCCACTCTGACCCTGTCCTATGTCCCCCTCCCCAACCCCGCCCGTCATCCACCCACCAACCGCGTCCTCCGCGTCATAGGCAGGCAGGTCATCTACGGAACATTATCTTGTCTCTTTGGTCAACACCGACACCGACTCATGCGCGAGTCACCCCGTGCTCCATTACTGCTAGGCTACCGAGCCACAGGACGCTTTAAATAACATATCTGCCCTGCGTTTAGCAGGTAATGCAATGCTGGTCACAGATGCGCTGTTGCTGACGTACACCCTTAATGTAGCTGGCTAGCGCACAGCAATGCCCTTAGGGTCCTGGGAACAGACTGTTGTTGGGCCTGTGTCTCTCCCATTTGTGGCTGTTTGGTGCCCTTTACTCGTGACTCTTTCCTAACAGGGATGATAAGATGGAACCACGTTAACCTTGTTCTCATTTGCTCCACTATAGATGTGCACTATGTCCCCCCCCCCCCCCCCCCCCACACACACACACACACAGACCCACACATGCACACGCACGCATGCACGCACGCACGCACGCACGCACGCACACACACACACACACACGCACACACAGACACACTCTCCCTGTTTTTCCTTGCGCCATTTTATTTTTGTCCCATGTGACCGCACTGTATATCCATATGGGGCTGAGGTTTGGCTACAGGTTTTGGGCCCTTTTGAACACCCCCACCCACCCAACCCTCCCCTCGGCCCATGTATCAGGGCTCCCTGACTGCATCTGTGAAGGGTGGCCTGAACTGCCCCCTGGGTATTCGGCCTCAAAATTAGCATTGCCTTATTGCAGAAAATGGCTGCAGCGAAGGCAGAGGTCAGCAGAATAATTGCCTTTGGTTGCACTGAGGGAGTGTCAAAGGTAACATGCCTGCAAAATTAAAGCAAGTCATTATTGGCTTTTGATTGGTTTTTATCCCATTAGTCTGGGCGACGTTAACCTCCCTGGCTCACAGGCTCACAATCAATCATGTTCTTTGCTTTTACATTATCATTGTGCAATGGATATTGAGTCCATCGTAGACCAGGAACTGGAACGGAGTACAGTGCCTAGAAAAGTAGGGAGAGGGAGGAGGGGAGGAGGAGGAGGAGGAGGGGAGGAGAGAAACCAAGCTTAACGGCGGGTGGGAGTGCAATATTTTGCCTACGCACTTACGCGTGCCGCCACCTGGGTCGGGGGCCCTTAAAACAAAGCGTTATATTTAGGGATCGTCAAGCCTGATGAGATGTGCTGGAACATATCAAATTTCACGTTACAAATAACGCGCCGCGATGTCAAAATTGCATCTCTCGCAGTCAGGCTCTTGGGCAAAAAAAAATAAATGATGCGAATGTCATTTTGAGATCCTCAAACTTCGCCTGCTGTGATAGAGGAGGAGAAATAACATCTTCCGTTGCGTGGGATGCCCTCGGGGGGAGGTGGGGGGGGAGCGGCGGAGCTGACAACTTCGACTTCACGAGGGCCGTGTCTCCCTAAACAGCGCTCGCTACGCGCCCTATATCTCCGCCCGGGAGGACCAGGATGCGGAAAGGATAATTCACGGCCAGTGGTTTCGAGCCCCGGACGCGTTCTTTTAATGCGCGCCCGCAATTAATCAGCCGTCAGCCGAGAGGACCCTTGATGTCAGGCCAAGGTTTTTATGAGGGATGTCCTTTGTAATCTTTAATGAGTCTTGTGTCTTCCTTGACCGTTTCATTTTAACCTTAGTGTTGAAGCGCACACTTTATTTATTTATTTTCTCCCCGACAAGAGTGAAATGCAAACCTCTTCCGCCCCCCCCCCCCCCCCCTACCCCCCCCCCCCCCCCCAGCTGGAGACTTTCACTACATTATCTGCCTTTTGCGTTGGCTGATGCTATCGCTGCGAAGCATTATCAGCTTTAGTCTCTGTGGTGCCTGTCCCATTTAATGCTACCTGAAATTACGTTCGGCGTTGTTATCTTTATTTTATTTCCCCCACTGCCCCTCTGTTTCTCTAGGTCCGCATTTTAATGCTGCCTCATTGCAAATCTGTGTTTTGGAAAATCCACAATCTTTCTAAATATACGCCGCAGCTGCGTTCGCTTCATTTTATTGTATTTTTGTTGTTTCTCTTTTCTTGGTGAGGTTTCAGCAGCCTTATTTAAAAAAAAACCAAAGTAAATAAATTCCCACTTCCTCTGGCAAAATTCTGAAATGTTACCACACATTCCCTGAGCTAGGAGCACAGGGCACGCAGTGTTCCACAACCATATTGTAAATTTGTAGCCTGGCCCATGTTGGAAATGGCCAAAAAAAGAGGACTTTAAAAAGCAAGCGGCTTCTTGCGGAGAGCCCTTATTACCATGGAGGCCGCCAGCGAAACGGGGGTTGAGGAGCCATCTGTCAGCATTTGCAGTCTGGTACAGTAATTTGTCCATGTCCATTAGTGGCCGTCTTTCGCCAGTCGCTTGAAGGGTCACCAGACAGTGCTCGCCAACGGGATGCGGAGGGGGTCGAAAGGAGCAGCTCTCCAAGGGAAGTGAGAGACCTTAACAAGGGCCGCGTCGCATCTGCTCGTAAAAGCATCGTCGAACGGCTGTCAAAGTGACCGGCCCTGCCACGCAGACGGACAGGCGGCGTTTCATCACCCCCCCCCTCCGGGGGTCTGCCGATTCTCAAATTCTGCGCCGAGGCGATGTATTATTTATGATATTGTTTCCTCTGTCATTTATTAATGATTTACATATTTGCATACCAGAACTGCCTGCCAGCACCTCCCGCGCTCCGAGCCGAGCCGCGTGTCGTGTCGCAGCTTGGCCCATCGCGTTCGGGTAGAGGCGTTCGGCGGAAAAGGGTGTCGCCTGAGATCAAATTAAACACACGGCACCTGCAGCATAACAGGCTTTCCGGAGCTCACAGAACACGGGATTTAGTCGGCGCGGTGTCAGCGAGCTCGTGTCAAGAAAATAAATAATGACAAACCCTGAGACCCGCGCTTTGTTTTTTTCCCCCCCTCCTTTTTCTGTCTTCCTGAGAGAGGAGATCGTTACGCTGGCCCATGGGACTTGCGGTTCCATTTTCACGATTATACATATTACTACACACGCTTTAAACGTGAGTTCTGCACCAGAGCACTTTGCAGTCTCACCCAGGCTCTCGTCAGCCTGCTCAAACTCCTGCACCTTGGCTAGTAATCTTCCGTGTGGTATAAGTCGCTGCAGTATAGCTGAGGCCATGACATAGTGGTGGTTTCTAGGAAGCCGCTTGCTGCTTGGCTCAGCTCTTCGGGGTGTGTATTTAAAGCGCTAATTGCAGACCGTTTGGAAGGTGTGCTTCGGGTGTGTAGCGGGCTTACGGCACTGCGTCGTCTGTACCGTCGACACGGACCGTGACGAACGGCGCGGAAGACGCTCGCGGCGAGAACGTCTCCCTGCCGCTTCTGGTCACGGGGCTTGTTTACAGAAATTGATAGTTCTTGCGTTTGGGCCGTCTTTCTCCTTGCGGAGCGGTCTATATTCACTGAAAGTATAGGGCTGACATAGGATCAAGCCTAAGCCATGTCTTAACCAGCTTGAGAAGCAACCGGGTCTGTCTGCCTGCCTTCTTCCAGTCCTCTCTGAGGAAAACAATGGATACTTATGATTACTGCATATTAATATCAAGGGTATCAATGACTCAGTAATAATGGGCAACAACGCCTCTTTCACATGAATCCATTCACATTCTCACTACATGTATAAACAGCCAAACTGTCTTCCCTGCCCACTTTTTAGTGTAATGGATGTTACTTTAAAAAAAAAAAAAAACCTGTTAAAAGTTAGTTATCACTAATTCATGTGAGAAATGCATTTATCATTGTTTTTGTAAAGGATCTGTAATTTGAAAATGCTAATAGAGAAAAAAAAAAACATAAACAGATTGCTCTTGCAGACAAGAATTGAATAGATTTCAACCTGGGATGATTGCACATATTTATTGTTGGTGAAAAATAATGAACAAAACAAGTATAGATATTCTCATTTAGGTACCAACAATAAACAGTCATTTAAATTAATTTTTGACTTTCGGAATGTAATAATTCCCATCTGCAGTTTGTAAAATGTCCAATGAAGGTTTTTATATTTTATTTTATTTATTTTTTTCTGAGGGGAAATTATACAGTAAATGGGTCCTGGTACAGATGAAGGCACACGGGTAATGCTGCACCATGATATAAACACAGAAATGTTAGTGTGGCTATATATTTTGCAGGACCATCCAGTAATTCTCTCACCAATTAAGAGCCTCGAGATTGACCTCAATCAAACCGAAACAGTTGTGCTAATGTACCAATCAAATGGCAGAAACTTTCTGAGAAACCAGCTCTTTAGTCTGCAAAACACTTCAACCTACTAAGGCGCTTAAGGAGAAACTCAAAAGGCCCTTGCTCCAAAGAGCACCTTTTGATGCCATTAAAAAAAAAAAAAAAATCCAAAAAAGCCTTTGTTTTGCAAAGCGAAGAAGTGCCGTTTTAAGTTTTTCTTTTTAGCACTTGAGGAGGCTTTATGATCACTCTTGTCCGAACGTTTTTTAGTTTTTAGTTTTAGCACTAAAATGCTCTGGAGGTACTGGAGATACTGTAATAACTTCCAGAAATGGTCAGTAAGGGTGATGTAGATGTTTTTGACACCAGTAGAATGAAATGAATGTCCAAAATGGTAAGATACACACATTTCTAGTTTGACTGCATAATACATAAATACTTTATTCATAAGAATAGGTGTAAGATCAATGTATTTTTGCTGTAATGGTGCATGCGAAGATAGGGCGGTTTCTTGTCAGCATAATCCTTCCTACGCTGAAATGTGATACATTGAAGAAGAGCTTATTGGCAGATTTTTACGAACAAAACTGCAATCGAAGCACAGCGTCATACAATAACTGTGTGTACAGGAATGCCTACCCACTTACCAAATGTCTTTCTCCCTGCTCCATAATTTTGTTCTATTAGATCTTTACCTTTGTCCATTGTGGTCATCACAGGAAATGCCCATATTTGGGTCTTTTCTTGGCTTTGTCATGAAGCACAGGTAGTGTTGGCTCGATTCAATCAACATTTTGCCCTTAATAATAATGATATTTGAATGCAGGTGTTAGTTTTTATCTTCACCAACCCAGCGTGGGGAGTAAGAAACCCAAATTTAAACCGACCAAGATGTGTTTGTGCAAAGAAGCGTGAGCGTGCATTTATTTGCCAGCCCAAAGTTCAGGACAAATGTTGATTGAATCCAGCCTTGTGTCTATTGATTCTTAACTCGTTTCCAGTTGGTCAGCGAGACACGTTTCCTGGCAGGGAAAGCTTTACCTTGGTGCCATCACTGAGCGATGCCATTAAGTTATCGGGATGGGCAGAGTCTTTGGACCAGCTGTTGCGCCAGGCTGCTAACGGCTCCTGCTCACAATTTAGCATTTCTTTTTTTTTTAAGTGGAACCTTTTTAAGGCGCATTTACCTTTCAAGCATGAAGGACTTTGAATTACCTGAGCCATGTAACTTGAGCCACACACGAGGTCTCGGCGTGCCCGGCAGCATATGGCCACCATATGTGGCTCACCTCCTCAACACTTGCCGGCTAACCACCGGCAGACTGTGAAGTTTATTAATTTGAAAATGTTATCTACTGGCACACCCCATGCACGCGGGATGTTGGATAGAACTGGGTAATGCTCTAATTTAACGCTCTCTTTATTTTGTTTTCTCTTTGTTTCCCTAGGTAAGTGATATTCGCCGTTTGATACTGACCTAAATACCCACCTCTACCAAAGGGAGACCACCAGGCCCTGGAAGATGTGTGGCGGTTTGAAGCCCGTAGTTTGAAGAAAGAACTTCTTCAAACAGTAACTCTTTCACTGTGACCAGGTGAAAATATGTATTTCAAAAAAAGAGAATACCTCTTCCTCTATGATTATGAAGGAACAGGCAAAATGTGGTGTGAATTGTATTGCTATTTAGAACAGGTTTTTTCTCATCGACATGGCATAGCGACAGCTGTATCTGCTGTAAGTTGACGACTGTGCATATGAGGTGTTCCTTAAGCACCTCCGAATGAAATAATTTGGCTGACGAACGCCGTCTTTGAGGATTGAGTGTGCAGACAGAAGGAGAAGGGAAAAGTAATGCAGAAAAACAGCCACGCACATCTGCTAATGTAAAAATAGAAGGGTGTTATTATCTCCCTGTGAAGCGAGAACGCCCTGTGTTTACACACTGAGAGGAGGCTGTGATTGGGGGGTAGGAGTGCTCATCTGGCATCGGGTCTGTAAAGGGGAAAAAATAACCTTCGAATGCAACATCTCTGCTTCTCCTTCTAACTCTGCCACAGCAAATGAAGAGATGTTTTGAATGATCAGCTGAAGCTTTTCTTTTTTTTAACATTTTTTTTAACGTCATTGCCATCTATTACAGTATACGGCTGTAAAAAACATTCTCAAAACAACATGCAAATGGTCAATCCTGTCTTTTTCCCCCTCCTCTTATAAAAGGTTGCTTTAGATACGAGCTAAAGCATGCAACTGTTTGAACGAGGGTCTCGGTTTCCTTTAGAACTGCCATAGAGACATAAATCATTTCCCCCCCGGATCTGGTCTGCATTTCGGATTTTCTGGAAAGGATGCCCGAGTTACAGATAACCGCTTAAACTGAACGCATGTGATGGTTTTTAAAGTTTGGAGAAGGGTCGTGTAATCTTGAACTGATTTCGCCATGGCTACATTTGGTTGCTCACACGACTGGGGTGGGTGAAGTTTGTTGAATCGTTCTGGGCAGCGAGCTGTGGTGACGGTTTCCAATGGCAGATGCGTTGCTGGTTTTTTTTATCATACAGCAGTGAGCATATTTCAGCCGCCCCAGCAATTATCTAACTATGTAAACTAGTTTCCACATGTGTTACATGTGACGTTGAGAGCATTGCCACTGACAGGATGTTTGGTGATCCAACCATGTAATATGGTGCGGGGTTAAGACTTACAAAATAGGCCGATCCATGCTGGAACACTAGTCTTAAATCCACATGCACATGCGTGTGCTCGGGTGTATGTGTGTGTCTGCAATCTGGATCTTGATTGGAGGAGGTGACGGGATTGTGCGATCCATGGTCGTGCTGCACAATCTGAGTAAACAAAAGCTGTCGGCTCAGTCTGCCCAGATTGAAATGGCAGCGAGGTGCAAAGACGCAGAATGAAAGCAAAAGTAAAAAGAGGCTGAATGAAAAGCCGTTTTGTTTTGAGACCGTTCTCTCCCCCCTAATTTCTCACCGGCCCCACTTCTGTCACGACACAATCAGCCCACTGCTCACCTGCGTGGCAGTCGACAAAAAAAGCTAACAATATCTCAGTCACTCCCTGAATCTGTTCTGCCAGTGTTGTGTTTGCGCTAGATGTAACAATTCACATCTTCTAGAAGTTCCAATTTTTGACTACAAAGCTTCACAAAACCTCAGTTTTGTAGAAGATTTGGCATGTTCCATCTGTGCTGTATCTAGGCGGAATATCTATTTTCCGCTTTCAGCTAGGTAGGTAGGTTTTCTATTAATGGGTAGGTATGCAGCTATCTCGCTGAGGTCTCTGACTGACACTGACTAAGTTGACTAACACAAGCTCGGCTCTTGCAATATCGCAAACTACCTGGTGTGCATGTCAGACTAAATGTTAACTGGCAGCTAATGTTAGCAGAGAGGTAGAGTGATCGTTAGCAAGCCAGTAAAACAAACAGAATGAAGTAGTGGATTTGTGCCAAAATCAGGTGAGATACAATGTTCATTTTGATATTTGATGAGCTGTCGGCTTGAGGATGATACATCCTTCAGTAACTTGGATTCTGTACCGCTCCCATCTGACGCAATGGCGTGCAAACACCGCTTGTTTTCTTTTTGAACTTCACATTTCATGTCGGGCAGCCAGAATTTATTTATTAATCCCCCCCCCCCCCCCCCCCCCCCCCCCCGAAAATGCAGTGCTGTAGTTTGTGTCAAACAATGAGGGTTGTTCAAGGATAGAAGGCCAAAATGAACAGAAATTAATTTCTCTGTGATTGATGGCTGATTGCTTTCTTGGGCAGGAGGTCCCTTGTGCTACAGCAGAATGATGCAGGCCAGAAGCCCCCATAAGTGATATACCCCCAACCCTTTTTATATCCTTAAGCCTTGTAAAGATTTTGTTTACAACACAGAATATCGATATAAGGGGTATTTAATAAACCATAAATAAATAAATATGCACTGAGAAATTGAGTCCTTTGAGTAGACCATGCGTATGACTTTTGAATTAGATTGGCTCATTTATTCATTGCAAAGAATTGCGTGAATTCCCCTTTGACCCTAAATAACAGTGATTGCTGTCCGAGCTCCTCTGAGCCATGGCTGAAAGGTGTTTTTTTTTTAAGAAATGAGAAGGCTATTTAAAAGCGTGGATGGCTCGCATCGTTCCAACTTTAGAGCTTCTTCAAGTCCTTTGCCAACAACTCCCGGACACGCATTTGGGAAATGATTTGCATTTTGCTTTGTCCCGACGTCCTTTTGCGAATCTTGAATTTCAGCAAGGGCGCCCTGTTGCGTCGACGCAATTTATTCGAAAGCCGAGTTCTTACTTAACAAGGAAAGTTTAAAAACAAAGCATATTTTTGAAAGTAGTGATTACCTTTTTCATTAGCACACTTTGAGCAGAGGAGCTACTTTTCATGCCTGAGCACTTGCACTTGGACTACTGAAGCATTCAGGTGCCCGTGCCAGCCTGTAAACCCTACAGCCATCCCGCGTCTGAGACTTGGAAGATGCTGGAGTGGCGGCAGAAGGGCCGTTTTAATTATTGTTGTTGCTCTTGTTACCTCGGTAGTTTCGCTTGGCATCAGGGCAGCAGTGGAAAGACCAATCCTGCTTTAATGTCTCTTAAAAAAACCTTAAGTTCCTCCTCAGCAGACTTGCATAGACTGTTAACCGTGCGTCTGGATGGCTTGTTAATATGATTTGTCGACAGTGGCTTCTGATTGCTGAGGAATTCATACCACACTGATGGCTATTTGTTAGAGTTCCAGGCAAAAATATCCTGTGCCCACTGCTTGGCACAGAATGCTTGGATAAGAGTCTGCTGTGGATGGCCATCCGGGTTGCTCTTGTAAAATATAGGCGATAGATACACACACATACACTAGGGCTATCAATTGGAGCAATAAATTAGAATGTTGTATTCCAAAAAATAAGAGATTCAATTATGTTTTGATATTTATTGCAAAATCTGCATAATTTTTGTATTGCTGTAAAATGGATGGGATGCTTTTAGGCACTTCCTGTTATGTGAGTTACATCCACCAGGGGGCACAAGCAGGGCACAAAGGCAAAGGAGATTAACGTAAATATTTAACATAAATCGTTGATGGACAGTGTCTAAATGGGAAGGAGGGTTGGTTAACCAGTATTTACTTTAGAGAAATTGACTGACAGTCTTATCGATCGTAACAATGACTTGAAGTAAACAAAACGTTATATCATCTTTCATCATAAAAACGGTCAGGACTATGCATTTTAACAGTTAAAACCTTATTTTATTTCATATTGACCATAGCATTGTCATTCTGCAAGAATGACCTGGGGAACAAACAAAACGGGTATTGTTATTGCAAAGTAATAAAAACACCGCCATTTCAGTTTGGTAACCTGTATTAGCATGATCCCTTTGAGATTTTATCCCTTTGAGATTTTATTTTATTTTTTTACAACATTCCCTGCTGAGGAAAAAACATGTTCCGCTTGAAAATATATGCCTGGCATGCTCAGCTATTTCTGCACTAGCTGTGCAATAGTTTTCCACCAGACAAAGGCAATTTTGGTCAACTGGTATCAGTGTTTGCTTTCCATACATCATCATCTCTTTCTGTAGAACAGTAACCAGCTTTTGTTAAGTCTTTTTAAATTCAAAACCTGATTGGCTGTGCACACTTGAAAAACGTTATTCAGAAATAAGACAATATTTTAAAACATGGTTACACGTTAGACCCCGTGACCCAAACCAGGAGTAAGCAGTTTAGAACCTGGATGGATGGATGGAACACGTTAGATGTTGAGCATGCACATGCGATACATAAATAATAATAAAAAAATACATATTCAAATGTTTAAGTAGGTCAAAAATGATTATTTTCTCTTTGACTATTTAAATTTTTATTCTGAATCTCACTATCACTGTCTTTGCCCTACATTGTGGTGCTCCATGTACTCCTCTACTACATGATGATCATGTATTCTCTGCTCCGAACTACATTCAGAAAAAAAAATAAAAAATCCACGCACGCACTGCTTTTCAATAAAGATGAAGCTGAAGTTTCATATTTTTGGTATACTGCCTTTGTGAGTGCAGTGGTTATATGATATATGCCAGAACATTTGAACCATAAGCCTCAACTTTAATGAGAAAAAAAAAAAAAAAATGTCAAGTGCAGATCTTTAAAGAATGTGGTTACTGAAACCCTGTGGTCTATACACCATAGTTTTCAACTTTGAGGTTGAAATAAGAACGCTATCCACTTCTGCGGCACTTTGTGTACCAGTCGTTTATGAAATGTGGATGCCGTGCGCGCGCGCCGTCTCGGAACCGCTCTGAACTGCGGCGTCTTTCATAGGTGGGCATTATCAGTGGCTTCGGTTCATCCGTCTGCGCGCGCTTACATTGAAACGTCGGGTGGCGGCGTAAAGACCTGTGAACCTCCGTCTCCGATGCTAACGGCCGCCTGTATCGGTGTGCACTGCCGCGGCTATTCGCACTGTATTATTTCTCCCCCCAGTGCGTCCGTGTGCAACCCGGAGTGCGTCTCATCCGTGTGTTGTCTGCTCTCAGCAGCCTTATCTGTATGGTAATGGCTGAGCTGTAACTGGAGTGGACCCTGGTGCTCAGGAGGGGGTAGTGGGCGGTTGGGGGGGGGGGGGGGGGTGCTGAGTGAGGCGGCGCTCAGCCACCTGGCCACTTTGGGGCGAGGGAGGGCCAGGAGAAACGGGTCAACAGAAGGGGCGACGGAGGAGATTTCCTGCTCGCGATTGTGAGTGGTGTGGCGGGGGCCTTTCATGGTGGAGCACTGCTTGAAGCGCAGGCATTAGTCACGGTTCAACAGGGTGCACTTCTGTGGAGATAATGCAGTCCGGTTCACCAGGGCATGCTGCGAGCCTCTAGCTGGGAGCTGGGAGAAAAGAGGCCATATGAAAACTATAAACAGAATCTAATTATTCTGCTCCTCATCGTTCAGTGGCTGCCACATTTAGTTATTTATTTCATTATTTTTGCTTCTCTGCACCAATCAACAGATTGGGTGTCAATGACAAATTGTTGGGGTATGATATTTCCCATTAAACTCCATGTAATCGCAGTGCATTGTTGTCATTTGTATTAATTCAGACATGTTTTTTTAAAGTACGTTTTCGTGGGTGAATTTCTCCTGAAAGTTTGCAGGGAGCATTGCTGGTGTCGTTTGCACTGTTCTTAATTATTTTTTAAGCTGTCCTGGAAAGCTGACATGTTTTCTCAGGTCAAACTAGCGGGCCGGGGGGGAGAGAACGAGCCATATTGTGCCCGCCCCTGGCTTTACACCCCCACGCTATTTCCACTGGCAGCCCCGCAACCCCGGGAAACGGCTATTTAGGCCACCCCCACCGTCTGGCCACCTGTGACACTGTGCCCCGTATGCCGCTCCGAGGTGTGCCACCACAGAGCGGCACTGCCGGTGAGTCTGGCGTTCTGGTCTCGGGCTGATAAGTCTGCTGTTCCGCGCTCTGCCGACGTGTCTGGCATTACGCTCTCTGGAGAGCGGGAAGAGATGCCATTTATTATGGTCATCATCACTTTAGAGTGAGCCCACTGTGCTTCTGTTCCATTAGTTATTGCCCCTTTGGCAGCCTCCATTTTGCACTGAAGCACGAGGCTGCTTCTCTGTAGCCGTTTCGCTTTCAGAAGTCATTTGTTAGCCTGTGTCCCTCCTTAAATGCATGTTGGTACTATGCAAATCTAAGCGTTGAAAAAAATACTTTCTCTTCTTAAAGAAAAGGGTCCAGTGTGTTAAAAATAGGTTTGCTTGTTCCAGGTGCTACTGGTAAAGAATCGAGCATGTGCTAGCAGTGTGGTTCTTTTTATATCACTGCTGCATTTCTTAAAATCTTCAAAGGGTAAAAAAAAGAAAGATTTTCAGTCCCGTGTACCTGAACTGCTGCTGTCTTGCAAGGAAAGGCACATGGAAGCCTCCGTCCATTTTTTAACGTGGCATGTCATGTGTTCCTTGGCAAGCGTAGAGCATTTAATCGCTCATATTTTATGTATTTACTTATTTATTTATTGCCAGCTGTGGGGTCATTGTGAAACCACCTCACTCTCAGATAAAAATAAATAAATAAATAAATAAAAAAGATAGAGAGAGCAGCAGTACGACTTTCTTGGCCTGGCAGTTCGCAAATGTTCTTCTCCCCTATTAGTTGATCGCAGTTAAAATATTTATGGTCGTGATAAATGAACCGGGGACTTTATCAAAGTAAATGTTAATTAAACATCCCCCCAATATCATTCCGCATGCTCCCTTGCCCTGGCAGCGAGGCTGAGGAAAGAGCAGCGCCATGGCGGCAGCCAGACTTGAGCAGCGGAGGCCCGTGCCATAAGGCTGTCATGGTTTGCAAGATACTGCACTCTCTCCCCGGTGTGCTCCTGCCTCCTCAAAGTCCTGGCGGCTGTTTTTAAATGCAAATTTCTAATCAGCGGGGCACAGCGTTCATTTCCGGGGGGTGGTTGGGGATGCACGGAATCCTTCTTAATTTATTTTTTATTTTTTTGGTGATTCTTGGCACACGTACCTATTCATTCTTGTTTAAAGGCAACTGTGTGCACTTCGCGGTGAGAATAAGTTGCATTAGGCTACTTTCAGAGTGCTCTCCGGGCTTTTTGTTTGTTCGACGTGCGCCTCTTCCACCGGGAGACCTTCCGTCAAACCTTGCCTTCCGCAGCAGTATCGCAGGAAATCCGTGAGGCACTTGCACCTCCCGTGGTGACATTGCCGTTTTACAACTCAAGCGGTACCTCAGAGCGAGGGTCCGGGGACCCCAGGGGTCTGCTAAGAAGCCCCTGAGAGGCCCTCTGCAGAACGGGCTAAATAATGTTCTCCTTTCAATAATATTTTGTTCATATTTCCATATTTCATTAATTACATATTTATAAACGTACAACTGTAATTCTATTGTAATTTATTCATATTTATTTAAATGCAGTGCCTTCCATGCAGTTGTGTATTTAAAAAATAATAATTAAAAAAATGGTGTTGGATAATGGCATTTTATTCTGCTGGTGGTGGTGGAGTGGTGATTATATGACTGGGATATGCGTGCATGCGTGTAAGCAAGAAATTGCATTGTCAGCTGTGGACCATTCGGACATGCTGCTTTATGAACCGTTGGGCCATTTAGCTTCATACCAGTAATGCATCTCTTACTACACATTTAATGTGTGACAGAATTGCATTTATTGGCTATATATAAGGCAATCGCTATAAATCTAATGCTAGCCATGTCTTAGGAGCCTCAGTGAACGTGCTACCTGTAGAATATGATATCTCTGTGTTTTAAGTGCTGTAGCACATAGACTATTTCAGGGGTATCGATGGGGTCTGGATGACCTTACATTTGTTTTTATCATGTATTAGCTGTCATCTTACACTTCCACTTTTATTCATTTCATAGCTTTTACTATAAAAATCTTCATGTCTTTCAGTTTTTTTTTTTTCCCCCAAGTTTGTCATCTGACAAATGATCTGTTTTGTTATTCAGTCAACAGCACAGTTTATCTCGGAATATAAAGAGACTTAATCACACAGAAGATGCCTTTTGCTTGAACAATGAAATTTCCAACCTTACTTCCCACAGGCCAAGTGTGATAACCTTATTAAAAGTTTCTCATCTGGAAAGTATCCTTTTTTTCATTTTGAATGATAATTTTGAATCTCGGGGTAGGAAGCGAAAGCGGGAAAAAGGTGTTCGTCAGGAAGGCGATATTGCAGTTGTTGTTCTCATTTTCAGAATGGATGTCGCGTATAACAAGTGGGAATGTTCACCTGACAAGAAGATACATTTCTTTTTTATGTATTAAAGCAAATTAATTTATTTTTAATGCATTAAATATTTCGGTATTATTTCTTTAAAATGCCATGCAGTTATCATGACATCCAGAGACATGCAGTTGTCAGTTTAACTTTTTTCTATTAGCACACCACCAGAATAGTGACGGCGTACAAGGTCTCATCACGACCTCTCGGAGAGGCGCTACGTGCCGTTATGGAGGGCACGTGGAGCCAGCACTCTGGGCAGCCATCGGGCTCTTAATAAATTACTATCAGATTGGAGGGCCGCTGCAGGCTGAGGAAGAGGCTCGGAAGTCCCAGCGTGCACCGGGAGCTCTCCCTTGTGGAAGAATTGGCCGTTTCCACGTCCTCGTTCTGGCCACTGAGGCTGGGGGGTTGGGAGGAGTGAGGGGGCGGGACTCTGTCTGTGTCTGTTGCTGCCAGCGCGTTTCATATCCCACAGATGGACCGAGCGACCATTTATAATCCACATATGTCTGCTTCACTTCTCGTTATGTGTTTTCCGGGGATTTTTTGCCTGCAGACTGCGCCATTCAGATATGTTATTCCACCTCCATGTGAAACGGTTCACAGCCCTAAGCTATTCCTGTTTTGTTGTTCTAGTCTGTACACTTGGTGGGTGGGGGTGGGTTGAGCACTTTGCCCTGTTATACTTTACAACACAAAATTATTAAATACTATTTTTCCCTTGGGAACAGGAGAGGGGGTGGTTTTGGGGGGTTATTCTTTGAGGTTATAACTTGACCAACATTTTGAGATCAAAGTCCCTAGTTCTATATAAACAAATAGTAATTAAAGAAACGGTTGTAATTATCTTGTAATCTCAAGTATCTCAAAAATGTTAAACAACTAAAGCTAACCTTGTCATTTCTTGTTAAGAAAATATTTTACTGTGGAACTTTACAAATAAAAATGAAAAATAAAACCTCAATAACAACATCAGCTGGGAATAGTGCAGACACTGCTTTGGGGTGCTGCTCCCCTGCTCTTTGGAGCGCTGCTGCTCTTTGGGGCGCTGCTCCCCTGCTCTTTGCCGTGCACTTTTTCGCTAGCTTGAGCTGCACAGTCACACTTAAGAGGAGCACGCTAAATATGCAGTCTATGCAGGCAGACGACAGGTGCCCTGTCAACCTCAGTAGTCACTGATGCACACTGTGCAAACCAGGAGAATCCAGTGGACCGAAACGTCCGTGTTTGGGCCGCTCTAGGGTCCTGACCACAGTTGGCCTTGACGCAGTCATGATTCCGCACCAGATCCACGCATTGAAACCCAGCGTAGGCTGCTCGACACCCCCAAGGCGCCTTTTAATTTCTTATTGCGAGGTGAATGTTTAACCTTTTGCAACATTGCTTCACACTGCAAAAAAACGTTGTATAGATATTCCAGCAATCGCGTTATTCTTTAAAGCCATCGCAAGAAATCCATTGGGTTGTACTGGAATCCAGATTTCTCCATTTTATTTGGATTTTTATTTATTTCTTTGTATCACCCCGGGCCTTTTTAAAGCGTATACCTGTCAGCAGGTCTATTAGCTTCCCCTTGGTCCTGTAATGACTCCCAGCTCTCTCAGATGCTGGGATGAAGATAGCCAAGCTGATAGAAAAGGTGTTTCGCCTCCATGGTCACAAAAATAATTTGACTTTCATTGTGTACCCCCCACCCCCACCTCAGCTCCCTGTGCTTAAAAAAAGCTGTAACAAAGACAGATACAGCTGCTGCCTGTTCACAAGTGTGATTGCTCTCCATTTTGTGAAGAGGGGAAGAGGGACCTGCAGTGGGGGGATGCTGGTGTTTAAAATTTGAAAGGAGCCGGGGACGCGGCGAGGCCTTGCTGGATTGTTTGCGTCTCTGACTGGGGTTGATGGGGCGTGATGCCGTTAGTCTATTATGCAGCAAACCGGAACGCTGCCACCGCAATAAGAAATACGTGTATCTGGATCGCGCCATTGGCACCTCCACACCCAAGGAATGCTGTGCCGCGTGGCAAAGGATAATTCTGTTTTTTTCAGTCAATCTCTCTCCCACTTCCTCAGTGTCTCTCACTCTCTCTCTCTCTCTCTCTCTCTCTCTCACACACACACGCACACACGCGCGCGCACTTGTTGGCATGCATCTACGCTTACTGTATTGCGCTGCTAATCTTGGGGATCATGCTTTGGGTCCATCCCACACTGCTGGTGGGGCCTGCTTATAAATGGGGTTCTTTGATCCTCCTGGCCCAATTCAATGTAGACATCTGTTCATCTCGCAGCGACAGCACGCATGAAGACCTGCGTGATCAACAGGCCCAAGCGATCTATTCCCACCCCTCTGTTTGGCTCTCCGACTCTGATCGCAGCCATTTCCTGTGGTAGGACACGCCTCCATATTTGATTTTGAAACAGAAGCTGGCCATTTTGTGTAATTCACACGTCCACTCACCTGCTCGTCTCCCTCAACTGGCTGGTGCTCGCCTATTGGGCGGTTAAAGGGCCAGCTGTTTTGTTTTCAAAAGACCATCAGACTCTACATACCCCTCGGGCCTCTCCGTTCTGCTACCGCGGAGCGTCACTTTCTTTTGTATTCCTGAGAGTAACGCCGATGCTGTCCACTGCTGTACGTCGCTCAGAATAAGAGCGTCTGCTAAGTGACTGTAATGCCACGTCGTAATGAGGAACAGTGATGCTTCGAAGTGGGTCTCAATTGTTTTTCATATTACAAGCCATCCAGATTTTATGTGAGGAGAGAAAGAGTCGGTTTATGGAACCAAAGCAAACTGTTTAGTTAACGAGTCCGTCCAAAGCCATCTCTCCGGTTTCCATAATTGTAGCCATCCCATTAAATGAGAAACACGGCCCAGTGTTGACGCTTCGCTCCTCTCAGGTCAACACATTTAATCGCAACACATGGGGACCCTTGTCAGCTTGCCCACAGAAACGCAATTAGCGCAGAAATGCACGGTCGTCTCAGCCAGCGCATGTGCCACCTCCAGGCTCAGTAAATACCGTGCAGTTTGTGTGCTATCTCTCTCAGCTGTTGATCGTGGCGTGGCCACTTGCTTTGGAGCGCCATCCATCAATCATCTTAAGGGTCCGCCGGGAAATTTTAATACCCGGAGACATTCCAGAGACGAGATTGATGCCTTCCAAACGAATGATTACAGAAATGACTGCATGTTAACAACAAAAAGTATGGCTCCGCAAAACCAGCAGTCACAACAATCTGGCTCTACGGCACGGTCCTTATTCATGCCCAAATGGCACATTTTCTTTTCAAAAAATATATTGCTAACATAATAAATTACACCAAAACAACAATTGTAAAAACAGAGGGGAGGTGGAATGGGTGGCATGTTATCCACCTGGCTCTCTGCCACATCCCTTTATAACATTTTCCTTTTAAAAACATGGCGTTAATTTGCCATCCTGTAATGGATATGGTCTTAGGAGTAGAACCTTTTCTCTTGACCTACCCCTTTGCTACCCTGACTTCACTAAACAGCCATGTCCTCCCCAGAATACTTTACAAAGGGCTCACTTCTGTGACTTCATACCTTTTTCACCAAATCCACACCTTCACAAGCTGCCCAACCCCCCCCCCCTCCCCCCCCCCATTCCACACACACACCTCCCGGTTCACACTGTAGGTAGATTTGGGAACAAGCAGAGGGCCAGTCCAGTTCACCAGTGGCATCAGGTTGATGTGATCTTTTGGTTCCATCTGAATCTGTTCTGTTGTTGGCTTTCATTAAAGTAATTAACATGGGACTGCATGCGACAAGTACAATTTAGGAAGACGAACCTCTGTTGGCAATGACAATTGGTGGTTTTGCTTAGTGACTCTGATACAGTGCTAAACTGGGAGAGAACCATTAGTCTGTCTCACTTGACCAATTCATAACAGAGAGTGAGGGAGGGAAATGTACAAATCTTGATAGTTTCATATTTAAAAGTAATTCTACGCACCAACTTTTGCAAGCCACACTTTTGCTTGACTGACAGTCAAGTAACCTTAATTACGTTCTAATTTTGGCAAAATTACGTTCTAATTTTTAGCTTGTCAGTGTTGCTGTGGTATCAAGCGGCAAACGCAGGTCTTGTTTGAGCATTTGAATTGATGATTGATTTCCCTCCTGTAATATATTGTTTAGTAAAGTGTGGAAAGGAAGTCGGCATGAATGCCTAATGGGGTTCAAACTCAAACCTTAGGATTTTGCATCTGGAAACCCTTCTGGCACCTGCTTCCATAATCCCCCCCCCCCAGCTGTGAAATACCAGACCCTCATCTAAATACACGGCTCTGAATTAAAATTGTTTTGTTTTTTTATAGTCCATTGTGTTTGTGTTCATCATAATGTACTTTTTTATTTAATTATTTTTTCGCATTCCACTATTTCCTAGGGGTTTAGCTTGTGTGCCTTAAGGCATTGGAGAAAACATTTCCTTTTTTACCTCCAAATTCTTTCCACATTAGCAGTGCTTTGCTGAAGTGCTCTTAATTGTCATTATGAATGCAGCTATAACAAGTAAAAATCCATTGTTTTACTTCATGAAGTGGTAAACCGAATATCATCATGATCCCCACAGTCTGTGCTCCCTGTTACTGGGTGGTCCTACAGCACTCCCCACTGAACGGTGGCTTACATGTCACGTGGCAATCACATGATCTTCAGACGTGCTCAAGCAAGTGATCCCGCACTCCTGGCTGGGTGTTATACTTGCAGGTCGAGCCTAGGTTATTGCATCAGCAGTGTACGGTGGGACGTATACAGACACGGTATCCCGGGTTAAAGCCAGATTAGCTCCTCCCCATGCCAGGTTAGCAGTTCGTTCACTTTAGATGCAGTGCTTGGGTGAGTGCAGATGGCATAGTGCTGCCCCAGGATGCCCAATTGGTGATTCCCGCTCACCCAACGAGGATGCTCTCCTGTAAAAGGTTTTATTCTCTGACTCACTCAGATTTACTTTGTGTGTGTGTGTGTGTGTGTGTGTGTGTGTGTGTGTGTGTGTGTGTGTGTGTGTGTGTGTGTGTGTGTGTGTGTGTGTGTGTGTGTGTGTGTGTGTGTATACAAACATATACAGTATAGTTGAATATATGGTTCTTGAGATTAGGGGATTAAAGCCAGATACTAATGTCTCCTACAAAAAAAGAAATGGGACAAAAAATGAATTGGCAGGTCATATGAGGATATAAGTATTGCTAGGAATCCGTTGCTAGCTGTAGGATTGTTTCTAACCACTTTTCCTGTGCCATGCTAGTTTTTGTTTAGTTTTTTTATTTTATTTTATACTTTTTTTTTTTTTTTACATTAAAAATAAATAAATAAATCATCTTTTTAGACCTTCTGCTGTTTTTATTTTTTAAGACACACATGCAGTGTTATACTTGAAGGGGTAACCTCTACCCAGAGCAAATGCTGTGCCTTTCATCAAGAATACGAGAACAGTATCTCAGTATCTTACAGTTTCTACCGTTTCTTTCCGTCCGCATGGATTTCAGAGGTCTCTCTTCCCTTCTCCATGGCAGCATGCATGTTCTGTTCCTGCTGTGCTCCCATTGGTTCATGCTTGAGGCCTTTTCTTTAATAATCTACTGAAACATTTTGCGCTCAAATCATTTCACTTCAGCGGAAAAATTGAGTATCTGCCAAGAGCACAGCACAAGTATAAAATGAAAGCAAATGACAGCCACTTTAAATGCCAGCCTTGTTCTTTAGTGTATCCCAGGTTGTCTCACAGAGACTGAAGGCAATCAATGTGCATCGCAGTCTGAAGCCATTGCCTTTTAGCTGGTGACATCAATAACTGGACTCAATTAGACAAAATGGGATGTTCCTGAAATTATCAAAGCTGAGGCGCCTTCATCCTTCCAGTTTCGGTGTGCCATTTTGATCTTTGGGTATGACATACTTATACCCAAATCTATTATTTTATGTTCATCGTTTTACTTCACTGAAATGAAAACATTAAGGCTTCCCAACATATGCTGTAAACCCACTTAACATACATGTGTTTTTATTTTTACGTTTGTGTGTACACACGTGCGTTTATGTGTGTGTGATAGAGGAGTGATTCAGTGAAGGGGGAGCAAATGCTCCTAAACTCCAAAGTCATAGTCTCCATGGTAACCCTCTGTAATTTCCCGTGTGTTTACTTAGCAGTTAGACATGTATCTATGCTTTTCATTTATTTAGTTCTTATTATTGATTTTTTGTAGACGTCCCAAAATGAGTTAATTACTGCTGGGACGGTCGGCGTGCTGTGTGCAGTGACAAGGAGGTCTTGTGGTGAAGCGCTGCGCATTGGTGCGCTCATTCATGCAATCAAGCAGGCTTTTATTTATCCATTTCTGCTGCGGCTCCTCAACGACTTCACTGTGTCGTGCGGTGTCTGTAAATACCGTCCCTGCCGTCTTTAAATGAGCTGTGCGAACGGCGCCGCGAGTTCAGTCGAAACGCCGGGTGTGCGTGCGTGCGTGCGTGCATCGTAATCGAAAAACACAAAATTTGCACGGCGGATACAGGCATGTTCCCGCATGAAGCATTAAAAAAAAAAATGCATCGCTTCTTCATGTACATTTCCTTTGTAAGAAAGTACCTGCTTTGGAAAACAAGTGCTCCTGAGGAAATGTCCACTTTCGCCTGTTTTGCTTTCTACCGTATCCCTTAGCCTGGCTTGCAGCCTAATTAATGTCACTACATTTAAACATCAGTTACAACGGCTCTCCTCTGAAAATAAAATGGCTGTAGGTCATGCCAAGCGATGATACGGTAAGGCACATATACACTTTGGGTTTGTCAAAATATAAGAGATACCAACTCTGCTGAGGTTAAATCGTCCAGGTTACATCTTCAGTGCACAAACAGGGACACTTAACAATGATAAATCTACTCATTAGGCTAATAACTTTAGAAAGCACATTTAACCTGAGCAGGAGTGTCTTGGTATTTTTAACCGTTTCTAAAGACCTAATGGAGGTCTTTGTTTGTGTTCACCGTCTTCCATTTTAAACCTTAATTCTTCAGTACAAAATAAGCACCGACACAGCTATGCATGGTGTTACACTTATATGTCTGAGTATGTGTACAGTGCATATTACAGCATATAGTCTGCATTGGTGTTCTATATAAATTATGTTGCCTACAGCTTTGCAATGTATGTTTGGACAAGACAAATTCCATTCCAAGGGCAGTGAAAGGTTGTCTAGCTATAAAAATTTTAGATATTGACTTTTTTTATGTTGAATTGACTGAATATGATACAGTTGAATGACTCTGGATTATTGCATAATCTCCTCATTAGAAAGGAGGTGACTTGACTTGTTAAATTCCACACCTGGTGAAACCGATGAAAGCAAAAAAAAAAAAGCATACAAGTATAACGCCACGTTCATACTTCCATTTTGGGGATCGACTGCCAAGGAGTCTCATGTTCTGTGTCCGTACACTCATGCGTATGTAGAAGACCAACAATGCTTACATGTATGAACGAGTATCAGGACTCACTCCTGCATTTACAGTGCTGTCAGTAAGTTTGTAATGGTTTGTTATCCAATGTGAACAAAATTTGTGTTCATCTCCCCCGAGAGAAGCTGGAGGAGAAGTGTGTTTCCACGTCTGATCTGGCAGCCAATGCAGCAAGGTCGAGTAAAGCTTCTTTTAACAGTGCTCAACATTGCCTTTAGCGTGCTCTGTTGAATGTACTGTTGTTCTTCTGGTTTCAGAGGTAGGTTCCAGAGTGAAAGGACATCAGGGAGCGATGCGCTGTTAATCTCTGTTAATCTCTCCTACCAGTTGTCAACTCCCGTTCCCGTCCATACTCTCACAGCCAAGCTCATTTGCATAGGAAAAAAAGTCAACTTCGGAAGTCGCTACCTGTTTCGAGCGGGACTCCTAACTACTCGTCGTTCTTGTTCGTAACTGCAATAAGGGCCTGATTTACTAAGGTCTTTAACATTGTGCAAAACATTTTAACACATGCAAAACTAATAACACAGCCCACGATTGGTCCAAAACAAACACCACAAACATTATGTAGTAAATCAGGCCCAAAGTGTGAACTTGACCATATTCACATAAAATGATGTGAAAAAACTGATGTGAAAGGGCCTTAGAAGCACTGATATAACTGGCTTATGGATACCTATCAAGGTGCAGATGCTGTCCTGCAAGTCTCATACATATTCCCTTTCCCGTTCTCTTTTCCAATCACATTCCTAGTCATTTTCCTAGTCTCATTTCTATTCCCTTTCTCAGTCTCAGTTTGGTTGCCTTTCCCATTCTCTTTTTCAGTCCCATTCCTAGTCAATTTACCACTTTCCCAATCACATTTCCTAGTCCCTTTCCCATTATCATTCACAATCCCTTTTCCAGTATCTTTTGCAGTCCCATTCCTAGTCCATTTACCACTTTCCCAATCACATTCCTAGTCCCTTTCCCATTATCATTCATGATCCTTTTTCCAGTATATTTTCCAGTCCCCATCCTCGTACCTTTACAAATCACATTCCTATTACCTTTCCCAGTCCAAATTTGTAGATGCGGACTGTGCTGCTGCTTCCTTTCAGTGAAGTCTGTCACCACCTGGCTTTTGTGGCTTGGTTGGACTTGTGCTGCGTCACACAACTGGGAAGGTGAACCATGACCGTTTCTCTGTCATGGTGAGATTCCTTAATAAGGCATGTTGTTGACAGAGTTTGACTCTGACATAGTGTGCGGTTAGGAAAACTGCTGGCTCAGCTACAGAGACTGCAGCGAATGTGCAGAACCACGAGTGACCATGCAGAGCACCAGTGTGTGGATTAAAAGACAGGCTGCGGGTGACCAGTTGTTTTTGAGTGGCCATTTTGTCCAGCCCATACTACCTAGGTAGAATGTTTTTCCTCTGGTCTGAGCCACAGTTCATCAGATGCACAGCAGTATGTGATGGCAGGATGGTTAACAAGGGCGGACTTGTGTTCAAAGGCATCGCGCGTGCCGCGGGTAACGCCGCAGTCGGGACTGCCCGCAGAAGCGCTTTGGACGGCGGGATGAGTCCGGGACGGCCTCTTACTCCTCCGCTACTCCTCCGTGTTCTCGCCCCGATAATGGAATGTCTTCCCGCGACACACCGGGAAAACCGGGGGGTGTCATCCATCAAAGGTACTATCGAGGGTTGGATTCTCCGTTAAGATTAGGCCTGTTAAGAAAGATGGATGGCCATTGTCACCGCTCGGCGGCGTCCCAAAAGGCTCAAATTAAATCTCGGGATTCTCGGAGGTTGCTTAAATTACCGTGGAAGTAATGCCCATAAGGCTGTGCAGAGCTCAGTTCAAAGGGTAATTCGGGTGGCGCCTCCCGGCATTATCATTAAAAATCATAAATGTTAACCCCTCCCCTCGATCCCTCCCTTTCCGAATGGGCAGGGAGAGGCGGTGTGTGGGCAACGCGGACGTCCTGCTGGATTAGCCGGCTATTGGTTGAATCTGGTTAGCGCCTCTGAATCTGCCAGACTTGGTTAGCCCTTCCCGTTAAAGCGAGACATCCTCACACTCTGAAAAGAAAGGAATAAACCGACATGGGGCGGAAAGATACTGACCTTTTATATTTCAGTTTATAATTACTTCAGCCATTCAAGTGGTAAATTCCGTTCCTTTTTGAACATGATAGCCTTCCCATTTGCATTATAATTTACTTACGAGACGACATTATTCCAAGGTGGCTAACGGTGATCGAATATTAACTAATATGTTTCTCAAGGGTAGAACAGCAGCGGTTCACCTAAGCTTGAACTCGCCAAAAAAGCTGTACTTTTATATGTGACATGAAAACCCATGTGTGGGTTTACACACCGTCTAATCAGCATCACAGTTGGACACATGAGCATCTTTACAGTTTCTGTCTAGAGTGAATTTCTAGTGTTATATAGTGATGTTTTAATGTCTGCAGAATTCCTCTAATAATCACCTCTTTTCCATATTTGAAATGGGTGTCAGTGCCCATTCTCATTGTACATTTGTGTTTTGTTTTCTTTAAAACATCTATTTAGTGCAAACATCCAAACTGCCCCTCTTGCATTATGATAATACCGTCAACTCAAAAATGCAGAGATCGTATTTTTGTGTGTTTAATCGCCTGTAGAGAAATATGCTGGCTGTCAGAAAGAATAAAAAAATAAACGTCTAGTTTTTGGCATCGCACAGAATTGGCTTGAATACCACTATCGCCGGTTGACAAGTCTTCCGGTCCGCAAGCGGGCGATGTGGACGGCGGCGACTTATTGCGTGGGTTGAGTGACGGGTCAGGCGGGTTTGGTTGTCACGGTGCCGTGTTAAAACAGGATCAGTGCCCTGGCCGCGGTGGAGTCTTGTTTTTGACGTAATCCCGCATTGGAGGGCCCGTCGCTTTATTCTGTCGTGTTCTTGGGCCGCAGGCCATGTCCCCGTGACGATGGCCAACACCGGGGCGGCGTTACATTATCCGGCGAACCGGACAGCGGCCTTAATTCCACAGCGCAGTAAGAGGGAAGCTTTAAGCGGCCTGCGCTCCGAGCCCCTATTAGGCATTTTAATCCGACATTTGATATGCGTCTCAGCCCACGCTGCCGCCAATAAGTGCCCTCTTTCGATCACAAAATTTTGTGCTCGTATTTTAGCTGACGCACCGTCTGCGCTTGCCTACGTAATGGAAGGAAAATATAACTAATTACAAGGTGCACTTTCCCCTCCACCATGGCGTGGGTCTGTGGTACTATTTAAGTGTCAAATAAAAGCTATCAAACGCACAAATTGCATTACTTAGGTTATTGTCCTCATTGAGGGAGTTGTTTGCACAGGTCCTAACAGAAACAAGATACATAACAATAGATGTAATTTAATGATAGAGGAAAATGTGCCCTGTAGAGGCATCGGGATTCATAATACTCTGATGTGCACTTGGATTCGAGGCTTGCAGATAGCACCATGAAGCAAATGAAGATTTAAAAGTACGGCGTATTTTCTGTGCACTCAAAACAAAGATGAGGATTACTCGCATAGCAGGGTCGAGCAGTAACTACTGGTATAGTCGTCTTTCTTTTTGCACAAATAATGGTATCTCCAAAGGGCAATTTAAAAAAAAAACGCTAGTTTAAAGCACGGCTCATATGCATTTACAGCAATACTCAGTTCCATTCTGGGTTGATTTGAATATATTACGGTTTTGAATGTAAGAAAAGAAAAGAAGATTTGGGGACAAACGGTGAGATGGTCTCACATCATCACCTCGGCCTCTTGTTTGAGACTTGCCGTGCCAAAGGTGGCGTTTTTAACAGCAGTGTATTTTGGGGCCGTGGGCTTGACAGGCCCAGGTAGAGCTAGGGGGTGGGGGCGGGCACTAGGTACCCAGGGCTGCTGTACCCAGGTTGCCGGTACCTGTCACCGTTGCACGTCATCACCGGGGACTCGTTATTATTTCGAATGAAAATCAATGTCATTCTGACGGCCGCGATTAGTGTCATTTCTCTATTGAGTTTCTAAAATTACTCCTGGCCTTTTGCCCTCCGAGTCCGTCCCTCTATAGAGCCTTCTAATTACTCATTAGCTGCACGGCCTCACCTTTTATAATCCCACCTCGTAATGTTATACCTTTCATCTATTTTGGAGGGAGGCTGTCTTTGATCGTTAGCGCAGCACTGAAGCTCCATTACCTTAATGTCAATGATAAATTGATGGACTGCTGCAGCCAAGTGCACCCCGTCTCAATATCCTGTGGTCAGGAGGCTTCCGGAAGCCCGCCGTCTCCCCCAATGCCTCCGCACTTTTTTCGCCTTACTTAATTTAATTTAATTCCAAACGGCAACTATGATAAATGTCGCAGGATGCGTGCAGGTTACATTTTGCCAACAATTTCTCCCATTTTTTAAAATTTTTTATTTTTGTTTTTCCTTCCAGAGAACAGGCAAATCCTGTTCTTGGCTGTAAACGATGAAATGGCCACGCCACTGCTGAGAACACACATTATCTGTATTCATCATTGGTCCAAAGTAACTTACAAGGCCACTATAGCAAACGGCACCTCCTGCGAGCATCATGGCTGTCTACATGCACCAGGTCAGAGATGTATCCGTACAGATATGTAGAGTAAACTGACTCTGCCCGATACACAAGTGAATGAAATGTTGAGCTCACGAAATGCTTGACACGATGCTCTCTGCATAAATCAGTATTACTATAAAAAGAGATTTGTCTTTTCAATAATTAGAGCGGAATAATAAGTAGTTCATAGGTGAGACCGGTTGGGATATCTGTCTCTCTGAGCTGCAGGTATGGTAGGCCCAGCCTTTTTTAGGAAAAAATGTAGCTCTGCTTCAGATCAGTGCTGCTATATACTTCGGAAAGTTTGACCGGACTCTCTTTGTAAAGCGAACTGATGGTTAAATAAGAAAACCGCTCAGACGCAGACACCATTAGTATTAAAGCCCAGCATTAATGCACAATTCAGCCGGATCATTTAGCATGAATGAATGCTTTGTCATATTTTGCTTCAGTCAATTGCACTTTAGCAGGTGTGCATTGGCAGTGCGTGCATATCTACATAGCAGAAAATAGATATTCCCACTGGACAATACTTACTCTTTCACACCTTCGATTTTCATAATTATTTCTATTTTTCCATGCAGAGAATGACATTTTTTTTTATTTTCTCTTGTCGGTCTCTCTTTCTCTCCCTGTCACATACTGTAGTGCACAGTAAATCTCATAAAAGAAAAACATAAAATCTATTGAAGGCTTCTGTTGAAGGGGTGTTGATGGGCCCAAGCAACCAGCAGGCTTTACTGTGGAGTGTCTGTAACAATATGTGAATAATGGCACTACTTGCCTAATTAATTCTAGCAGCTTTACGGAGGCTTGAATTGCAAATTATAACAGCAGTGGTAACATTTAAGTGAATGCTGCATACCTGTTAATGGTAAGATAGCAGCTTGCAAATAATATGAACCCTGCCACTTTGAAATGTGGACTCAGGACTTGACAAGTGGTTTTAATTGGTTCAATTGCCTTTGTGTGCCATATTTGCATTTAGCAGATCAGAATATAATTATTATACCTTAAATATGCAGGTACAGTGTGTCACTGAGTTTTATTGTGTGCACACGTCTCGTCTGTTCATTGAAGCAGCCAGTTTGCTCAAAGTAGTATGGATCTAATAATAATAATAATTATATGGATCTTATGAGGTTAATATCCATGTTTCTTGTATCCACTTGCCTATTTTGTTGAATTTTGTCCTCAAACTTTGGAATAATCATTGCTCTGTCAGGTATGCTTACAGTTAATTTTCTTGCAGGAATGAAATGTACATTGAAGAATCCTGTGTAGTCCATCACTACACTGGATTCTTCCATATGCATTCCATTCCTGCAAAAAAATAACTTTGATCATTTATTTGCCTAAAAAGATGCTGCTGCTAATCTCAATGACATAATTCATGGAAATGTTGGTTTCTTATTCTTATTTTTTATTTTTGCTTGGTTATGCAATGTCACTTAGCAAGAAAGACACTTTTTCTTCTCAGTGCAGGAGCAAGGGCATTTTTATTCACTGCGTGTTTCTGGAGATTCTGAAAATCTGCCAAGAAGCCGCTCTTTTCTTCCTCCTCTTCCTCTGGCCCCATCGATACTAAGCTGCTGTATGGCTGAATACTGATCCTCTCCTCCTCTTCATCATCACCCTCTTCTTCCTCCTCCTCTGGCCTCATCGCTACTAAGCTGCTGTATGGCTCAATACTGATCCTCTCCTCCTCTTCATCATCATCCTCTTACTCCTCTTCCTCTGGCCCCAGCGCTACTAAGCTGCTGTATGGCTGAATACTCATCCTCTCCTCCTCTTCATCATCACCCTCTTCCTCCTCCTCCTCTGGCCTCATCGCTACTAAGCTGCTGTATGGCTGAATACTGATCCTCTCCTCCTCTTCATCATCACCCTCTTCCTCCTCTTCCTCTGGCCCCAGTGCTACTAAGCTGCTGTATGGCTGAATACTCATCCTCTCCTCCTCTTCATCATCACCCTCTTCCTCCTCCTCCTCTGGCCTCATCGCTACTAAGCTGCTGTATGGCTGAATACTGATCCTCTCCTCCTCTTCATCATCACCCTCTTCCTCCTCTTCCTCTGGCCCCAGTGCTACTAAGCTGCTGTATGGCTGAATACTCATCCTCTCCTCCTCTTCATCATCACCCTCTTCCTCCTCTTCCTCTGGCCCCAGTGCTACTAAGCTGCTGTATGGCTGAATACTGATCCTCTCCTCCTCTTCATCATCACCCTCTTCCTCCTCCTCCTCTGGCCCCAGCGCTACAAAGCTGCTGTATGGCTGAATACTCATCCTCTCCTCCTCTTCATCATCACCCTCTTACTCCTCCTCTTCCTCTGGCCTCATCGCTACTAAGCTGCTGTATGGCTGAATACTCATCCTCTCCTCTTCATCTTCACCCTCTTACTCCTCCTCTTCCTCTGGCCCCATCGCTAAAAGCTGCTATATGGCTCAATACTGATCCTCTCCTCCTCTTCATCACCCTCTTACTCCTCCTCTTCCTCTGGCCCCAGTGCTACAAAGCTGGTGTATGGCTCAATACTGACCCTCTCCTCCTCTTCATCACCCTCTTACTCCTCCTCTTCCTCTGGCCCCAGTGCTACAAAGCTGGTGTATGGCTCAATACTCATTCTCTCCTCCTCTTCATCACCCTCTTACTCCTCCTCCTCCTCTGGCCCCAGCGCTACAAAGCTGCTGTATGGCTGAATACTCATCCTCTCCTCCTCTTCATCACCCTCTTTCTCATCCTCCTGTTCCTCTGGCCCCATCGCTACAAAGCTGATGTATGGCGATACTGATCCTCTCCTCCTCTTCATCACCCTCTTTCTCCTCCTCCTCTTGCCCCCTCTCCGGAGGGCTTCAGTACCACTGGATGCTCCTCCCTCCTTCACTTCATCAACCTGCTCGTTTGACACATAGCTGCAACTGTATGCTGCCGTTCTCCCTGTCTGTGTCTCTCTCATTCCCGTCTTTCAGGCCAAGTCAAAGGTGCATCACGTTTAGCAGTGACAGATCTCCACAAGCCCCACGCATCATAGTCGGCATGCAACCGTTAATGATGGAGCACTTCGCTAAAATTCAAGATGGCCGCACACTTTTAGAACTGAGCTGTGTTTTGTTCCGTTGACTGGGTTCTCTGATTGTAGTCGGTTTAGCACTAAAAGGCACTACCGTTACGCCAGGCTTATGGTCCAGGTCTGTTGTTTTCCCGATTTGCCCCTGCATTGACATGCAGCGCACGGTACAAACAATTACATAAAGGGGATTTTATGACTCAATTAAGCCCCAGGCAGTCCTTCACTTCAGGAAACGATATCAGCTGATATTGATGCCGTCGATTTACAGCGGGTGTTACAGCGGGCGCAATGTGATTTCGTGGAAATGTAACATCGAAAATAACCTGCTCTGCCTACAAAGGCCTGTCAAAGATGACGACTTTGTTTAACACGGCTGTAATTAAGCCGTAGTGTGCCGCGAGAGGCTTTTGTGCTGTTCACCAGCGAAAAAAGGCCCGAGGCGGCTGACATGGGCCCCTCCATCTCCACGGCGCACACCTCAATACCGCGCATTCCTGTCTGCAAAGCTGACGGGCCTGGGCTCCCTCTCCAAGCCCACGCAGCCTGACTGATTTTAATTAAGTGACCCGAGGTACAGCTGCAGCTCTTGATACAAATGGAGAGCGATGCCGGAGCCTTTTCTGAGGCGGACCCGGATCAGAGGGCCCAGTGACACCGGCAGACCTTCACCTTGACCCGCTTCCATAATTTACCCCCGAGCTCACAGCTGTTTCCCAGTCAAGGGGCGGGGAGAAGGATTTATTTTTTTTTCGTTTAAAAAAATCGAGCGCTCCCCTTACCTTGCCCCTCCTCTCACCCTCCTCGAGTCGAGTCATACAAGCCTGTGAGATCAGACTAATTTCTTCTGCAACCGCCGACTTGCTCTCTACCGCCCTCTGTCCCCGCCCCTCGAGCAGGGAAACATGGAGCACAGGGCCTGGTCACATGTTCTCCGTGGCAGATGGCGGGATCCGCGGGACTGGAGTCCCGGAGAATTTGGGCACCTTGGCTCTCCTCGCACTTCCCCCCCTTTGGTTATGCCGGCAGCTGCGGGATACTTACCAAGACAATTCAGTTAAAAAAATATCGGGGAAAAAAGGCTTGAACATGTTATTCCCGTACTGAAATATCTAATTTGGTCCTGTACCCATCCATCACTCCATTTCACCTCCTTTACCTGTGTAACTTTAAATGGAAATTGTGAACAATTTCTCTCTGACAGTAAATGGTACACGGTTATGGAGCCAGGCAGCTGAAATGGACTGAGATGGCTTTCACTGATACAGGCACTTCTACCCTGGAGCATTTGGAAATGGCATATTTAAGCAATTGAAATGCATAGCAGTGGTATGCCCATATGCCGAGGCCCACGCGTGTGTCTGATGGAGAGGGCCCGTACATCGACAGAGAACGTCTGGGTGGAAATGAGAACCATGTGACACTGGCTGGAGACCGATCGTTCTTTTGAAGAAGTTCTCCAGTCCCACAGGGTTAATTTTTGTGTAAATGTCAGTCAGACAGGATTAAGATGAGATGGATTTGCTGTTCATGTTAATTATGAAATACTTACTGGTCATAGTAATTTCCACCTTTGGGATGGAGTTTTACACCCTTTGAAGTACTTGAACACTTGGTATTTTTTTATTTAAATATTCAAAATACAGTATTATTTAGCCATTCTTTATTTATTGAAAGTGTAATATATATATATATATATATATATATATATATATATATATATATATATACTGTATATATATATATATATATATATATATATATATATATATATATATATATATATATATATATATATGCATGCATGTATGTATCTATGTACATGTATGTATGTTTCATAATTATTAATATTAGTAATAATAATAATACATGCTTCTTAGCAGACACTTTTATCCAAATTGACGTACAGTAGATGAATGCATACATTTTTCAGAATATGTGCTTTGTATTTGATGAAATTACACAGGCTAACTGAAATAGCAACTCAAAGTCTAGCAATCTCACATTTTTAGATGTTAAAGATTGTAAAAGTCAATCTATAATAGAAAGGAATTCTCATTCATTTAAAAAAAAATCTAAGATCTATGGTGTGCTTTGGTTCAAAGCAACATCCGCCATAGAAGAAGCTTTGATATGGCAGTTGTCATTATTAAAAAATCCAGGGGGGAGTGGTAAAAATTGGACGGATTTTTTTTCTCTGAGGAAAAAAAGAAATCAATCACATCAACATGGCGGACTTATTGCTGACAGACCAGCGAAGTCAAAGCAGGCCAGGTGAGAATATTGCATTTTTATCAGCTGCTGGCCTGCTGCACTCTGCTGTACCGCTGCTGTTTTCATGAAATACCTTTTTGCAAAACTTATTTGGTCACACATTGTTTACGAAACACATTTGTTTGCTACCTTTTAGGAGCGTGTCGCAGTGGCCCGGGAATCGCAAAGATCCAGTTTTGTGTGAAGTCCATCTTCACTTGCATGACAGGAGAAGGAAAGGTCTTATATTAGCTTTAATGAATGAAGACGGAACGGACGCTAACAGCCGACTCTCCTGGCAGTTACTAATTACTCAGGCCCAGTGTCTTATGGTCAAAAAATATAGTAACAATGAAAGCTATACATTGGGGGGGGGGGAATGAATAAATAAATAAATTCATCTGAGCTTCAAAAGTGCCTTATTTAATGGCTTAAAGGATTCCTTTGTCTGGGGCCGTTCACAGGTCAGATACGCATTTATGCAGCTGCATATTTTCTGAAGCATTTCAGGCTAAATACCATGCTTATTGCTCAAGGGTAAACATGAAAGCCCTGTGAGATACCGGCAGGCAGATTCCTGGATACAGTCATTTTTTTATTAAACACAGCATTGCTAGTATATGATTTTACTAAATCGTATGTATTTTATTCAGAGTACTCCGCATGCTATGTGCATTTGGTGCATTGTATTTTTTTTTCTTTTAATTCTACAGAGTTCTCAAGGCTGCATTTACTTCATTTACTTCATTTGTTGTCAGGTTCAGATCAGGTGTTGAGCATTATTCTATCCCTCATCCAGTTGTACTGTCAGAACTGACGTGGAGACAACACGGAGAAAGCGTGTTCAGCTTCCTGTTTCTAGAGGAAGGAGAGAGCAGCTGAGAGTGGGGGCTCGTTGTCACCCTGTTAAACACTTTCGCTCTCTCTTTCTCTCTCTCCGCCCTTTCTCTCTCTCTCTTTCTCTTTTTCTTTCTCTCTCTCTCTCTCTCTCTCTCTCTCTCTCTCTCTCTCTCTCTCTCTCTCTGCCCTTTCTCTCTCTCTCTCTCTCCGCCCTTTCGCTCTCTCTCCGCCCTATGTCTCACCTTCTCCCGGGCTCCAGCGAGATATTTCTAATGGAAGTGTGGCGGGGCCTTTCATCCACAAAATCAAACAGACTTGGGAGTGTGCATAAACTCGTGGCTCACTCAGGTCTAATTTGTGAAGAGGTGAACCGTCGGTGGATGTCTGTGCCTTGCCTCTGTTCGATTGGTGCAGTCTCCGTGCGCTTTTCTTTTTTACCGCCACTTATGCAGACAATCTAATTTTCTGAAAGGAGCTTTAATTGCAAGGCAGCATTCCATCTAATCTCATTTTCCCTTTTGATCTTTTGCCAAGCTGTTGTGGGTGCATTGTTTAGCCTTGCATTTTAGCATTGGTATACACAATGGTGCTCATCCGCTGAGAAGCAGTGACTCTGTGACTTTTACTAAAGCTTTGTATAAAATATCATACCTGTTTTATCAACACTGTCCTTTCATTTTATGCAGAAATATAGGACTGGATTGAAAATTCTGTTTAACAGTGAGATCAAACCGCAAAATGGGAACTCTGGAACATTCTGGAAAGCTTTCAAACAAATTTTTGACCGTCTTAAGGAGCTCAGAACAGCTGGGTGATGTCAGGCTTTTGATTCATTTTCTTTCTTTCTTTGTCTTTTTTTTATGCTCACAGGGTCAGAGATGCCTGGCGATAAGGCCAATCTTAAAATGCCATAGCTGTTCAGAGAGGAAATTAAGTTTGACTTCGAAAGGACAACTCTGACATGGCCAATTAATAATTAAAGCAATTTCGACTTTAATGTGCAGCTCAATTACCAAATTGTCCCTTGAGTCGATGGTTGATGGCGTTATCATAAGGCAATGCTCCATCCAACGGTAGGCTGTGGTGTCATTCTTGGGGCTTCACTAAATCCATTAACCTTGTCCCACCTTTAGCTCTGAAGGTGCGATAAAAGTACTACTTTTAGTAAATTAGTTATTAGCATGTTCTAGGTTCTACTTGGAGATTAATTAATTAATTTGTGGAACTTTCCATGAATTACCCTATAATAGAAGATAATTTTCAGTGGTCTTTTATAGCACAAAGCTCTTTTTTTAACTGCATTGAATTGAGGCAATTCACTAATTGTTACATCCCTAATACATGTGTGCGCAATCCAAAGCAAGTCACTGGGTGACTGTTGTGCAGATAAATTGACTGGGCAGCATGAAAACTCAGTCTGGTGCCACAAAGGTTTTCTTTAATGGTACAGCATTGTAGGCCGCCGCGGTGGCGCAGCGGTAAAAGCCCTAACTTTCAGGCGGTGCAGTTGCACACCGATGGTCAGGGGTTCGCGCCTCTGGTCCTGCCAGATCCGAGGTGCCTTGAGGGAGTGGCAATTGGAGGCCGCTCCCTGGGTGGGGGAGGGACTCGGCAAGAATCGTGGTCAGGAGCTCGAGGAGTTGCGCCCTGAAGAGGATAAGGCACCCACCTTCCTACTACCGGCTGACGGGTTTGTGTAGAGACTAGTTTTAAAGCGGTTGCTACACGGGGGGGGTCGGGGGGGGGGGGGGGGGTGGAACAACAGGCAATTGGCTCCCAAATTGTTTCAGATTTTTTCTGATGATGAAAAAATCTGAAACAAATGAACAAAAATAAAAAATGTAATTGTGTTTGCCTCAAATCCCCAGATTGTTCTGGTTTTAGAGTCTCCTGCAAAGGCAATGGCATGGCTTGGCAACATATCTGATGGAGATTGGTTTATCCATTTCTTTCTTCAGAGGTTGTACATTGATTTGCTCACAGCTGACCGGTCAATCCCCAATTGATTGTAATTATTGCCTCGTGCCTGTCAAGGGGAAGAGAAAAAAAAGACTGCTGACTGCGGCCCACAGCTCCCCGGGGTGGTGCGTACCTGACAGAAGCATCCTGCTGGAGGGGCTCATTGTGCATGTCCACGCGCCAGACTCAACCTGCATCCTGCAGCGACACTAGCTGCACGTGAAATGGGGTGGTTACAGAGTTTTTAAAACCGGGAGCAGACAGTCCGCAGACTTTTGCCTCTCATAGTCGAGCGTACCAACCCCCCTTTGTAGACTACATTTCCCATCATTTTTGCGCGCACATTGGAAACAACAATGGCTTCCTTCATGGATGAAGATTACGGTACGCAGAAGGTACGCTTGTAGATGAAACGACAGGTCCGTGCAGATACAAAAGGTGATCGGGGTCCGTTTTGGGGCCGCCGTGATGTTATTTAGGTCTGTGCGGACCCTGCTAATGTCCATTCGGATATTTTATTAAATTTTTTTAGAGACTATGAATTGGTCTATGTGCTCCTCCAACACAGCGACTGCGTGGCTCAGCTGGCCGCATGCAGAGTGAGAAGCCGGGGCGTCTAGCAGGACGTATTGTGGAGGACATCACGTGCCTGTCTGGGTTCACCCAACCTGAGGGGAATACACTGCAGACAAATAAACTCAAACAAAACGCCGGGATAACGTCTATAAATACAGCGAAGCTGACGTATGAGGCATTCGCAGTGTTTCACTCGGTTCTCAACGTTGAGAATATGGTGCCGATTGCACCTCCGTGTCTGTCAGCGCAATGGTGTCGGGTTTGTCACAGACTCGTGACCGAATCAGTTCCTGTCACAAGACTTGTTTTTGTCCTCCCTACCGCAATAATGGGATTTCAGTGTCTTAAACCTGTGGTCTGCGACCTTGACCCCGGCCTTATTTTTTTGTTTTCACACAATTCCCTAATTCAGACCCAAAATAATCAGGTATGTGCAAACACAGCTGATTTGATTAATGAAGTGAGGAGTAACAATGAGAAACCAGCAGATCTTGTGGCTGTTCAGGGCCAGGGTTGTCATCCAATTTTTGCAATGGTTCGATTGAAAGTTCTGAGAAACTGCAGTGCAGTACAGATGCAGTGGTGGAAAAAAAAAGAATAAAAATAAATAAATGGCAGTACTGTTGCACAGTAGCGGGTTAATAAACCTTGAATAATGTAAGGGAACGGAGATCCAGAGGGTCGTCATGATAGACCTTGAGGGAATGAAGCATTTGCACAAACCTGATGAGGCATTACTTGAAATACATACACTGTAGGTACAGATTTTAAAGGGTTATCATGTACAAAATAAGTGTGCCTTCACCCCCCACCCCCCCGGTAGGAGTGTAAAGTGGGACAAAGTTAAGATGAGGAGATCATTCTTTATTCGGAAGGTTTATGTCATTAATCCTCTTCACGGGGCGCAGAAGCCATGGGCCCCCTCCTTCCCATATGGTGACGGGATGTTACTAAGTGAGTCGATGAGGGGAACTCACGTTAATTTATTTTTAATGTGTCCTCGGGGAACAGTGACCACTGGTTGTGCATAATTCTGAGAAGGTGACGGCAGTCTTGTTTCTGCACCCGTCTATAATAAGAGTAGTATCTTGCAGATTAATGTATGCATTAAAAGTGTATTTACTTATTTATTATTTTGCATTTATTTTGGCTCTTAGGCAGTAAAAGAGCAATTTGTCTATCTATATATGGTTCCTATATATTATTGATATTTTTCACTGTTCATCTGATATGGCACTATTTGAACCTGGCGGTATTATTTGGTCCTCAAAAATCTGATCTATAATTGTCATCTCATTATGGCATATTTTCACTTGCTTTTAATATTGAAATATGTCGGAATCTGTAAAAAAGGGATATTTGCTAAAAACCCAATGTGCCAGCTGATTGAGACATCTCAGGCAGCCTTCAAAACATGAAAAAGTAAATAAATACACAATGTGAATACGCAGGAAATAGAACCTTGACTGTGTTGAAGCACAATTAGTCTGAGGCTCACTTGCCTACTTGCCTTGTTTTGAGGACATCAGCTTTTAAACCACTTCTGTTCTGAAGTGGCATTTTTTGTTTTCCAGGGAACGGTCTGATGTGCATTTCAGCAGGTCAGCAGAACTTAAAGTGGACACTTAGCCACGCAGTTCAGAGACCGTTTTATTTTCTTAGAGCCAATGTTTGTTGAATTTCAGAACAGTACCTGGTCTGTTTTTTTTTTTAGAATCTTGAGGACTATCAAGAAAACCGGCATTGGTTGGTTCCCTCGTCAGGCAGTTGCCTGGGTGTTTTTTTTTCTTCATTAGCCACTATGTTTATTCACCCATGGCAATTACTACAATGGCTCTTCTATGTCATTTCAAAGCTGATGGCTTTTGTAAAAGGGTCACTTGAGTTTAGGTCTTGGGAAAGAGCACCGGCGGCCAGTCTCCATTCAGACTTAAAGTTTTACTCCTTGGGATAAAGAAAAAAAATAATTCTGCCAAATTCAATTGCATGATTTTGTAATTCATCTGCAAATATTAAACTGAAATAATATCGAAAACCCCAGAAACTATCCCTTTGAACACCATGTTTTATCATTGCAGCAGTATTTCCCTTACATTCTGGTCCTCTTGCCTACCATCAGCATCACATGTCATCAGCTGTGTGTGGTGAACAGGATACATCAGAGATGTTTTGCCTACTTTTATTGAAACCTGAGTAATCTCAGTGCTTTATTCAATGCATATTTTTTTCCTGTGTTATTGCCATCAAAATATGCAACTTGGAACAATTTGTATTTTGTATTTATATTTGTTTCTTTGAATATTTTTGTTTAGGACTGCTTGCAGGTTCAGAACAGGAAGTGATATACTTTCAGGGCCATGTTGAAGACATCTTTGGCTGTGACCGAATATGATCCCTGTTCCCTGCCCCCTGTCCCCTGTCCACTCAGACCCCTGTCTACTATGTGCCCTCTCCCCTCACTTTTCAAGCAGTGTGCAAAATAAATCCTGCAAAACTCTTTCTAGTGAGGAAGTAGTTTGTAACATTTATCTTAAATTTGTATTGAGACTATCAATCAGTTTACATATGACAATGATTACAAAGTGTAGATTAATAATTAAGATAGAATGAACAAAAATAAAAAAAGAGTGTAGTGCATAATATGTCCTGCTCTTGTACTACAAGTTATAGTTTTTACTTCCAGTTTACTTCCTGAGTGTCCTCCTGAATCCCTTCAACAAAACCCTGGAAATAAGAGTTTCATCCTGGGAATTTAAGTGCCCCATTTGTGAGAGAAATTTGCCCACTCAAAAGCTTTTTGACGAAGTTGACTCAAATATGCGCCCTCAAAGGGGTGAAGGGATCATGTTCCGTCACAGCCTTTCTCTTCAGTTAATGAAAAACGTGTTTATGTTTCAGGGAACGTCCTGTCCCCACCGCTCAATCTGAACAGATTCAGTGGAGGGCAATGTCGTTGGTTCATTTTGAGTCTAATTGATTGGAAATGGTATATCCCTGATGCCCGTGAAGCCTCGCTCTCCCCTCACAAGGGCCAATAAATCATTAGTTTATAGCTCAATTTGTCACTGCCCAATGGCTAAAATTAGCTAGCAGACTGACACATAGACTGCAGTCTCACCGAATGATATACGTTTTTTAACGTGGATACTTCTGAAGTTAAAATGCATGAGAATTGCTAAAGAAAATGATAAATAAAAAAAATGAATACAACTTTAAGCATAGTAAATTAAGGATCCATTTTTTTGCATACCAAGTGCTCATCAGTTTCTTTTCAGTGCTCATTTGTTGTACTTGAACAGTTCAGCCAAACGGCTTTCTCTGAGCTTTATCACTGAACGATCCCGCCTAGGGGCTGTATCCTGGCAGAGGAATTTGAATTTAACTTAAAAAGCTATGACCTATGGGTTGCGTTTTGTCATGTTTTACTCAAATAAATCTTTATTAGACTGTCTGGAGACCGGATTACATTATTCATTCAGCACAGTGTGAGAATAGGTCATTTATATCCCCATGAAAATAATTTTTGTAATGAATGTTTATTAATGCTTGTTGTTTATTAATGTAATTTCAGCATCAAATGACAAATGAAGCTCAATATTGGTAAATATACAGTCCCCCCAAAACATGCAATGATAACTTAATTGTTTTCATTCTTGGGAAATTGAGTCATGGATATTAAGAAGGTTGCATAATTAATTTCCAGATTATTTATCATTATTGTCCTTCATTTTAAAAATCCTGCTGAAAAATAAAGTAAAACCAATTTAAAAATCCAAATGTTTCAGAGGGGATGTACTTTCAGTAGGGTCTGGTTGCAAGGGATCTTGACCTCATGTGGCTATATGTGGATACATTTAAAATGGGAAACATGTTTTCCTAGCTAAAAATAGAAATCCCACCCATTTAGCCTGATCTTGAAAACCAAGAATTTAATTCTGATCTGGGCTTATTTATAAGAAAATGTCCTTTAGTGTATCTAAGTTACAAGGCTAGAGAACTTGGATGCAGTTTTTGTACGTATGCATCTGCTTATTTTTTCCCGGCTACATTTCTTTTATTTTTAGAGAGCGGGAAATACACTGAAAATCACTATGCTGTAGTTGCTGTACTGACCGCTGTACTCCTCAGTAATGTTAGCGTTACAGACAGAGGCTAATCTCATTGGCACAACATTAACTAACGTGACAAAATCTTGCCAGGGAGAGGGGTGGACTAAAGGTTGCATGACAAGTTGACCTCAGCTACACCTCAGTTTAGTTTACAGAAGCTCCTGTCCATGAGAAAATGTGGCTGGGTGTTCTGCTGACCCCTGCTCTCTTTTTTGACCGTTCTCTGTCCATGCTTCTGGGATTTCCCCAAACGAGAACCTCCATTTTGCGCCTCTACAATGTCCTCTCCATATTTAAAATTCATTAAATGTGGCATTAAATGAAAGCTCTGGAGTTCTAACCTTTTTAACCTTGGCCTGAAAGGTCAGTGTCTGTCTCGTGTCGATTATGCAGCTTACTACCAGCCAGAGCGATGGAATGGAAAAATGTTAAAGCAGTCTCTTTCCTTCATGGATAACACTCTGATTGCTGAAAGACTCTGAGAACAACATATTCAATAGGACTTGTGTGCATGTGCGTGTGTGCACTCTGGCAATCTAATTGTTTTACAATGCTGATTTAAAAGCTAGCCAACTAAATACAGGTAGAGGATGATGCTCATGAGAGCCAGACTAAGGGCTGAGTGGCTGGCTGGCTGGCTGAAAGAGTAGGCCTACACCATGCTTTTTATTTATTTTTTTCATGTTATGGTGAGGTTGCCATTTCTTTTCTAAATTTAGTTTAGACTGTTTAGAATATATATCTTTAGGTTTTAATCGGGCATTCTTGGCCACCACGACAGTTCAGTCTGCACAAACCCAAATTTCAGTGTATGAAAATCCGGGTAGTAATCGTGTTTATGGCTCATCGAGCTTTGCCCCTTGGCCCCCTGGGAAGAACGGAAACGCTTTTACTCCTGTGACCTGGTTATAAGAGCTGCCACATTTCCTGAGAGAATGCCCCTGGATGCACTGGACAGTGGAACGTGGCCAGAGACGGATATACTGCTCTGGACGCAATTTCCGTAATGATAGTGTCGCTCTGTTATTTTAGTTTTTCCCCTTTCTTTTGTTTTTCAAAACCTTGCTTTTCTCTAAAACTGGGTGTTATTTATGATGTTGTTTTTGTTAGTTATTGCCATCAAAATATGCAACTTGGAACAATTTGTATTTTGTATTTATATTTGTTTCTTTGAATATTTTTGTTTAGGACTGCTTGCAGGATTTCCCCAAACGGGAACCTCCATTTTGCGCCTCTACAATGTCCTCTCCATATTTAAAATTCATTAATTGTGGCATTAAATGAAAGCTCTGGAGTTCTAACCTTTTTAACCTTGGCCTGAAAGGTCAGTGTCTGTCTCGTGTCGATTATGCAGCTTACTACCAGCCAGAGCGATGGAATGGAAAAATGTTAAAGCAGTCTCTTTCCTTCATGGATAACACTCTGATTGCTGAAAGACTCTGAGAACAACATATTCAATAGGACTTGTGTGCATGTGCGTGTGTGCAGTCTGGCAATCTAATTGTTTTACAATGCTGATTTAAAAGCTAGCCAACTAAATACAGGTAGAGGATGATGCTCATGAGAGCCAGACTAAGGGCTTAGTGGCTGGCTGGCTGGCTGAAAGAGTAGGCCTACACCATGCTTTTTATTTATTTTTTTCATGTTATGGTGAGGTTGCCATTTCTTTTCTAAATTTAGTTTAGACTGTTTAGAATATATATCTTTAGGTTTTAATCGGGCATTCTTGGCCACCACGACAGTTCAGTCTGCACAAACCCAAATTTCAGTGTATGAAAATCCGGGTAGTAATCGTGTTTATGGCTCATCGAGCTTTGCCCCTTGGCCCCCTGGGAAGAACGGAAACGCTTTTACTCCTGTGACCTGGTTATAAGAGCTGCCACATTTCCTGAGAGAATGCCCCTGGATGCACTGGACAGTGGAACGTGGCCAGAGACTGATATACTGCTCTGGACGCAATTACCGTAATGATAGTGTCGCTCTGTTATTTTAGTTTTTCCCCTTTCTTTTGTTTTTCAAAACCTTGCTTTTCTCTAAAACTGGGTGTTATTTATGATGTTGTTTTTGTTAGCAATACCAGCTGTGTAGTGGCTCATGAAATTGCACATTGCCCCTCTTTCTTTCGGCATAGAGAAATTCTCTCCAAATGTACATGCAGGTACACACAGAGATACACATACACAGGTGAGCGCAAATGTGCGCATGTGGACACGCACGCACGCACACACATGTACATAAACATAAATGCACAAGCAGACACACATACACACACACACACACATTATCTCTGGGTTTTCTTTACAGAGGTCATGTGAAATCGCTGAGCAGTAGGATGGCGATAGGCTAATCTGTACTTTGTCAGTTTCCGCGCCATGTAAAACGCTCACTACAACCGTTCGTCATGCTGAGCAGAGATTGGCTAATCTTAGAAAGCAAGCCCACTGCTGACTGTAATATCATGCGCTGCTTTAGTAATCCCTGTTTTTTTCTTTTCTTTTTATTTCCTTAGGTAAGCACTTTTTTTTCCCGCCTCTCCCTCCATAATGGTGGCCTTTCTGCGTGGTGACGGACTCCTGTTGCTGCCTGGATTTGTATTGTTCTGTGTGAAGTATGAGACGACTGATTAAGGTGATGCACTGCACCACTGAACACTTAATGCTCAGCAGAGGGCTGTGCTCCCTGCTAGTGTGCTGACTCTGCATACATTATGTATGTGATATGAGTCGCCCACTGTCTTAAAACTGACCACTGAATCACATCACAGTGCGGTGAAGGGGGAGGGGAAGGCGGTTTCCTCAATTTGCTTCATGGGCAGTTTTAAGACTGATGTTCTTTTGACTCGCAAATGACCTCTTCGTATATAGAATCTTTACACGTTGGAATGCAGGAGCGTATTAGCGCTCTGTTGTTCTATGGGCCCCTAGGCGCACTGGCGTATGACAACTAGATGTAATAAAAACACGCCAAATGCAATTATATTTGTCAAGAACTAATATCTGTGACAGCCAAAAAAACAAACAAACAAAAAAAAAAAACAAACTGGAGTCGCACAGATTTACAAAGGAATTCTATATATTAAAGTGTAATTGAGGAAACAAATCAAATGACAAGAACGGTGGCAGTTACAGTACCGCTGTAATGCAAACTACACCTTGTTAACCCAACACCCCCCTCCCTCTCCCATGCCGCTCCATTGATCTGCTACAGCGCTCTCTCTCATGAGCTTTCTCCTATTACTTCCTCCCTTCTCGCTGCCCAACATGTTGACATTTTCCAATTTTACGGTGGCAAAGTAACAGTGTTACTTTAAGTATTTTTGTCAGTTATATGATACCTCCGCTCCAGCCTACAGTAATTAGTTTTATTCTCTTTTTTTTTTTCTATGTTCAGTCAGTGGTTAGAACTTCCTCAGCTTTGTTAGTTAGCCACACTGAAATTGTTTCCAGTTGGTTGTCTCCAGTTTGACATGCCCTGTGTATGACAGAGCATGCTAGATAGCCAGACATTAATTGAATAAGCGTGGTTTTCTTTAAGGGTTGTAAAAAGGTGTATGCTTGTTTGACATGAAATGTGTCGTTTCACTGATGATATGCGGTTGTTTTCCTTATGGTTTGCTCGCCCGTCCATTAGGTGCGGATATCTTCCAGGGGGCGGGGGGGTGCAAGAAAATGGTTTTTCTTTTGTTTTATTTTTCTAAGATCAGTATGTAGCAAAACCCTCGTCGACTCGATGGAACGTTTCAAACAGACCCGACTCGGTTAAAATGTAAGGTGCATTCGGTTCAACCACGGCACCGCGCTAAGCGTCCGCCATTCATCTTAGTGACGTTTCCTGTCTGCAGTAGGCATCTGCCGACGTTTTCACTTTTTTAGACCTTCAAAGCAGATGGTCCTGTATGCGGGAAGCTCATTTTTCCTCCCTCCGCAATCTGGAGCGCGCAGTTCACTGCCCGCTACCTGCCTTTAATAGGAACAGTTTGTCTGCGTCTAATGCTTTGCATAAGTGCGCTTAATTGCTCGGTCGTCAGTGCAACGTTTTAAAGGCAAAACGCCGTGTTCTGTGCGTCTAAGAAACACGCATTTTGCAAGCTCTCTGTCACACTGGCACTCGTGAACACCGGCGCTATTTTCAAGCTGTCTCCCTGCAAAATATATTGAGCAACATTACCTGCAGGTTGCGCTGGCATTAATCGATGGTTTGTACAACAACGCTCTGCGAAGGCAATTTATAACAGTCCAGGCTGGTGAGGCGTTCAACTGCACAGTTAAAATGGCAATTTCGCTAGGTTACAATGGGTTTCAGAAAAGCGCAAAAAGTGGCAGTGAAAATATGAAATACAAATCGCACACTGACTAGTCAGCTGTTCAGTTGTACAGTAGCCCACATATATAGACCGACTTGTGAGACATGGCACCGTTAAGACCGATCGAGGTCATTAAAGTTTTGTTTGTTGAAGTACACTGGGCAAAGTAAAGCAGTTAAAAATGCAATGAAAAGTGACTGTACTTACCCAATATATTCCTGCTGTAGAAATATATCTAATTATCCCTCTATCACAGGAACAGGTCACTCTGGTACTAATAAATAAATAAATATAATTTAAAAAAGCAGGCTGTAAACAGAATGTCTTGCAGGTGTAAATTAGGGTCTCAGACTGCTTTGCATCCTAAAATAACACTTAGCAAATCAAAACACTAATATGTATTCATATTTTCCTGGTGATATTCATTTCCAGTATGAAAGCCTCAAGCCAGAGCCCCAGTGTGCTTACAGAAGACTGTTGGTCAGAAAAAGCAATGGTGTGGACAATTGATAGGACACATAAGTCCCAGTAGCTTCACAGTTACAAGCAACTGTTATTTTGTGTGTGTGTGTGTGTGTGTGTGTGTGTGTGTGTGTGTGTGTGTGTGTGTACAGTGTATACAATGATTTATGTCACCTGTCAACTCTTATAGGCAGGCTAGATATAATTACAGAGTTGAATTTCACTGTCATCAGTATGCAAAAAAAAAAAAATATATATATAATTATGTAATATTATGTCACACAATGTGTATGTATGTATTGGCCCTGTCACTGCTTCTGCTTCCATCAAATGGGTCTTTAATATATATTGCTGTCCTGTTCCATTTCATGTTATATTGTGCTTATATAATAGCCATAATCTTCACAAAGAAGAAAATGGTATTCAAAAGGATTTCAAGTGACAAAGGCTGCTTCAGGGCACAATGATCCAGAAATAGCTGTCAATGGTCACTGTTGCAAATAAGTAAGTAAATAATTAAATAAAGTTAGCTCATGATCTGTAACAAGGCCATCTTCTATATTTATGCAATGACATTTATCAGGTAATCAACTGCAACAATGCTTAAAGCAGTGTATGTTTTGTACAATGTGTAGTCAAGGTTATTAGTTCAGTTCAACTTAAAAAAAAAACATATTCATAGTCCATTATTAGTTTGCTTGTGAGACATGCTGTTCTTTCCCCGGACCATATTCTTCTCGTTCTTCCCATTGCAGACCATATTATTCTACAATACATGCAGATGATTGCTATCAATGTTTTTAATGGTACTAATTGTAGTTTATTAATTATTCGCTATTAAAAATGCAAAACATAAATAAAACTAAAATGTCTAATAGCGTCCATTGAATACCGCCCTAAATACAACATTTGGAAATTATGTCAAATTTTCTATAATTCCAAATAATGTGAAACATGGCGGTTTGATATAGCTTATTTTTCCTATAAATGGCCTGTCTTCCTACTCTGGGCTGATTAACTGAACTATAATGGCATGGCATGGGATGGGATGGGAGGCGATGTGGGAGGTGATTTGGTGCATTCATTATGTCAGATGGTTGGAAAGCAGGGCTTTGCTGGAGGGTCTAGTGTTGTTTCAGTCTGGTGCCCTATCTGAGATACTCCATACAAATCTGTGGGAGTGATAAACATATTTCAGCAGATGTTTGCTACATCTCAGTAATTGTTCTTTCTCTTATATCCCCTTCCTCCTGTCATGCCTGTTACGTCTTCTTGAAATAATTGTCTTAACAGTGACTACATGTTCCGGTCTCCTTGATAAACGGATGTCAACGGGCTCTTTATTACGGACGTGTTAATTTGTATCTTGGATGTACAGCTAATTGGATCTATGCGCAATTTTCCCAAGGCCGAAAGTTTAACCTTCGCTGACTCTTAAACCTTTTTTTCCCCCCCTGTTATCAACACTAATTGAGGTTATTTAGAGACTTTAAAGATCTGATACTTTTTTCAACTGCATCATTGTGATCAATGTTCCCGTATGCCATAAAAAGAACAGTGCATCTGCAATTGATGGTGTGCGAATCCGTGGGCGTCTCAGCGATTTGTGTGAACTAAGTGCACAGCACATGTTCCCTTGACTTCACAAACTAAGTGAGGACTGTGCTGGGAGTGGAGGGCATTGCAATTTGCGGTTTGCCAATGAGAAAATTTAATTGGAGAGTAAAAATCCACAATCCTAACTATGTATGAAAGTATAAGGAAACCATAAACAAAACTATACAAAGAATAAGGCTGGATTTAGTTTGTCTAAATGACAAACCCCCCCATGATTCTTGATGGTTTACAATTCACTATCGTGTTCACTAAACCAAAAAAACACCAGCTTAAATGTGTTGATAACAGAGGCCTGCTTTCAAGAGCCATATTCTTATTGTTCTGCGTCCAACTAAGAGCACACACAGCTGACAAGTGTGCTGACTAGGGCATCCACAAACCCAAGAGCCTCTGCCACGATGATCAGGTAATCACTGAACTCCAAGCCTCATGTTCCAGTTCGGCTTTTCTGAAAAGCAAAAATTGATCAGTGGGGAGAGAAGAAAAAGTACATTTGCATTGTTTTACTTTAGTCACAAAATGGTCTAAAACATATACACGCCCACACCTGTAGGATTGCTATAGGGGGAGGGGGGGGCTTTTGTAATAATCATCTCTCTGCCTGTTAGCCAATGGAGTTCAGTGACATATGCTCTGGCAGTCATTAGAATGAGACTGTGATGTCACACTGGGGGTGTGTAGGTTTGTAGTAATATACACATTTTAGCAGAACTTCTCAACTCGGGAGCCAGCTCTGTAGGGAGGTAGCCCATGAGTATGCATGTGTGTCAATTGATATCACCAAAATCACTGATGTCATGGGTAATCTTCAACAATGCAGTCCACATGCATTCTGAAGAAATGTGCCTTGGAGCGGTTAAAACGTTAGATAAACACCGTATAAATGAATACCGTACATTCTCCGCATCAAATGCATAAGACTCTGATGTATTCGGTTAAGCAGCAATACAGACCAACTTTTCGGCCAAGGAAATGCTTTCAGGGTTAAGATCTTTCTAGAATAATGCCCTACATTAATGCTACTTACACTCTACATGCATGCAAATGGGTGAGTTAAGGCAGCAAGCGTGCTATTACAGGGACGCAGGACATGCATGACAGGCTTTCAGTTTGAGTGACTCATTGTACTCCCTGGGCATTGGTAATGCAGTCTTTAACCTGGACAGCACTAGCACACTAAACCCTCTGTGCTGTCATGGGGATTATTAGCAATGCACATGTACGCACACACTCACACACGCGTACGAACACACACGCGCGCGCGCTCACACACACTGCATTATTAAAACTGAGTGGCCGCATATTAATCTATGCTGACATATTGCTGTAGGTGCCTATAAATATTAAGAAATATCAGTCATGGCTTTCAGGTATTGAGGCTCAAGCTCATTTATAATTTTGTTTCCAGTATAAAAGGTCACATTAGCATGTTTTTTTGATAAGCAAATGAAATTCTTTAGCCCCGACAGAGCAGTGGCATTGACATGGCTCATTGGGTCTGGGTTCCCATTGACGCGAGGTATAAGTGAGAGAGCGCGGGTTGTGCTTTTAATTTATCACGTGCAAAAAACTTTACCATTAAGCAAATTGATGTATCTTAGTTTCCAGGAGAGAGATAATGGAATGGAATACCTGATAATGGCACACACCTCACTCATAATCACATATAAAGAAGAAATGCACATTTGTGAATGTTAATTTTATCACACTGACTAGCTGGTGGTGATTTACAGGACAGGTACACTGCCTGGCCAAAAATAAAGTCGCCGTTGCACCCGCCATGCATAGTGCCCACTGTACAAGCCTCTGGAGGCAGTGTTATGATCTGGGGTTGCTTCAATTGGTCAGGTCTAGGCTCAGAAACGTTGGGCAGCAATAAAATGAAGTCAGCTGAGTACCTGAATGTACTGATTGACCAGGTTATCCCATCAATGGGCATATTCCAGGATGACAATGCCAAGATTCATCGGGCTCAAATTGTGAAAGAGTGGTTCAGGGAGCATGAGGAATCATTTTCACACATGCATTGGCCACCAGAGTCCTGACCTTAACCCCATTGAAAGTCTTTGGGATGTGCTGGAGAAGACTTTACGGAGTGGTTCGACTCTCCCGTCGCCAAGACAAGATCTCGGCCAAAAAATGAATGCAACTCTGGACAGAAATAAATGTTGTGACGTTGCATAAGGTTGTCGAAACAATGCCACGGGCGAATGCGCGCTGTAATCAAAGCTGAAGGCAGTCCAACGAAATATTAGAGTGTGCGATTTTTTTTTTGGCCAGGCAGTGTAGTTTCTAATAGATCTTTATGGGTTTTTTTGAGTACAAAAATGAAATGCATACACGCTATGCTAGACTAGATTATGTGGATCAGATTCCTAAAATTAAAAGTAAACATAAAATGACAATTTTGGATAATTTATTCCCAACTAACACACACGGCAATAAAACAGTAAAATGATACAATATGAATGCATATGAAATATAAACTGGTGTGGTTTATTTGTGAGGACGTTGGCAGGCCAACTCTCTCTCGCTCTCTCTCTCTCTCTCTGGGATCAGGAGAGGAGTGCGCTGAGATGCAGGGCCAAGTCGGTCATGGTCCTCTGGCGCTGCGTCTGGTTGGGCTTTGACAAATGTCTTTACTGCCGGAGCAAGGTTTGGAAAACCTCCGAAAAAAACTTTTTTATAATTAAAGTCCCTGATGCGACAGAACTCCATGTGTTGCCTGTTTGATCGGGGTCGGTGGATGGTAGGTCTTCTGGTACCCGTGCAATTGATCGGTCCATTGTACCGGAGCTGTCAAACACTTATGTGCCACCATTAACCCTAAGGTGTGGAGCAGTGCCTTGGGGCTGTTTTAAATGGTGCCACAATGTCTGACCTGGGGGATCTGCTGGCCTGAGAAGCAATCCATCCTGCTATTGGCTGAATTTATGGCCATGAGACTGTGTGGCAGACGCCTGCCTGTGCCTTCACCCAAATCCACTCTTAATATGTTAAATAAATAAATGACATTGGTTATGTTCATCTTTTCTGTTTTCTCATTATAGCGACCACCATACCTTTATAAATAAGATAAATTTTTCAGATTTTGCCGCCGATATAATTTCTGTAATCATATTAAAAGGATGTGTGGTTATACGATCCAGTTTTGCCACAGCGGGCGACCTGACCGCTCGCATACCGTGCGCACGGGTCAACGGGTGAGCGAGTATGAGCGTGTCTCCATCTGAGCGAGTGTACGTTCCCGTACGACCGCCCGTTTTAGTCGGGGTGTCAAGTCCCGCAAGTAAGCTGAGCGAGGCGGCGCGGAGACCTGCGCTTCCCGCTCTCCCCGGACTGTGAGACAGGAAGAGCGACGCTCCGGGGCCACGTGTGATTCATCAGCGGTGACGCGATGTTCTTTTCAATCAGTGCCTTTTGAAGCTGCTAAATCAGGGCGGGCGGCCCCCCGTGGCCCCCCGTGGCGCTCCGTCCCCACCGGCGTGCTCCTTAATCTCAACAGAGGCTCAGGTTTAATCAGCGACGATGACCCCTCTCATCGATACCAGATTAAAAAAGCTCTCACCGGCACAGCCGTGTTCAGACTAGGTGTTCTGGACAGGACTGGGGAAGATCGCCGGCTCTTTTTGAAACCACTAATTACACAGCATCTGCAAGTTCCCCTTACCATATGTTACGCTTCAGTCTCAGGAACGAAGAACGCCAGTGAAGGATACACAAGTTGTTTAGTGAGTAAGCTCAACGTTGACGATTGGAGTTGACGTGACCTCATACAGCCTGAATTAGTGCGATTGGTTGTGTTGGTTTGGTCGTCTTTACCTCAGAAAACTTGCCATAGATCTTGTCGTGCTGTGTGGGAGTTAAGGACTGGGCGTTTGAAATCCACCGCAACACCTACCCCTGTCACCAATACACAACCACATCCAAATATGAATGTTGTCATCCCTGTGAATGGATACTGGATAGGATCACCTATGTTCACCCAAAAGGGTTGCTATCAAATGTATTAATTAGTCGGAAAGCACTCCACTGGCAAGCTTGCTTATAATAACGTGTGTGTTTCCGTACATTTATGTACTATCTGTGCAGTTTAAGCCTCTGCGTGCAGGCATATAAATATAAATGGTGGCCCGAAGGCCCATGTTTGTACATTTCCTGTGTTACTTCAGAGGAGGATGAGAGATTTAAATGAGCGTTTGGCAACATGGTGGGTACTGTATGAGTCACGCTATGACGGGCTCGCGGGTGCACGCTGCTCAGCTAGCTGACCTTGCGCTCTGTGTGGGCACACGTCAGACACCATATGCTCGCCAGGCAGCGGGAGATCGGTGATGTAAAAATCACACCAATGTGCATTTGTAGAAAGGTTTAGAAAATATTTAGATATTGCATGCTTTTACACAATTGCCGATTTATGTTTGCTTACCTTCAAATTACCGGCGATATAGGTAGGAACTGCTTGAATACATTAGAAAATCTCATATCCGTGAGATGCTTGATATGATTTCTCATGCAAATGTGCACATGAGTGTACATAGATGCGTAGCAGATCTGGTCGCAAGTGATTGCCTTTCAAGATAATACATTCAGATGGAATTCACATGAAGACCTTAGAAATACTGAAGATTTAGAAAGAAGAGGCCTGTCTCTCTGTCTCTGTGTCTCTGTGTCTCTGTGTCTCTTTGTGTTTCTGTGTCTCTGTGTCTCTGTGTCTCTTTGTGTTTCTGTGTTTCTGTGTCTCTGTGTCTCTTTGTGTCTCTGTGTCTCTTTGTGTCTCTGTGTCTCTGTGTCTCTTTGTGTCTCTGTGTCTCTGTGTCTCTGTCTCTGTCTGTCAAATTCAATTGTGCTTTATTTGCATGACAATTAAACTTGTGTTGCACAATCATTGATACATAAATGACAGACAATAAACACCCCCCCACACCCAAGGAGGAGAAAACAAACAAAAACAAACATGAGCAACAAACCAACCCCCCCCCCCCCCCCCCCCCCCCCCCCCCACAATACACACAAACCCAGGTCAAAATACATTTAGTCTATAATGTAATACATACTCTCTCTCTGCCTCTGTTTCTCTCTCTCTCTCTCTCTCCCTCCCTCCCTCCCTCTCAGTCTCACACGCGCACACACACAGCCTGCAGAAAATCTCATGATTGACCATGATTGACATAGCCATCACACAACGTTCTCTGCCATCAAACGATAACTGGCCCCTGCTACCCAGGAACACAGAGAAAGGCATCATCAATCACTGCCTTAATTCAGCAATCAGGTGGGGAAAAAAAGCCTGTGATTGGCGCCATTTCCGTCACAGATTACAGTCCAGGGGCACAGGTAGCAGCCCTTTCCTCTCCGGTGCGCCTGCGATTCACAGGCAAATGGTCATCCCTCCCCAGGTCCGGGACAGTTGCCTGCTCATAGCCTCCCAGTAAACAGCGCTGCTTATCATCCTTAACACAGCCTGTATGATGAATTCTGAAAGGAGCTCTCATTCCTGGAACAGACGACCCACAGTCAATCTTCCACGGTTCTTCCTCTCTTGCCAACCTGGTTAGGTTGGTCATTTATACAACATACCGAAGATAAATTCAGTCATTTCTTGAAGGAAAACCGAAAGACTAATTTTCACCAAACAAAAAGATACATTCATGAGATTTATTTATTTATTTATTTCCAAGTACTGTTGAGTTTTAAGCCCTTTTTTATTTTACCCCTAGACAAAATAACAGAAGAAATGCATCTCGCTGCAAAGAATATGCCAATTAAAAATAATTAATTACCCCCCCTTCGGTCCTGTGAGAAAAGAAAAATAAATAAATACAAATCCCCCCGTACAGTCTTGAGTATACAATGGATATTCTGGCCTATATGCAAGATAATTGTACCATACAAAAAAATATGTATTAAATAAATAGAAACCGCACAGTTTGGTACCTGTTGGCTTCCGAATCCTTCGAAGAAGAAAAGGCAACACAGAGGCCATGAGACCCTCCTCGTGATTACAGAGCCTCACTCTCAGCTGCTTTCTCTCCCGCCATGTAAACTACAATAGAAAGGAAAGCAAATTGCCGGTGGGTGGATTGGAAAATGAGTGAATAGGTCCCCCGCTGTACAACTGTCGTGCTGTGTAATTGCATATGAGCAAAAATATTAAAGCTTAGCTCAGTTCATGGCGAAAGGTAAGTGGATGATTGATGAGGAATAAAGAGGATCGATAAGGAGCCGCGGTTCTCCTGGGGGGGGTTTGTTTGTTTTTAAAGATAAAAAAACCCAAAATGCACAGTTGTACGTGTTTTGCGTAACCCATAACTGAAAAAGATTATATATATTGAGGGGAAATGCCATTGTGCCATTTTAAGAATATCACAGGGCATCAGATCCATCATTCTCAGAAATGCATGACAGCAACCCACTTCCTCTCTCTAACTCTCCTCAGCCCTGTCTTGCTTGAGTGTGTCCTTAGTGCAGCGCCTTTTAACGTTGCGTTTGACAGACAAATCCGGTGCTTTGATTTTTATAACCGATAGCGGCGTTGCCCTAGACAACATTTAAAAAATTGATGACGTGTGAAAGAGAGGGGGTGTCTAATCCGAGATAACCCCCCTTTTCTTTCCGATGCCACTTGTAGTCATGGCATGGATGGAGTTGGACCGTGTGTAAAATAAATAAATATAGAGAAACATGTTCCAGATAATTATCTGCCCTGGGACTCAATGTGTTCTATAAATGGTGAGGGTTGCAGAGGGGGGGGAGTTAAGAGAGGAAAAAAAGAAAAGGCTGGTCCTTTTGAAGTCGCTCTTCCCCAGAGGGGTCTGTAAATCTCTGATGCTACCTGTGCTCACCCGGCCCTTTGAATTTAGAATGCATCTGTGTCTATCCGAGCGTCGTTCCTGCCTTTAATTAGCACGGCTTTCCATTAGCTTTTGCTGACGGCTAGACAGTCGTCTTAAGTATATTGCTCAATCGTATGCCATTATATAGGACTGTGCTAGGGCACAGATGATTATTTTATTTTATTGTGATAATAGTAATTTTGTCTGTGTACACATATCGCACGCATGCACGCACGCACACACACACACACACATACACAGACATGCACATGCGCATATGCTTATGAGTGGTTTTGTACAAACCTCTGATCTTGATTTTGGGAACAGATTTTCAGGTAGGTACATGGTTTTATTTTCTTACTGAATCCTGTAATAGCTTAATTTGCTTAATTGCATTTACTGTATGTTAATGTTATTTGAATCAATGCAGGTGATCATGTGCACAAGGACCCCGTCGTATGTATCAAGATAGTCACTGGAAAAGTCAGTATAACAATTGACTAAACTTATAGTCTTCTACCAGTGGTTGTGAGATCATTGACAGATCAGTGGGCAGTTGCACCCATGATCAGGCATGTGGTAACATGTGGACCCTTCCACAAATATCTCCCATGGATAGGGTGACCAGGCGTCCTGTTTTTCCTGGGACAGTCCCGTATTTTAGACCATTATGAGGTTCCCGATTCTGAAATACCATACCGTATTTTGGTCATCCTCGTTTTTCAATGGCTTTTCTGATTGTGATTGATGCACTGGCTGACTGACTGTGTGCGCGTGTAGCGCCTACCCCACCCCCCCACCCCTCTTCGTTGTGTTGTCCCGTATTTACCTGTGGGGAAATCTATCCATGAATCATATCAGCTGTTTATAGCCACACTCATGCATGCTCCATACAGCCTATCTATGCTCCTGCGTTGTGTTATGAAACTGCAGAGCAGGGAAATAGACAATAACCAAAGATTAAACTTTGAATGGTGGGGAAGAAAAACATTATTACTGAGATTTTCTTTGTCTGTTGTTTCAGTTAATAATTTGCTTTATCTCCGTTTCCCTTCGTTTCAAGCCAGTGGATGTTTTTTGAGTTATTCAAGTGCCTAGTATCTTTAGCACGATGCGCGCCAACAAAAAAAAAAACCTCCTCCTTGGGCTTCTGGGTAGATTTAGAAACCTGACCCGCTTGTTCTTTCTGCAGTGATTTGCCCCATGGCAACGGATTGAATCCTCACTGACTGTGACAAGGAGGCTTACAAGGCAATGCATAATTAGCCATAGCATTGCCCAGAGAGGGAGGCTTTCGGTTAACAGGGTATCACCCACTCCACTGCTCAGTATCAACACCTCTGGTCCATCAGATGCCTGATCACGTATTCTTTGGGATTTTTGGCCTCTCTCACTGTACATCCATATTCAGATCAGGTCACGGACTAATGGCGGCAGATGTGCCTGCTTTCACGGGAAGGGCTTGCCTGCCTGCGACGTCTGTACCTCCACTTTCAGCGGCTGGTGGATTATCTGACACTACATCGAGTCCCGAGAAACGTGTCCTCGGGACGGAAAAGCCGCGCTACTTGATTAACAGAGCGGACGTGATGGGAGCCAATCGTTCAGGCCTATTCGATACGTCAGATTCCATCCGCAGCGGTCGCTGAGCGCTGGAGGAGGACTGGCAGGTCTTTCTTTTAAGAACAGCGCTTCTTAACCTCGGTCCCCCCCAGCGTATGCTGGTTTTCTTTCCCAACACAGTTGCAATCCCAGAATTTTAACCTGGTCGTTTTCTTAATTGGGTGCTTTTCATGTTTAGAGGGATTATTTACCCTCTAAAGACACATTTTTTTCAGAAATAGCTATGCATGCCATGAATAATAAAATCCCCTGTTCACATTGTTATTATTTTATTGCAAAAAAAAAAATGCATAAAAAGAGGTAAAACATCGTTTACCTTATCAAATTAAAGACTGAGGTGAATCAATAACTCCTATAGGTAAGTTCCTTCATAAAGTTTTCCTTAAACGTAATAGCACAATGCAGGTGTGGCTTGTTATCATTTGCTTTGTCTTTGAATTTTTCGTTATTTACCAAGTGGATAGTTTTAGTGGCCTTGTGTCCACAATTTTACCAATTCAGAGCCTGTTGATTCACCTCAGTCTTTAATCAGTCTTTAATTGGATCAGATGAAACATTTTTTACCTCTCTTTTTGTAGTTGTTTGCAATATAGCACAATATGAATATTGGACTTGTATTCTTCATGGCATGCATAGCTATTGCTAACCTAATGTGGCATAAGAGGGTAACTGATCCCTCAAAACATGAAAAAACACCTAAATATGGTTGCTAACATGCTAACATCGAAAGCCACACAAGCTTCAAATTGCACAGAAAACACTACACAGTACAAGCACATAATAAGAAAAGCTAATGCTGGGTACTAGGAAAAAAACGCATTAGTATACTGTAGCTTTAGGGAGGGAGAAAGTTTTAAGTGCAGATTGATGAAGAAACGTCAATCGAATGTGCAAATGCGTTTGTGATTGACAGAGCAATTAAGAAAATCCAAAGGGACAAAGATAATCCACTTTGCAGGCAGGGTTATTTTTCTCCTCTCAAAATGTGTGTTTTTTTCTGTTGATAGAAAATTGAAGAGGTGTCAAATTCTGACAGTCACATATCCTACATTTGTTAACCTCCCCTCAGTTAACAAAGCCCTGCATGTTCTGTTCACAAGAGTTTTTTTCTGAATAGAGCTTCTGCCCTAACTTAATTTTTTTCCTCCAAACACAAAACTATAAATTACCCCCCCCCCCCCCCACCCCCCCCGCCCCCCACCACACCTTCCAAAAAAAACGAATTTTCTTATTACTCAGCCATTGCGGATCTCAGTCTGAATAATGTCTTTGATGCCTTTTATATCCTCAAGGATAAAGCCAGCCACAATCTTGGCTTTGTTTTCCCCACCTTAATTTTCTGAACATGACTTTGGAATTGAGTTTTCCCTCTACACAAACTAGACAATGTTTTCTCGATTAAAAGGTAGATAAGCAGCGCTATGTCCAAACAACGCACTGCGAGATGGAGATGTATTGTGGAATGGTGCGGTTTATTTCAGCTATTCGTTTACCTTTTCTTTCGCATGGCTTATTGAGACCATAGCAAAAAAATGTGTTTTTCAAATTCCCTTGGAAGTGGACAATGTGTTTCTACTGTCAACGCCATTTTAGGTTTTGATCTAACGTTGGGAGTGGGGTTATTGATCGCCGTTTAATTGGGTCGAGGTTTAAAAAAAAACAGTGCAATTACCAGTTTCACCAGGGGCTTCAATCTCAGAGCTCATTTTGTGTCCCATAATATGTCAGCATATTTTATGGTCCGTGTAGCTTAGCCACACTAATTTAGCACCGTGACAATTATTAATCCTTTATTAAAAAAATAAATAAGTCTCTAACTGGTTCTGTAGTTTTCCATGATACTGTTTTGTCCAGACATGAGTGAAAAGAGTGGGGCATGTGCAATATTCATCTTGAAGCTGGAGTTTGACTTTGACGTACAATTTCTATTTCATTTTCTTTGCTGAAAAAGTGTAGTTTGACAGGTTTTATCCCCAGTTTGGCGTGTCCCTTATCTTAACCTCATGCCGCTGTTCCGCAGCTGCAAAGTCCTTAATTTGACTGCAAAATCTTCAGCCTGCCGCGGCTCCTTTTGACTTTACAACTCAACAGCTTGGATGTTTCCGCTCTGCACTGGGAAACTGCACGATCCACAGGGCTAGCACAGGCAAATTGCAGCCGTCCAGCCAACCAGAAGAGTTTAGCGTTGTCTGATGCTACGGCTAATTATGTGTCGCCCTGTTGGACTCCGCACCACAGTCGGCGCTGGCATGATCCGGATTTGACATGAACCGCGGGGTGCGTCACCACACTGCAAGTCAATAAGCTACATCTGTGTGTAACGTGTGTGTGTGTGTGTGTGTGTGTGTGTGTGTGTGTGTGTGTGTGTGTGTGTGTGTGTGTGTGTGGACACACACACACGCACGCAACACATCCTTTATTAGACCTTGTGTGTTGCACATTGTCTGTATTATGCAAATAGCTGTGGTTTGGTTGCTTATGTGTTTCATGCTGTGTAAGATTTCTGGGCTCTGCGCTCTCCAGCTGTGGCTTGCTCTTTGATGCGGGGTTGTAACAAGGTTGTTTAGCAATATGCTAACGGCGGCCTTTGGGGCAGCAGGGCCACTTTGATGTGGACAACCTTGCCACACGCAAATTGAGACCTGGTCAAGGAACAAAGGCTCGCGGAAAGCATAGATCATAGATCCTGCGGTTTCTGGTTTTAGAAATTTTGAATATGCCTGTTTCAGACTTGGGTTCTTCACATTGATGTAAATGAAAGCCGACAATTTGTATGCATTTGATGTGTAGTGCATCCTAAGTATCCAAGGTGGTTTACTTTAGTACATAGGCAAACTCGCTTGTCAAAGGTGACGCAACCATGCCAGTCGTAGCATCGACTCGGCAGAAAGCCTTACACCGGTACCCAGTCCCCCCGCGTGATGATCCTATTTGATAATCTGACAAATGGTTATGAACTTATCAAGGATCGGTTTAATTTCAGCACTTCCCACATTGCCTGGACTTCTTTCAATATGCATGCGCACGTGCATCGCGAGGAAGAGGCGTGATCAGAATCATATTTCGCTGAATTCTAAAAGTAAGAGGGAAATAAATACATCTCGCTCATTATTTCTGATTCGTAATTTATGACAGGATGCCATTGTTCGTCTTTGGCATTTGGCCATGCATAGATAATCACATCAAAGCGCACCGGGCATTCAGATGGGCATATAATATGGGGTCGTATATATGAGAATGAGAGAAATGACGAAAAAGAAACCCTGTTTTATGATCAGAGCATTACACGCAATAAAGTGACTTGACTTAATTGTCTGCTGTTCAAGCAAATCCTTACAGTTGTCTCATACTGTATAAATAAGGATTTTTATGGTAAGGAAGGGGGCGGGGGAAAGTTAGCATGGTGTAACGTATATTTTATGATGTGTTTAGTCTGAATTTTTCTGCTTTCTTTGTCAAAATCAACATCAAACTGTCAGTAACAATACTTGAAAGTACCCTTCAAAAAAAACTTTCAGAGATTTTAAAAGTTTATTTTTCACGAGTGTTCTAATCCCGAAGGCCCCCAATTGGAACCTGCTGAGATGAGTGCGGGCCTGTGCGCGTTTGATATGGAAATCTCTGACAAACTGCGCGCAGAAAGGCCTCCATTCTCACTGGGCCTGGACTGGCCTGTCAGAATCACTTTATGCAGCGAGCTCTCCAGTGACCAGCACTGTCGAGACAAATCCATACCTGCATTTTACAGGTTCAGTCGGGACAATAAAGACCCGGCCCACGGCTCTCTGTCCTATTTTGCTGTAAAAGTTCAGCAGCCTTCAAACCACGGGTAACCCCTGAGGCCCACTTTTACTGGCTCTGCAAGTGGACTTTTTTTTTTTTGTCTTGTCGTTTGTTTTTTTTCTTCTCTTCTCCTGGAATTGAAAATAAAAATCAAAGTCGGTTGATAAGCAGTGTCCGAAAAGAGCGATTCCGGTTTTTCGCTGGCGCATTCCCACACAGCAATGTTTGGCTCACTCGTGATTTTCAAAGCCGAGTGGTCTCTGGCAAGGTACAGGAGAAGCCTGCTGCAGGCATAATGAGAACAGTCAATGCCATGCATAGTGGATTAAACGTAATGGTAGATTGCTGTCAGGGAGCAGACTGCGTACTGTGTGAGCTTTAGTTAAGCAGACAAAGCGTTTCAATCCCCCTTGTATGAACGATTCCATCAAACATTGTTGCGTGAGCTTTTCTGACAGCTTCCTGTCTATTGCATCGGAATATGTAAGATTCGATTTTAAAAAGATTCTCAAAACATTGATTCACAAAGTAAACGGGTGCCATAAAGCAGCTGAATTGTACACTGTGTTTCTGTACGTGCGTGCGTGCTCCAACCGATGCTGGTAGAACTGCAGCTCGCTACCTTGGATTGCATCTTGTGAACCCTGCCATCTTATTATTTGTTTTTCCTTCTCCTTCAGAAGAATAAAAATCGGCAGTTACAGACTGCATTACGGCTTGATAATTTGATGATTTAGCTGATGTTAGTGATGAGTACAGTGACCGCAAGACCTGTATAACCGCGGCATAACTGTGGATTCTATCAGAAATGTGGAGAGGCGCATTTCTCAGCAAAGATAACTGGTGGCCTGTGGTCACCTGCTGGGTTAAGCAGCAGTAACCCGAGAGAACCTGGCCAACTTGTATCCATCAGACTTTATGGTGAGGGGCATCTCATCACGCATCAGCGACCCCTACTGGTTGATCGAGCGCCTGCACGTCCACATATTCCTCCCACTCATGTCTGTGCCCGACTTGCGAACTGTGGTATGACAACGAGCAGCCGCTGACATCACATGCGTCAGTGGAGAGCACATGCACGTCTGTGCTCTCCTGAATCACTATTGTGATCAATGAATGCCGATAAAACAGTGTTATTGGGCATTCCAAATCGGAGAGCAAAATGGGGTGAAAAGGATATAAAAGACTTCATGGCTAAACGGGGCCGACTGTGTCCCCCTGCCACAGACACAGCTGAAGTCTAGGCCGGGACCTGCTGCCGTGGAGTTTCACTCCCGACTGAGCGACTTCTCCCCCGAATCGGAGAAGAAAAGGAGATGAATGAGGCAACAGCGTGACCAATAAGAAAGCGCAGGGGGGGCAGACAGCTCGGAAACAAGGTCTGGCTTTCCCGGCTCTGCGGATTGAAAGGGGGGCATGTAGGAACACGAAATTAAAATGGAAAGCGGCAGGGGGAATTAGCCTGAAGAGGTGGAGAGGCTAGCATCTGAGGAATGCTGAAACTGAGAGGGAGCAGAGCAAAACGGAGAGATCCCGTTCCTCGGAGGGGTGAGCGAGAGGGGCCAGGTGGCTCATGAACAGCTGAAATAAGGAGGCAGAGCAGCAAAGATGTTTCTGTAGTGTGAAACTCTGAGGGGCCTGAGCAGTAAGCGGGCTTGAGAGCGAGAGGGAGAAGTTCAGGAGCAAAACAGCTGCATTACTTGTGGGTGTAAGGGAAGAGCGGCAAGGCAGAACCTGAGGGGCAGGTGCAATGCACAACTGCAGGTGTAATCTGCAGTCTCAGTAAGTACAAGACCTTCCATGGGAAAACCAGCTGTGAAATCATCATAAACTAAGTAATAGGTTTCCCTGGGAATGACCCTTGCCTTTGGTTACTCGGATTTATTAATGATTTATTATGACATTAACACTATGTCGTGTGTGTGTGTGCCTTTCAGCAGTGAGATTTGCCTAGTTTTAGTCAGCCTTTGATCATTTTTTTTGTTTTTTGTATTATTAATGTGTGTGTCCAATGGTCTACTCATGAATTATTTGAATTCATATTAAAGTACCGAATTAAGCACGTGTGAGGTAGACTTCCAGTTAGCCCAAGGTAAAAAATTTTTTTGTTTAATGCAGCCAATTTCCAAATGGAGTTTTGATCTGAGGAAGCACATAGAATATATTAATTAAGTGTTAATTTTACTGAGGCCCAGGTACAGTCTGAGGGGGGGGGGGGGGGGGGGAAACCAGCCATGACTGAACAGGTTTGCAGGAACAAAACTATGTATGACTGAACACGAAGATAATGTTCTCGTCTTCAGAGTTGACCTGACCCATCTCATGTAACGCCAGTGTTCAACATTTGCTGATGTCAGCGCTGACCTACAGCAGAAGCTTTGAAACTGAACCAGAACGACGGCGTTCCGCGTCAAAGTAATTTATATTCTCCGGCTTTGGCCGCGGATTAATCCAGCCTTTCCTGTCAGAGATCTTTGCTAAATTTAATGAGCGTCTTCTTCGACAGTAACCTTAATGGACTCCATGGAAGCCTCGAGAGGAAAAAAAAAAAAGTTCTCTCCAATCCACAGTTTTTGTTGAGTAGGTTTTCATGAAGGTTTCCAGGGGCCTAGGATGAGAATGCACACGGGGCGGGGGGAGTAGAAGAGGGCAGAAGTGTCGGTTATTTCCATTTATTTATTTATTTTTGAGATGAGTCTGGGAGGTGGGGGTTTTGTGTCATCGCCATGGGCCGCGGGTGAATCTCGCTTACAGCTCCAGTGGCAGAGAAAAGCCAACTTTAAGGATCCCGCAATGTAATGCAATGTAATGAAACGTAATGAGGATAAGGTAACACCGATTTAACAGTTCAATTTCATATTTTAACGCAACTCCTAATCTGAAAGGAAATTAATCGGTTTTTAAAAGCCGCCACAGGCGTTCCTTGACAATAGACGCTGTCACTGGTGCCTGAGCACCCGCAGATAACTGGGATGGCGCTTTGATTCTCTCCAGTTCATAAACGTTCTGGAAGTGTGTCTTAGAGAGCCTCTGACTTTTCAGGATTTAGTTGTCTTTTTTTTTTCTTTCTGTGCCCACAAAGGATTTATACTGAGGCTCAAGCGAGGGAGAATGTGCTGTTTAACGGCTTGTATAAAAGTGCTCATGAATCTGTCCGAGCCTTTTTCGTAAGTGCCCGATGTACACCTGTACGTCAGGCTATGGTTCCCGTGGGATGACTTGACCTAATATGATTCTCAGAAGCTTTTGTTTAGCCGTTTAAGAACCCTACTAACAATGTGTGAGTCTGAATAGTGTTTGAGTGTGAGTTGTGTGTTATTTGTGTATGTCTCTCTGTGTCGTCTGTGTTTCATCTCTTTCACCCATCCTATAGATCAAAGGTTTAAAAAAAAAAAAAAAAAACTTTTAAATGCCAGATTGTAATACAGTAGTGACACTTGTATATTGTTAGACTCATGCCAATGGTATCTACGCAACACTAGCAAAGCTGATATGTATAACCCCATTTATTTTTCTTTATTTACACTATTTAGCGTAATATTTATGTTGAGGACATAATTTATTTTTACATCTGTCAAAGGGATTAACAAGTGAACAACAAAATATCATTCATGTTGAGGTCTATGAGCAGAACAAAGCGCCACGTCGATATCAGTGAGTGCGTTTCCACATGCAAAGAAGCGTGGGACAGCATGCTAGGTCATGCAGTAGAGGCAGAGACCTTTTGGGTATTCAAGTCCAGGCTTTGACCAGCGCTGGGTATGCTCTAGACCAGGGGTGTCAAGATCCGGTCCTGGAGGGCCGCAGTGTCTGCTGGTTTTTGGTGCTTTTAAGCACAAGTGATTAATTTAAGTCACTAATTGGCTAAGAAGTCCACACACCTTGTTCTCAATGCTTTAACTGGGTGCTGATTGAAAGGAAACCACAAATACCTGTAGACACTGCGGCCCTCCAGGACTGGAGTTTGACACCCCTGCTCTAGACAGTAGCGCTGGGTATGCTCTAGACCAGGGGTGTCAAGATCCGGTCCTGGAGGGCCGCAGTGTCTGCTGGTTTTTGGTGCGTTTAAGCACAAGTGATTCATTTAAGTCACTAATTGGCTAAGAAGTCCACACACCTTGTTCTCAATGCTTTAACTGGGTGCTGATTGAAAGGAAACCACAAATACCTGTGACACTGCGGCCCTCCAGGACTGGAGTTTGACACCCCTGCTCTAGACAGTAGCGCTGGGTATGGTCTACACAGTAGCGCTGGGTATGCTCTAGACCAGGGGTTCTAGAGCATGGGGTGTTTATTCTACATGGCATCCATAGCTATTTTTGATATAATGTGGCTTAAGAGGGCGAATAATTCCTCCAAACATGAAAAGCACCTAATTAAGAAAAATTAACAGCTTGTTAAAATTCTGGGATGCAACTGTGGTTGCAACGAAAACCAGCATACACAGGGGTCCCCCAGGACCGGTTTGGGAACCCCTGCTCTAGACAGTAGCGCTGGGTATGCTCTAGACCAGTGGTTCCCAACCCTGGTCCTGGGGACCCCCTGTGTATGCTGGTTTCCGTTCCAACCACAATTGCAATACCAGAATTTTAACAAGTTGTTAATTTTTCTTAATTAGGTGTTTTTAATGTTTAGAGGGATTATTTACGTTCTTAAGCCACATTATGTTAGTAATAGCTATGCATGCCATGAAGACTAAAAGTCCAAGATTCACATTGTGTTGTATTGTAAACAATTAAAAGGAGGTAAAAAATGTTTTAACTGATCAAATTAAAGACTGAGGTGAATCAATAGGCTCATAATTGGTGAAATTGTGGACACATGGCCAATAAAACTAACCGTTTGGTAAATAATGAAGAATTCAAAGACAAAGCAAATGATAACGAGCCAAACCTGCATTGTGTTAAGGAAAAAATTATGAAGGAACTTAAACTTGCGTTCAATTACCTAATTAGGAGCCTAATCACCTGAGTTGTTACTTCTTCTTTGTAATTGTTTGCAATATAACACAATGAGCATAATGAACATGGGTTTTTTTTTCTTCATGGCATGCATAGCTATTGCTAACATAACGTGGCTTAAGAGAGTAAAGAGTTTAAAGTGTTCTCTATACAATAAAAACACCTAATTAAGAAAAAATAACAGCTTGTTAAAATTCTGGTATTGCAATTGTGGTTGGAACGAAAACCAGCATACACAGGGGGTCCCCAGGACCAGGGTTGGGAACCACTGCTCTAGACAGTAGCGCTGGGTATGCTCTAGACAGTAGCGCTGGGTATGGTCTACACAGTAGCGCTGGGTATGCTCTAGACAGTAGCGCTGGGTATGCTCTAGACAGTAGCGCTGGGTATGCTCTAGACAGTAGCGCTGGGTATGCTCTAGACAGTAGCGCTGGGTATGCTCTACACAGTAGCGCTGGGTATGCTCTACACAGTAGCGCTGGGTATGCTCTAGACCAGTGGTCCTCAACCCTGGTCCTGGGGACCCCCTGTGTATGCTGGTTTCCGTTCCAACCACAATTGCAATACCAGAATTTTAACAAGCTGTTATTTTTTCTTAATTAGGTGTTTTAATTGTATAGAGAGAACACTTTAAACTCTTTACTCTCTTAAGCTACGTTATGTTAGCAATCGCTATGCATGCTTTGAAGAAAAAAAAATCCCATGTTCATTATGCTCATTGTGTTATATTGCAAACAATTACAAAGAAGAGGTAAGAACTCAGGTAAATAGGCTCCTAATTAGGTAATTGAACACAAGTTTAAGTTCCTTCATAATTTTTTCCTTAAACTTGTTAACACAATGCAGGTTTGGCTCGTTATCATTTGCTTTGTCTTTGAATTCTTCATTATTTACCAAACGGTTAGTTTTAGTGGCCATGTGTCCACAATTTCACCAATTATGAGCCAATTGATTCACCTCAGTCTTTAATTTGATCAGTTAAAACATTTTTTACCTCCTTTTAATTGTTTACAATACAGCACAATGTGAATATTGGACTTTTATTCTTCATGGCATGCATAGCTATTACTAAAATAATGTGGCTTAAGAATGTAAATAATCCCTCTAAACATTAAAAACACCTAATTAAGAAAAATTAACAGCTTGTTAAAATTCAAGTATTGCAATTGTGGTTGGCACTCTGTGAGAATAGCATGACATTGCATGTTTCACTGTCCATATAAATGAGCACTTTGTAAATGCATTGGTAAACTTGAAGTGGCTTTAACATCACACTGTGTTATGCTCCTGTACTAAATTAGGTTTACTGTCATAGCACCGATTATTGCCCTGTGAATGTCTGAGTTTACAGCATGTTATCGCAGTGTGCACCTCATTTGTACTTTACCCGCTTTATTTGTACTTTAACCGCTCTGTAATTTGCATCTTGTCCTTATGGATATGTTTGCAAAACATATTTTACCTGGAATGCAAATGGAAGCGCTTGGACGAGGTTGTCCGTTTCAAAGTAATTGTTATTATAGTGTGTGCCAGAATGACGCTTCCGCGCCGTGTCTTTGTGTGTGTGATCTGTCCGTGTTTGTTTAGGCCCGTTGCTTAGCTGCTCCTTCTCCGGGCTCCCCCGAGCATTCAGCCCTGAGGTGTGCGTCTGCCTGTGCATCTGGCTCAAGTCCCCCCCGATCATCTTCATGACAGCAGGCCTGCTCTGCTCTCAGCCCCATTGGCGGCTGCAGCCCACACAGCTCCTGTCATGAGTCTGCCCCCCCGTCCCCCCACCAGATCCAGTACAAGGGCTGTCCATATGGGCCTGTCCGGCGCGCGTGCGGCCCACGACACTTGATTCAATTGGACATTGAGTTGTGTCCCCAATTCATCCACCTGCCTCTTCTCTTCAAATCATTGCGTGTGTGTGTGTGTGTGTTTGTCCGTGTGCGCGTGTGTGTAGAGTGCGTGAGAATAATAAAGATAGAAACGTAAATTATGCTTTAATTTTGTAGTGTAGTGTCTCTGCAGCGTCTCTCCCTTGTGTTTAGTTGCGTAGGCGATGGCTCTGTTTCGTGCTGTGTCTGCTATCCTTTGGGACTTTACAATCATTTTGTGTGACCAGGATTGTCCTTGTCCTGCAAGAGTACTCTAGAGCAGTGGTCCTCAACCCTGGTCCTGGGGACCCCCTGTGTATGCTGGTTTTCGTTCCAACCACAATTGCAATACCATAATTTTAACAAGCTGTTATTTTTTCTTAATTAGGTGTTTTAATTGTATGGAGAGAACACTTTAAAGTTTAAACTCTTTACTCTCTTAAGCCACGTTATGTTAGCAATAGCTATGCATGCTTTGAAGAAAAAAAAATCCCATGTTCATTATGCTCATTGTGTTATATTGCAAACAATTACAAAGAAGAGGTAATAACTCAGGTGAATAGGCTCCTAATTAGGTAATTGAACACAAGTTTAAGTTCCTTCATAATTTTTTCCTTAAACTTGTTAACACAATGCAGGTTTGGCTCGTTATCATTTGCTTTGTCTTTGAATTCTTCATTATTTACCAAACGGTTAGTTTTAGTGGCCATGTGTCCACAATTTCACCAATTATGAGCCAATTGATTCACCTCAGTCTTTAATTTGATCAGTTAAAACATTTTTTACCTCTTAATTGTTTACAATACAGCACAATGTGACTATTGGACTTTTATTCTTCATGGCATGCATAGCTATTACTAACATAATGTGGCTTAAGAATGTAAATAATCCCTCTAAACATTAAAAACACCTAATTAAGAAAAATTAACAGCTTGTTAAAATTCAAGTATTGCAATTGTGGTTGGAACGAAAACCAGCACACACAGGGGGTCCCCAGGACCAGGGTTGAGGACCACTGCTCTAGAGCACCGTGGATATCGAGAGGTTTATTGTGTCCTCTATGTTTGTAGATCCATCTAGTATAGTATATGGATTTCAGCTTGCATGCATTGTATGACGTTTAGATATAAGAATAAATAAGACCTATTTAGTACCATCCATCCATCCATCCATTATCTAACCCGCTTATTCCTGGTCAGGGTCGTGGGGGGTGCTGGAGCCTATCCCAGCATGCATTGGGCGAGAGGCAGGAATACACCCTGGACAGGCCGCCAATCCATCGCAGGGCACACACACCATTCCCTCACACACTCATGCCTATGGGCAATTTAGAGTCTCCAATTAGCCTAACCTGCATGTCTTTGGACTGTGGGAGGAAACCAGAGTACCCGGAGGAAACCCACGCGGACACAGGGAGAACATGCAAACTCCACACAGAAAGGCCCTCGGCCGGGATTCGAACTCGGTACCTTCTTGCTGTGAGGCGACAGTGCCAACCACTGCACCACCGTGCCGCCCCTATTTAGTACCAAAAAAAAAATAAAAAAAATAAACGTATGTTTGATTTTGCGGTGATTCAGGTTTTCCAGGCTGATTATTTTCTATGGGGGGGGGGGGGCAGGGCACTTCCTATCAGTGAAAATTTGACCTTTAACTCTTTTCCACCTATGCCCTCCTTTTCTGCTGACTGAACTGAACCTGAATTATCACCTGTCATCCACTTTATTAATCCCCTTAAAAATGTTTAAAACTTGCCCTTTTTTTGTGCTGAGTCTTGTATTTGCCATTTTTTGCAACTTTGAGCAAATACAGTCCATTGCAGTCGAGTTCCAGAAGAGAAAGCTGCTTTCTGTGTGTTATCCTGAGAGTACCGTGCTGTCCCAATGTGTTAGAAATCATGACCTGACCATGATCTTCATGTTTATTAAAAGTTGAAACTGTCTGCTCATTGAAGCCATTAGTACTGCTGGCTTTATGTTCTACCTGGTAATCAATAGACTGATTAAAATCATTGAAGAAATTATACTCACGTGGCGCCCCAGGTTTAAATCAGTGCCAGACTAGAGGGGAAGAATGCAAACCAATAATACTACTGGTGAATTAAAAGCACTGATTCAGACTAAATTTGTCAATTAACTAAAAATAACAGCCTTAACCAGTTTCTACATTTCTCTTTTTTTGTTATGAACAAGCAGGCCTTGATTCCTTCAGCATTGATTTAGAAGTAAATGGAAACATTTACCTACTTTTTTTTAATTTTTATTTTTTTCCAGTGCATTTATTTATTTATTTTGACCTTTTTCCCATTTATTCTGGTGATCAGTGACCTTGTCAAACTGTTTTTGAAGTAATAATGATCTTATAACAAAATCACACTTGCATGTAATGGAGAGTCCTCGGGACAAATGTTGCTCCAGGGCATAGTGATGATTTCCTTAATATGCATTTATGTACGGGGTGTCTCGCGGTAAAAAGAAAAGGAGAAGTAATGAAACCACAAAATGGTTTTGCACAGTTTGAGAGGGACCCGTCTGGGATGAAGCCCGGAAACAGCGGGGTGTGCCTGCACTGTGCCAGGTGGAGCTCCGACAGGCCAGGCTATCTGGTGCGAATCCCCACCATTATCACCGGGATAGCAGGTGGCTCCCTCCTTAAACCGCTCGCGCTCCGCGATCAATGAAGTGCACTTTGGACATATCAGATGACAGCTCCGGGGTAATGGATTTCCTGTGTAATCCAGGGGTGCAGCATGGATCCGTCCCGGTCGATACCCGGCAGGTGGTACCGCCCGAGACCGGCCCATCAACAGACGCGGTTGCAGCGGCGTGGAGAAGAGGCGGGGGGTGGGTGTAGGGGGGGGTCGGGCTGAACATTCGCAAAGATCACCCGTCAACACTGTGAGAGGCCTCACAGCAGGTCCGCCTTAGTTTAGCTAATTATCAGTAGCCCTCTAACGGCACAGAGCGGAGGGGGTGGGCGTGTTTTCCTCACAAAAAGGGCGTGCGCATGCACACGGCTTCCCCCCCTCCAGCAGTTTCCGCCCCGTCGCCGTGACCTTTCCGTGGGGCGTCCGAGTAAAGAACGGAGGGAATGATGGAGGGACGAAGCCGAATTACGGACCATCTGCCGTCCCAGCGGCAGGCAGCCGGCGCGGGTCGATACGGCCGGCCCCCTTTCCACACGGGCCCAGGCACTAGCCTTCGCTGTCTCTCCGACGCTGCCGCGAGTGTCCGAATCGGGGAGGGGGGGGGGGGAGGGAGGACGGAACGAGCGGAAGCTTGGGGATCCATAGCACCTGCAGGACGGCTGCCGTCTCCTCCCCACCGCCGACCGTGAGCCGGTTCGACAGCGCGCCCCTGGGGGTGAGCGCTCCGCTCCGTAGACATTCCTGTGCTCCGGCTTCATTGCAGCGGCGTTTAAAATGACGCGGTCAGTCAACGTCGCTGCCCTGTTTCGTCAATTTTCAAGTCGTACACCGCATGCATCTTTTAATTCTCAAATATCAATTTGGCCGCGTGTGCCGTTTGCATTCTGTTTTTCTTCCCCTTTTTTCATTTTTTTTTTTTTCAATTTCATTTATACGGGACAATCAGGAAATTGCTTTTCTCTCTGTTAATTAGAGAGGAGAGGCGTCTGAGTTGGATCGGTAAAAAGAATAGTTTTAATAAACAGATCCTGATTTTGCCCAAAGCCATTAAACATTAGAAAAGTGACTGAATACTTATCTCATTACTGGCAGCCCTGGGCTGAGTTGAGCTGCTGTCATGTGAGGTTACATTAGGAATTTGTACACAGAGGGGGCAAAAGCGTACTTGGTTTGAATGACTGAACCTGGTCTGAACGCGGGCAGCGAACGGGTGCTTGAAAAGTTCAAAGGTGAAATATTCTTGCGTTTAGAGCAGGGAAAGAGAACTAGGAAAAAGTAATGTTTGCATTTGATTGGAATTGTGAGTCAATGCAAGTGTCCGTGGAAGCGCACGATGCTCAACGAGTACATAATCATCGTCAACAAATGCATGTCGCATCACGTCACGCGGCTTGTGGCACTACGCAAACACAAGTAACAAAAATAAATACATAAACAAAAAATGTGTGTAGACACATTGCTTCTGTTTTTTTTTATTTTTTGTTTTTGTTTTTTTTTAACATCTATATCTTGCATGGATACAAATGTACAACTACTGCTTCTGTGTGTATAGTAGTCTGTATGTTGTGTGCGTGTGTGCGTACAAATATATAACAAGTGTTAAGTGAGGTGAGAAAAGCAGGTTTAATAATTGATAACATTAGGAAGGCTATGTACTGGGTGGCGTTTGGCTGGGCTGTCATCATTAGCGCTAGTAATGCCTCTGCTGTCGCCTATTTGCCTGGCCTGTGAAACATCTACAGCTGTGCAGCCTCTGGCTGTGGTCTGACGGTTACCAAGGTTATTTTTTGCTGCCATCGTGAATGAAGGCCCATCCTTCCAGGAGCCCTCGGAGTGCCATGCCTTCAGATCAATCAAGCAGCTGTCAGACCGTGTCAGTGTGTGTGTGTGTGTGTGTGTGTGTGTGCATGAGTGTGTGTGAACGAGAGAGAGAGAGAGAGAGAGAGAGCTTCCAATGTGTGCATGAATATAGAGAAGTTGCTGAAACCCGTACGTAACTGTTGTAAGCTGTTGACTGCACGTACCTGTACTGCCATTGACAGAGCTCCGTTTGACAGAAATAAAGAGAACAGTACGAGGACGAGGGAGAAGGTGTGAAGAAGTGAGAGAAACGGCGTGAGCTTTACGGAAAAGGGTCCAGCCGGGAAACGCGCCCTCGCCACGGCCGCTCAATTACGGGATGTGAATCGGGACGCGCAAAGCTCCACATTAGCCAAGGCCGCAAACCTGCGGAAACCGCCTGTCAATTAGCATCCGAGCTTTTTTTCTTTTTCCCTCCCGCCGCGTTCCCCCGCTAAACCAAGCCCCCGCACCCCCCCCCCCCACGGAGCGCCGATCGGAGATGCGGCGCGCGGCGCCTTCCTTCCCGCGATCCCCGCCGCGCTCCCGGGCCCCCCGACTCCGAGCCCGAGCGCAACGCGCTGCGGTGGGATTCATTAGCGGTCACCTCGTATCTCTCTCTCTCTGCTAATGAGATTTCATTAGCGCTAGAACTGTGGGAGCAAAGCTCCGCTGTGCTGATGGGAGCGTCTCTGCTCTGCTCTGCTTTCCCCGAGACGCAGTTTGACCCCCCCCCCCCCCCCCCCATGTAACACCTCTATGAAGAGTAGACGATCCATCTACAGTCCATGGTATTAAATGCTGATCTTCTCTGTTGGGTGATGAGGAAAGGACAAAGTAGCACATCGCCGTACGAAAAGCTCTAACTAGATATGCGGGGAAAAGCTTTTTGTTGGACGGACCTAGCTTTGAAAAACCTGCCGAAAAGATCCGTCGGCTTGCATGTTCACAGAATGTTGAAACGAGCACGGTAACTCTGGGTTGATTTTGTAAGTACATACTGTCTTTTAAAAAAAAGCTGAACGTGTCAGACTGTTCCCCATGCATTATCTGTTCTTAGAACAGTCCTAGTTATGTCTAAACATCAAGCACCTGACCTCACTCCTAGGGGTGACTTTACTCCTCTGGACCATGTTGTGGAATGAAATGAATACATGTATTTATTTATTTATATATACTGTATATATATATATATATATATATATATTTATTTTTATTTATTTTTTTTTTTATTGAAACTGTAAGAGGAAAAGATTCAGTAAGGTTTACCAGACTGCATACTCTGCATGTTTCAACCTGTCAGGCCACATTTCAGTCAGATACACTTTTAGATGGCAGAAGCACCACTTAAATCGCATGTGTGTCTCCACGTGTTGTCTTGCCATGCTGTTTCATTAAACACTTCGCAAAGTGGTGTTGGCGTTTGTCTGAAGTGAGATCGCTGCCTTCCCCCAAATCGTAGGCCTGTTGCTTTCTCTCACATCACATCCTGTCCCTTCTTCTCCAGTTCTGAAAGTGGCCATTTGCTCCACTATACCTGGTAATAAATGTTAATATATCCCCAAGCAAAAATACATTGGGTGGTTTGAGGTACCAGTTTGGCTTTGTCAACTACACCATTACCCCTTCCCACACCTACCTGCGCACACGCACACGCACACACACACTGCAGTGTCAGACCAACATTGCATATGCTCTAATTGTCTAAAGCCCTCCACTGCAATTTATTGAAAATGAAATGCATGCGACCGCATGAGCATTGCATACAGATATATGCTCTATAGTCCAATTTCCAAGCCAAGACACTGCAATATGGATGGATGGATGGCTGAGCGAGCATATGAACGCGTGATGGATGACTGGATAGGCCTGGTATTGGGGCATTGACTTGACACGTATGTATGGGTGTCCCATAAAGGAGACAGCTCACTTACTCGATGCTTGATGTGTTACTGTAACAATCTGGCCGATCCTATGCAGTACAAGTGCCAAATCTGGCCCCACTTAAATCTACTACCCCCATTTCTATAGATTGTGGCACACAGCGCATGTCCACCTAATCTAGATTCTGCACTGACACATGCCCCACGGCCAGTCATTTAATAGCATTTAGTGGTAAGATGGACTTCATGTTTCAAGAAAAGTGTTCATTTGTTTATTAAACTTGTTAAATTTGAAGTATTTAAATAGCGTTATGGTTTCCAACAGCGCGCAATGGACCCGGCGTGTACATTGTTCCACTGATAACTGACACTTGAGCTCGGCTCGTGTGAATGTCGTGATTAATTAGCTAGGCCGCACCGGAGAATGGTTCGCTCCTCTATCCCCCTCTGACATTTATACATATTTATTTGTATAAAATTTGGCACTCAAACAAAATAAAGGGAGAAAAAAAAAAAACACAATACTATTCAGACTGGCCTCCCTCTATGTCTGCAAAGTGACATTGTGAAACGCATAATTAGCAGAGTGTGGTTAACGTTGTTTATGGCCCGGTAGACACACAACTGCCGGCACTCTAGCATGAAGGAGAACCCGCAACAGTGTTCGTCCCTTCGGCCTCGCTCTCAGTGACGGTGAACAGTACGCGGGGCTGACCACCGCTCCCGGCATGTGCCCCGCCCCGCCCCGCCCCGCCCCTTCCCCTCTGCTCCCCCAGCTCAGAGCATTAGTTGCACGGATGCTCTTACTGTCAATTTAGGTTCCTCCCGACAATCCAATATGCTCCTCGGAGTGAGCGAGCTAATGAGGGGCTCCTAAAGGTTAAACAAACAGGCGGAAATGTGGGAGAAGGCCCAGCGGTAAAGATCATTTTGAATGCCGAGAGTCTGGCCCGGCCTTGCCTTCACGGTGAAAAAGGGATCTGAGCTCTCTAATTAATGGGCGAGCGCATTTTTTCCCCCGTTAAGCCACGGAGAGGAGAAGATCGAGGGGCCGGCGTAATTCCTGAGGGAGACGTGGCGCGGCTCTTGTTTGTTTAGTCTGTCTCATGAATCATGCAATGATTCATTCCTATCCCACCTCCCCACCTGCACCCCTCCATCAACCCCTATCACATCTTGGGTACAGACAATATATTCCACTTTGCCACATCACGCAGTCTAATTAGGCTTAATTATGTAATTTTCCAAAACAAGAAGTCAAAGGCACGTTTAGAATTTTGACATCTGTTGATGAGAGGGTACAGCGCGATGTGTCACGCCCCCGCATTCCGCGTCCCAGGCAGTCTATACAGCCTTTACAGTAGCTGCTTGTAGGTTTCGCTAACATGAGATTACAGGTTCCGTTGCTGGCTGTCGGTAGTGATGACTTTATAGGATAAGACTGCGAGTTCCCGGGTCACAGTTTCATCATTTGGAAGGTAAAGGAGGCTCGCTTTTTCTCCCCCACCGTCTCCCCTCTCTATCTAGTGCGTTTTCACGGTGGGTCTGCAGCTCTGTGACGTGAGAAATGTCACCTTGTTGCATCCTATCCTTTCCATTCGGTCGCACGTAAATGTGCGTCCCATGGCGGGGGTGTGTGTTTCTGGGTCTTGTGATCGTTTAGGAGCGCGCACGCTCACCGTGGATGTGCGCGGCTCCCAGAAGGCCCGCCCCTCCACACCCCCCCCACCCCCGTGCCGCGGCGTGACGGATGGCCGGCGGCGCGGCTATACCACACCCCGCTCGCTCCTGCCCTCAGCTGAGCCGGACGGCTGTTCGCTTACCCCGCTCTCATCCGCAGAAAAGAGTCACCTTTACTGGGCTGAAATAAATGAGAGATAACGGCACTGAGACATGAATCACAGGCTTAGCCTCCCAGCTAAATTGAATTAATAAATTGCTTTAATCAGACATCCATCATCGTTGCATGGAATGTGGCTTGGGGGGGGAGGGGGGCTACGTAGCCAAGATCAACGGCCAGGTGTCAGTGCGGGGTGGGGGGTGGTGGACAGATGGGGAGTGGGTGATCGGAAAGCAGGGGCGTATCCGTTTGGGCAGTCCTCCTCTGGCCGCCATTCCTCCCCGGAGAGCTGAGCACAAGGGCCCCAGACCCGCGGACGTACCGTAGCATGCGTCAGGAGGAGTGATTATTGCACCGGACTCGATGAGACTGCAGACCTGCAGGCACCGCACAGCTTTTTCCTGTTCTGGTAGGAAGTAGGCTAAAGAGACGCCTGTCAGGAGCCTGTTACAAGATGCTGGCACTGGCGCAAATGTCACCAGGCCAAAATCTCTCCCTGACATCCTTCTGTCTACCCGCAACCCAGCCCCCCTACCCCTCTCCCCACACACCGACCACACACATGCACGCACACACAAAATCAAACTCTTTCTCTCACACGCACACACACACACACACACACAATAAAACCCTCTGTCACAAACGCACTCTAGCTCTCTCTCACCCACACACAGACACACTAACTCACACACCCACACACATGGGGTGGCATGGAGCATGCTGCTGGTATCTGCAAAACTCTCCCTGCACTCATGAATCAGCTAGTCATATCCCTCCAGACCTCGTCTCCAGGGCTCTGTGGCCTTGCTGAGTGTACTGGAGTGCACCAAACCCTGAGACAGCACAGCCGTTCCCCCCGTGCACCTCCTGCATTTCCTCTCCCCCGCGCGCCTCCTGCGCTTCCTCTCCCCCCCGCGCCTCCTGCGCTTCCTCTCCCCCTCACACCTCCTGCGCTTCCTCTCCCCCCCGCGCCTCCTGTGCTTCCTCCCCCCCGCGCCTCCTGTGCTTCCTCCCCCCCGCGCCTCCTGCACTTCCTCTCCCCCGCGCGCCTCCTGCGCTTCCTCTCCCCCGCGTGCCTCCTGCCCTTCCTCTCCCCCGCGCGCCTCCTGCCCTTCCTCTCCCCCGCGCGCCTCCTGCACTTCCTCTCCCCCCCGCGCCTCCTGCACTACCTCTCCCCCGTGCGCCTCCTGCGCTTCCTCTCCCCAGTGCGCCTCCTGCGCTTCCTCTCCCCCGTGCGCCTCCTGCGCTTCCTCTCCCCCGTGCGCCTCCTGCACTACCTCTCCCCCGTGCGCCTCCTGCGCTTCCTCTCCCCCGTGCGCCTCCTGCACTACCTCTCCCCCGTGCGCCTCCTGCGCTTCCTCTCCCCAGTGCGCCTCCTGCGCTTCCTCTCCCCCCGTGCGCCTCCTGCGCTTCGTCTCCCCCGCGCGCCTCCTGCGCTTCCTCTCCCCCGTGCGCCTCCTGCGCTTCGTCTCCCCCGCGCGCCTCCTGTGCTTCCTCTCCCCCGTGCGCCTCCTGCGCTTCCTCTCCCCCGCGTGCCTCCTGCCCTTCCTCTCCCCCGCGCGCCTCCTGTCCTTCCTCTCCCCCGCGCGCCTCCTGCCCTTCCTCTCCCCCGCGCGCCTCCTGCACTTCCTCTCCCCCCCGCGCCTCCTGCACTACCTCTCCCCCGTGCGCCTCCTGCGCTTCCTCTCCCCAGTGCGCCTCCTGCGCTTCCTCTCCCCCGTGCGCCTCCTGCGCTTCCTCTCCCCCGCGCGCCTCCTGCACTTCCTCTCCCCCGCGCGCCTCCTGCGCTTCCTCTCCCCCGCGCGCCTCCTGCGCTTCCTCTCCCCCGCGCGCCTCCTGCGCTTCCTCTCCCCCGTGCGGCTCCTGCGCTTCCTCTCCCCCGTGCGCCTCCTGCGCTTCCTCTCCCCCGTGCGCCTCCTGCGCTTCCTCTCCCCCGCGCGCCTCCTGCGCTTCCTCTCCCCCCCCGCGCCTCCTGTGCTTCCTCCCCCCCGCGCCTCCTGTGCTTCCTCCCCCCCGCGCCTCCTGTGCTTCCTCCCCCCCGCGCCTCCTGTGCTTCCTCCCCCCCCGTGCGCCTCCTGCGCTTCCTCTCCCCCGCGCCTCCTGTGCTTCCTCCCCCCCCCGCGCCTCCTGCACTTCCTCTCCCCCGCGCGCCTCCTGCGCTTCCTCTCCCCCGCGCGCCTCCTGCACTCCCTCTCCCCCGCGCGCCTCCTGCGCTTCCTCTCCCCCCGCGCGCCTCCTGCACTCCCTCTCCCCCCCGCGCCTGTTAAAACTAATAAAGTATTTTAACGAAGGGAAAATAAGAATGGATCACAGCCCAACAAGAAGGTAATAACAAAGCAAATGGTGACTAAAGTACAGAGTTCTGTTCTTTAGAGGTACCGGCACACATTGTTTCCCATTCCCTGAGAGAGCGACCAATTCAAAATAAAGGTTTATGTGGTAAGCATACACCGACAGAATGGTTAAACTCCACTTTTTCCCATTTAGAAAGAGAACAGTGTGACCACTACAAAGAAAATATCTGTCAAACCATGGCCTCCGGCACACTATACTGGCTATAGTCCTTTTTAGATTGTCTATTGGGAATTGTCAGCTAGAATTAATGGAGCAAAACCTGCTCCAATCCAACTGTGGCTGAACGATGCGAAATAAATTGCCGGCGCCCATAAGTCAACATTTTATTGCTGTATTTATTATTTTAAAATAACTTTCCATCCCCTACTCGTTCATCGTCTCTCTAAACTGTAATTGCGGTAGTACTTGTGCTCGTGTCTTCATCCGGTTTATTCAGGAGAGCGCCTCAGAATGTTCTCATACATGAGCGCAGTCAGTCGCCCCTTCTCCCCCCCCACCCCCGCACCGCAGTCCAGCGGGCGAGCTGCGCAGTCACTGCAGCCGGAGCACTGCACTTCCCGCGCAGCTGGAGCAGTCCGGCTCAACACGGCGGAGTGATGAGGCGATGGGATGTACCTGACCGAAACCCTCTCTCATTGGGTGATGTTAAGACCAATCGCATGCTGTTCTGTGGGGCTGCTGGTCACTGAGTATCCGTATATTGACTCAGTATTAGTATATTGATTCAGTATCAGTATATTGATTCCAGGCTATGGGGCAGACCACTGCTGTGAAAACAAGTGCTATAACCACCGATATGATTAATGTCCGTATTCATTGTAAAATATCTCCACACCAAGAGAAGAAACCATGACCGAGAAGCATGGACAAATGTAGCACGGTCTTGAGATTTGCCGCACAAATACCACATCCCATTGCTTTCTGCTTTGTATTGATTCTTTCTCTGTTCCATAGTCTAACCTGTGGGAATGTGTACATTCATAATGTTGAAAAAGCCCTTGCTCTACAGGGAATGGAGTATCCACTGTACATCTGGGGGAAAAGGCCGCTGTCACACAGCCCCTCTTTCATTTTAGTTATTTTTTTATCCCGTGGTTTGCCCACACGTGACAGAGGTGGATTAGAGAAGATATTTCAAGCTCACCTCTGCCAGCAGAACAAGGGGACATAGGTGGATATTGTGATAACATTTAGAGATCTGCCTCTGTCTAATGTATTTTTTCATTCTGAGTTGTCGGTGCTCGTAGTATCCTCCTGGGTCATGCTGCAGAAATAGAGACACTGAGGGTGACACAGGCTTGGTAGTTTACCGTTTAAAGTAGCTGAGCGACAAGCCAAGCTTGTTGTGGTTATCAAGCGTTTGTATGTTCCCATTGTGTGCATGACATGCTCTGTGCGATTCTTCACTCCCGGTAAGCCCAAGGTGAAAATTAGCTGTGCTCCCAATTTTGCCTATAATATTGTCACTCTATTCTGCTGCATAGCTTTAGCACTTTTTTAATTGTGTAGGGGGGGAAAAAATCTATCTGAGAAATGATTAGACGGTACATCTTTCATAGGTAACAATGAGTGGCTGTGGATTTCTGGTGTTTTATTTTCATCTTGTACACCTCTAAGGTATTATCACAGTGTCATATACACACCACATTCAAAAAAAAATTTCTAACATGAGGTATAAAAAAAAAATTTAAATAAAGAGGGGGGAGTGTCGCATACACATCAACTGTGGTGGGTAGGGAAGGATTTTCTTTTAGAAGGACAGTCTCCCATTCAAGTAATATCCCAACTCCGCCTTTGTTGGCCTCAGCCATGAGGCAGTCGGAAGTCTCATGGTAATATGGCTCCTGCCATGGCAAGCTTTGTGGGCACAGTTTGCTCTTTTTCCATAGACATCGGAAATGAATAGACCTTGCTGCTCTAGCCATGTTTTCTGAAAAACATCAAAGACCGGTTTAACTAAACAACATGAATATGGTGAATAAGTCATGTGAATACATTTTATATACAAACCCCAATTCCAAAAAGGTTGGGACAATATGTAAGATGCACATAAAATTAGAAAGCATATCTGCTGCCAGATATGCAGTAGATATGGATGGATGACTTTAGGGGGTTGTTTCTCCTGCCTCAGTTTCCTATTGAAAAATAAGTCAGGAGAAACAACCCTTCAAGTGATCCATCCATATCTACTACATATCTGGCAGCAGAGGGATGGTTTGAGGCTCGTTTGATACCGCAGACCCTTGATGACTTACAGCCATTTAGCCAACCATGGGTTCCATACTATTCCCATGTAATTTACAGCTTAATCTAGTCCCACCCCCCAATTCCCAGAGATCCATTCAAATGCAGAGAGGTTATAGTATCGCTTGTTTTAGTACTTGGAAATAAGACATCAAGAGGCTTTTGATATCCTTTTATACCCAGTCATTATGGCATCACCTGTTTACCTGTGGAATGCTCCAAACAGGTGTTTTTTTTAACTTCCCTGTCTTTTTTTTTTGCCCCTGTTTTTTGGAACGTGTTGTAGGCATCAAATTCGGAATTAGCGTATATTTACAAAAATCAATAAAGTTGATAAGGTAAAACATTTAATATATTTTCTTTGTACTGTTTTCAATTAAATATATGTAAAAGAGAATTTACAAATCACTGCTTTCTGCTTTTATGTGCATTTTACATACTCCCAACTTTTTTGGAATTGGGGTTTGTACATGTATGAATGTACAAGCAAACATACGTATATCATGCATGCATACACGCGCACAAGCAATTGTGATTTTAACATGCTTGTGTCAGGATGTTTCAACCATTTCGGAATATAAGGGTATTTTAACTGTAAGAGAGAGGAACATGATGCAGACGGCTAAAAATAAAAGAAAACTGTGACCCTTTACCCCTTATCAATAATTTTGGCTGCAATCCAAGTGGTCCGCTAATAAAATCCCCTTCATAAGTAAATACTTAATTTAGCTGGTTTTATATTGGACTCATGGGAACTGTTTTTCACAGAGAATGAGGTGCTAGCCAGCAGACGGACGTCCGAGGAGCGGCACCTCTTTCCACAGTTTTAATAATGCAGAGACGATTCCATCGTGGCCCGTTTCCATCTCGCAGTTCCAATCCTCAACACAGGCGTGGACAAATATGGGGGGAACGGCCTTATCTGGTTAGTCACAGATGAACATGCATGTTTTGGATGTTAGCGGGGAAAGTGCACAAGTGGCAATGCATTATCCCACCCAGGTTCAGATATATTACGCAGGAGAGGAATTGTCTTTAGCCTGAAGGAATTCCTGAAATAGGTGAATTGTGTTGGACACGTGGCATCTAGTCTCATTCCTTTGTGTATCATCAGCAGACTCTTCTTTTTCTAAGTGGAGTGGAGCTTTAAACAGGATTGTCTTGCTCTGGTTCAGTGAGCTATTTAGAGCCCAAGAGATTTTTTTTTCTCTCAATATTTTAATGTCTTCAATGTGCCGTCCAACGCTTGTGCATACTTTTTGAACAGAGGTCATGATCACAGGTGTGTTGAAACCTGGATGAAGCCGCCAACTGAAACGGTCCCTCCCACGGTGATTCTGTAGCTAATCATGCGCCGCCCCGTGTGGCTGTCGGCCACAGTCAACACTGGCACAGCAAGGATTTGATACCAGACCGCGGGGTGCGTCCAGACACTGGGCAGTTCCCGTCCAAGATGCTATCTGAGTTTTCTTTGATGTCAGGGGTGCTGTGCAGAACGTGGGCGCACGAAATGTGGCCGTGAGTCTCCTTCTTAATCTCCCACATGGATAAGGAAAACTAATAAAAGTGATTTTTACAATATTACAAAGTGTCTGGGTTTGATGGAGCCCTGACATTTTTCTATTTATTTATTTTTTATATTTATAGATTTCTGGCTGCTTTTTTTATTTATTTATTTATTTATTTTTTTCTTCCTTCACAGTGAGCACAGGATCAGTTGGTATACTCCAGCCACACATACACAGTATACGTATAATATTAAACATCATCACCTCATTATAGTCACCTCATTTATCTTTCTGCCGCCAAGCCATATGACCGCTCCATAGCCTGAGCTTTAAGCAGTAGTATCATGTTTGCTGGAAGCACGTTGTCCGTTTTCCGCAGGCCTGTTAGTAAACCCAGGAAGTAGACTAGCTATCCCCCCCTGGGAACACGATCGATACACGTGGACACAGCAAGTGCTGATCGCTCAGTAAGTCCAGGCCTGATCCAAGCTTTCTTTCCTACAGGCAAAGAATCTCTGGTTATTAGATTTCAGTGCTTTCCCCTGCCGTCCCTGCTTAGACAATCCGCATGATGTTGTAGGGTGTGGTGGTGATGGGGGGTGGGGGGAGGGGGCGGGGTTTGTTCAAGAAAGGCCGCAGCAGGCTCCCTCCACAGATAACACGATTATTAAAAGCTTTATATTGTGTGGGGGCAGATGCAAAACAGTCTTTTTCCGTGACTCATTTTAATTCTGTCCGAGATCTTGCGGGGGTACCATTTTTCCTTTAAAGTTTTCCAACTGCTCTGTTCAGCAGATGGCATCTGCATGACTTTAATAAACTGTTTACCCACATAAAAGCCATGAATCAGAATTGGGACTGGCTATCAGCACCCTCCAGGGCCTTTTTATCTCGTCACAAGACCCGGGCCTGCGAATGCCCTGATTGTAAATGCTAAATTTGTGTGAGAAGAAGTAATTTATCAAGTACAGCTAATTCAATGTTTGTCCTACCGGACAACGTTTGACTTAACCACCCACAAAGTGATATATACATCTTTTCTCATATCTTACACGCACACGCATGCAGCGCCCACCAGAATTATTGGTAACCTCAATTAATATGAGAAAAAAGTACAGGTTTAATCCAGTTTATTAATTGGCAAAAGCTCAGGAAAAATTAGAAAATTATATAGTTTCATTGTGATTGATCAGAGAAAAAACAAATCTTGTTAAATCATTGCATTTTTTAAAATTTATTTTGAAGATGTGTGTCACAATTATTGGCATCCCTGCATTTAGTATTTTATGCACCCTCCCTTGCCAAGGTAACCGCTGAGTCTTCTCCTGTAATGTTTGATGAGGTTGGAACTGAGTCTTCTCCTGTAATGTTTGATGAGATTGGAGCTGAGTCTTCTCCTGTAATGTTTGATGAGGTTGGAGCTGAGTCTTCTCCTGTAATGTTTGATGAGGTTGGAGCTGAGTCTTCTCCTGTAATGTTTGATGAGGTTGGAGCTGAGTCTTCTCCTGTAATGTTTGATGAGGTTGCAGAACACACAGCAAGGGTTTTGAGATCATTCGTCCACACAGAATCTTTCCAGATCTGAATACTTGGTCCTCGCTTGTGGTCTCTCCTGTTTAGCTCACCCCACAATGTTTAGGGGTTAGGTCTGGGGACTGGGATGGCCATTGCAAAACCTTCATTCTGCAGACAGTGAACCATTTTTGTGTAGGTTTTGAGGTATGCTTTGGATCATTGTCCTGCTGGAAGATCTAACCACCCAATTTTATCCTTCTGGCAGAGGTAGCCAGATTTTGGTCCAAAATCTGGTTTTTGATTGAGTCCATTATGCCATGTATCCTAACAAGGTTCCCATGGCCTTAAAGGCTTTGGAGGACAAACAGCCCCACAACATCACACATCCACCATCATACTTCACTGTGAGGATAAGGCTCTTTTCTGCATAACCTTGCCTCTTATTACACCAAACCCACCTTTGGTATTTAATTGCCAAAAAGTTCAATTTTCGTTTCATCTGACCAGTTTCCAGTCTAAATTCTGGTCACATTTAACAAACTTACGTTTGTGTTATGATGACAGTAGAGGCTTTCTTTTAGCTAGCCTTTGAAATAGCTTGTTGGCACAGAGGTGGGTTCTAATTGTACTTCCATAGATTTGGTGACCCCAGGATGAAACCAATTACTGCAATTATCAAACTGTGATCATTGGAGAAATGTTGGCCTCTTGAAGAATCCTTCTCATTGTCCGTGGGGCAAACTACTCTTGCGTCCTCTTCCAGGCAGCTTTATCACAGCTCTAGTTGCTTTAAAACTCTTAATTATTGTCATAATTATTGAAATAGTTACAGGCATGAAGCTATTTTTCTATAGCCATTGCCTGATTTATGAAGGTCACCCACCTTTTGTGTAATTTTTGATATAATAATTTTTATTTATTTTTTTCCTTTGCATTGTGTCTAAATCATGTTGTTTCTCATAATTTGAGTGTAAGGTCATGCTGATAAACAACAGGCATTTTTAAAGCCTTTTTTGCCAATAATTAAATAGTGTCTGTATAGTCGTGACATGGGAGATAACACAACGATGTATAGTTTTAAACAAAGGAATGAGTGTAGCTTGTTTATGATAAATATGTATGGATGCACATGTGTGAAAATGGGATGTGAAAGCAAAGAAATTGAGAAGAAATAAAAACCCAGGGCGACCCACTGCCCGGCCAGGTGCAGTAGAAGAACACAAAGGCAAAGGGAGCTCCCCAGAAAGCCCTGGGGCTCATAATTATAGACTATCCCCCAGGTGAACACAGCACCCAACCCCACACACAACTGGAAAACAAACAAGACGGAAAGTATAATGATCGGGGTTGCCACACGTGTGCTCACACACACACACACACACACACACACACACACACACACACACACACACACAAAGCAAAGCAACTGTTATATAGTACATTACATGAAAAAACAATAAAAAGAGAAAATATGCACTGTTAACTACAAGAAACAAGTAAAGAGTGATATTGATATTTTATTAATAATAACACCTCTGTGTCTATCTGAGCTCCAGATGTCATTGTAGTCTGTATCAGTATAGAACAAATTTAAGTGAAACTGGCATCTAGCACATTAAGCTGGGAGTTCACCTTTGGGTACCGAGTGTGGAGGGAATGCAAGGTATTGCCTTGCAGATAAAGTGCAGGATAAACATGGCATGACTATAGGTGGAGGATTACTGTTATGGATAGTTTTAGCGGCGCTATTAGATCCATAATTTCCTTTTAGATCAGGGTGATAGCGTGGCTTTGGTTCCACATCTGAAAGGCTGCACCCTCTACTGCACAGTGTCCCCATCACTGCCCTGGGAGCATTGGATATGCCGCATACCAAATGCCTCACCATAATCACTTCCCGGAAAGTCCTGATTTTCCCAAGAAGTCTCACTTCCTTGTTAATTCTGCTTAGCTTTGGCTTTTTTTTGGTCGGAGAAAACTACTGGCCTTGTCATAGAGGGTACTTGCAGGGGCCATTTCAGTAAAGTGTGGTCCCATGTTCTCAAGTATGATGTTGACTTGTGGGTTTTTTGAGGTGTCATTTGGTATAATAGCCTGAACATTCTAGGTGTCATAGTTGTACTTTAGACACAAAGTGTTATTTTTCAAGGTGGTACTTAGGGACTTTAACAGAAGCTGGCATCGTAACTGTGTTACATGATAATACTGCAGGTAGGATGGGACTGTAAGGAAAACTCACAAAAATGACATAAAAACCAAATTATGCATAATGTAGCTATTATACCATGCATTCTGCTGTGGACAAACCATGTATGCTTTGTTCTATACATAATTATGTGCACATCTTAATATAGGGGGGGGGGGGGGTATTAATATATGGGCCATTCTGTGTGCAATTAATATCTGACATGACCCTTTAAAATCCCCTTGATTATTGACCCATATGTTTCTATTGTCAGTGGAACAGTCGGTTACCTTTTTTCATTTTTCACTCAAAAGTTTTGCATACTAGAGAAGTGAAAAGTGGAAGCTGCGTGGAGGTATGTGATGATGATCTTTGATATCACACGTGGGTTTTAGCTGTGCATATGCGCTCAAAATTGTAATTGTTTTTAACCTGAACGCTTCACTGTTGGAACATTGTTCTGCCCTTTTTTTAAATTTTTTATATGTCCTCCCCTCGCTACCTGTTTGTGCGTGCATTTGTGTCTGCGTATATATAACAATATAACAAGGTCGGAACATACTTTAAGTGGTGCCAGACCTTAAAAAAGAAACGCCGTGTCTCTCCTCTCGGTAGTTGATAAACAAGAACCCCCAGATGCATTCATGGACTGTTTTCGCAGCCATTTCAATATCCTGTGGACGGAGCTGTGCGCTTCTCCTGGGCGGCCGCCGCACCGCTGATGTGCCACACCTGTGGTGAGAATGACAGGTGAACCCGGCGGACAGATCCACGGAGATAACGCCCCGGGTCCTGAGGCCGGCCCGTTCAGCGTGTGAAATTGTAGCATTAAACTGGATCTCAGAGGCTCAGGACAGAGACTAACTTCAGTGTTACAGGCCGGTATGCTTCAGGAACGATGCAATATTACTTTTATAGGGTATTTTTTGTTTTATTGTTTAGATTAAGAAACTTAAAATGGAGGCCATGAAGATGAGGAAGAAGGCTGCATACATGTCTCATTTGAGGCATGTTTTGTTAGTCTTTTTTTTGCGCTTGTGTCATACCACACACGTCGTAATGGCCCCTCCCAGATATTCAGTATAGCTTGTAGCTAGCAGAATTACGTAGCTTATTTCAGTTTTTCTAGTTTTTCGTTTCAATTTAGCAGCCTCGTTACCCATTTTATTTCCCCCCTTCTTGGTGACAATTACAAGTGGGATAATTACCTCTACAACACACCAGCCAAGTTATCTGATCATTAATGGCAGGCCAATGTTATCTTTCTGCAACTCAAAGTCTCGCTGTCAGCTATTTCTATGGCTCCATATAATAAATCCTGGAGAGAATTAATTCATACTGCCACAAATCACTATTTTATTTTATTATTTTATTTAGTTATTTTGTGTATGGGCCAGAATTGAACTCCAGATGGCACATGGACTAAGATACACCTGCATGTTGCTAGGTTTCGCCCCACCTGTGTGTTTCACCATCTGCACTTCCTGTAGAGCCGAGCTTGGTCCCTGCACAGGCGTTACTTTGCCCAGGGCTGTAATCCTTTTTTGGGGCTGTCCTGCCTGTCTGTTCCCTGATCACAGCCTGTGCTCTGGACCCTCGGCCACATTTGAAGCCATCTTGCTAAAGGTCACAGAGTAAATTATCCAGCCTGAGGGGTAGCATCCCATGTTTAGGCGTCAGAGGCAAGGAAGAACCCCTTTTTTTCCAAAATGATCACCTCCGGCAGCAGTTAGGTGTAAGCCTGAACCCCACTTCTCCTGCAAAGGTCACCGGGATACTCTGAACACAGGCTATGTCGCACATGCTCTCTCAACTTCCAATTGGCTCATTAATATTCAACTGCCATCGGTTATTAGACATGAGAGAATCAAGTGGAACATCTTGAAATGGCCGACAATGGATGTTTCAGTGCAAAAAACCGATTCAGGATTCAAGATTTGTATTGTCATATGTGACTAGTACTCCCCACTCACTCCCACAGTATTAGCATAAATAGAAATAAAAACATAAAAAACTGACTAAAAAACTTCGTTACATTTTTGTGTATTAGTGACTGAATCAACTATCTATTTTTCATAAACGGTCAAAAATGATGAGCAATGTCTTTTGTTGCTATTTCTGCACAGGCTCCCGTTATCCTAAACCGGACACCTTTCATCACCAGTGCCATTTGCAGTCAAACGCTTCCCTTCCTGACAACTGAACTGAGAATGTAATCTTAATCACATTATGTCCTGCATTGTTTTGGTAGCATTCATCCGAAAAAAAAGGAGCATTTTCTCGGCGCTATCTCTGCGCCGTGGTGGTGATACGTGAGCTGTATCTCTCAGTAAGCCGGGAGTCCTCGGCCCCGTTATTTTGCCGCTGAATATGCAGAGCGAGCGTGTCATGGGAGAAGCTCCACACCGTGGCTGTTGTTAGGCGCTCGGGCCGGGCTAATCGCCGCTCGGCTGAGAGATGTCGAAACACCGCCGTCTGGTCATTCATATTGTAAGCTCTTCCCAGGCTCATCAGAGAAACCCCCAGGCTCCCCGTGCACGTGTAAGGTTATTAAAATTCATGCTGCTGGTCAGCGGTTTTCCCAAAAAAATATGGTTGATGCTGTCATTTTTAAACGCTCTTGATTTGTCAGCAGTGTTTCTGTTAGTGCCCCTTTAATGAATGCACATACATCATTTGAAATGTGTTCTACACTCTCTCTCCGACAAGAAAAAACGCTCCGGCCCTTTCCTTTGGTCTTTGCCATTCGTTCTCAATGAGAGCTTTGTTAATGTGGCATGAGATGCTTAAGATATCTCGGGAGAAAAGGTCAGTTATGACGCCGTATTTTGAGAGGGTTATTTCTGTTACTCTCTGCCGTACTGCAATACCAGAAAACAATAAAATTGCACAACAAAATACGCATACACTAATTTCCCATTCTTCTAGTCATTCATAAGCATTAAGCAGTCGTTCTGTTGTCAGTGTATTGTAAGTAACCACTGTGTGGTTTTGTTTTTGGATTGTCGATCATGGTAAGAAAGTGGAAGCTATGAGAGATTTAGAGAGGACTGAAGACATTTATTTGAGATTTAATAGAGGGTGTTGTGTGTCTCTGCTCTGTATCCGTGCGATTCGTCGGCGCAATATAACATCGGGATATGTAGTGTAGATGTGAAGGTAGTAAACAGGCTGGAAAAATGTAGTCAGTTTATTGCTTCCATCAAATATGAAGGCTACTGAGTTGTATCTGTTGGTTTGTTACGAGCTGACAGAGTAAAAACTGGACTCAGTGCTGGTTATTTGTCTTTTCAGTTCAGTGTCACTAACAAAATTCTAACATGAAAAGCAACTAAGAAACACTGAAGAAAAGAAAATTATATCTTTGTATATAAAATTATATACACAATTATGTGTCCTGTTCAATAGTGTTTTTGTTTGAAAGTAGTGCATGGTAACCAAGGGGTAAAATGTCTGTTGTCCAAGCCCTACAGTAGTGTTGCAAGGTGCTGTAAGAGCTGGAAAAGGAAGCTGTCTGCATCTGGATCTGCAACAATCTGGACTATGCACTAAGACACGTTGTTAATAAAAGGCAAATGTAGTGCGTGTGTGTGTGTGCGTGCGTGCGTGCGTGCGTGCGTGCGTGCGTGCATATGGTGTTTAAGAAATAGTTCTGCTGTGGATGTCTTTTGGGTTTGGCGCATCCCCACATTGCCCCATATCCAGTACCGGGGGGGGGGGGTTTAATTTCCGTAAGTGCCAGTATCTGTCTGCGTTGTTCACCTCAGACCATAGAGCTCTGCCAGCTTGCTAGAGACCAAACTCCAGACGGCGCTCTGTTGATGCAGCAGGAGAGCTTTTTCACCGGGGGAAAAAAAAAAGAAAAAAAAAGGGCCAGCAACTGACATCTGTCTGCTGGAGTGTGTTAACTAGACTGCTCACCCCTGTCACAGGCTATCGCGCCTGACGTGCTGTCTGTCCATAAGGCTCGCCCCACGGTGGAGCCCTGGATGAGCTACACGAATCTCATAGGTACCGCATGCAAAGTTTCCCAATGACGAGCCAGCAGGGCGATTTTCACTTTCATCTTTTTGAAATTTGGGAAGTGGGTGAGATCTGCTATTGCAGATGTTGGCAGTCGGTGCACTTGCACAAGCAGAGGATGCTTTGGTATTATTACAGGGTTATTCTGAATTGTTCAGGGATTCAGTCAATATTTGCATTTCTGTGTGCTTGGAAGGATCACCAACATGTGTATGCTTTGGGAGAAAAACTTTTTATATGTGTTTGCCTATAAATGTCCTAATTTCATTTATTTTTAAGTCCATTGTTTGTGTAGAGAAAAGTGTTGTTTATTAAATGTCACTGGGTGCTGACGGAGAGATGGGGGTCACCGTGACATCCAGGAATCATCACTTTGCGAGCTCCTTTCTCTTCCCCTGACGTTTTTCCTCTTCCATTTATCCTTGTCAAGTTTTTGTCTTGACACATTATGCACACGGGTGTTGAAAGGGATGCAGATATATGATGTATAAAGCTTTTTAATGCCTTTCGGGGTAAAGCCAATGACTGCTACCTTGATTTATAAAAGGAACGCCTTCTTATTCCTCCATTTCTTCAGAACGTGGTCATTGTCTCGGTAGTCGTCAGCGGGCTAACGGCCGCGGCAATTATGTGTGAAGCGCTTGACATTGCCGTCACATCTATCTAGTAAAGTGAGATTGCAGATTATTGTACAGGCCCTTAATTTGGATCCCTGGGTGTTGCGTTTGTAAAGCACACACTGCTTCATCCTCCACCCTTCAAATATCATCATTCCCTCCCTGGAAGCTTCTTGGAAAAAAAACATCTTTAATTTAAAGAAGCGTGTTCATCATAATTTATTAATCAGATAGAGGGCTTGTATAGTGAAAGAGAGGAAAATAAATAAATAAATAAAATGTTTGGATCTCTGACTGGCATTCTCAGTTTGGTTCAGAGGTTTCTCTTAATTGTGCCTTCCAGTCTGAGAGACTAGTTAGAATGATTCTTATCGGCTCATCCTCCATCGGAATTCTGAGGCGTGGGGGTGGGGGGTGGTGCTGAATACCTAAAACATGCACACGCCTTCCGCTCTTCACATATGACTCGAACATAAATACTTACCTCTTATAAAATAAGGAATAATGGAAAATTACATATGTTTTATCTCTCTCTCTCTCTCTCTCTCTCTCTCTCTCTCTCTGTGTCTCTGTCTCTCTCTCTCTCTCTCTCTTTCTCTAGGTAAGTCATTTCATGGCATTTGGGAGATTATCCAAGGTCAGGGCTGTTATCTAGGTCACAAAGCAGGACCTATGGGGTTGCTTGCCTGAGAGCTGCTGTCCATTCAGATGTCAGGTTTGGTTCATTTCATCTTCTAAGCATGCAGCATCCATAAGGGTGGAAAAAAGAACTGGGTCACTTTTTCCAATAAATTCATTTCTAAAAGTGTGTGTGTGCGTGTGTGTGTGCGTGCGTATGCATGTGTATGTGGCACAGTAGCTTGAGATGTGCTCTTTTTGCTTAATTTCTTGATGTTAACTTGATGTTATTGGGTGAAAACAGAGACGCTTGTTCTTTTGGAAACCAGTCACCAGCAGTGGTGTGGAGGCTTCATAGCTACAGCTCTTCAGCAGCCTTTGCACATCCTTTAGTTTATCTGCCCGGCTATCGGGGTTACCATGATGGATTAATTACAGTAGTCAAACGTGTAAATAGCAATTTGCCTTTCCAGTTTGTCTTAGCGTTTTGTTGTAGACATTTTTAGTGATAGCCTTGAGGAGAAGTCTTGCCATTCGAAGCACTGGATATGAGATTAGCACAACTCCCTTCCAGTTAAAAGCCGCATCACTGACCTGTCTTGAAACGGTACGCCAAGGCCATTATCCTCTTTTTTTTTCTTTTTCTTTTTTTACGCTAGCGTTGGTCTAAATCTGTGCAATTAGAACTGATCATTGGTGACCTTGCAAGCCCTCTTCCTATTATCCTGAAGATGGCTAATTACTTCCAGTGTTGAGATCCGCAGTGCTGTGCTGCCTGGGAGTTCATTTCATATCTGCTGTGGAGGGTGAGACACCTAGGGAGGAGGAAATAGATTTTTATGTCATGGAGGGGCGTTTTTGACAGGAAATCCACCCCGGCGGTGACTGGAGACCGGTAGACCCGGAGGGAGCAGGCTCTAAATTAAACTGTTTTAAAGCGAGGGTCCTCGCATTAAAACCCTCCGTCAGGAGAGAGTGGTGCGCGGTGGGGGGCGGGGGGTGGCGGTTGTGGTATGGGGGGATTGGGAGATGTGGGGTGGAGGGGCGGGAGATGGCAGGCCTCCAGTGCACACACTTTTTCTTTGCAGTGCCTGAGGTAATTTGCAAAGGTGGTGCACTGCCGCGTGAACGAAGAAAAAAAGAAAGCCAGAGGCGTCAGGGAGGCAGGCAGGTAATGGGGAGGGACTCCTGGCCCCTGCCTATGGGGGAGGATCTGAGTGAGCGGAGGTATCGATCGAGAAATGTGCGCGACGGGGCCCGGGAGGCCAGAGTAGGTATGCAGACTGCATATCAGAGAGACGCAAACTGCGTTGGGTACGGACCGCTTTTAATCGCGATACTGGCGTGATAAATAGACCGGTTCGCCACTGCGGACCTTCTGTTTCATTCCAGAGAACTATTTTATCTTTTGGCATTAAATTTATTTTTCTTTCTCATGCTGTCGTTACTGAAATACAAAGTCTTAGTTGTTTTGTCTTCGGTTATTATCTTTTCATTTTGCCGCCAATGTCTGAACTCCGAGGAGCGGTTAAATAATGTAACTGAAATTAATTTGAAATTTTCACAGACAAAAAAAAGATGGATTATAATAAAAGTTGTCTTGGGAGGAAGTTATTATGTTTTGATGTATTTAGTCCACACCTTGTCACCAAAGCAAGTTATGCCTTCTGAGGTATTTGTTTATTTTTTGTTTGAAAATGAGGGAAGTGGAGGACGGACAAACTGCTCCAGTTTTCATGTCTGTGATGGTTAGGGTGTGAGCTAGTGGAGCTTCTCCAGACATGCAGAAAGATCACTGTGGTTAATCAGTGGATTATAGACTTCATTGTGGAGATGCCACAGAGTTCAGACACCCCCCTCACCGCACACACACACACACACACACACACACACACACACACACACACACACACGTACGTACGTACACACACACACACTGTCTCTGCGCCATATTGAATTGAAATTAAGCCTGATTAATGCTCCCAAGTGGTTCACGGAGAAAACCCTTGCAATGATTGGTGTAGAGGGGAGAGGATATGGAGTAGAGCCCTCGTTGAAAAGTCCCCCCATTTTTTTTTTTTTTTTTTTTTGCCGAGGGATAAAGCCGAAGGGTAACTGCTCTAAAGCATGCAGGCTTTTAGATCTAGAGCTGACAGGGAAAAGCCATCAGCTTATCCTGTTATTTATATGGTGAGCATGCATTCTAAGTGCCTGCACTGGAAGCAGTTACCATGGTAGTGAGCATCACGTATGATGCTCAGAGGTGAGATTACTTCAGTTATATTGTTAGTCATCATGTCCACAGTGTAAATGGGCTAAGTATGTTTTGCTCATGAACAATAAATTACGTCCACGTTTTGTGATCGTAACTCCATGGATTGAGATCTCGGACCGCTTGGGTAGCCCCCCCCCCTTAATCTCCGTCAATGGCTGTACATGGCTGCTAGGATGCACACAAAGGCAGTTCCCTCTCTCCCTATACGTCTCCTTCTCTCTCTCTCCCTTTCCCTCTCTCCCTTCATCTGTCTCTCTCTTTCTGTATCCCTCCCTCCTTGCCTCCCTCTCTCTCTCCCTGTCTCCCCCTCTCTCTTTCCACCTCTCTCCCTCTACCTCTCTTATTGTCTCTCCCTCTCTATATCGCCCTCTCTCTCCCTCTGGCCCCCCCTCTCTCCTTCTCCCCCATCTCTCTCCTTCTCCCCCATCTCTCTCTTTCCCTCTCCCTCCTTCCCTCTCTCCCTCGCTCTCTCTAATTATCCCTTTCCCCCATCTCCCTCTCTCCCCTTATCTCTTCCTCTCCCTCTCTCCCTCTTTCTATATCTCTCTCTCTTCCTCTCTGCACCTCTCTCACACACAACGTTCTAATGTTTTCGCAGAAGGTCACTATTGACCTTTATCATTGTTTTTCTCTCTAGCTTTTCAGTATATAGTATGTTTGTGTTGCTTATTTAAACAAAGAATTAATCACCAAAAAAATATGTTTTATGATATTTGTGGTCAGTAAGTTTGCAAAAAACTAATTTTTATTGTATTCCATTGCAATTCACATAATAATTTTTTATACCTTTGACGCATAATGTCCACTGTAATGGACACTTTTGTAACTTAAGAAATGTTCAACATTCTTTCACATGTCCTTAGAAGTAATGAAAAATATCTTCATGCAGGAAAGGGTTAAACAATTCTCCAATGTACTCTCTGTATTTGGCCACCCAATCACCCCCATGCAACAAGTGATTGGCCATGAAACCTCAGTTGAGAGGTCTATATGTCAACTTATAAAAAATAAAAAGAAGTTTAATTTATTCCCCCTGTGTGAATCCTGCTGCACTCCCTTGGGTTAAAGTCTTTGTGTTTTTAAAAAGTTTTTTTAATAAATTTATTTCCCATTTTCTCCCAATTTGGTAGCCAATTGTACCCTATCTAATTAAATCTCTCGTGTAGCAACCGCTTGAGAATTTGCCACTGCAACCCCGTCAGCCGGTAGTAGGAAAGATGTCACCACGCCCTCTTGAGGCCGTGACTCCTCAAGCTCCGGACCGTGATTCCAGCTCGCTCGAGGCCATTTTGTATGTGTGAAGATTCTCCACCACCGAGTACCCCCCCCCCCATGCTCGGATCGAACCTCAATCCTCTGGGTGTAACCGCATAGACTGAAGGTCTGCGCCTTAGACCGCTGTGCCACCGCGCCACTAATCTTTGTGTTTTTTTTACAAACTGCTACTGTGTATACAAGTGTCCACATCTACCATAGATCTCATTATTGTACCAGGCAAATGCCGCAATAAAACTTAATATTCTAAATATTCAACAGTCATTAGTACAATTGCTATATCAATAATGATACTTTTTGGCATGCATAAAGTATCAGAAGTGAAACATTTAAATATACACCTAGGTGAAATTACAGTCAAACTATGGTCAAAGTTTATGGTGTATCAGATGACAGACAGAGAGTGAGAGAGTGAGAGAGAGAGAGAGAGAGAGAGAGAGAGAGAGAGAGAGAGAGAGAGAGAGAGAGAGAGAGAGTGAGAGAGTGAGAGAGTGAGAGAGTGAGAGAGTGAGAGAGTGAGAGTGAGAGAGTGAGAGAGTGTGAGAGTGAGTTTTACTCAAGTGCTTGTGTGTTTGTTTGCACTAAAGGACAGGAAAAGTCAATTTTCTTGCGTGTAATGTTTTACTGCATCTTTTCTGGAGTGGAAAAGATTGATGCAGGAAATATGCTAGGAGAGCTCTTGTTGGAGCAGTTGGATGTTACTTAAGGAGATAAAGTGGTCCAAAATACGTAGGATAACAGGTGAAAATGGAAAACGATTGATTGTGCTCAAAGTACCATGATATCACTGATGGCAAAGGTAGTACTTAGTGCTTTCAACAGAACCTCTCCAAAGATAATTGTCAGATTTCAAAGTCGTTAAAGGTCTGACATGGTGAAAGACAATGAAGACAAGCCGAGACAAAAACTTCTCACCAGGAGGATGAAAAATGCACAGCACGTTTAGGCTGCATTTAAACAGCGGGTCTTGATGCCTGAATCAGATTTGTTTTTGTCGAAATCCGATCCTTTGTCTATTGGGATGGCAGGTATGCCATCCGCCAAGTTACGGCTTGGTGGGGCATGCCCCATACCTATACAGCACCGAGAGTTTGGCACTTTTCAGGGTTTCCTACAGAAGTAACCACAATTACCATAGACTGTCAGCCCTTAAAAACATTAACTTCTGTATGTTCTGACCTCATGTAACCACACAGCATTCAGATACAACTTCACACATCCACACAATAAAGCCCCAAACTATTTTGCCGTTTTTCTCCTTCTTCTTCTTCCTATTTTTCCTGCCGAACTGCCTGCCTCCGTCGCGATGTTATCCAATGGGGAGAATTATTCTTTGAGGGTATGGTCCGTATACCTGCTCATCAAGCTTATCGCCCAATAATAACGTTAATGTTAATATAGCTAATGGCTTCACTCTTTCCAAGAAGTAACTGTGGCTTAATGGTTAGAGATGCTGTCTCCAACACAGAGGATTGTGGGTTCGAGCCCAGCAGGGCACATGCTTACTTTCCACAAAAACAATGTGCAACTGTTAAGTACTTTTCATTTATTACACTGTTATTATTTTCACATTAACACATTAACGTATTTTTATTGCAAAGGCAAAAGAGGTTTCCAATATTAACTGTTCAATGTTTCACTTGTATTTCACTTGTACGATATCACAGCCTCGCCAAACCGGACGCTCGTTATTGTGAGGGTGTTACGCTCTGCTCTTGCGGTCATGACTGACTGACTGTGGAAACCGAACCTCAACGTACCCTTGCCTCGGCCAACATTTCTTTATTCATTAATTTCTTCACTTCAGCTCTGTTCACTTTATCCTTTTCACACATAACACAATGTCACCATAAAATGAACTACTAGGAAAATTAAGAATTTATGATAATACATTAAGAATCGACGATAGCCTACTATAAGTTGCAAGCCTTTAAGAGATCGGATTTATAAACCTCCAATTCCCTAAACGTATATGATTCATGGTTAGTCACTTTAAAAAAAATATTAAGCTTGTTAGCCAACGTTATGGTGTATTCAAATGATCTCGGAAGTCAGAATATTTCCGATTTACGAGAAGAAAAAACTATTTGAAGGTGACATTATTTTAATGTTCAAATAGTTTTTTCTTCTCGGAAGTCGGAAATATTCGGACTTCCGAGTTAATTTGAATACACCATTAGTTTTGCCAGAGAAACGTCAGTCAGCTGCTAGTCAGGAAGCAGGTACAAGCTAGGCAACTACAAAGCGAATCAACATGCCTTACATCCATTGCACTACAGAAAACTAAACTAAACCTAGCTACATGGTCCGGTGCCAAAAGATTTCCTGCAGACAACGTTAGACTACACTACCGAAAAAAAAAAAGGTATTATGCTGTGCTTATGAAGTTCGGCAGCTCGTAGCCCAGACATGGAAGCTTGGAGTTACGCATCCGACAAGCCAGTGTTGAATAGCCTAACGTTATTTCTATAGAATACTAATATGCCTATTTTACAACTGTATTTACATATTTTAGGCTGTATGTATTTCAGCTACAATGTGTTTGCGTCTAGCCTATTGTGCATGCATGTCTCCATATAGACTTGGTTAATTAATTTACATGCTTCTTCATGATCCATAGTTCAGGTTGTGCTGTTCATTGTATTTCATTAGACATTAAATACAGCTCATCTACAAACTATTTTAATGTAATTGTGGGCTATCGCTAATAGGATAAATGTTATCATTCTCATCAGTAGAGGGCGTTATGGTTACGCGAATGTCTGCATGCATTTATTTGGAATGCATGTACTATTCTGTATGCATGTCTCTTTCGATGTCATTATCTTCATGCATTGTTCATCATTAGTTAGCTACCAAAAATAAGTGATATCTGAACAAAAACGTCTCCGACGTAAAAAAAAAAAGCCAAGTTACTCACGCATAGCCTACAGAGCGCTGTCTATAAGTCCTTAATTCCAACTTGCCAGAACTAGGCCTGCCTTTAAAAGTCTTGATATCAAAATGTGGCCAAGTTAAAACTAACAATATTGCCTATCGTAGATCACACTAAATAAACTAGCTCTATTCCAAAGCAATGCTATCCAAACTTTCCTAAATTATTTAATGCAACTTGGCCCTGTGTTTCTTCATCTTACCATCTCAAGAGAATGTGGTCAATGAAACTGTATGTGCCACATCAAACTGCAAAATGAAAATAATTTATAGTGGAAATACTCTGATTCAGATATGCGTGAGTAACTTGGCTTTTTTTTTTACGTCGGAGACGTATTTGTTCCGATAGTGTTTACATTACACAACCTGCATGTGACCTGTGTGTTTACATGTCCATGCAGCTTGTTTGACCCGCATTCTCGCAGAGTAACACAGGTAAAGTTGACATGGCAACAGACAGATGCCAACATGGAGCCCATTGAACTTTCGATGTTGCTTTTGTTCAATGTCATGCGCTTTAAAGGCATGACTTCCATACGATAGCAATTGATGGTAAGACGGTGGAGAAGGAGCATGAATCAGGAGTGGGACTGTGTTCATTGTGTACTCCTTCAATGATTCCCAGTGGTTGGACATTTTTTAGATTAGGAAGGGAAACTTTTGAATATTTATGCCATTGTCTTTCCGACAAAGTACTCCTTTACGCTAGCCGACAGGAAGGGTGCACGAGTACGTTAGGTTTGTGGTGGCTCGCTACTGGTGTTGAATATCGCACTATTGCACGCCGTTATGGCATAAGCACATCCTCATGTGTTTGATAATTTGTGCAGTTTTTCAGGCCCTACAAGGTGAACTTTTTAGACAATACATACATTTGTCCCAACTCTCAAGGTGATCAGCTCCTGGAAGTCTTCAACAAAATGGCAGCTCCCCCAGTGTGCCGGAGGAGTTGACTGACTCCATACCCCATCATAGCCCTGAACCAGAACCATAGAGATTATTTTAATCGCAATGGCTAGCAATCAGTGATCTTACAAACAGTGGTGGATTATCGATTCTGGTGAGATCACATATGCGTATATATCATATATTTGTGTCTTTCTGTTTTCCGAGCATACAATTATTTGTAAAAATATAGGCTCCAGAGGCTTTAATTAGGCTGAAAAGAAAACATAATAATAAAAACATGGATAGCACAATGCTGTATTTATAATAAAGTTTGAAGTACTTATCAGCCATAATTTAGTGCAGGATACAATAACATATTCCTTCTTAATCTTTCACCCAGTGAAAATAAATAAAAACGGCAGAATGTCAGAAAACAGTCATTTGCATTAACCAGCTACCAGCAAATCTGTAGGCTACTTAATGTAGGCACACAAAGCACTAACATGATGTCAACAGGTCACTTTGCGGGCAAAAATCTGATCTGAGTGTTTAAATTTATGTCGGGTGTTGGCGATCGGAATTTAATGTTTATGCATTAAAACCTTTGAATCTTTGAATGCCTACAAGTAGTGGAATCCATCTTAAAAAGTGGCACTACAGTGATATTCTGGTCATACAGCATGTTTAATGAATGACCAGTCATGATCAGTAAACATGTGTGTAGTTTACAAAGCCCATGTCATTTTTCTATCCATGCCTAGTTAATGTGAATTGAAAGTAAATCAAATTCATCTAAACTAATGAACTATCACCTCAAATGAATAAATCTTCAGGAACAATAATGTATTTTAATAAGAAATGTTAAAGGCTATTTAAATGAAAAATCGCCTCTCGCGGTGGCTGAAACGGCAGAATAAATCTCGCGGCCCTCCCGAATTGTTGACAAAGCCGGCAATTTGAAGTTGATTTTAATAATTGATCACTGAGGGAGTGCTTCTGCAGAACTTTGCTGATAAGCAAGAAGAATGGGTTTTAGCGTTTGAATCACAAAATTATATTGATTCTCTCTGAATAATGCAGGGTGGCAGAGACTTTGTCTATGTCTCCGGCATAATTTATGGATTGTTGCTGACCTCGCTGGCTTCCCAGGGAGATATTTTTAAAGCCTCACTATGAAGCCGGGCTGCCAGGACGGTGTGCTGGTGCTGATAAAAAACCGAGTAACTGAAGAAGCAGCTCGGTGCTTTATCACTCACCACATTTTGTTTTTACCGGGGGCAAGCCAAGACGTCGTCAATATCCTCAGGCATTAATCATCATCACGTATCAGTTAGCCTTATATATGAGCTGACCCTCTTCATTTAGAAGTCTCGCTTTTTGGCGGTTTGTTTTTTCGAGGGACGCCAATTAAAAACCTGAGCATTGCGCACAATACGAGCACAGTCATGCAAATGCACAAGAGTTTGTGAGAGGCACCAACTCATTTTTATGCAAGAAATCAGCTGGCGGAGAACACTTCAAGCGTGGGGGTCCTACAGTGCCACAGGAAATTTGAACACCTACTGAAAACCGCTTTTGTAACTGTACAGCTGTAGGAAAAAAAAAACATTTAAAATTAGCACATGAAAACCAAATTTTCTCCATTGGAGTTTGTTTGAGAGGGAAGTGCTACTGTAGTGCGCCAATTTTCTTCCCGACTTGAACGTCGTTTTCATCAGTGCAGTTGCTCTCTGTGCCTGCTTCGTCTGTCAAAACAATCTGCCGGCGGTATTATTCCACATATGAGTTCCTCTTCTTTCTCCTGGCGTGTCTGTTCCTGTGCAATCAATTAAATAAAGAAGCAGATGTCATGGAATAATATGGCTGACAGATGAAGTGTGTGTGGACTGTGTGGCCTTGAAGGGCAAAATGTGTATTTTTATTTAGTCATTTATTTTTTTGTTGCAAGAGGAAATAAATGGTATTTATATATTTTTTTGAAAACCGTATGGTCACACTTATTTTCTCAACCATTTGCATTGTCTGTGGTTTTATTGCTGCTATGCTATGAGCTCCACCTTAGGAGCAGTGCAGCTCGAGAATGTACAGAATAGACAGCTCTTAACAGAGGAGGCGGATGGTTACCTGTAACAGACGACCACCTGCAGCGTATGATATTCACATGCTCCTGGCATTTTGCTTGGAGGAGCCCGTGTAGCACTAGCTTAAACCCACCCTATCCCTGGAGGGAACCAGTGTGGTATCCTGCTGAGGCTGGTGACATAGCCCCGGCTCAGACCTACAGGTAAGACTTCACTGATAGGATTGCTCAGCGGCCCGGAAACAAGCTTTCCAATGGTCTCCACCAAGCTTCAGATGAAACGAATCGCATCAGCATCACACCACTCACCCTCGAATCAACCTGGTGATTTATTAGGTTGTGGTAGATCTAGTGCATCATTACATTATTATAAAGGCATGGTTTTAATTACAATTTGACAAAAAAATATATATGTATCTAAAAATGAAATACATGTAGTATAATGTAAGGTTTTAGTTTCAAATTATGTTAATATTTTAAATGCATCTGGTTCACCAAGTTTCTTAGCTGAAATGTGTTATCTCTTCAATATAACATAAAGCTTCAGAATATTAAACACATCTCACTTAAGAGCATTGAATAATATTATATATCTCTACTACTATTCCTACTTCCTAATTCTATATTGTAGAATGGTTTATGGGAATGAAAGTGTTTTTGTTTTTTTTTCTTCGTATTTTAATGTATTTTGTGTGCGTGCGTACGTACGTGTGTTCATAATAATTGCAATGTTTAGTAGCCTGAACTTGCTGAGTTATATTTACACACCCTTTGTTCTTTACTTCTACAGGTTTACCCCCCCAGGGTATTTTATTCAGTTGCACAGTTGGAGTTCACATGCCATGTCTGCTTAGGTGTGATCTAGCTTTCCCTTCAGTCACGTGACTCTAACCTGTTAGCTGAAATAGGAACTCATGAGCTTACATTTATTTATTTATGGCTTGATTGTGTGTCCCCCCCCCCCCCCCCCCCTCCCAGAAGATGAATTTGAGATCATTGTATTTTTGTCCTGTGCTCTTGGATATTTAAATGAGATTTCTTTCTTTTCAAATCCCTGTTGCTGTTTCTTTTTGTGTTTGTTGTTGGTGTCACTTGCTTTATGTCCTTTCTGGGAAAGCATTAGGTATTCAAGGTAACGCTCCCGTTAGAGACAAGAATAGGCACCATTCAGCTGCACCACTGAAAGACACCGAGCTGTGACAATTATTCTGCTCAAAGTGCCTGAAAACAAAGACGGAGGAAGAAAAATAACTTTTAGTGTAGCCACTATAACAGCAGTAGAAACTCCTGTTACTCAGGAGTTGTCATTTAAAGAGGGGCTGCTGGGAATGTTTTGTGACACTGATATATTCATATCCAGCACCTGTGTCTCTTACTTCCTTCTCTGACTGTGGCTGACACCTTCAGGATACATATGACAGAAGCAGTCTAATCCACTGGGGTTATATTCCTTTGAGTTCTTCTTTTTTTATTTATTTGTTTTTATTTTTTTTGTACACTCACAAACAAAAAATAATGTTAATATTCCGCAAATAGTTATTTAATTCAGTTAATTTGTTTTGTTTTTTCCAAATTTTTTTGATTTATCTTTTATTTCACACTCTTACTGTCCTCTTGTCAGTTAAAACTTCTCATCACATTTATATGTCTTTTTTTATTGTGTGAGCTTTGCTTCTGTTAACACTGCCCCGGTACTTCATAAAAGCCAGGGCAGCAGAATCGTTTCTTATTTGGAATGCCTCCAGAAGCGACCCCCGTGGCCGTGTCTCTTAGAACATGGGCCCAAACACCCGCGTGGGAGCTGGAAGGCTCCCCTGCCTCCTAACAAATTCTACACTCAAAGCTAACAAGCGCACTAGGACATTTTTGGCGCGTCGCGGAACCAGCGGATAATGTGATCGAGAGGAAGGCAGTTCACCTGAAACAATGCAACGTTTGCATTTCTAGTCCACTGAACTTCAACAGTGGGGACTCCCTGGCAGATGTGGCCAGATTTTCATCTAATCAGATTTCGGACCTGGCCCTCAAAATAAATAAATAAATAAATAAATATTAACGTTCTGTGAGCCATAAAACTGGCGAGGTAAAAGTTAAAAGTTGACTGAGCGTTTTGATAATCTCTCAGATTTGTCTTTAAAGCCGTAGCTGCCAGGACATTTCAGGGTTGTGTCCTTGCATTCAGGTCACAAAGAGTGAAACAATTAATAATTAAATAGAAATAAACATGTTAAACTTTTCAAATGTCGTGAAATTGAGAGCTACTTTCATTTTTGATTCAAAAAGTGAGAGAATAATCCGAGTTGAGTAGTACTTAAAAAGCCTATCGTGCTGGGGCACTCAGGGAACTTATTAATTATATTGTAATAATTGGCAATAGAACAGGTAATTTGACTGATTGTCTCGGTATTGTTTGAGGATGTGATTCATAACAAAATCAAGCAGGTAAAGAGTATTTCTCACATTCATTAGGCTGTATACCCCTGTATGAGCTCTCTGCTCAGCAACCTCAAAATGTCTGTTAGTTCCCATTATCCACGGGTTAAACGTTTAAATTGTGCAGTCGAAGCCCTCTGGAGTGCTTACTGTCAGAATTATGAAGGCTTGCTCACCATTTTGGATGGAAAGTTAAAATACACCTCTTCTGACTTCCTCATGATTCCACAATCCTATCAGTCAAACTCACAAATGTAGCCTGATGTAGTGCAATGCAACTCTTATAAATAATTGTTCAGCACCATGGCTATGTCTAGTGTTATGTAGCGTAACATTGCTCTTACAGGTCAAGTTTGCCACCTTACGGGCACTATCATGTAAGGTAATTGTCACTGACTGCCAGGCATAGTCACTGTGTGGGTGTGAGAGAGGAGAAACAAAACCAGGCGGATGCAGAAGCAAGGCTTTATTTTGACAGCCTGGCTAGGCCGTGAGTCAGCACAAAATTAACAGAGTGAACAGAACAGAAATACATCTGCAAAAAAAAAATCTAATAAATTTAATTACCAAAGAGCATTGCACTGAAAACCGCTTAGACTGAAAACCCACCCACTAATAATGCAAATAAAACAACAAGACTAATTCAATCTAACATAGACTCAATGGCTTGATTTTATCAATGCATACTCATTTTGCACATTAATGACAATTTGACTGATAACTTATCAATAAATGTATCAATATATCTCAAATCCTGAGCTCACTCATATAGTGGACTGTATCCTAGATCTCATGTTTTCATTAGGATAAGTCTATACCAAGCATAATCACATCACCATGGAGAACACTGGCTGATAAGATTAATTCATAATTAGTAGCCAAGCAAATATAAAGTACTTTATATCTGCTTATGATTCAATGAACCATCTGCTGATTCAAGTTCAGTGTTCTTTCCTTGTTGTGTTCTGTGTTGCTGCAGCATGTGCAGCCATTTATTGTATCACGTTTTAATGATGAATACCATATTCAAGCAATTGCTGTAATTATTCCCAATGTAAACATTGGCCTTGTTAAATAACAGTTCACATTAATCTGTTCTTAGGTTTCTCAGATGAATATTCATTTAGCATTTGTTTGGCATGATTACATCAGCAGGTTTATTTTTCGGATTAAAGGGCAGTTTTGCATCATTAAAATAGGTCTCAACAATCATTAGGACATTAAGCTAAAATTGAGTAAAACAACTGAGCGCTTATCTCTCAATTAAAAATCCATGCACATCTAGCTCTCAACTGAGAGGAAAATGTATAAGTTTGTGAGAGTGTTTATTCTTCATATAACACAGCTACTTACTATTAACAAACATTAAAATACAAATATACATAGACTAATATTTATCAAGTAAAAATCTCAAATTAAATATGGTTTCTCTTTTTCCATGATGCAGGACAAGAGGTGGAGTGTGTTAGTTGTGCAGTAGATGGGAGCAAAAGAGTGTTGTTCAAGTGATGAAGATAATTAGGGAGAAATTTTGAATCGTGATATTTATTAATGTATTCATTTTTGCACAGATAGAATAAAAGAAAAAATGAAAAACGGTTGGCTTGAGTCAAAATTAGTTAAAAGTAGCAATCAAAGGTGACATAAAAAGATATAGCTGGCACTAACATTATTAAGCTAGTAAACTATAGGTACCGTATGATAGCGAGCTAGCATTGGGCAAGAGATTAGCTAGTTATCATTAGCCTACACTAGCCACGTGCACTTAGTGTAATGGAGCTGTCGTTGGTGTACTACAGATAGCATGTTAATGTATCTGATTAGCAATAAATATAATAAAACCCCTGATTAGCTTTCTACCTAAATAACATAGCTAGCTAGTTATTAAGTTACCAGTGTTTGTTCATGCCTTGAGGTTAGCACACTACCACGCTGCAAAAGTGGGTGGGACTTGTTTTCATTTGGAGGAGCTGTCTACCATATTGCTGGATAGAACTAGAAAGCAGTTACACTTGCAATAATTTGATATAAGTTAAAAAGAGCAAACAATTATCCCCAGTCCTTGCTTGACCGCATTGTGATCTAAGGATAATGGAAGTATGCACTTGCCTTGTTAAAAGTAAAATAATTTTGATAAACATTAACTTGACTGTACCTGGGCTATCTAGTTCAACACAATAGGCCTACAGGGCAGAATGAGATTCCATCTAGATGGGCACACAGCTTACTCTCTTCTTGTTATACATGTAATTTTTTATTTTTTTTTTAAACGGTTTAACTTTCACCTGTGAATTTCTGTTAACCTTTCTGGCTAATGCATTGAGGCATAGTGCTTGGGAAACTGGACATGTTGGAATCATGGGTGGGTCACTGAGTTCACCAAGCTTGCATTGTTTCAGGTGAATTGCATAACGCATAAAAAAATTTAACATAGTTTCCCCAGCCTGCATTATTTTAGATTACCGTCTGCTCTCCGAAGTGCTCATAACTATGGAAAGCACTGCATTTTGCACGTGTGACTGATTTTCAGCACATTCTGTGGATATTCCAGGGGAAAAAAAACATTTTCAAATAATGTATTGATAGTGCAATGCTCTGTAATATCTTTCGAAATCACGTATTTTTTTCTGGAACAGTTTTCCATTGATGTCTTATTACCGCTGTTTATCGTACTAAGCAAAATGCCAGGTATGGTGTAGCACTTGAGCTAAATTTACATTAAACTTGACAAGATTACCCTTTTTGCAAGCTCTGTCAAGAAATTAATTGGAACATTCTTTCGTCTGATCTTCCTCACATGCTGTTGTTTACATGACTTATGAATTTTGAGAAGGCGCAGTAGGTAAGCATTGTATTCATCACTGCTCTGCCTGGTGAAGGTCTCTTACAACCTGGATTATATTACATCATTACACGTTACTTATGTGGTGTGCGCTAGAATTAGGGAGGATTAGATGCGATCTGTAGTCAAATACAGGCAATTAATTTGCTTTTACCCAGAAAGCACAGTACGCCGGTGTTTCAGCGGAAAAAAAGATTTTGCACGCTGTAGATATGACTGCTGCATTTACAGCTTTCATATATTTTTTAATAGCATTCATGATACCAGTTGTTAACATATAAAGCTAAACAAAAGGAAATTAATATTCAACCTTTCCGCAATTAATGCAAATGCGCGGCTGACTGATAAAAGCGACTGTTTCCATGGAAACTTCTCGGGTCACCAGCCAGCGAGAAGATGAAACGAGGTCCACGTAGCCGTGAAGGCGATCAGTCTTTTTGTTTCTGTCGTGCTTAATTTAGCAACAGTTGGAACGGTGTGGGAGTGAAGTGGGCTTGGTTGTTCTCCCCTTTCCCTGCCGATCGGGTCTTTGTCTTACCTGTAAGGGAAATTAAATATCAAAAAAAGCTTCACGGGCAGCAGCAACACTGACTATTTCAGGGACTGGTTCTGCCGATAAAGACATGGCTGCTGAGCGTTGATGGAAACACATGAGGGTCGCGGGGGGTCGGGGGTCGAGGGTGACTACGGCCACGTGCTTGCAGCTTTACGTCACGTAATACACTAACGGGGCAGCGCAGAGCAAGCATCGCTTCCCGCCGTTAGTATCACTCATATTTACAAGATGATATAATATTTCTGTACCGTTTTTTTTTTGGTCGATAATGTGCCCTCTATCCATCTGTCCAGCTGTTGTTTTCTAAGCTGCCAATAGGGGGCATTTCAGACACTGAGAAGAGCTGCGCTGTGGAATCAATCACATGTTTGGCCCATCGCCTGGCCCATCGCCTCACCCAAATAGGTGATTTAGTCCATGGATCAGGGTTGGTCAGGGTCTGTGAAATGTGCTGCTGAATATTTCATGAGTCTGACGCTGTACATCAGTTACACACAAAATGTCGGCAGTGTGTTAATGGAGGGCTGTGAGTGTGTGCAGCTGCTGTTTACAAACCCAGACACTGCTGCCCGTGGACACACACTCGCGCATACTCTTTCCACCCTCTGGACAACAATGTTGTTTGCGAAACAGGCCACAGCAGCCCGTAAATACACACACGCATGCACGGACGCACACACGCACGCACACGCGCACACTCACACACACTCTTTCCACCCTTTGGACAACAGTTTTGTTTGCGAAACAGGCCACAGCAGCCCATAAATACACACACCCACGCACACACACACACGCATACACTCACATTCACACACACTCTTTCCATCCTCTGGACAATGCTGTTTACAAAACAAGTCACAGCAGCCCATAAATACACACACCCACGCACACACACACACACACACACACACACACACACACACACACACACACGCATACACTCACATTCACACACACTCTTTCCATCCTCTGGACAATGCTGTTTACAAAACAAGTCACAGCAGCCCATAAATACACACACCCACGCACACACACACACACACACACACACACACACACACGCATACACTCACGTTCACACACACTCTTTCCATCCTCTGGACAATGCTGTTTACAAAACAAGTCACAGCAGCCTGTAAATATGCACACACACACGCGCACGCCCATGCACACACACGCACACAAACACACACAGAAACGCACACACACACACACACACACACACACACACACACACACACACACACACACACACACACACACACACACACACACACACACAGGTCCCTTGATCACTCTGCATTGAAACCTCTGCATTGAAACTGCTCATATTCTCTTTGGTAAGGAAGCAGCACCACCCACCAAAAATCAGCCATGCTGGCCACACACGGACATGACAATCTTAATCTTCCAATAAAGACTGAACCATAATTTTATTAGGGGGCGTACTTATTAATGACCTTTCAATTACTTCTAGAATAACTGCCATATGTCCTTTTTTTAGCGTGTGTGTGGCACAGAGCCCTTCCCTGGTGGTTTACCAAAGCCGCGGTGTCAATTTTGTGTGCCGCTTTGCTGGGCCCGCCAGTGCGCAGACAAGGGAGAGTTTCAATGGCGCTCCCGGAGGACGCTCTAATCCCCTGCAATCCAGTCAGCCAATCGCTGGCCTCCCTGCCAAATAGCGGGCGCTACCGCGGCTGCCACCACTCCTGCCGCTGCCAACGGGGAAAGTTCTCCCGCTCTCAGACAGCCCCCCGCCAGGCCGGTAATTGCAGCGAGCATGCAGATGGGGGGGGGGGGAGGGGGAGGGGGGAGGGGGTAATTTTTTTAAACGCGAGGCCGCACTTAGCGGCCGTCTGCCTCTGACACCGGCGCTTTCGCGCGACGGGTTACCAGATGACTCGCGTGGAAAAAAAACCGCCGTCTGATAACCGTTTTTTTTGTCAGGCTGAGCTCTGAGGCGGGGTGGTGGGTGCTGGGGGGCGGGGGGGGGAGAAGGAAGAGCTGTAATTTTAACGAGAGCGTCGGTAATAGTGTGGCCATTTAATCTGACGCGGACGGCAGCCTGTCTCCCCTGCCTCCTCGCTCTCACCCTCTGCGCTAACCAGCCTCGCGCCGCGGAGCCCGGCCCCGCCGCCGCGCGCTAAGAGCCTGACGCGATCACGCGCGGGGGGGCAATGGATGGGCCGCGAGAGGCGGGCGAGCGTAGGGGCCGCCGCGCGCTAAGAGCCTGACGCGATCACGCGCGGGGGGGCAATGGATGGGCCGCGAGAGGCGGGCGAGCCTCGGGGCCGTCGCAGGGACACGCACTGCGGCGGGGGGGGGGGGGGGGGGAGCCCAGTCGCCGCCCTGCGCTCTTACCGCCGAGGCGCCCGTCCTCCGCGAGCCTTGTCTGAAGCCCGGCCTACAGAGGACCCCTCAATCATAAGAGCGGTTTTCCCTTTCCCGCTGAACAGAGAAGAGGGAAGGGGGGGTTATCAAGGGGAACGGGAACGCCCCCGACCCCTCCCTCTGCAGTTCCGTCCCATCCGGGGCCCAGAGAACACGTGGACCCCCGGGGAATGCCAGGGCTTCTGGGACAGAGGCTCAAAAACATCATCCGCCAATCAAAGGATTAGCGAATCCACCTTTCCCCAAACCAACTTGTCACACGCTTCAATATTGATCATATAATTTTGTTTATTTTTTTCCCCATTCAATGAGATGCAGTCTATTAAATATAACTACTGAAGCATCCATACAGAAGTACTCGGCTACACGATCACATTTCTCGCTTTAAGGACGGCAGGGAAGTGTGCACACAGCTCCAATCCATCTTTGTACATTGAACACGCGTGTTAACTTGTTAACACCTCTCAGTGCCTGCTGTGTACAAAAGGGTTTTTTCCCCCCTCTTCTTCCAGACTGCAGTTGATTCTGTAGCTGTTACCAGTATAACCAGAGTCCATGCACTGTGTTCAGATTATCTGCCTTTTTTTAACACACCTTAGCTCATTGAAAGCTTTTCTCTTTCTTTCTGTGTTTCCTCCGTTCCCTTCCCACCCCTAGCAGCCTTTGCAGTTAAATGCTTTCGTGGAGATGACTGCATCCCCTCCCTTGGTAGTTAGGTGCACGTGACGGGGTTCGGGCTGCGTTCTGAGTGTCTGGGTGCCTGGGTTTCCCAACCTGTCAGAACGGGACGTAAGAATGCGTAATGGGCAGTTCTCCTGGGAGAGGAGAGTGGCATGTCGGATAATGATCAAAGGCCTTGTTTCCTGCATTTCATGTCCTGCTCATAGAGACGCACATCTGTCTACCTGTCTCCCGGCCTTTTTAATTGCCTCACTCCGCCGGAGTGGATCACGGCGAGCGCTCCATCATTACGGCTCCAATTTCTGCCCTGTCTGATCATCCATCTCACCCGGCTCTCCCCCGAGTTTCCCCTCTATCGCTCTACCCCACACCCCCCCCCCCCACACACTTCCTCTCTCACTCTTATCACTGTCCTTCACCCTGTCTCTCTCACCCTCCTTCCCTCTTTCCTTTCTGCGACATCTCTCCCTTTCACACTCTTTTCCTCTTACCACCTCTGTTCCTTCCCACTTCTCCCTCTTGCCTCCTTTCCTACATTTTTCTTTTTTCTGCCTCTCACCCTTCATTCTCTCTCTCTCTCTCGCTCTCGCTCTCACTCTGGCTCTGTCTCTCTCACACACACCCACACACACACACACACACACACACACTTATGACACCTTACTGTCCCACACTCCTTGTGTAACACCTCTCTGCTACTCAGTGTGACCTCTACTGCTTCACTGTCTATTAGATTTCAATTGATAGTGAGCAGACAAGAATTTCAAGTCAATTTGTCTCAGCGGTCTCCGTATGTATATGTGTACTCTTTTTCTCTGCTCCTCCTAAATTGATCTGTGTGCTGTGGACCGCCTCCGTACTTCCCCTCTCCCCCTCCCTCCCCCCCATCTCCCAATTCTTAAGGATCTCCTTCAGACAACACACTTGTCTGGATTCGGTTTTGAATAATTGATGTTGGACTTTCAGAGGCAGCTTACTAGTTCAAAGCAGGAGCTACATGATGATTCCAAACTTTTCATTTGCGTCTGGAAACAGCGTTAGTTCTGTACAGTGCATCTTCATACACAAAAAATGCAGTCTGGAATATGATGCAGCCAATAGCTTCCCGGAGAGTGAAGGTAAATATTGCCTTTTGGGGTTTGTACTGTCTCTGAAAATCCTTCCGAACATAATCCTTATACCCACATTTATCCTAGAAAATTTCATTAAAAAGTAATATAAAAAAGTTATTTGAGTGACCTGGCCTTCCTTGGTCCCCAATCGTCCCCAACGTGCTTTATGTTGAATGCAGAAATTTCAAGGTTGTAAAACTACTTGTTTGCAGAGTCAATGAATATGTTTGGTTTTCTATTGGTGTATAAATTTCACATAAGTCAATTTCTGCAGCTTTGTATGTTTCACATTCAACAGAAATCACTTTAAGCTTCTGTGAATTCCATGACCTCTATGTTCTATGCTCAAAAGTTCACATCTCCCTTTACAAACCCTTTGTAGCGATGATACTTTTTTCAAACAAACATTAGTATCTCTTAAACATTTTACTACGCGGTGAAATGTCCGATGTTAATTCAAATCTAACAGAGTGCACTCATATGAACTCTGTAAAAGTTGATTGAACACTGAACAGTTTACTGCGTCAAGTCTGTTGCAAGGTCGTGCATTTGCAAATAGAGTATCAAAAACCCATGAAAGTTATACTTTATTGAGCCTTGGGGTAATTTATCCTCTGCATTTGACCATCCTACTTAGGAGCACTGGGCAGCGAGAGTGTGGTGCCAGGGGACCAACTCCAATTCTGAGGCTAGTGCCTTGGTCAAGGGCAATGGCGGGAGTATACCTAACCTGACATACATGTCTTTGGTGTGGGAGGAAAATGGAGCCCCCGGAGTGACAGTACTAACCACTACCATGCAGCCGGTAGCATATATAGCTATCAATGAACATCACTGAGAGTCCTTAAGTACTGCAATAATCCATGGCGGCTCAATCCTAGCTTGATTGGGGGATTGGTGTGGTGCTAACACAAGAGCCAGGAGGCTAGGCGTGCAGCACGGTGACACTGTGTGGTAATGTATCAGGCCGGGCAGTCTCCCGTTCTACCCTCGCTATATTAATGGAGCTTGCTAATATGCAGCCTGGCCTGTGGAAGTGAAAAGCCAAACTCCGGGGGGCTGCGTTTAACCTGTGTCGGAGATCGGGCTGTACTCTCCGAGTTAATCAAACTGCGCGGTGAGATTAGAGTTCAGGTCACCCGGGAGACCGGCAGAGGAGTGCGCTGATTGTGAATGAGCGGGGCCAAGCGCTCCTCCACATCTATTAGAAAAGCAGGAACCTCCAGACTGTAGTGCAGAGCATTGAATGCTGCTTTTGAACTGGATAGGATTCCTTGCACAAAAGATGCCATGGAGCACAATTAAATATTGAAAAAGCACATTTCAAAAAAGGAATAAATAATGGACACAGGGCTGAGGGTCCCTGCACATCTGTCTGAAATGTAGGAATTTACACACTCGTGTGTGTGTGTGTGTGTGTGTGTGTGTGTGTGTGTGTGTGTGTGTGTGTGTGTGTGTGTGTGTGTGTGTGTGTGTGTGTGTGTGTGTGTGTTGTGTGTGTGTGTGTTCACTTTTACACTTAACTTTCATTTTTTATTTATTTTTTTTACTCTTAGTGCTGGAAGAAAATGTATTTAATTGCATTTAAGCAAATTCATTAACTTTGGGAGTCATTGTGTTCCCTGTGGGAGCTCTGCAAGCTGTGATGCAAACTCAGAACAGCCTGCCCTCCAAAAGTTGCTGTTTGGGAGTAAGGCAATGTTTCCCTGTGGAAACTTATGTGTGTGTCCTTAGGTTTGGGCCATTCTTGTGTAATAAACATGTAAAGTGAATATACTTTTTTTTTTTTGATTATTTGATTAAAAATGGGTTTGGCTTTGAATAAAAACTTTGCTTTGCCTGCTCTAAGACAGTGGCAAAAATTTGCCAAAGACTAAAATAAAACAAAAAGTCAAATAAAAGTTAAGGTAAATATGTAAACCGATAATAAAGCACCACTGTTGCATTTCTGCTGATGGTATAATATCACAGATAATTTACCAGATTATTTTGTTTTTTTTCTTTATAAACTGGCGCTGTTATGTTATTGTAATCTATTTGAAATGCACTCTGTGTCTTGAAGGATTCCCTGTAGGTCAGGCAGAGGATAAGTGGGGCTGTTTAATGATTTACGAAATCAGGTGGGGAAAATTGCTGGCATGTTGTCAATCTGCCTGCAATTTACTCCTTTGAGCAGGCGTTACAAAAATAAAGCAAAATAAATGATATGCAGTACCAGTCAAAATTTTGGACACACCTACTCATAGAAGGTTTTTTTTGTTTGTTATTTTTTTTACTGTTTTCCACATTTTAGAATAGTAAAGACATCAAAACTATGAGATAACACAAATTAAATTATGCATAAAACCAAAAAGGTGTTAAACAAATCAACAAAGTCTTATATTTTAGATTCTTCAAAGTAGCCGCCCTTCGTCTTGATAACGGCTTTGTACATTTTTGCCATTCTCTCAACCGACTTCTGTGGTAAACAGGTATTCCACAGATAAACAGGTGATGCTATCACGACTCTTTATGAAAGGATATCAAAAGACTCTTGATATCTTATTTCCAGGTACTCTTAGAAGCGATACTATAACCTCTCTGTATTTGAATGTATCTCTATGGGAATTGGGGGGTGGGACTAGATTAAGCTGTAAATTACACGGGAATAATAAGGAACCCATGGTTGGCTAAATGGCTGTAAGTCATCAAGGGTCTGAGGTATCAAACAAGCCTCAAACCATCACTCGGCTACCAGATATGCAGTTGATATGGATGGATCACTTTAAAGTGTGTTTGGTAGTGGATGTTACCGGTTACCTTAGAGTTGCGCTAGCATTAGCAATGTGTGTATGTCCAAAAGAAGGGACAGCATGAAATTAGCTGAAAATGGTTTCCATCAATCAACTACATCATGGGTAAGTCGTAACTGAGACATTATGTCCAAAATTCCGAACTATCCCTTTAAGGGTTGTTTCTCCTGACTCATTTCCCTATTGAACTGGAAAAATACGTTCTGTGGTTGCGTCCCTTCTTATGATCCAGTAACGTGCTGGCATTTGTTTGGTAGGGGAAATGTTAACAATGTATTTATATATTTTTTTTGTTTAATTGTAAGTGTTGGCAAGTGATGAAGATCTGGACAGGCCACTTCAAAAAGAAGGATGTTTATTTTTTGTGCAGAGGAGGTTGCAGCGCATGGCTATCTTAACTTGTCGTCCATGTTTGTTCTCCACATCGAATTTTCAGATGAGGCAGTGCAGGAGAGTTCTGTGTACACAGAAAGAGATTCCGGGGTTATCTTATTCTGCATCGAGCCGTGTGGTTATACGGCAGAGCCGCATTGAGCACCTGGGCCTGCATACGCAAACACAGAGCTTGTCTGGAATTGCCTTTAACAGCCAAGTGATTTTTTTGCACAAACTGACAACGGAGAGTGGCGAGCTGTCCCCCGCACTGAATCCACATTTAATCATTCATTTAATTTCCTGATCCTCAGTGGCATTAATGAAAGGCTCTGTGGTGATTTTGCTAAAAAAAAAAAAAAAATCCAATGAAAATGGTTATGAATTCAGGGCTACTAGGAAAGAAGTGGAAAATTGGCAAGACCTAGCATTTGTTTTCATTATTTAAGATAACAATATGTGTCTGTTTTTTTAGTACAATTAATGTGTACATTGCAAAGTAGCCTAATGGTCAAATGTTGTTCCAGGTACAGTTTATTGATTCGGTGTGATTGCAGGTGTCGTCAGACAGCGAGAAGAGGGGTAGTGGAAAGTGGAAAGGCAGGCTGGTTAGAGGAGAGGAAGAGCGTTACCATCACAGTCTTAGGCAGGAGGGTTAGAGGAGATGAGGGTTACCATCACAGTCTTAGGCAGGAGGGTTAGTTGTCTGTGTTTCAGTAGCACTTGACTCAAGCTGTAATGATCACCAATTAGGATGAGAGAGAAAGGGAGAGGGAGAGAGAGTGAGAGAGGCTGTATTTGAAGAAGACGAAGATGAAGAAGATGAAGGAGGAAAGAGGAAAAAGGAAAAATAGTCTTGCTTCTGGTTCTCTCAGTAATCAGTTCTGGAGCTATTAGGCAGGAGGAAAGCTTCTGACCCTTAGACCTGCATTTTTATTGTTGTTTTATTGCCCCTGGAAAGACAATAAACACTGCCCCTCAGCCAGCACATTTTAAGGGATAGCCCACTGTCTAAAACAAGGGGTTCGCCACAGGCACCAGCCGCCATCACGAGGATGACGCGCAATCAATTTCAGAACCCATCATCACCCACTAATGTAAATGCCAGCCCAGAGCTCTTTTGGGATTTCTGTGATTTTGAATACACAGAGAAAATGTAAAAGAGTCGTCAGATTTTACTTTTTACCCTTTATTCCTTCCATATCAGGTATAGCAAACTTCAGATGCCTTAGCTTTAAAGAGAGCAAATGCAGGGGAGTTATTTTTTTTTTTAACTGTTGGGAGAATCCTTCCAGAGTTTCAAAGACTTGATTCCTTCACTTGGGAAACAGGCAGCGATTTTTTAAAAGTGTCTTTTGGACTAGATGTCTCTGATGGTCTGTTTTAATGGGTAGCAGAGCAAAGTAAAATGCATTATTTGAAGATGAATGATAAAATGCCTCTTCTTCTCTGTGTGGGAGTTATTTTTTTGTCGTAGGTATGCATTCAGGTTTTGTAAAGACTACCGCATCATACATCATTTCTGAGTTGAAGTGATTTGTTGAAAGGTTAACAGGGGGTAAGAATAATTGTTTTGGGTACAGCTTAAAGTACACTTTATGATGTTTGACATTGAATGTCTTTCTTTTGTGTTACAAGATGCCTGTTATATTCACATTTTTCTCAAGCAGTTTCAAAAATCGTATCTTGGTTTAATGGTCTTTTTAAGAATGTTGTTTTGGATATTGGGCTGTTCTCTGAAAAGCAGGTCTGAATGAGCAGGTCTGAGTGAGCATTTCCCCTCCTGGTCAGAAATGTTTCGGACTCAATGTTTTCCTTTTGTTGGATCAACATGTGATCGCAGCTAGAGCTGCTGTGTCATGCAAGTACAAGGATATCAGAGCCCAGTCTAATCAAACAACTTTAAAACTTCACATTTGGTACCCTTGTTGCTTGAAAAAATGCTCCAGAATAGAACAATTTTTTTCCATAATTCATTATATAAGTTGTTTCCATGGTTGAAAACTGCATTTGTCGGTATATAACCTAGTTCATAAATAATCACATGTATATAATTATACTGTGGAGTATCGTGTTGAGTGCTGTTAAAGAAGCCATCTATAGAGTCCACTGTACCATTTTAGCATTAGAGGGATGACACGGTAGTTTCCCCCTAAGTTTGGTTTTGGTTGCAACTTACATGTTAAAACCCAAATTTCGCCCATCGATATTTCAGTCGTTTTAGCACCAATTGCCAAGCCACTTGACAGCCAATTCCAGCTACCACCAACAAAATGATTGGTCAACAGCAGTGGCGATCTGCCCATTCAAAGTGAGGGGGCACTTGCTTTTCACTTCTGTTACAGAGTGACCTGCTCGCATCTTAAAAATAAGATTTTTTGGTTGATGGAATGTTTTTTTATTATTTAGCATTTGTAGCTATAATTAGATTTTTTTTTGCAGGGGTTTGGGGGAAGTAGAATAGGCAGGGAGCTCAAGTTTTTCAAAAGGGCTTCCATTTCATTTTTGTTCATCCATTTTGAGATAGCTTGCATTGAATATTTTGATATAGCTTGCAACAATAACTTTTTCACAATCAATATACTAGGTTATGTTAAGGTATGGGAAGACACAAATAGATTTTGATAAACCAACACAACTATGTGGCAGATTTTCATAAATGTGTCGAAATTAGTAGTTCTGTGCAAACTGAGTAGTGTTTACTTTAAAGGGGCTTTTGTTCAATGTAAACATATGGTTGCTAAGGCATTTTGATTGGAACTGGTAAAAATCTCTGCCTGAATTTTGGAGGTTGTTGGCTTGTATTTCCATGCTTTGCAAACTGCACAAATTATGACCTTAAATTGTGAACTTTGATAAATTATATTGTCTCAACAGCATACCTCATTTTTCAGAGCTGGTCCCATATTGATTAAGAGCACTTTGCTTTGATTCTTCTGCCCCTTGTCTCATCAATTTGAAGGGGAAAAATGCATTTGTAAACACATTTCATTAATTTGATTGTATGACCATTCAAGCATTTCCTTGATTCAGCTTACACAGTCCTTACAGTTATATAACTGCACAATCTATCACAGGAGTGCACCCAAAGTTCTTATTTTCAATAATTTGATGTTAGATAATCTCAGTGGCCTGATTTTGTAAAAATGTAATTCCCTTCCTTTTCCATGATTTACAATTTGGACCAATAATCATTTGTCTTAAGATGATACTTTATTGTTATAAATATCTGACTCTGCCAATTTACAAATCCATAACTTAAGTAGTGCCTCGTAAGTTTGCAATGGAGAAGGCTGAATATCTTTCCAGAATTACTTCTATACTTGAGCGCACTACAGTTGCACTGGTCGTCTTGTCTGTTGGTGCGGTTTGTGTCATGCTACGTTAGGCCAATTTCAACCTGACCAGGGCAGAATCCATCAGTAGCTTTAAATTGCACCGGATTCAACTCCATGCAGCAATTGTGACTGTTGTTACAGAAGTGTTGCAGGTAAAATGTGGTTGTGGGGAGCAGCAAACAGAAGAGAATCTTTCCCACAGTCTGTTTTTATTCATTCATCAGATCAACTGCTTTTCTGCATTCCACCTTAACAATCTGTGGATTCCATTAATAATAACTGTGGAGGTTGAATTTATTATTATTATTATTATTATTATTATTATTATTATTGTTTAACCCGCACAAACGTGAATGTGGTCTTCAGCATGAGGGAGAGAGGGCCCAGTCTGTGGGGGAAAAAATTAAAATGTTAGAAGTACCTCTTATTGCTGATTTTTGTCATTGTTGATTGACTTTGGCAATGTGTGGTGATGCAAGTAAAGCATATTAGAGAGAGAGAGAGAGACAGAGAACGATAGCGAATTGAAGAGAGTCAGGCAGCTTGTGAAAGCTGGTCTTGGCAGCTGATGTTGCATTTTTAAAATGGGGCGCGCCATGCTGTTGCAGGGAGTGGGGAAGGAGGAGGGGCCACTTCCATGGAAACATCATATGATTGATAGTCATTTGTTTTGCCCTTTTAATATAACATAAACTATTCGGCAATTCATCAAAACTGTTAAAGCAGTTCCTAGCTGTCTATGCAAAGCACACACAAAATAATTAATTTACCCTGAACCCATGAACTGCTAGGCTAATATAAAATATTCATGCGGGTTCAGCTGCAACTCTAAATGATATGCCCATTGGCATACTGTTAAAATGTGCTCTACACTGAGGAGAGAAATGTCACCCAATGAATAAATGAAAGCAGGGTGGTTGTATATTTTGCTGCTGCTGTAAATATGGCTGTCAGTAGATATAGACAGTTCTAATAGATCTCGGTTTTAATCAATATCATGTCCAAATCACTTGCATATATCGAGCTGCATAAACTGTGTGTGGTATCCGTAGCTCAGGATGGATGTTGTCAAACTGGTGGAAAGAAGCCCAATTTAAATTAATTGGGATGTATTGATGCCCCACCAAAGGCATAGTATAGCTCCCATGTACGTATGTAATTAATGCACATAGAACACGCGTGTCTGGAGGGATCTCAGCGGATTGTACAATGCGCTGCCCGTCGCTCATCGCCACGAGTGAGACCTTGTAACAAACTTCAGGCTGAAATTAATTTCTGCAGCTTTTGTTAGCAGACTGTCACAAGGAGTATCGCTTAATGAAGCTAAATGGGTTCCAAGGGGCCGTTTCCACGTCGCCGGTATTCCTCACCGTACATTAAACAGACAGGCTGCCGCACCTTAACTCTTTGCACTCAGAGTGTCACAGTGAGCGAAAGGTAGTGGGGAGCAGTGTTTGAACAGCAGTGGGTGAATGGCTGTGTTTGATCAGTGACAGAGAACAGTGGGTGAATGGCTGTGGGGAGCAGTATCTGTTGAACGTGCGATCAGTGACAGAGAACAGTGGGTGAATGGCTGTGGGGAGCAGTATCTGTTGAACGTGTGATCACGCAGGAAATTGGCAGCACACCTAGGCGATGCGACTGTGAACATGTTAGTTTCTTTTGGAAATAAAATGCAAAAAATATGCTTTGGATCTTGAAATATTTTCACATAGCAGAAATGGCCTTTTTTCTATTTATGTTTATTACGTCCAGTGATTGTTACCACATCAACATTTTTTTTTTATAGCATCAGGTTCATTTTACAAATAAGCATATATCAAGAAGGATATACGTATAATTTTCACAGTGCATTTTTTGTTTGCTCCTGTTACCGACTGTCGGTCACCGTCTTTGTTTCAGCTTGTCTCAGTCTCACATTCAACTGCTTTAACAAAGGGTTTGGTGCTGCAGTCTGTTTGCCATTGCAGAGTATTCAGTGCATCACACTTTTTTTGTGTGTACACACAAATAAGCTCACACCGGTCATCATGCAGTACCACTGAGTATGTACAGTTTGTCTCAGAGGTATGCCTTTATTTAACCAGGCATGCCAACTGAGAACTCAGATCCCATTTTCTGTGATGCTCACACACGCACACACACGAATGCACGCACATACACACATGCATGCTTGGTTCTCCAGAACTTTCTGTGGAGCAGCGAAAGCAAAAGACACAATAAACCCCACCTGCTTTGCACCCCACACATGCACTCTCTCTGTGGATCTCACCCCACACGTGCACTCTCTCTGTGGATCTCACCCCACACCCACACACTCCCCCTGTGGATCTCACCCCACACCCACACACTCCTCCTGTGGATCTCACCCCACACCCACACACTCCCCCTATGGGATCTCACCCCACACCCACACACTCCCCCTGTGGGATCTCACCCCACACCCACACACTCCCCCTGTGGATCTCACCCCACACCCACACACTCCCTCTGTGGATCTCACCCCACACCCACACACTCCCCCTGTGGATCTCACCCCACACCCACACACTCCTCCTGTGGATCTCACCCCACACCCACACACTCCCCCTATGGGATCTCACCCCACACCCACACACTCCCCCTGTGGGATCTCACCCCACACCCGCACACTCCCCCTGTGGATCTCACCCCACACCCACACACTCCCTCTGTGGATCTCACCCCACACCCACACACTCCCTCTGTGGATCTCACCCCACACCCACACACTCCCTCTGTGGATCTCACCCCACACCCACACACTCCCTCTGTGGATCTCACCCCACACTCATACAATATCTCTATGGACCCCACACATTAACCTGGTGAATGGAGCCAGGCTGCCTTTCCCATTGCAAAGCCCACCACTCTCCTTCTAAGCCTGCACAAGGAGGGCCAAGAGGGTTAAACCTGTATTTCATTCAACTAATTTAAAGTTCCACTCTACCATACGATGTGGATAAAAGCCATTGGTGCCTATTTTCCAGGCAGAAGCCCCTGTCCAGGGTACATTTTCTATGTGTTTAAGGTGCTGTGTATTTACAGAAACAACTGAGGTTAAAGGTGAAGGTACTGTAACCATAAACCTAACCATGTGAGGTATCATCGGTTATAACCTGAACAACTTTTTGAGGCGGCCTGACTGTATGTCACAGTGCACATGTGGTGCTCATATATTGAGGAAGGTATATTTTAAGTGTTTTTTTAAGTGTTTTAACTTTGATTATCCAATGAAAGAAAATCAAGTGAGATTTTTTTTTCTCCCTCAGTTGACAAGCCAGCTCAGAAATCTCAACCATTGTCTTATTGAACTTGAGTAATTTTTTTGAATGTTTACATGGCAGTTTATTTCACAGTAATGTCATTTCACAAGACATACAATGCAGGATGTGAAATATTCAGTAATATAACAATGGAAGAGCTGAACTTGGCGGGGTAATGCATTCATTGATTCTAATCACTAATTAAAATTAAGATCGCTTAATGAGCTTGCATTTTGCACTGTTGTGGTTAACAGAAGCCTGTTATTCGAGAGCTGTTGAGCATTTGGAGCTAAATGACAATGATGTCTGTGATTAGCAATGCTTTCTTTAGCCATTGTTTGTTCCTTGGCCTCCCTCTACATCTTTTTTTTTAATTGAGTGTAATGTAATGAATGGCGAAATGGATTAAGATTTGGCTGAAAAGAAACACAGCCAACCGTACCTAATAGCGAAAGAATTTAGAGGGCTAAAACCAAACGAGTCGACAGTCTTCTCTTACAGCTGTCTGGTACGTTTATGGGACATGCACAAGGAGAAAAGCATTTCCGCAAAGGGATGTCAGGTTTCCCCTACTCATCCATTATGGTCTTATACAGTTCACACTAGTTTCACCCATTGCTGTTTAGACATTTAGAAGTTAGAAGCTTAGATCTTTTTTTTAAGTTACAAAACTGTCAATCACATTTCATAAAGTGAAAAAGCTTTTATGCCAAATTACAGTTTAATGTGACAAGTACCTTGATGTATGTCAGTCATCTGAACAAAATTATTGTGCAGATATGTATTCATGATTTATAAAGATGTAATGAATTGGTAATTAAGTAATTATTCATGCTTCATAAAAATTTCAGTATATATATATATATATATATATATATATATAATTGCATAATCATATAATGGAGGGGTACATGCAATGTTCTAATTCTACATGCATAATGTAATTACTAATATAACATCTAAAAAATCTGGGTCATTCAAAGGACTATAATTTCTTCCTGTAAATCTCCATCATATTGCCGTTCACACTGCTGTCCGTGTGACCGCATGCAATTTTCACATCTTTCCCTTGAGCCATGCTGGCGTTGCAGTTGGTCTGCATTAAACATTAGGCTGAAGCCATGTACTATATATACTATTTACAAAATGGGGGATGCAGCTGAAGCAGAGGAAATGTTGATGTTGTACACTTTTTAAAGGTGAATGCACAATCACCGATAGGCAGTTATTTGTAGACTGTTATTTATAGTAAATTTGTTTTTTATTTTTTGATTTCCCAGTTAAATCCCATGAACCCATGAAATAAGTCCAAACTATTGTGCAACCCATAAGCTTCATAATATTCCTCCTCAATAGAGGCCTTCCACAGAGAAAGGCCATGGTATAAATTAAGTTTCATTATCTTTGTCTTCCAGGGGGCGATATGTTGTGTACAATAATGTAAAATCTAATAATACAGAGCTGGCTGAGCTTTGAAATTGCTTAGAGCACTGTGTGATTTTTATTTTCATTTTTTTATTTTTATAGTTTTCTTTTTTTTTCTTTTCTTTTTTTTGACTTTTCTTTTTTCTTTTGCTTGAGAATGCAGGAGAAAATGGGAAATTGCATGCATTGTGAGCCAATGCTGCCATGCCCGGACTGTCTAATTCTTCTACAGTCCGGGCACCGAGAATACTACATCCTGTCCTCCACTTTCCAAATTGCATGACAGTGCCACCACCGCCCCCCCCCTTCCCCCCTTGATAGATAGCTCTGCAATCATTTGTAATTACGTACATATCTTTTGGACAATAGATGGCGTGCACTGTATGCAGAGCGTGGATAGCCGTTAAAAAAAAAAACACTACTGTTTTTTTTTTGTTTTTTTGTCGTTGTCGTTTCATACTGCTGCTGTTGTCTTTTTTGTGTTGTTGTTTTTTTTGATCAAGGTGTAATTGAAATGATTTATCTTTGTTTAAAGCAAAGTGCATTTTGGGCATCAGTGCCAGATAGATGCCAGTAAGATGGAGTGCTTAAGGGAAAGCTGAGTTTAATCAACAAGAAAACAACTTTTTCAAAGGCCATTCAGGCAGCAATCAACCGAGATCAGCCTGAACGAGAGAGAACTCCTCGAGGGAGACAATCGCTCTCAACTGCTTCTGTGAATCTGATCACCAGAGCTTCATGGCGTTCCACGCAAGCTGCTTGTTTAGGCCACTGCACAGGCTAATCCGGTTACGCGTTTTGTCCTGAGATTAGTCAATCTGGGGGAATTTCAACGTTTTAAATAAACACAGCATTTTCATGTTTGGTGGTTGCTGAAATGACAAAATGTTTGCAGTGTACATGAAAATACAATTTCCCAGAGGTAATCATTGAAAAACATTGTGCACGAAGCTCATTTTTGTTAGCTTTAACAAAGGCTAGCGAAAATAAGCATCACCCATAAGTTTAATTTAGTAGTGCATTTAATTGACTCATATTGAATTTTTTCTACTTTTACTCATTGAAACAAAGTGCCGATAATAATTTTTGCCGAGGTACATGTCTGTGGAAAGAGAAATCCGAAGACTCATAAGCCAATTACATAAACCCATGTAAATTCCCCCACGTACAGCGTTTTGGTCCTTGTTTTCCAATCATCAATAGGCGTTTCCCTGAGCTTTCCAAAACAGTGCCACGGGCCTGTTTTGGCTTAATAATATCTGCTTGCGCAAGGATGGGTCTCCCTTAGTGATCCGACACTGTCTGAGTGAAGCACTGACTTCAAAAAGCATTGGGACCTACCAGAGCAAACGTGCCATTTTGTTTCTATTCCTGATGGTAACACTCAAATCCATCTGCCATTTATTGCTTTTCTGAAATGGGAAATGAACTTGCAAGGCTCACAAACGCATTAGAGGTTTGTAAAAGTCCCTAACCTCGTTATTAGCATCCCTAGATTTTTATTTATTTATTTATTTATTTATTGTAAGATCAATGGAATATCTCCGAAATGCTCCCTGCTGGGGTGTAATCGATTCAAACCCATTTGTACGTCGGTAGGCAAATATCGATGGTTCCTGGGGGGGTACTATGGGGGAGGGGGGGGGCATGGCTTTCCCTGCGTATCGTACGCGCCCCTTGCACAGCGTATTAAAGCCAACCTTGTAGAAGGTGAAGATACTGGAGGATCGTAGGTGAAGACACTGGAAGACCTGTGAGTGGAGCAGACATTCCTGTATCCCTGCAGGATTTCCACACTGATCCCCTCCCGCCGTTTATTCCTTCTGAGCCCCAGTGATCAGGCGCCCTGGCACGCCGTGCTACCGCCTCAGGATTTATCTACAGGACTGGGGGATATAATCATTTACAAGCCTCATTTGCTTCTGTTCCGTGAGTTTGAATTCTGTTCCACTGTTTCCTTGGAGCCTCTCAACCAGTTTTTTTTCTTTCTTTCTTTCTTTCTTTCTTCTAGGGCTCAGTGCACATGTGTGTGTGTGTGTGTGTGTGTGTGTGTGTGTGTACGCGGGGGGGGGCTTCTCCAGATTTCTCCCCCACCCACAACCTAGCTCTGGGTTTTGTTTTCATGTTTTTGCGACTCATAATGCTAATATATGTTTAATATGTGTTATATATATGTATACATACATGCATACATTTATTTTTCTCCAATTGGTTCTTTCAAACATTTGTTTCATATATCCGAATTACATGTCTTTTTATTCTTGGCTTTTTAAAACAACTTCCCTTTAGGCTGCACTTGAGCAAAAATACTTTTTATGTGCGACCCACGCTCAGATCCGAGAGCGAATGGTAGCTCAGCGTGACTGCTGTAACGAGAGGGGAAGCTTCCGGAAAAGCAGAACTCCTATAGACACATCGCTGGATTTGATTTCATGATTTGCTGTGGCCTTTTTTCATTACGGTACAGGCAGTCTTTGTTGACATAAAGGAGAGTGCTGGAGAAAAATGGCTCATATGAGACTCGCTGTGGTGTTTGTCGCCCCTTCTGCTTTTCATAAGAAAGATAATAATAAACAAGACCAAACAGCAAAGTAATATTGCATCCTTCTACTCATTCACCACAAACCACCTCTTTCAGTCCAGTCTATTTTTACATGCCAGTGGAATGGTGGACCTGGGTAAGGCTGCTTAAGGTCTACCAAGCTCTCACTCATACAAATAACCAAGTATGATTTGCATGAATGGACTGTAATCTCCATTAACAAACAAACAAAAAGCATCATGGTTATCTTCTTGTCCGTGAGCCAATACCGTGGCCCATGGACTGTAGCTCCAACTGTGTCGGTATTCAGGAAAGCCTGACTCCATTCGTTATCAAAGAGGGCTTCTCTTTCACAGTTTATTTGTTGCTTTTTTTTTCTTTTGTTATAATCAGGTAGTAGAGGGGTAGTAGAGTTTTTAAGGTGTGTATCTCTGGTCATTGTTGTTATTTCTGTAGGAAATCCTTAAAGTGCATTAAACCTTCAGTGCTGCATAAGTGTGGCCTATTCAGCATCAGCCTGAAGCTGCTTTCCTTGAGATGTAGACTTTATTCCTTACAAAACCACCAAAAGTTATTTGTTATGCTTAAAAAACATTTGCAGGTGCGTTTGTTTGTGTTCTTGATGTGGGAGCGATCACTTCTGGGACTTCTCAACTGTTTTCTTTGCCTCTCCTCATTCTTGTTTTTTACACAAAAACATGAGCTGTTGTGAATTAATTTTGTTTTCTGCTATTGATGCACAGTAGTGTGATTCTATCATGTAAATCACATTATGTAAATGCAAAATAGGTCAATAGGTTAATTCAATTGAAACATAAATCTTTTTTTTTTTTTTAACTATGCATTTTACAAATCCCCTGATTTACTTGCCAGTTGATGCAAAAATATACCAGTTCATATGTCCCTTTACCAGAAAAGTGCTCGGACGAGTGACCCACAACATTGTGAAAGCAGGGTCTTTCACATAGGTGTGGTTACTCAGTCACTTAAGATATTATAATCCCAGCAAGCTCATGGTTGTGTACAAAAAATGCTGGGCGTTTGCCTATCATGGCTACATGTCTAGAATATGAGGCCACAGTGACTTGAAACAAGGTACGATTTTGGGGAATGACTGACAGGACCTTCAGTGAAGAAGAGACATTGGCATGGAAGTCTGAGGGAAAGACATCGTCAACAAATGGCATCTGTGGGAGGAAGCGCATACTCCTGGATCGTGATATCCGTACATTACTTTGAGATGCAAAGATAAGCAGGCAGGCAGTTTCATGAAGATCACTCATTCAAGAACTCAACAAGGCAGAATACCATAGAGTGCACAAACCACTGCTTGCACCTAGCAGGGCACGTTTGTGAGCACGATGGATCAAAAACCATGGGCAACGGACTACTATGCAGTGGAGAAACGTGAGTCCATCACCATGCTCCACAAACGGGTGGGTGCACATGGTGAACGCTTGGTTCTTGGACAGTGATGGGTTCTAGCAGTTATGTAAAGCCCTTAGAAGTCAAGGTCAATGCAGTGAGTACTTGTGACTTGTGAATAATCCCATGTTGCACAATGTTTCTTTTTTTCTTTACCCCCCCCCCTGCCGGAAGTGGAGTCTTCCAGGGTGACGGTACCTTCCAGGGTGACAGAGCATGTGCAGTCACCCAGTGGTTTCATGAGCTTGACAACAATGTTATCCACATGCCGTGGCCTTATCAGTCACCAGATCTGAAGCCATTCAACCATTTATGGGAGATTCTGGGATGACATTACATTACATTACATTTATTTAGCAGACGCTTTTATCCAAAGCGACGTACAGTAAGTGCGTACAGAGACATCATCATCATTACAGAACAGACAAGGCAAGGCACATCCTTTGCATAATGTAGCAGCTATCCCTAGCAATGAACGTTGACTGTAGTTCACAGTAAGCTGTGGGCAAATCAGCAACACCACACTTTCATTCCAAATACTATTATAAACTATACTATTATAAACCATTCCAAATACTATTATAAACTATGCTATTATAAACCATTCAAAATACTATTATAAACTATACTATTATAAATCATTCCAAATACCATTATAAACTGCTATTATAAGCCATTCCAAATACTATTATAAACTATAATAAACAGACAGGAAAACACAGGGAACAGGGAACTGATATTCCTAGGTGAGGATATCAGTCAAGGTGGAGTCTGAAGAGGTGTGTCTTCAGGCCTCGACGGAATGCAGGCAGGGTTGGAGTAGAACGTAGGGGAATGGGAAGTTCATTCCACCACTGAGGTGTTAATGTGGAAAAACTCCGCAGTCGGGACAAGCGAGAGCCTTTGACACGGAGGGGGGGAAGTGCCAGTCGCCCTGCTGTAGAAGAGCGAAGTGGTCGAGCAGGAACATAGTTCTGGATTAAGTCCTGCAGGTAGGCGGGGCCTGTCCTATTTGCTGCAGTGTAGGCCAGGGTCAGAACTTTGAACCTGATCCTGGCTGCAACTGGCAGCCAGTGGAGAGACCTCAGCAGGGGGGTTACGTGGGAAAATTTCGGGAGGTTGAACACAAGCCGGGCAGCTGCATTCTGGATGAGTTGAAGAGGCAGAATGGCGCAGGCCGGTAGGCTTGCGAGCAGGGAGTTGCAGTAGTCCAGGCGTGAGGTGACCATGGTCTGGACAAGAAGCTGGGTGGAGTAGGTGGTCAGGTACGGTCGAATCCTCCTGATGTTGTACAGGAGGAACCTGCAGGACCGTGCCGTCGCCCTGATGTGCTCTTTGAAGTCCAGCCGGTCGTCCAGGACCACCCCCAGGTTCCTTGCAGAGCGGGAGGCAGCCACCACGGTCCCATCAACGGTGATGGAGAGGTCATGTAGTGGGGAGGTCTTGTACGGCATGAAGAGGAGCTCTGTCTTGTCAAGGTTGAGCTTCAGGTGATGGGTAGCCATCCACTCAGAGATGTCAGTCAGACAAGCAGATATCCTCTCCTTAACCTGTGGGGTAGAGGGAGGGAAAGAGAGGAAGAGTTGAGTATCGTCAGCATAGCTATGGTATGAGAAGCCATGTGAATGGATTACTGAGCCAAGAGACTTAGTATACATAGAGAACAGCAGAGGACCCAGTACAGATCCCTGCGGGACTCCTGTAGACAGGGGACGGGGAGCAGAGACGGAACCCTTCCAGGAGACTTGGTAGGATCTATCAGTGAGGTACGATACAAACCAAGAGAGGGCAGTTCCAGAAATGCCCATCTCAGCGAGTGTGGAGATCAGGAGTTTGTGGTTGACCGTGTCGAATGCCGCAGACAGGTCAAGGAGAATCAGAACAGAGGAGAGGGAGGAGGCTCTAGCAGTGGCGAGTGCCTCAGTCACAGCCAGGAGAGCAGTTTCGGTGGAATGGCCGGTTCTGAAGCCAGACTGATGCGGGTCAAGCAGGTTGTTCTGGTGGAGAAAAACAGACAGTTGGTTAAGGACAGCACGTTCAAGTGTTTTGGACAGGAAGGGCAAGAGAGATACAGGACGGTAGTTCCTGACATCAGCGGGATCTAAGCTAGGTTTTTTAAGGAGTGGGGTTACACGGGCAGTTTTAAAGGCAGCAGGAACATGGCCACAGATTAGGGAGGTGTTAATAACAGAGGACAGATATGGAAGGAGCTCAGCAGATATAGACTGGAGGACTGCTGAAGGTATGGGGTCTAGTGGACAGGTGGTTGCGCGCTGGCGCGTCACCAGCTCGAGCACATCGGAGTCCTTCAGAGTCTTGAAGGACGACAGTGTAGCGATGGGTTCAGTATGGGGGATGTGGGGTGTCACCGGATGCGTGAAGGAGTTCCGGATCGCAGCCACCTTCCCCTCAAAGTGGGTCAGGAAGTCATCTGCAGAGAGGGAGGAGGGTGAAGGGGGTGGAGGGGGGGTGAGCAGGGAGGAGAAGGTGGAAAAGAGTTTACGTGGGTTAGATAGACATGTATCAATTTTCGACTGGAAAAATTAAGTTTTAGCTGATGTAGTTGCAGCTGTGAAGGCTGCCAGCAGAGTGTGGTAGGAGGCCAGGTCATCTGGGGATCTGGATTTCCTCCACTTTCTCTCAGCGGCTCGTAGCATGGTTCTGCTGGATCTGAGAGAATCCGTCAGCCACGGGGAAGGGGGTGATAGTCGGGCTGGTTTGGAGACAAGAGGGCATAGTTTGTTGAGAGACTGAGAGAGGCATGAGTTAAACACAGAGGTGGCGACATCAATGGGCATTTTGGCAAAGGTAGCAGGAGGAGGAAGTGCAGAGAGAGCAGAAGTAGTGAGAGAGGTGTGAGAGAGGGTGCGGAGATTTCTCCTGAACATAACAGCGGGTGGGTTGTTAGCGGATTTGAGGGAGAGTGGGCAGGAGAGAGAAAATGAGATAAAGAAATGGTCCGATACGTGGAGGGGGGTCACCGTGAGTTCAGATGTGGCGCAACTCCTGGTGAGTACAAGGTCCAGTTGGTTACCACCATTGTGGGTGGCAGGTGATGGGGACTGAGTGAGGGCAAAGGACTGGAGGAGTGAGGTGACACTGGATAGCTGGGCGCTGTCTGGTTGGAGGTTGAAGTCTCCCAGTAGGATTACTGGGGTACCATCCTCAGGGAAGGAGCTCAGGAGTGTGTCCAGTTCATCCAGGAAAGCGCCGAGCGGACCTGGGGGGCGATAGAGAACAACAATGTTAAGTGCAGATGGGTGAGTTACAGTGACTGCATGAAACTCAAAGGAGGAGATATTCAGGCAGGGTACAGTGGGAATAGAGAATTTCCAGGACGTGGAAATGAGCAAACCAGTACCCCCGCCTCTGCCTGAGGCCCTGGGGGTGTGGGAGAAGGAGTAGCCAGCAGACAGAGCAGCTGGAGTGGCTGTGTTATCTGGAGTGATCCAGGTCTCAGTGAGAGCCAGGAAGTGGAGGGACTTCAACTTGGCATATGCAGTGATGAAGTCAGCTTTCTGGACGGCTGACCGGCAGTTCCATAGTCCACCCACCACTGAGAGTTCCTTATGAGAGGACAGCGGTGGGTAGACCAGGTTAGCCGGACAGCATCTGCGGTGGTTGGGCCTCCAGGAGCGAGGCATGGAGCACAGAGGAATGGGGGTTAGACACATGGTAGGGGGTGAGAAGACAGGTTAGGTGGGAGAGGATCATTACAAACTGTTCAAATTACCGACGAGGCTGCCGTCTTCACGGCAGCCTCTACTTTAACTTATAGAGTTGGCTAATTTCTCGATTGCACTCAGCTGCTTGCAGGGCTAATTCACTCAGGTGAATCTATTTGCGATTAGCAACACAAAACACTAGCAATTTACTAGACCTAGGAACACAAAGCAAGTAAACAAGTGGTCGGTAATGCTGCAATTTACATTAACTAAACCGTGACTACACTACAAACGGTTCAATCAGCTAACGCACAGCTGAACCAAATGAAAAAGACGATACTTAATCCTATCCGACGGTAGATTGAAGACTGAGAGTTTTTCCACATGCATCAACACGGCATGAGTTAATTGACTTCCTCGTGGAGGAATGATGCCTGTAATGTATCTAATGTCCACTACTAGTAGTAGTAGTAGTATTGCTGGCTGTTTTGGCTAAATAATTCCGTAATCGTTGTTACGACAAAAGCTATTTAAGGTCACTTGATCCCTTTGCTGTAGCCAAAATAATTTCAAGTAAAGTTACAGCCCCGTCTCAGGTGGCACCGGGGGCTAGAGACGGCCAGCTTGTTTTTTGTGTGCCTTAACTCACTCATTTATTAGCCAGAGAGATGGAGGCGCAGAGCTGCAGATGTTTCCATCAGGGGGAGGGATCTGTATTTCGCTGGCATCCAAAGACTGATTGATAGCTGTGATTTCCTGTAGAAAGGTGGGGTGGGTGGGTTAAGAGGTGGGGTAGGGCGGGGGTGAAAGAGGAAATGGAGAAAATGGCTGCTGAAGATTAGAAACACCCATGCTGATTAGAACTGTAAGGGGAAACAAAAATGCCTCTCTTCCTTTCCCTCTCTCTCATTTTCCTGTCTTTTCATGATCTGCAGTATAGGCAGCAGGTGTCTGTGACAGGTGTCTGATTGAGCCTGAACAAAAAATACATTAAAATAGGAAACAAATTGATGCATTTTGGTGGTTTTTTTTAGTTTTTTTTTGCCGTTTTTTTTTTTTTTTTTTCTTTTTCCCCGCGTGATTGGTGTCAAGCCTGATGGATGTTATCGCCCGGGAATCCGATCGGCGGGTTTGGGCGCCCGAACGGCACAGGTGCAGCTGAGAGCCGGAGTTAAAAAGCCCAGCGGATCCGCATCATCACGCCTCCCATTCGCTGCCACAATGCAACGGATTGCCCGATCTGCGCAAATTACCGCGCTGCCGCGAACGCTTCCATTTTGCTGATGGATAAATTGCATACTCCTTTTTTTCTTTTTTTTTTGCTTTTGTATCCTCTGGAAATGTTGTTCGTTCATTCACATAATATAATTTTATACCACGTTTCCTCGCGATATCCTTTGAACTGGAAAAGTGCCGTAGATGGATATACCTTTTATGTGGCTATTTGTTATTTATTAATCCAAGTAATTTCGTAAACACACGGAAAGCATCAACCCAAATGCGTAGATCTTGTTTCAATTCTTGAGTTGAATGTGATCCGGGAACATATCACCTCACCGGAATTGAACCCCACCCCCCAGTAATATTGAGTATCGAGGTTTTGGTGTTAGGCTGGTGCTTGCGTCGTATCAAGGTGCATGGTTTCTCAGTGAGTGTTTTTTTTTTTTTTATGAGAAGCCGCTTGCAAAACCATTCCAAGGCAGAAACAATGCCTGTGCCTTGAGTTTTTTAATGGAAGGCATCGTGCCAGAAGGTGTCATAATTGAATTTCCTTTGAGTTATTGAATACAAGAAGTGGCTGTCACAGAGACGTCTACCACCTCCCCCCCCCCCCCCCCCCACCCTCCGACCCCCTTCAGTTGAGCTTGAGAAGCTGTGGAGATGACAGCCTCTCCAAGTCTCCCAAGCTCAACATCCTAATTATAGTCTTCTCCTTTTTATGCCCCAGTGACATGCTCTCCCAAGCTCTACCATGTTCTTTCACTACTTCCTTGAAGGAGAACCCAGACAATGCCCCCCCCACAGTAGAAAAGAACGGAAACATGAAATGGCATTAATAACAGGCGATTAAAATGAATTAGTGATGAAATCTTGCGGTGAGGTCCAATAGTGTTTAGGCTCAATCTGTGAATTTAATGGCAAGCAGTGGGGGGGGGGAGGCTGTGGGGGGAGCGGGGGGATCAGAATGACCTTTTTGGGCGACGGCAGCCCTGCTGTGTATTAGACGAGACGCTGCGTCTGCTTTCTTACCCCATTGACACGGCCACAATGAGAGCTGTCTGACATTATCTTCAGCGACTGCAGAGACACGCTTTAATAGGAATGAAGATTTTATTTTTTTTTCTTCCCCTCTCTCCGTATTGAAAGGGGAGAACCGTGGCCGCGGCAGGGAAGTCGGTGTTGAAAAGACGGACGTCTTTCAAAGGACGAAGAGGTGAGGCGATCGCCGCTCGCGCGATGCTCGACACCGGCGAGGTTGACGCATTGAGAGGTCATTGGGTATCCTTTAGCGCAGATCCTCCTCCTGATCAGCGGAAAACCCCAGGCCTATGAGCCGATGCTGGAATGCAAGCGAACCGCACGATTTCTAGTCCTCGTGTGAAGTGGGGAAAATCCATCGGTACGTATGTGCCATTTTTCCACCCACTGAAACCCAGCGGTCCGCATTAATTCTGCAGCGTGTGCGTGCGGATGGCTTTTGCGCTGACCTTTGCTCTTAATTGCTTGGTTTGTCCAACCATTATTCAGGTTTACTTGTTTTTTTCTTTTTGTCTTTTCATAAATGCTGTGAAAATCAGAGCATTGTACCTGTGCCATATGCACAAGAAGTCCTTTACTGCTGTGCAGTAGTGTGGGGATTGGGGTAAATGCACACGGTCAATTGCAAAATAAGCTCAACAGAAGCTAAAAACCGAAATGCACACTGCCACCCTGGAATCGGCAGCTAATGCAAACCTTTCTCCAAAGCTTTCCAGAATCCCAATTTTTTTTTAAAATTACTATTAATTGTCACAAAGTAAAATCTTAATACCCTGTGTAAGTAGCCTTAGATCTGAAGCTGTTTGTTTTTAATATTGACTTCTCTCGCCCGCTCTCTCTAATCTGTTTTCAGATGATACCCATACTTGCTCAGTTGAGACATCGCTGTTGTTCTTTTCTTTTCCCCGCCTACCCGCCAGCTTTTGATCTTGCGGTTTTGTCTGCCGAAATATGACAGGCCGTCGAAACCGGATTGAGTGTTAAATTGAAATATTCCAATGTTAATTCTCCCGAGTGACAGGTCCACATGCTGTTCATCTGGATAGCCTTGAACGGTGCATGCTGGGTATTTATTTATTTACTTTGGAAAACACCAAAGGAAGTCTGATTTTAACTTCTTAGCCAGCTACAGCAGAGAACTTTGTCTCTGAAATAAGCAATGTACAAATGGACAATGGACATCAATGTTATCTTCCGTCCTTGAATACCCACAATATAATATCTCTGTTTGAGATCTATGCCTGAAACCAAAAGTTGTAATAAGCCTTCATTCTGAATATTATTAATGAATATTATTAATGAAATATTCAACTCTCAAAAATGCCTTTGAGTCTAACATTTCAAAATGTATTACGCCAAAAAGAAATAATTTAGATTGATTTAAATGAAAGCTGCCCCCATACATCTGAATTCTTCATCCTTATAGTCCGTTCAGAGAGAGAAGTGTTCCATCTCTACTTATTTGGAGAAATTTGGAAAGGTAGTCTCTGTGGAGCTTTAAAATCTAGGGTATATGTTTAGCCCCATGAGCAGGGGCCTGGAAGGTAGACGCTTGCGCCGTGATGTATAGTGTTTCCTGTTTGAGCGGCTAGCCTATTTTCATCCCACGGTGACTGGCTCCAGGAAGCAGGGACCTCTGGGAAGGTACTGTATCGTCCCCCTCAGACTTCTTCAAGGATAGAGCTACACGAACGGTCTTCGGGGGTTCATTCAAAGGACATTTAGATTTTTATCAGTGACATGAAGGTCAGAAGACTGTGATTGGTTCTGTCGCGTCGGGTTTTATGTTTTCCTCACTTCCTTAAGGAAATGTGTTGAAGGGTAGCTGTGTTGAAGGGACCTCAGTTGTCACTGGGAAGGGAAGTTATTTTACCTTCTAGAATTCTGTGTATTGTTGTTTCGCATCTTTTGTATCTCTCGCTGCTTCAATGACACAGACGTCAGCTCAAAGCAGGAAAAAATATTTTTTTATACATTTTTTTTTAAATGCGGTTTTTATGCCGCACGGATACGGTGGAGTTATGGTGAATAATTGTCCTTGTACGACACTGACAACAAAAACCTCAGGCTAATTTCTCCGAAAAGCGAACGGTTATCCATTCCGCGGCTCTGACTCCAGGGGTAAATAAGATGTCTGTTCTGCTTCGTCTTCATAAGCTGTTGGGATTTCTCTCAACAAAAACAAAAAAAAAAGATAAATAAAAAATCACAACATTTAAATAGAGGTTTATGAAAATGAAAGTGAACAACTCTTGACATTTGTTTGCAGATTGACCAGGTCCTTGCCTAAAATTTGATCTTAGAGTCCAATAGACTCATCTTAAAAAATGAGTGCCAATAGAGGATTTATTTCTGCCCTATAAACCGTGTAGTTCATTTTGAGGTCATCTCCTGAACGTTGCTGCATCCACTGTTGATTTTGCCATATTGTTCAATGCCTATATTTTGGCAAACCCAGAAAGGTAATAAGCATAATCAGTATGTTTTTTGTTTTGTCTTTTTAAATCTTATTTTACATTATTCATTCTTGTGTTGGCGTTTTATTTATAATTTAATGAATTATGGATGCATTAAAAAAAATTTCAAAGCACCCCTGTACAGCTGCATCAGCCCTATACTGGCACACGCAGAGCTGGTGGAGGAGGGATATTTGGCTGTTTATCCTACTGTACATGAATCTATACTTCTGTCTGAACGCTTCACTTGTTCCCACCCATGTGTTCTCCCCAGATTTAATTACATGCCTTATGGACACATAAGAAAGAAAATAGAAAATAAAATGTTTCAGATACGACAGAGGGGTGGAGGTGGAGGTATGGCCGGTCCAGATGCGCGTTTGTGTTGTGAGAGTCAGTTCACTGGAGTGTTACCGCGATGGTACTCTGGTGTATAATGATCTGTGATGACCTCCCAAACAAGGGGATGAGGCAGTGAGCTTCACCAGCTGATGTAATAGGCCCTGACTCGGGCTCTCGCCAAAGCTTGTCAGCTGACACTGGGACATTTAAAAAAAATCTAAAATAAATAACAGAATGGGGGTTCCTGGAAGTGCTGGAAGTGCCCCATCCTGCCATTATCCTGCCATTAACACCTCTTCCCTGCACCTGCTTGCCTCTTCCCCCACTGATCACTGATACAGGTTACCATGTAGCACACTTCCACATCCTGGAAATTATGCACACATGTTTGGGGCCAGGTGATCACTCAGGAATAATTCCTTATTTGAATTTATTTATTTATTTTTTATGTATTTATTTGCAGCTAATCTGCCTAGCTAATAATTGGATGCTATTTTTCTAAAAAGTTTCCTTTTATTGGTTGTTTATCCACTAAGCTCCTTTTTTTAGGGCTAGAATTTAACAACATGGGGGTTGGGGAGTGGGTGTTGTGGGCTGTGGGGGGGGGTTAAGTCTGTCCAGTTGTCCCCATATGCCAAACATTGTATTTGAAGTTGCACACAGTAGTTTATATACTATAACCCTATGACATTGTGACATTATCTGCAGTTTTTCAGCTGACATTCCCCAAAGCAGAAAAGGGGCTTTAGCCAGAAAGGGATTTGCAGTAGTAGTAGACAGTTTAGTAGCAATACATTCTTTTTTACAAGAGGGTTTCCCAGTCATGGTCCAGGGGACCCTTGTGTGTGCCGCATATTTTTCCCATCCAGTCTCATTATTAATTAAATTAATTGAGAACATTGTCACATTCTTCTGTTTTATTGAATTGTATTTTATTTTCCACAAAACAGACATGTATTAGCATGTAAGACCTAATTGTGATTTTGCATGTCAATCAGATGAGCAATCAGTCAGTTAATCAGATGATCAGCCAATCAGGTGTGTCATACAGCCCTTTTTGTGCACTATATCTCGATTAGTGGCTTATTTGATTATTGGAATGTTTTTTTGTTAGCTGGAACAAAACCATTGCTTGTATTGAGTTTTGAGTACTGTCTTACTCTGTCCAGTGTGTGCACAGGATTATCTATGTGATCTTTTATCTAAATTAGTCTGTGAAGTCACTCATTTGAGTGACTCAACAAGCTTGAATTCTGGATGCTTCTAGTGACATGAAAGCATGTGAAAGACAGAAATCTGTGAAAGACATGAATCAGATAAATATTCCACTTCTGCATCCAAACAGCAGGCCTTCACACAGCCAAAAATGTGCCTTCACAGACACAAAGAAGAGGCCTTCACAAACCAAAAACAACACACGTTCACGGACACAAAGAGCATGCCTTCACAAACCAAAAACAACAAACCTTCACACTGGAAGAAATGCATGAAATATTCCATTCTAATGAAGACCCGGGGGGGGGGGGGGGGGGTCCGAAGAAAAAAACAGCTGTATTGTTTAATAATTCAGACATTATTGGAACAAGCAGTTGGAACGAATAGTAAGAGAGCAAGTTAATAACCATTTTAGAGGTATGCATTTAACTCGGGAGCTTACACCACAGCATTACAGAACACATGCACTCTAAGCCAGGCAGAATAAAGTGTTTTGAAGTGGTAAATAAAAATGGCTCTCTTTTGTGGAAAGAATATCCCCTTTGCAAGACTGGGAAAGGCTCAGGGTTAAAAACACACAGCTTAGGACACAAGCATGCATCTGACGGTGGATGACAGTTACCTCCTCGGGGATTAAATCGTTCTTCATCAGATTTTAGCCCATGCATCCCATATGTTTTAGTCTACACAGCAGAAAGGCATAGGTGGTAAGCAGGGCCTAAGAGGTTCAGTTAGAAACAAACACAATATTCTAAGCTACTGGCAATCATGCCACTATGCCCAGTGCAGCCTCTCGTAAGTGGTCCATTACTTGTCTATCTTTTGTCAGTGGCCATATTTCTTGAGGAGTTTGTCTAAATTTAAATATTGCTATGAGAATATTGTCTTCCTCTCCACTGTGTGGATCACATGGGGGATGAATAATGTGCTGTCTAAGCATGGTTGATTAACACATTATTTATATGTATATTTTGTTTGTCACTTCAGAGGATTTGCTTAGATGGGCCCCAGTCACATTTCTAATAGCTCCTTCAGAATAGGCTTGCCTGGCAAGCCACTCATTGTCTGACTATGCCTGGGCCTGTTTGAAACATGTGTCCATTTATTTTATTTTTTTTGCAATGTTTATGGCCCCCACAGAGCAAATCTCTACCCAGTACCCACATTATAAATTGTTTTTTGAGCGTGGTAGTGTTCAAAATCATCGCCAGTTTGAATTATACTCCCGAGACAGTCACTTCCTTCAGTATTTGTCAGCCGCATGATGACAACATCGCCGTATATTGTCTTGGTTCAGAAAATGTCCTCATTAATGTACTGATCCTAGCCTGACATCATCTTCCGAAGACCCATAATGCTTCAAAAAGAATGTCTCTTGTCTGTCAGCGCTCATCGTGACTGCCTGCCTGGATGTCATTGCTTGTCACAGTACGATACTTGGGGGCCATTGTGTCTTCATTAGAGTCCTCAGCCATAAATGCCCTGGCTTGTTTTATATCCCAGCAGAAGAGATTCTCTTTAATACAACCCTCGGAAAAAAACCTGTGTGGAGCTCTCGATCAAAAATCCTCTTGATGGTCCTGAGAAAATGACAGACCGTCCGTGATCGATAGACTCTCTGTCTCTGGAGGGCCATAGTGCCAATTGATCCTTTCGTGTGACCCATGAATTTAGAGGGGCCGAATTGTGTTCAGACGGATAGATGAGAAAACGCTAGGCTAAGTTACGTGAAAGTTTCCAAGATCACGCTGATGAGAAAACACAGGACAAACTTACGAGAACATCATTCATCTCAGATGGCAACGGAGGAATACAATACTTGGAATGTAGCTGGAATGGGTTTGAAATGGTTTAGTGTGTTGAGCTAATATTGCCCACACTGTTGGTTTTAATTTAGGATTATTAGCTTATTATTCATTTATATGAAAGCCTCGTGGGCGCTATATTGTGTTTTCCAAATTGGATGAACTGAGTGGTTTTCAGTGTTAAAGGTTTTGTTCTTTTAGTCTCCTACAAATATTTAAAATTTTGAATTTAACTATTCTAAACACACAAGAAGTTTGATCATTATCAAACACATTATTTTATCATTAAGATGTCAGAGCGATTGAGAATATGCATTTCCTGACATGGAACATTTTTTTTCTAAAATGTGTTTGCAAATTAAAGTGAAAAAATTAATAATTTGGTCTTTTTTGATTACATTTAGTTTTAAAATCATTTTGACATGATTAATGATTTGGTGTTGTGTTTTCACAGAACAGATCAAAATATTTATTAATTTATAGATTTGTGTTTTTTTCCCCAAGAAACAGAAGTGAGTGGAAAAGAATAAACTGATTTAGCCTTCCTATTATGTTAGGGTCTATATGACCCAAAATTACTGTTTGTATTCGTATCATTTCTAATTTTCTTCAGCAAACAGCTTTAAGAAATTCTAGAAAATTATGAAATGCATGTAAAAAATATATATATTTGGAACTTGGAAATGTTTTTTTTTTTATTTTATTAATTTTTTTTATTGACTCATAACAACATCAAACCAAATGGCAGTAAAATGCTATAACATAATGGGAAGGTTAAGAGTGTTTATTGATTTTATTACGTGCATTTATGTGACACTGGGCTTGCCCTGCCAACGGTAGTCGTGGAGTATTAGTTTAAGATGATTATTGTTTTACTGGAAGCTACTCACAAGTTCAAAGTCTCTGTTCAAAGTTCCCAGAAAAAAATGTTTTCCTCCGCTTATTCTTTTGATCTAGCCCATATTAGTATTCTGCAGTGTTACCCTTGGCTACTAATGTTAAAAATTATGAGCTATTGAACAAGCAGAATTATGGCCTTCAGATATGTATGACTTTGTCATTATCTGTTTATCTTTCACTTATTTATTTTAATATGGGCTGTTGAGGTTTGTTGAAGTACATTGCACTGTTTGTGTGAAATAAGGGGGAAGCATGTTTATTTTTCTCAAAACAGTGTGGGTTTTCCATTTGCCTGTTTTGTTTGCATTATTCTGATTGGGTAGTGAGCTTTTTATGTATTCCCAATGGTTATGTGTTTTCTGAAGGACATTTAAAAAATAATACCTTAATACTTATATAAGCCTCTGTGTTACCCTGCTGTCTGTGAAATGGCAGTTATTTATTTATATGGCAAAAAACATTTGTATTCATTTTCTATATTAAAATAAATAAATATTTGCCATGGCAAAGGTCAAATTTGTCAAAAATACAGGAAATTATAATGGTCCTGAAAAGCTATGGAAGCCTTTTAGTCCTGAAAAGTTTCAGAAATGTTTTTTTTTTTTTTTTTTTCGCCTCAGCTGTGCACTAAAAAAACACAATTGATTAGAATAACACTGACACTGAGTTTATACATACGAATGAGAGAAAGATCACACATTTTCAGAGCCAGTGCTTGTGCTTTTTAATCTATTTGGAATATGACCAAAAAAAATTCAAAGTGCTTACCATATGGCACAATGCAAGGAAGTGCTTAAATGGGCTTTCCACTGCATGCACCACTTCATAAATATGAAATTGTTGGAATTGATAATGGTCACAATAAAAATGGTCTATCACACACAGAAATATGCTCCACTTATTTTAATGCAAACGTTTCCACCTAAAAGTCATAATTATTACCCACAATACCCTTAAGTAGTTACAAACCTAGTGGCGGTGCCATCTCTCAGCTAAAGTGAGTTAAAGACACCTAGATCAGATGATCTTTTTCATAGACTTTTTTTTTTTTCTCAGTACCAGACCAGAGGACGGATGTGTGTCATCTTTTGAACAATAAAAATGGTACAATATTGTTACAGTAAGAAGTCTGGCATATAAACTATGCATTTTGACAATTATAGACAAAACCTGTCCAGCAACCACATTACATTTACCTTTTATATGCAGGCATTTAGCAGACACTCTTATCCACAGGGACTAACATAAAGGTATCCATACTAATTTAGGCAACAAACAGTACTGAAGCCAAGTCAGCAGGGTCACACTTGTAGTAAAATCTCATAAAGTAAAGTTAGATGCCATCGTAGGTGCAAGAGCTAAATGGAGAATTCAGTTTTATTAGTAAGCATATTGGCTAGTAAGCCCATGCAAAATGCTAATAGTTCGGCATTAGGTGATTGAAGGTGCAGTTTAAATAGATGTGTTTTCAGTCTGTGACAGAAGACGGGCAGTGACTCTGGTGTCCTGAGAAGCTGCAGCCGGGCCAGGGTGGAGAAGAGACGTGATTGGCCGGGAGGCCCCTTTAGGGAGGGGGGCAGTAAGGTGGGCAGTGGATGTGGAGCAGTGTGGCCTGGCAGGAGAGTAAGGTTAGATAATACATCGCTGGTATGAGGGTTCTGTTCCTCTCTCTGCACAATGGGCCAGGGCTAGAGATTTGTATTTGATTTGGGCTGCCATCATTAGCCAGTGAAGGGATATGCATAGGCTGATTGTAGATGTGACAAGCAGCAGAATTCAGAATTCAGCAGTCCGGTTGAGACGGCACAAGAGCCCGTATAATGAGCCGGTTAGTGTATGTAGTAAAGATTTTGTAGAGCAGCTCTGGTTTAGGAATTCAATTCCTTATGTTCAATTGCTACTTCTAAAACAACCGTCAGATCCAGTTATTTTGCTGAGATTGTTAAGCGAGCCACACATCAGTCATCAGTAGGGAGAGGTCGACTGTTGAGTCTCAAATCACCATCCCCTCAGTATGAGAGGTTAGGGTGAAGATCAGCAGAACAAGAACGCCTAACCCTAGCCCTAACCCTAACTAATCACATGGGGCCTGATGCAGAGATGGCCAACTTAAGTCACGTGCCTCTCCTGCGCGGATTTAACGCGCGATGAGATACGCCGTATTCTAACCTGCGCTACGCGGGTGCGCTTCTCAAAATGTGGGTGGCACATGGGCATGATATTCTAATGACCTGTTTCTTGTACCTGCCCCCTGGGTTGCCTGCTTTCTACTAAAAATATGTGTGTGGGGGTATACATTTTCAACGTGTCAGTGATATTGCCTTTAATAACCTACCTTTGTGCATCGTAGTTGCTCTTGCGTGATGGGGAAGGCAGTGACCGTATTAATCCGTCGCATTGATAAAATGATCATAGCTCCTATTGACTTGGATATGCCCATCACACAATCAAAAGAAATAATCGCTGGACAGTGGTTGCACACAATATTTTATTAAATGATCCGAATATGATCCAGACATTGTCTATCAATTAATCCATCAAATATTGGTCTGGTATGACATACCAGACGGTCAATCATAGCCTACTTTTACATATGTTCTTTGTATGACAGCTCTTTGATAATTGTAATTAGGCTAGGCAAAGGAATATAAGACCAATATTATGTTCAAAGAACATGTACTCATTCAAATTCCATTTTTGCGAAAGATGCTGTATTTTTCATAATCATCTATTGGCGGCGCTAGACATAAACCACATTTTTTTCCGAACAAAGTTGCGCAAAAAAAAAAAAAAGAAAGTTTAAACTCTGAATACGCGTATCTTGCAGGCACGCCTCCTTTTCATCAAATCTCCACCCCGCGCGCGTAATGCCGCGTATGTACCGGAGAGACGCTTAAAACAGCGGATAAGTCAAATGTCTGAATCACAAATAGCTTAAGCTACGTGGAATTTCGGGAGTAAGTCTCACTTGTGCGTGCTTATCTGAACTCTGAATCTGGCCCATGGTCTTTGGTGTGTACACACAATATGGTGTGACAATTTGGTTGATGAATGAAATTTCCTCTGTCAATCATGTTTTAAAAGCTCGTTTGTCTTCCGTCCATCGTATGCATATTTCCACAAATGTATTGCCTGTTTGTGTACTGAAGCTAAGCTAACTGTCGTTATTGCCATTACAGTGTTAAAGAAAGAAGGAAAGTGTTAGCAAATCTGTTTTCTCATATGCATTTTATCAAAAGTGCTGCAGACTCTGTCCCCAATGGGTGTTGAAATAGAAGAGCTATGCCTACTACAGGGGGAATAAAATAACCCTGCCCAATCACTCTTACCCTGCCCAATAATATGGATTCATTAGCTCCCTAGAATGGGCTTTATGCAGCCGTAGACACAGAAATGGCCTCAAACAATGGCAGTGTGTCATTCCTTGCTTTATTTATTTTGTATTTGTCATAAACCCATCAAAATGGTCTTCCGAAATGGACAAAATGATCTTCTCCGTTTTACAGTGGGGGCCCTCGTAAATGACTTTGAAATGTGAAATTAACGGCGATTTGATCCATCAATTTCCGCGGAATATTTTTTGACGGTCAGGCCGCAGAGTCTGCGATGTGGCCCGTCTGAAGCCATCAGCAATCAATTACAGCAAATTCTGTCTCCTCATATAAAATGCATGTGGCTGTGCCCACTGTGACCCGGGAGTCAAGCGGAGCCCAGTGTGTCCCGCAGTCACCCAAACGACCACTCGGCAGCCTCCACACCGAGTCCAATTTCCATTCTCACCCGTGAATGTACTCCTGAAGCTTTGATGCCTTCCGTTATATTTATCCATCGCAAATATTACTCACATCCGTGACCACGCATGCACTCTCTACGGTAATATGCAACAGTGGTTTTCTTGCAAACTCCTAGGATTTTTTATTTTCTTTTCATAAATTCTGATAAAAAAAATAAATAAAATAGAAGCACAGGATCAAAAAAAAAAAAAAAGGGGAAATATATGCCCACGCTAGGATTATTTTTATGATACGTTGTCCGTGTTCGAGCAGAAGGGTTAAACAGTTTGCCATCGTGCTGTTTTCTGGAATTAGGACCGCAGAAGCCAATCTTTGTTGCCGGGATCCATGCGGCATGGGCCGGGGTCCGCCATGAAATCTCCTTTAAGATAAATTTTGAATCTCCGCTCCTAACCTTTTAATTAAATGAAAGCGCAGCATGTCACACAGGAGCCCGATTCCAAGTGACTGCGACTGCCAGCTCTCCCCTGCTCTCCTCCCCGCAGTCTCTGTGCCCATGCACGGAATACACAAGCGCGGCCGCACAGTTGGGCGACCGACGATAAGCTGCAAATGCTGGCGAAAATCAAGCCGGGTAAAAAAACAAGCTTTTCTTCAAAGGGCGCTTTTGAGAGATCCAGCCGCTGCAAACAAGGTGACCCTCCTGTTATTTATGCATTTTTATTTATTTATTTTACCTCTGGCTGTCATTGGTCATTCTGCACAATGCACAAAGGCCAGACCTCTTTATTTGTTTCTGAATGCTTACTTTTTTTTTAATAATGAAATTTTACCAGGCCTTTTTCACAAAAAAGGGGGGGGGGGGGGTAAAGGTACCTTTTCACTTAATTTCTACAGCAATGCAAGGAAGAGGGTCTTTTAATTATAATTTTCTGTCTGAGCCAGAGAAGAAAGCTTCCTTCCATATGTCTGCCACAGCACAGACACTGCAGTTCAGCATGTTTACTTTGATAATTGGGTGACATTTTGCGATATATTCATGCCCCCTTTATTTGCAGCTATTATTATTATTTAAGCATATGATAAGTCCTTAGTAGAGGAAGCTTTCGCTTCTGAGCTGAACAGATTCCCGTATGACTTTTGTTAAATTATTAGTATTTAGTCAGCATTATACTGACTCAGTACTGGTTTATATCAGGGTCACTGCTGTTATGGATAATATCCTCAGAACGTCTGATAGTACTCCTTGCTTTGGCAATATAACTGAAGCACTGATTGGGAGAAAATGGTGATTGATATGTGTGACGTACTTTGTGGTTTTGCTCATTCTTTAAAAGTCATGTTCACAGCTATCTGATGATGAAAAAATAACCTTTGTGTTATTGTTTGATGATAACCTCACAGCTATCTGATGTGTCTTATTCTGCTAAAGCACCAGCACAGTGATGCACCCCACAGTCTGGCAAATTCTGATTGCACCAGTACTGGATACAGCTGCAGCTCAGCAGGGTGACAAATAATTGGTCGTATGATCACAATATCACATTTTAATGTGGTATAAATAGCTTGCTGTTCTCCGAACACCTGCAGGTATGACCCTGGCAGAACGCTGACCTTTTAGCTGTAACTGTATGGCCGTAGCTCTCTGATCTTTGACCTGTACTTGTAAAACTCTAAGTAACTTGGGGAGCGGGGACACCCCAGAACATGACATTGTCTCAGGCAGCAGTGAGGGGCAAATGCTAACTCACCAGAGGGATAGGGGGCACCGGGGGGGTGCGTGGGGATGTGTGGTGTCGTGGTCTAACCCTGGATTTACACCAAGAGCGGCAGTCCCACATCAGTCTCGCTGGAAGTCATTCAATTCCAATGTAGCGAGGGCAACAAGGCAGGATTCTGCCGGGATCGCTGGCAAGCAGTACGAATCACGAGTACCACACTGTTCGCTCAAGTTAAAAATATTTTTAACTTCTGTGCAAATCGCCATGACCAGCCAGTGTGCAAACCAATCATATGAAAGGAGGAGGGTCATCTCATTAGAAAACATAATTTTCGCACCTTTTCATTATGGCTTCGGCTATTAAATCTTACCTAAATAGTTTGCTTAAGTTATCTTCAAGCATGCATAGCTAGCTAACGAAACCTTTTTACCCAGCTTGCTAACTAACTACGCTCTAGCTACAGAAAGCTAATGAAATCTGAAGCGAATCTCCTCCGAACCTGACACCAGAAGGAACCTTACAAACTGAAATTCTGTCAGCGACGCATTCCTGTGACACCACGGCAAAACGCCTTTGGTGTAAATAAGAGAAGCAGTTCTCGGCAGTCTAAGACCCCCCCTCAAAAGCCCCCCTCCCGTCTGACCGATTGCCTGTGAAGTCGATCGCCACCATTCGGCAGGCCCACACTTGCACAAAAGGAGTCAGTTGCATCTCCATGTAGATCTGTCCATCAATATCACCTTAATAGAACGTCATCAGTGGCATCTAATCCCAACCGAGCTGACGGGCCCATAAATCCCCAACAAATGTGTCTGAGGTGGAGGAGCCCGTGGGACAGACACACGCTCTTTTTATAGTGCCTGACAGAGATCGCTCCACAGCTTTTGTAAATGAACGTATCGTCCCTGCGTGTCCTAGTGTGTGTGCGTTGGTAAAGTGTGACCCGGCCATCAGCTGGAAGCCCAGATCTGGACACGTCTTCCATTCGTCACACATGTGAAACAGAGAACGGGCCCGACACACAGGGATGGGGATACACACGGCCGGCTCTTTGATAAAGACCTGCGTTCAATACCGCATTTTCTCTTTACTTTGACTCGCAATTACACGCATCTGTTTCTCCACAAACTCAAATTGTTGAGGTAATCTTCGAAATTACCTCTGTAATGTCGACTGATTCCAGGCCAAAACCTTGTTTACAAAATACGTTTTACTCAATTTGAAAGCGTTCAATTCAGAGACGCATTTTTTTTGTTATATATGTTGTCAGAAAATCTGTTCTGTAAGACTTATGTTGTAGTCTGTGGTAGATGTTGTAGGTTTTTGCTCTGCTGCCACAGGAGGTTTTTGTCCGAGCACAGTTTATATGTCTAATAATGCTGGCGCCTGCCAATGTGTGACACAAGTTAAAGTAAAAACCAAGAGCAGGCCTGTATTGTTTTGTCATTAGTTAATTTAATCCGAGCTCCAGTAATCTGTTGTTGGTTTATTGCATTCCGCTGCCAGCAGAGTCTTGAAAGATACCCAAACCCTGGCAGGGCTTGTCAGAGGAAGGCGATGAGCTACTTGGCTGTGCATTTGTATTCGACTTCGACATTTTCATTGAGCCTCTGTTTAATTTTGCCTACACAAATTGCCTACCCTTTTCAATTCATCAAGGATATTGTATGCAATGATAAATTGGATATTTGCAGCTATATCAGTATCTGCATCTGTTCTCTGGGGGAATATTATTTGGATACCATTCCAGGATAAAAAAAATAAAAAAACAACAAGTAAACAAAAATTGCAGAGAAACTCTTTCACACCCAGTTAATGAAATGTAGAAGAAGTGAACAGTGAAAGAAAAGCATATTTAGTTGTTTTTTTTTTTCATCTAATGTCCATTTTTATGTCCTACACACTTAGGCTTGCAGATTAAAAAGAGACTGGAACAAAGAGAGCGGTGTGTGTGTGTGTGTGTGTGTGTGTGTGGGGGGGGGGTGTTTTAGTAAGTCAAAGTTGTACACTTAATTTTGAGCCATTTGAGTAGCCATACGCCGTACCTCCTGTGATATGGGAGAGAATTGACGAGGTCACAGGGTTTAATTAAGTGTCGCTTGCTCACTAATGCTCCTTCTGAGGAGTCTCCTAACAAGGTCAGTGGACAACTGTGGGAACTCCAATAATGAGCAGCACTGCCAGCATAGTTACAGCGAGGATGTACGATTTATCCGCAGCCTATCAGTGTGCTGGCAGGGGTGGTTTTTGCAGCTGTACAACAGTTAAGAAAAGGTGAGAAAGTTAAATGAGGGGATGTGGTGAGACTTACTGCCAGGGTGAGACCAGCAACGGGGAGCCAAGTGGTTCAATTTAGAAGTGAGACTAACAGACTTATTGTCTATCTATCATCAATCCCTTTCTCATGTGTTTTTCCCCAGTATATAATCATGGGATTCCACTATAGATTTTAACTTGTGGTTCATTAAAAAAAAGTAAACTGCTTTAGTTTAGAAATGTAGCATAGCAATGGTCTATTTTTTTCTCTCTCTCTCATTCTCAAGGATGATGTACATTGAAGTAAAAATAAGCTTCCTGAAAGGCAAATACAATAGCCTTGTTCAATTATTATTATTTTTTGTCTCTGCTATCTTTATACTGTGAGGAACACAACTTATACATCTTGAAAATGGAGAATATTAGAACAGTGGCTTTACCGATTTTGCTGTGCGTTCAAAGTGAACAGACTTGTTTGGGGTTTGCAACCTTCATCAGCATACGGCATATCCAGCTGTTAAATTGCTGTAGATAATCAAACATTAATCCTCTCAGAGATGTATGTGAATGTGATATAAAGGCGTAAGGTTGAAGGTTGTATAAGCGGAGGGATTTCAGCTGGCTCTAACTGTGGTGACTCATTAATGCTGGCCATGCACACTGACCCCACATCTTCAGAGAAGGGGCACCTTTGCTTTGGTGACAGTTCATGTATAATGTATTCCCCTTGTACAACCATTCTGGGTTGCCCCAGGAGGGCCAGAGAGGTTCAGTCAACAATAATACTTCTCGCTAAGGGGATGCAGTCCGTGGCCTCTGTGAGGCAGCCGGGAATTAGCCATGGAGATTTAATTCCTCTCAGCAATAACATGTACTTAACATGGGTGCCCCTTGACACACTTGGGTCCATTGTTCACATGCGACTGATTTCCTGTTTGGCCCCAGGGTCCCCCTAGGACTCAGTAAGAGGCTTTGCCACTGGCCCTTGATGACAACCTTTGTCAGGGGTTGGGTGGAAGGAGGGGCCCTGTTGATTTTTTTTTTTATGTTACTTGTTTAGATGCAGCTACGTTATTGTGTGAGAAGGCGATCTTCTTCTTCTTCTTCTTCTTCTTCTTCTTCTTCTTCTTCTTCTTCTTCTACTTCTACTTCTCTTCTTCTTCTTCTTCTTCTTCTTCTTCTTCTTCTTCTTCTTCTTCTTCTTCTTCTTCTTCTTCTTCTTCTTCTTCTTCTTCTTCTTCTTCTTCTTCTTCTTCTTCTTCTCTTCTTCTTCTTCTTCTTCTTCTTCTTCTTCTTCTTCTTCTTCTTCTTCTTCTTCTTCTTCTTCTTCTTCTTCTTCTTCTTCTTCTTCTTCTTCTTCTTCTTCTTCTTCTTCTTCTTCTTCTTCTTCTTCTTCTTCTTCTTCTTCTTCTTCTTCTTCTTCTTCTTCTTCTTCTTCTTCTTCTTCTTCTTCTTCTTCTTCTTCTTCTTCTTCTTCTTCTTCTTCTACTTCTTCTTCTACTTGTTTAGATGCAGCTACGTTATTGTGTGAGAAGGCGATCTTCTTCTTCCTCTTCTACTTCTACTACTACTACTACTACTTGTTTAGATGCAGCTACGTTATTGTGTGAGAAGGCGATCTTCTTCTTCTTCTTCTTCTTCTTCTACTTGTTTAGATGCAGCTACGTTATTGTGTGAGAAGGCGATCTTCTTCTTCCTCTTCTACTTCTTCTACTACTACTACTACTACTACTACTTGTTTAGATGCAGCTACGTTATTGTGTGAGAAGGCGAACTCCTTCTGCTTCTTCTTCTTCTTCAAAAATAAATGTCACTTTCAGTGGTTTTGTCAGGACATCAGACACATTATCTCTATGTAATTATTGAAACCTGGGTTAAGTGATTCATCTTTATTATTTCAATTTCAGCTGTTTGTTTTATGACTTTTTTGATAAGGCAGGGCGATGTGTCTAGATGAAATATATTTTTTGCACCTGAGGCATGCTCATATAAAGCAACTGCAATCTAATTATGTTTATTTTAAAGAAGCGACCTGACCTTGAATTATTGCATATGCTTATATTGTATAATTCTGCCATGTTTGTTTGCTTCTTTTTATTTTGTAGGCCTTATGTTTATGATGCATGCAGTGATTATTAAAATTTATCCAACAGTATGATTTTAATTTTTTTTTTTCTGTAATTGGTGGATGCTATCCAATGCTATAACATCATTATATGCAACATTTTGGAAACTATTTTAAATATTATTTGTGATTATTAATTATTGATCATTATAAATACAATTGCAGTACATTCAACTCATATATTACACCAGGCATCATTTTACTTGTCTGTTTATCATAGAATTCTAGAAATGTTAGAGCAAACACGGCCTTTGCATACTTGAAGTACGTTTGTGTAAATGAAGTTTATATAATTATATATAGCAGTAGCAAGGGCAGCACTGCCAAAGTGAGCAGATTTGCTTGAGGTGGGACTTTTGGAGGCTCGCATTGAGTCTGTTGAACTTAAACTCACCCAGGGGGGACCCCAAATTAAGCCGTGTTTCGACCCCTGTGTCTCCGTTATCACCGCGGGTCTGCCGTTCAGCGAGCGCTAGAACATTCAGGAGGAAGTCCAGCAGCTGTTGGGCGATGGGCTGGGCTGCGTGACGCTGGCTGTGGCCACCGAGCGAATGCAGGGGAGAGGTAACGGGGCGCGGGTATAGTAAAGGCAGAGTTCGGGTCCGTGAAAGAGAAGGTGGCGATACTCCAGTTGAAACAAAAACTACGAGGCCATTCGGATTACGGCTCGGTTTACCTCCGGTCGGCTAAGTCTCACATCGACCGCTTTAATTGAATTAATTTTCAGAACCACGCTTCGTAAAATCCCAGAGGGGGCAGGGCTAGGCTACTTCATCTCCGGGAGCGGCAGGTAGTTGACGAGAGAGGATTACTGGAGGGGAGAGAGGCCCCACGGCCCAATCGGGCAAAGTCTCCTGTGGAGATTTCTGAGAGACATCTGCCCAGTCCGTAAGCGATGAACTTTTCTCCTTAGTTCATTGGAATGTGAACGGTTGGACTACCTCAAATTGCGTCTTAGGAACTTTTTTATTGCACACCCTTGATCCAGCCTTTATTTCTTTAAATGAAATGCACTTACAAAATGATTATACTATTACTATGGAAGTCTACTCTTGGTTTGGCCAAAATAGAAACAGGTATATTAGAGCCCCCATTGCTCTCAAACTGGAGCACTGATTATCGTTATATTCATTTATCATAATTTCCTATTATCTATCACCTGAGGAATCTGCATGAGGAAGGGACTTTGTGACATTGACATTCATAACTTAGTTATGAATAAACACTGGGAATCCTTTCTTGAATTCACTAAGGACTCAAATAACTTTATTTTGAACGGTAGATTTTGCATCAATTCCGCCAAAGGAAAAGGCTGTAGTCGATTATGTTTTGACTCCCCAGGAGTACTTAGACCAGTGTATTGAATTCAGGGTGATCACCTCTAATGATCTTGTGGAGGGTAATGGCCCTGAATGTCTTGGTCTGTTGGGGCATTGCTGTAAAATACCTGATCTCTCATTATTATACTTGACATTTAAAGAGAGAAATGTTGTCAACACTGAAATGTTGTCCTCTCCTCAGCCACTCGGGGGGGTAAGTTCAATCAAGGCAACCTAGAGTTTTCCCTGATATTTTTCTTTCATCTAAGATGTGATGCACTGCTTTACTAGAACTAATTAGAGATATAGAAGCTTCCCAAAAGACACAGGAACGCGTAGGCCTCTGCTATGAGGCTCTTTATAACTTGCTGTATAAAGACATTGATAAACATTCTCTACCCAAGTTCTCTGCGTAAACAAAGGTCTAAAGCACCAGGTAAAGGATAAATATGTTCTGGAATAATTAACCGAGTGCATTATGGACCGATATGAAAAGAGCTGAAAGTATTTTTTAAGATGCAGTGTCCTGAAAAGAACTTTTAAGAAATGTTTATACATTTTTCTCCCAATTTGGGAGCCATTTTGGACCCTATGTAATTCAGTTCCCCCCGTGTAGCAACCGCTAGAGAATCGCCGCTACAACCCCGTCAGCCGGTAGTAGGAAAGAGGGTGCCACGTCCTCTTCAGGGCGCAACTCCTCAAGCTCCTAACCGTGATTCCAACTCACCCAGGGCCATCTTATGCGTGACGATTCTCTCCATGTCCCTCCCCCCACCCAGGGAGCAGCCGCCAACTGCCACTCCCTCGAGGCACCGGCCATGCTCGGACCTGGCAGGACCGGGGATCGAACCCCCGATCCTCTGGGCGCAACTGCACAAACTGAAAGGCTGCACTTTTAACGCTACACCACCGTGGTGGCTAAGCAATTATTTGAAGTGGATTGGAACAGCTACATCTTTGATAAAAGACTATAGTTTTTTTAAGCGTAGTTTCAGCAGGAGGCAAACTACGGAGCAATAACCCTAAAAACCCTAAAAAGCTTTGAAGTGAAATTAATAAATCGGGGCCCAAGAGGGACACATATTTCCTGTGGAAGTGATCCTAATGGTGAGCCTGGCAATAGGACTGAAAGTGTGTTGAATGTTTGGGAAAACTCATTTACCTACTTTTTTTTCCGGGGACCGTATCCCACCTGTCTTTGATGAGAATTTCCCGACAGACACATGCAATGCAAAAACCATGCCGATTACCCTCCAAATCAACACCTCAACCCTCACCCTGGAAAAACTTACATGGGCTGTTCACCTAAAAATAACGCTTTGATATGTTTCTACACACCCGGTGTGCTGTCTATCCATCCAGGTAGTTTCTCTGAGAACTCACTAAAGCTGTGCACAACACTGTTTGCGGATGTGCATGAGTTACTTTGTTATTACATTTGCAAAAATACATTGCTGTTCATTTTTTTTCTAATGTAGGTTTTTGGTGCTTTTACTGCCACAAACTTTGGACCTGTGTTATTTAGCCTATTCCTCACCTGTTCCCTATAGGGTATCATTTCATCCCTTTGGTATACAGTAAGTCAAGTATTAAGCCGATTCTCAAGTCTGCAAACACTGATCCCAGGGACCCGCTAAACTGCAGGGGCATTCGCCTCATGAGTGCGGTTAATAAAATATACTCTTGCATTCTAAATTATATACTTTCCTGGTATCCGGAGCTGCCAGGCTTGCTTGCTGACAAACAAAATAGATTTAGAAAGCACAGAGCTTGTATTGACCGAATACAGTTCCCTCAATTATCCGAGCTAGAATTAAATAAGGAAAATCCACCTATGCTTGCTTTTTTTTGGTTTGCCTTCGATCGGATTAATAGGGCTGGCGTAGATGGTAAATTTTATGAAGCAATCAAAGTGCTATACCATTCCCCTGTAGCTTGTGTAAAAGTGAATGAGCTGGCAACTGGCTGCTTTCCAACACCCTTTGGAGTGAAACAGGGTAATGGGTTTTCACCCCCTCTTTGTAGTTTTTGTGAATGATCTAGCCCAGCAGATCAAGACCTCTAATTTAGGTGTTAAAGTTGATGACGTAATTATCGGCTGTTTGTTTTATGCTGATGATATAATCTGCCTTGCAGAGTCTGAAGTCTACTTGCAGAAAATGCTTTACATTGCCAGTGGTTCTCCAAATGGAGACTTATGATCAACCAAGGCAAACCCCAAAGTATATTCGGAAAGAAGGGGTCTGCACAAACGCTGCACTTTTTCATCCGGAGCGTTGTCTCAGCACTGTAAAAAATATATAGAATTTTCCGGTAAAATCTGGCAAGTGGGTTCCCGTACACTGTGCAAAATGTCCATGAATGTTATGGTAAAAGTCTTATTAACAGCTGAAATGTCAATAATCTTATTGTTTACAGTGAAACACGGTAAAACTATTAATTTCAGGTCTACTAACAGGGGAAATTAATACTTCATATCACTGCTTCTTATGTTGCCTTTAATACTTCACTTTTTGTCTTTGGGTCTGCTTATATTTTACTTGAAACGACTGTATCAATGTATTATTTTCATTAGTCCCATATCACATTTTAAATCTCAGAAGACCCACTGTCTGGAAAAACATTGGCAAATAAAATTAATTTACTATGCATTTCATAGATTGCTAAGGCAGTAGAATTCTCTGTTATGAATAAACCAGGAGTTAGAATCATGAAGGTCACAATGGTACAGTTACCTATATGGTTCATAATTCCATGTCAATTTGTCAAAATAACAGTTCCATATAATTGAAACTTGTAGAGAATTTAATTATATGTAAGAGCTGAGTCCTGAGGGTGTGTGATCTGTGTGTGTGTGTGTGTGTGTGTGTGTGTGTGTGTGTGTGTGTGTGTGTGTGTGTGTGCGTGTGTGTGTGCGCGTGTGCGCATGTGCGCGTGTGTGCCTATGTTATGTTAGCCGGAGTAACAGTGCATGTTCAAAGTTGCATGAGGCTTTCTTCTTACGATTCTTGTTCTTCTCTCACACAGGAGCTGCAGAGGAGGACTTATCAGGTACACAACCCTTTCTACTGGACTTTTCTCCTGTCTTCACACTCCCATCTCTGTTGCCTTTGGTTCCTTTCACATTGATGTGATGCTTTATCTTCGTGCGCATTAAAAAGAAATCACACAGTGAAGTCACTGCTTTCCAGAAGGAGAAGTAATAATCATACTCATAAACATGTGGGGATTTCAAACAGATTAATGCTGTTCCGTTAGACATAGTCACCACCCTCACAGCATCATGAAACTGTGTTTAAGAGCTGGCTATATGCTTGCAGTTTTTATAATCAGGTACAAATTTATATATTTTTATTTCTATTGACGAGGTTCTCTGACATTCTCTGAATCGATCGCTCCAAGAAACATATTTTTTTTGGCGAGCATTTAGCAAAATGTGGGGGTGGAGTCAACCTGAGGGGTGGTTTGCATATTATGCTACGAGGGATGGAGCATACACTCGGCCTGCTGAGAGGGGGGCAGAGTGTACAGTAATGTTTAGGAATGGGCAGAAAAAACAGGTGTGTAGAGAGGGGGGCGGACTGTAGAGTCATACTAAGATAGGGGGTGGAGCATTCAGGCATGTTCAGATAGGGGGCGGAGCACACAGACATGCTGAGATATTGGTGGAGCATACAGGCATGTTCTGGTAGGGGGTGGAGCATACAGGCATGTTCATATATGGGGTGGAGCATACAGGCATGTTCTGGTAGGGGGGCGGATCATACAGGCATGTTCAGGCAGGGGGGGCGGAGCATACAGGTATGTTCAGATAGGGGGCGGAGCATACAGGTATGTTCAGATAGGGGGTGGAGCATACAGGCATGTTCATATATGGGGTGGAGCATACAGGCATGTTCAGATAGGGGGCAGTGCATACATGCATGTTCATATCGGGGGCGGAGCATAGTGGCATGCTGAGGGAGGGGAAGGTCATAGCGGTGTGCTGAGACAGCATCAGGCCAGGTACACTCAGCATCGGTTGTCCTCCAGGGCGAGAGAACAAAGACCACAGCAGTGGACCGTGCACAACAATCCACACAACCGCCACTGCCACACAGAAGGAGCCCTGGGGGGTGCCTGGGAGGTTAGCTGGTAATGGCAGGGGAATGCCAGTGGAGAGCTGCCAGCCCCCATGCCCTTCCCAAAGATCACAGGCCTCTGAGGGGGAACACGTGCACAGCCCTGTTTAACTGCACAGTGTAATCAGTGACACAAGGGCCAAGAGCCTGGGGCTGCTTTCAGGAAGACGGAACGCGGCGATGGTGGCGATACCGCAGGCTATATAAGGCGCCGTCGTTACTCTCGATAAGCAATGGCGAGCCAAGAGGTCAGAATGATTTCAGCGGTGGGCCAATGCTTTGGGTCAACGGATGTCCTCGACCGGGGACTCGCTTATCCAACACACTTATTTAACCTCCTCCCCCCATCTGAGACTATCCAACGAGTGGGGATGTAGCGGCAGATACAGTGTCCTCCATAATATTTGGGACAAAGGCATATTTTTTTTCTCGATTTGGTTCTGTACTCCACAATTTTAAGATTTGTAATCAAACAATTCACACATGGTTAAAGTGCAGATTATCTGCTTTTATTAAAGGGTATTTTTATACGTTATTTTGTTTTCAGGTAGAAATTACAGGACTTTTTACACATAGTTTTAGTTGAAAATCCGGAATTGAATCAAAAAGGGGTATATGTTTGTTCTATCCCAGAGGGGACAGGCTGTGAGAAGGTGCTTCTGAAGAGCATAATGTTTCTGGGCTCCTACGGGGCATGCATCCAATAGTAGGGGAAAAGAACAACAGAGCTGCAAGGCAGAGGTTTGAGACGGACCCTCCTGAGGAGTATGAACACAGACGCAGACGCAGACCAGGGGAAAATAAATCACCAAACGCTACAGAGTATCTAATGCTCACAGAACCAACACAAGTGGGCCATCCAAAGAAATGAGTGTTGGAAGAGGATGAGGGTAACTGGCATATGCTTCGTCCTTGAGATCACTGATCAGTGACAGTAACCGTCTTAAAGATCATCGCCGCCATTTGCGCTCGACAGACTGGTAGAGCATGCACGCTGCCCTCTGGCACTATGGGAGAGGGAGAGAGAAAGGGAGGGAGGGAAAGACGGCGCCACACGCGTGCGGTTGGCAACTCCTCGTTTTCCAAAGCCAGCGAAACCTAGACGAGCCTCAGTTACAGCTTCCTCAAATTTGAGATTTTTTTTCCCTCCAAAAAAAGCATCTTTGATAATCACCCCGTAAATTTCAGATAAGACGAAAAATCAAACTCTTTTTGGAGCGTTGCACTCTCCCAGTGACACCAGCACTGCCTGTGGAGTGTGTGGTTAGTGCTGTCTGTGGCATGATTCAATCTCACCTCATTTCATGCGTTTCCATTTGAATGCATCCCTCCTGTTTTGAATGTTTTGGCATTAGTGTTGTTTGTCCATACTAATTGATTATCTTTAAAAAAGTTTCCAGTACAGTTATCTCGTCATCACCAGTCAAATTATTATTATTATTATTATTTTTCAATGGCAATTCCTTTATGGAGGTAAGCATTAATTCTGTGTGATTAGATCCCCCTCTGTACGAGAGAGAATCTTAATGCCACTGGTATTAATCACGTATACGTATATAATATATATATAATTTTTTTTTTTTTTCTTTTTGATTGATTTACTGTCAGATTTTGTATCTGTATTGATTTACATCTAACTTTATTATATACCACACTTAACAAGTGTTTGATAAATTACCAAATTAATGCGCTTGTAAGATTTTATTAATATGGGAGATGGAGCCATGATATTTAGGAACGACCAGTCTGGAGATTCCAGTCTAGATATGTATAGTTAAAACCATTTTTTAAATATCCGCACTGTAAGACATGAGAAATTACAACAACGAAAAAAAAACTGATTACAATGTTCAAGGGTATGTGGATTACAAATTCTCAGCTCTGGTGACAAGACTTTTATGTTGGCACAGCGACCATAAATAAGTTGTATTAACACATATTGCGTTGTTCAGCTAACACGACTAATAGGTCAAGTAACATATTTGTAATTTAATGAACTACATGATCTCAGCAAACGATCCCATATGTATAATTAGTATGTACTTTATCTGTGTATCCAGGTCCAATTCTAGTCAGAGGTGATATAAGTGGTTGCCTATGGCGCCATCTGTATGGGGGTGGGGCAAACAAAATGAAAAAAAAAGGCAAAATGGAATACTACACTAATGATAGTCGGCGAAGTTCCCACCCCCCCAGGTCCGTAATCGCTACCCCCAAAACCACCCCCATTCCGTGATTGCTACCTACTACAGCCAGCCCTGTGTATATTTATATTTTGTGGGTAAGTTGTTGCCCCTACTCTTGTTTGATTTGCATTAGCATAAGTTTGGCTAAATGCTCATGCTCAAAAATGTCATTTGACTGATTGTACAATTTTCTAAAGGGCTTTTAGTTCCCGTGGCGCTGTCATTTCAAAATGATACAAACTGCATGTGAAACAAAAAGGTGAAATTTGCTAAGCAGTCCTGCAGATTCAGATTTATTTGCTTTGTAGAACTAAAATCCCTGCCTTAGTACAGAATCTGGGTTGAAAAATAAGATGCATGGACCTGTCTGTGCTTTTTGCCTCGGTCATAATGATCTACCATCATTCAAGTTCCCACACTCAATTTACTGGCAATAGCACTCCCATGTACTTAATGCACATGAAAGAACCACGTGTGATATTCTAAATAACTAAATTTCCGGAGCACAGTGGGGGACATTTCCAGACGTGATTTATTTAGCACCATTCCCGCTGTTTCTGTGAAGGGAGAGATGTTTTTTTTCTTCTGATGAAAGAGTGGAGGATGAGAATACAGGTGTGTGTGAGTGGGTGGGGACGGCTCACTCCTTCCCTTCTTCCTCTGCTCTTGGCTGTCTTTCATCAGAGACCAATAGGCCAAAGGTAAAAGAAAAATTGGCAAGATATGAAGAAACACTCTCCACAAAAGATGGCCTTCCAAAGAGCTCTCAAATATGACTTCAGTTTCTCACTGAAGCATTTTCAAAATGACCCCCTCCCCCAATTTGAGTTTTTTTTTTTTTAAACCCAGATTATCTTTCTGTCCCTTATAAAAGATGTGCCTGGTTTTCAGTACTCCCCTGTGACCTTCGCTGCCCGCCAAAAAAAAACGTCTCTGTTTGAGAAACGGTCGCCTCTTCATCAGGCTGAGGAGCCGAGGAGGAAGGTAACCATGCCGAACACTTGTAAACAGGGACCGAAATGAGGATGAATTTATCACACGAGGAGCCGCGTCCCTGCCGTCTGCCTGCGCTGCAGCACCAGGGATTAATGGCTGCTGCCTTCCTCCATTCCCTGCCAATCACAGGGGAGACGCTGAGGCAATCCACAATGCTTACCGGAGTCACAAAGTTGCCTGTGCTTGACAGAAGGGGGCCCTGATATTCACTTTGATGCGATTATTAATTACAGAGTTGTTTATATTTGTGTGTTTTTTGAAATTGAACTCTAAATGAGTGTCCTGAGGGGCTTTGGAAGAGGGCCCAACCCTCCTAAGTACTTTAAAGCCGTATGTTGAATTTATCCTGAGTGGAACTACTCAGAGTTCTTGCTCAACGAGACGTAGGCACAGTAGCATGATTCTGAATACCCACAATATGGCTGTTATATCTGATACCAGTAAAATAAAATGTAGCTATTCAGGCTAGAATTATTTGGAAATGTCATGAGAAATTCAGCAAAATTGCTTGATATACTGTTTTCTTTATCACAATAAAATCATAATTTGTAATTTCACTCTCTAGCATTAGGCAAGCTTTAAAATATTTTCTAAAACTTCAGTTATAGAGCTGAAAGCCATGGGCTTCCTGTTGTAATTAACCGTTGATCTGTCGTTCTGGTGGTACAGAACGTCCTGCTGAAATTTGAGGCAGCCATTAAGGAGCAATTTTTAGGTTTCAGACCAGAATTATTGAAATTAAATACCATGCAGTGGCACATAAATGCACGTCCCTCGTAGTGAAATGATGGCAGGATGCAGATTATGTGTCTCCCCTCTGAGAGCCAGCTGCCAATCAGTTGCAGGCAATAGTGGCAACATTTGTGGCAACAATAATCTCAATATTTTCATCGAAATATGTCAGTACACTTCACGATGTGGTTGGACGGGGGGGGGGTTCTTTTAACCAACAGTGGTTGTCTAGCCCACATCTTAATCGTCCTCCAGTTTAATTGGTTAAATAACTCCCTCCCTCTCCATCTCAGCTGATGTGTATTGAGCATTCTTGTACAAAATGGCTGCAATGAGTTTCCCCCTTCACTGTAAAGTGAAAAACGAAAGGCACTCTAAAACAATTTATTATTATTATTATTATTATTATTATTATTATTATTATCATTATTATTATTATTATAAATATATTGAATGTTCTACTTTTGATCATTTCAGTGAACTATGGAGCTATCTGGTTTTTTCCCCTCAGCAATTTGTCCTTAGCAAACTGTCACTATAGATGTGTGAAAATATTGTGCCAAAAGCAATCAATCAATCACTGTTTATTTTTTTGTAGCACCACTTAGAATCAGGTTGTCACACAACACTTCATAATTGATGTTTTCCAGAGGGGATCGGATAACCTGAGGGGAAAAAAAAATAAAATTGATTGGAGTTTTGTTTTGTTTTTTTTCTTTCTGGAAATCAGTGGCATGCAATGACTTGCAAATTAAGAATGACATGTTCAGGGACTGTATGGAGGTGAAAGGGGGAAATGGAGATTGTGCAAGTCTCCACTTCATGCATCTCCACAAGGCTAGCCACTGGAGAGCTTTCCAAACAAGGAGGCATAACATCACGTGCATCGCAGCCCCCTCTTCAAGCACACATCAACAGGCCACAGTCTACGGAACTTTTCCTAATACTTGGCCTTGCTCCCGCCCCCCGCCCCCTGCCCCCTTCCCCCACCCATTCTTACTGCCAGACATGTTGGGATTTGGGCTTGTACTTCATGCTACATCTCCTCCTTAGTTCATTAGCATTGCTTGAGGCACTATTTGCATCTTTATTAATATATTTGTTTTTCATTAAACGTGCTGTTAGTCTACTTGTCTTGTGGGATGAGCCGGAACAGTGTGAAAGACAATAGCCTTTGTGGGATTTGTTCTATAAATCTTTTCTTTCCAAAGAGGTACAGAAGCTCCTCTGATAAACACTGTCTGATAATCTGCATGTAAAAACAAGACTTGCCTTGTTAATCAAGCCCAATAAAACTTAAACTTCCTCCAGGGTATAAATTCACCATGATCTCATTCTTTTACATAGAGCATTGGGGACTTTACAATATACGTATATGAATTCAGTGGTTGAAAAACTGTACTTGTACAATTAATGAAAAAAATTAAATATGGTATTGGTGTTGTTTCTGTATATTTGTATTGTAATTTTATTCAAATTTTGGCAGTATATTTATCAGAATATATATTAATTTACCGCATTTCTGATGAGACATTAAACCAAGGTCCTGACTGTGGTCATTAAAGATCGCACAACACTTAGGGGTTTCCTTGGTGTCCTTGCTAAATTCCCAACCAGACTCTCTCAACCTGCAATCTCATGACCCCCCCCCCCCCCCCCCCCCCAGTTAAATAAGCTAGAAATTATCTTTCTCTCTCTCCACCTCAGCTGATGTGTGGTGAGCGTTCTGGTGCAAAATGTCTGCCATTCATCACCCAGGTGGGTGCTACACATTGGTGGTGGTAGAGGACAGTTTCTCCTTATCACTAGAACACTTTGAGTGTGAGAAAAGCTGTATAAATGCTAGGCACTGTTAGTATTAATGTAATAGAATCATCCAACTGTGTGAGAGGTGCCATATGTACTGTAGAGGCATGCAGTATAAGTGTGAAAGTTTATAACGTGTGTTCCCACTCTCTAAGCCAATTATTACTGCTGTTGGCATGCTGAAATCGGCATGTGCTTTTTCTTTGATGGGGAAAGTCACAGGTGTAGGAGGTATGTGACACTGGTGCTCGGGCTGGTCTCAAATCCAAGGTCAGCTAGCAAAGAAGTGTAACTCATCAAAGTTCAGTTGGGGAGGGTGTTGAGGGTATTGTCATGTTAAACCTGACAATAGGGGAAGAGGGAATGACGTTTAAAATGCATAGGGTTGTGTGTTTTGCATTTGTCTGCAAGTGGTGCCACCGATGTGATCTTTATTTTTTCTTCCTGTAAAGAGAAACATTGGTGGTTCTTGTAGAATGACAAGTCCAGGAGCTGTCCATCAAGTAGCCAGTTAGCTTGAGATGTCTGAGCAAACTCCCAGTGCTTTTCAGCTGCAAAATCTGTGCCTCGCCGATGCAACGTCAGGGTCACGATGAGAAGTGTCGTCTTCTCCGCCAACAACAAGAGTGCCCGTGTGTACAAGTGTACCACATTCTCATCTAACAAGCTGGATGTAGGATGATCAATGTCTCAAGATACCCTTCCTAATTGCTTCTAATAAAACAGAGAGATGAATGATTGCATCACAGTTTTGCTTGAATGACTTATGCAAATGCTGCCATCCATCAATCAGTCAGGGTTTAGAAATCTGACAAAGCCTGTCATAAGTGGACATGCAAACATTATGCATCCTAATAAAAGCTCAAAAGAATATATAATAAATAAACAGCCTGTTGTTTTCCAACATAGTTCGTATTTATCTAGATTGATGTTAACCTTCAATATATTCACTATGAAATACACAAGTTCAAGGGCAGAGTGGTCCTTCACTGTAAAACATCTTTGAAAAGCTTGTAATTGGATGCACAGAGCGTATGCAGTAGGTATACATCAAGAAACATCCCTGCACGTGGTCTTGCCAAACATCCAAATGTGACCTTGTCATGTAGAGCCGGGTTTCGTCAATAATTAACTGAGCTACCCTCTCGCTCTCTCTCTCTCTCACTCTCTCTCTCACTCTCTCTCTCTCTCCCTCTCCCTCTCCCTCTCCCTTTATTGGCATGAAATACAAGCTTGTAAATGCCTAAGTACAAAAAAGTTGTTTCAGATCAACATATAAACAGTGACATAAACAATGATAAAATTTGGTGATAAAAAAAACACGCTGTGCAAACAAAAATAAATCACAGAGTTTCAGGGAAACAATATGGAAATATTTTTTGGGTGTATCATTGGTCACTATCCTTCAGGCTCTGACAGACAGCTGTTAACTTTGCTTTTGGCATAATGCAGCTACTGTTCTTCCCAAAGGGACTGGCTCTTCAATGTTTCCCACATGTAGAACATCTGCAGTGTGGACGCATCTGGGCATTTGAGCCTGCCTATGTTTGCCAATGTCTCAATGGCTATCTGTGCTCATGGTATTTATACCTTCTCAAGGTCTTTCTGCATATCCTATATATATAATTCACTAAGGGTAGGTAATATGCAGGTCTAAAATGGGGAGTTGTGTTTACATGCCAATTGACAACGACTCTATGTTTTGTATTTCATTGGCGCAGTTCTGAGACTCTGGTTAATGGGGGGTTCGTGCACCAAGAATTAGAACCAGCTTTTTGAGCGGGCTGTTTTCTGGGCTCAGCAATAGGAATTACAGGATTTTGTGATGATAGACTTGGGGTCCAAAACCTTCTTGATGTTTCGAAATCTACAATTCCCTTTTATGAATTTTAGATAATAGCCTATCCTATAAATGTATTTGTATAGCTATATTTACCAAAATCGGTATACAAGGCCACAATGGGTGTGTATCCTATTTAGCTCTGTAAGCAAGCCCTCACACAAAACTATGATACAGAGTCATTGGTTGAATAACTGGTTTGGATAGGTTTATCCAAATCCTAATTTGAACTTCAACATGAATTATATTATTTATGGCTTAAAATGTCCTGCATGCTTTTTACTTCACCTCATTTACTACCATTTTAAAATTTCCATTTGTGCCAATTTTCAGACTCAATTGTAGTGCAATTTTGTGTAGTGTGTGGAGCGCTCCGTCTAATTTGTCCGTCTTATTGAAACCTTGATCTGTGGATAACTGCAGAACCAGGTTGATCGCAAAAACCAAGAATATGACTTTATTTTGTAAAGAAACCAGAGGCCATCATGAAATCATTAGTTATTAAATAGCAAATGTTGAATTGTGTTGTAGTCAAATTTCAGCCCTGGCTCTCCAGTCACATTAGCAAGTAATTCACTTATAGATATGCTAATTTACTAGTTACAGCACACAAAAAAAACATTGACGATATTGTGACTCTGTTGTGGTAGCACCTACTGACACATTTAAGGGGAACAACTGCATTAACCTTATTTTACAAATTAAGGCACAACTAATTATGTCTCTCTTTGTGGCTGGCCAAAATAATTTCCGTACTGAAAAATCCACAGATTACAGATTTTTGATGACATTGAAAATTTTAATTACATTTTAAAGCCCAATTTACTAAGACTGGCCCTAATTACACCTTTTTTTTTTTTGGTAGGAGGCACCCATAAAAGGCTCCAAAACAGTATGGCATATTTATATGTCCAGATCACAAAGACAATTACAAAAAAAAGGAAACAGTGTATAGATCTGGAAATAGAGCTAATGGTGCATTACAGCAGAATAAACACGGACAGAGAGAATGGAAATTTGGTGTGACATCACAAACTAAATTAATTCATTAGGCATAAAAAATGAGAGGGTAGTTTAGAGGGTAATTGTCGGATGAAAGATTTCTAGCTGTGTAACTGTGTAAGGCACCATGGTTGCTTTAGTAAATTAGACCGAATACTTAATTCACAAAATCTCCACCGTGTTTAGCGCATTCACCCCAGGTACACATATTTATGAATATATTTAACTGTGTGTCAAAAGGAAAGTTGCGTATTGACGTAATCTGTGCAAATCACATCCTGATAGCAATTTCAACCCATTGTAACCATTTACTTAGTCCAATGCAGCTATTGCGACCTTCTATTCTACCTTCTATTGTGACTTCTTTAGCTTTACAAATTTTAAGCTTTATTTTAAGCATCTAATTTAGCATCACAGGCTTTCTGTGTTTTTGCACAGCCTGCGATGATTCATAATTTGTGTGTCTTTTTTTTTTTCTTCAGCTCTCATGACAAACCAAAAACTGTCAATTGGCAGTTTGTCCGATTTTAGCTTGTTAAGTTAATCCAATTATCACAGAAATGGGCAAGGATTTGCATACCCTTTAGTTAGAATTGGTTGATAGAATTGAAAATGTAGAACTACTACTGAGAGTTTGTTTGTGGTACACTGAGAGTCTCACAGTAAGGCTTTCTCTCTCTCTCTTACTCTCTCTCTCTCTCTCTCTCTCTCCTCTCTCTCTCTCTCTCTCTCTCTCTCTCTCTCTCTCTCTCTCTCGCATGTGCACACACACACACACACACACACACACACACACACACACACCCTCCTGCGCTCTTTGTTGTATGTGTTTACTGGAAGCGGTACTCACAGGCTAATCTAGTTTCTGACAACATTTCAGACAGCTCCTTTTTCCATTTTTTTTTTCTTGTGTCTTTGGCAGGGGTCTGAAACTTAGTGCCATGGGTATTTAACCTTCTCCTAACACCAGCCGGCATGTTCAGCCTACTAATCCTGGCTGTGATTCTCCGCGATAACATCTTACAATATTTGCATCTTCAATTGCCCTTCAATTGAAAGTACATTCTTTTCAACATGTCTGAAGTATTTTTATCCTCATAAGGTTAGCCTATATTTGTTTTGTCCTCTTGCAGTCCAGGTTTGGCAGGCTGATTTAAATCATGTTATTTGAGCTGTCTGTCAGCATTATCACCATCTGAGGGTTTTCATTTTTTATTTTATTTTGCTTTTGTTCTGTTCTTGAAATATCAGCAAGGTGTTAACGTGTCTGATGGTTCAGGCATGCATATCTGTATATGATGACTTTTGTTTGTTTGTTTTGACTGGTACATAGGGACTGTGCAACTCGCTGTGTGTGACGAGGCAGACTGCAGAAATGCTGTATTTCACCTGTTTATTTTGTATATATACACCCTCATACATCCAAATATCCTGTTTTATCCACGTGCATGCATGCATAATTTTTGCAGATATATGTATAGTGAGATTGACAGATCTCACGCGCCAGTGAAGATTCCGGCATCTTTTACCTACTGTTAAATACCCTGTAATATTAACCCCAGGTTAAAGCAGTCATGTGCGAATTGACATGTCAGTAAATATTCAGTTATTTCCTGTGAGAAATGAGTTTTCCCCAGTCTTTTCTCCTGGTTTTTCCACGTATGAGGCATGCGAGGATGCCTTGGTTGTGCGCTCTTCAGTCAAAGTGCACACCACAACTATTGGCCCACCTCTAAATTAAGTGTAATGTTTAATGTTATTAAATAAGCAGAGAACAATTTTTTTTTGTTAATAAAGAGGTATAACGCAGGATTCCTCACGCTTTTTGTGGACAGTTTTCCATGCCAACTTTGTCTCCACATTGTTTTGTTTTTTTTTGTTTTTTTTCTCCTCGGCGCCTGCTTTTCAATTGCTCCTTGCCAGCGATTTGCAGTGAAGATAGGATGTGTAAGGCTGTATGATGCGTGTGGAACATTTTTGGTGTGACGACAACATGGAGTAGACACTCCCATCTCTGCAATTCTAGACGCGGATTACGGAGAAACTTTATCCCGTCCGAATCGGCCATTAACATTACAGACGTCCTGTGATAGTAATTACTTTACAGACATTGTCCTGAAAACTTATCCCGCCCGAATAGGGCTTCAGTCACATATTAGTATATGTTCCTAAAGCTCTGATAAAGCATAATGTTGTTATTACTACAGCAAAACAGCCTTTATAAGGGATTTCCTAAAGGGATTTCCAAACATTTTTGAAGCAAGTTGCATTTTGTGTAATGCCATATTTTAAGAGTATCGTTTTACATAACTTGTGTTCTTTCATCTTTCATACGGCAGCGCATTTGCTCATGCATAATTCATTAAGATGGGCTGTTAACTAAGGCTGAGTGTAGGCACGTTGAGTGCAAGCAGTTATTGCCGTTGATTGTTTGTTCACTAGCTAAGCGCTACTTGGCTCACACATTCGGTGTTATGCCTGACAATAGACCGGCGGCATCCTTTTTTCTCCATCTAATGCAGGTTTCTCGCCTCATATTTTGCATGATTAATGGTAATGAATGCATCAACTACGCTTCATTAACTTATTTCGGAATACCCGCTTTTTTGTAAAATATGACAAAAAGAAGCCGATATTCAGTTGAGGCGGACGACGCCGTGCCGCGTCTAGGCCTGGATCGGTGCCGTCAGAAGTGTACGCTTTATTTATTTGGCTCGGCGTCATGTTGCAAATATCCCGTAGCTGATTTCTGAGTCCCATCACCTTCTGGTCAGATGCTCGGCCGCGATGCAGTTTTGCCCCGAGCCGCTATTACCATCTCTTTGAGCGGCGGTGTTTCAGTCCACCGATGGCGGATTCCCGTGTCGAGCACAGCCCTGGAAAATCAATCCTTGACTCCACACAGACTACGCAACTGCTACATCCAATGGATTGGAGGAGTGGAATGCGTCTACCAGCTTGTTGTTCACTGTCAGGAAGGTGTGCGTGCGTGTGAGAGAGAGTGTGGTGTGTTTGTGTGTGTGTGTGTGTGTGTGTGCGCGTTTATTTCTATTTGTCTGCTAACAGGAGGGGGGCTGCCATTAATACACTCACAATTGCAGCAATCGAATGCTGCTGTTAGTGTCAACTGTTTGCCAACAGTATTCATCGTGTATCATCATTTCCCATTCTCCCTGTTTATACGCCTCTCTCCCTTCCTTTCTGCCTCCCCCTCTGTCCCTGCTTCCCTCTCTCCGCACTCCAAGGTCAAAATCTTGTCACGTATAACATCTCGGTGGTAGAGGGGGACATGGCGATCATCAGCTGCAGAGTCAAAGACAACGACGACTCCGTTATCCAGCTCCTCAACCCCAACAGACAGACCATCTACTTTAGAGACGTCAGACGTGAGTACCGGGGGGCCCCCGTGAAGCATGCTCCCTGAAGCAATCTTGTGCCACATAACAGAAATAATGTGTGTGATTACAACAGTCGCACAGCTCCTTTACAAGTTTGCTTCTTCATTTCAGGGTAAATTTTGCTTAGAACTTTGGAAATAGCCCTTAGCATGGAGCTGGGACTCAAGTCCCCACATTGTTACGGCCTGTCTTATGCTATTAATGATGGGAGGCTTGATTGCATCAAATGAAACTATGATGTTTAACATTAATATGTGTCACTGCACTGCCTGGCCAAAAAAAAAAGTTGCACGCTCTAACATAATCTAATATAAATTTAGTTGGACCGCCTTTAGCTTTGATTAAGGCTCACATTAGTTGTGGCATTGTTTTAACAACCTTATGCAACGTCGCAACATTTATTAACGTCCAGATTTGCATGAATTTTTGGCCGAGATCTTGTATTGATGACGGGAGAGTCAAACCACTCCGTAAAGTCTTTTCTCCAGCACATCCCAAAGACTTTAATGGGGTTAAGGTCAGGACAATTAATGTGTGAAAATGATTCCTCATGCTCCCTGAACCACTCTTTCACAATTTGAACTCGATGAATCTTGGCATTGTCGTCCTGGAATATGCCCATTGACGGGATAACCTGGTCATTCAGTACATTCAGGTACTCAGCTGACTTAATTTTATTGCTGCATAACGTTGCTGAGCCTAGACCTGACCAATTGAAGCAACCCCAGATCATAACACTGCCTCCAGAGGCTTGGACAGTGGGCACTATGCATGACGGGTGCAACGGCGACTTTTTTTTTTTGGCCAGGCAGTGTAGGTAAAAAAGAGGTCATGGTTAATTAAAAAGGATAACTTTTAAGAACTTTTAAGACTTTAGTGTGGTTTGTCAGTTATTTTTGTCAGTAACTGTTGCCAATGAATCATGTAGCATCATATGTTGGAGGGATCCTTCTTCTAGTGTTGAAGATGCAGTGGAAGCAACATTTAGGCTCTCTGTACCATGGTTCATTGGAGGCATGCAGTGCAATATGTTTTTGTTTTTTGCTGATTAATAAAACCTTAATGGGCTCCTTTAAGATGGCCTTTCCTGTAATCAGAATTGATTCCAGTTATTTAGGAACAACATCTCCCCCAGCGTCTCTTTTATTAAACCTGTGAAAAGCATAATGGCACAGCGCTAAGAGACCTTGATGTAAGGTAAAGACAACCAGGAGAGCCATTGTCTGTGAATTGACTTCCCCTATTACAGTATTTACAGGGAGCTTCATTGCCGCTGTGAGATTTCCAATGTCCTCTGTCTTCATCTGGGCCTTGTTTCTCCCCTACTAATCTTTGCTGGAAGAACGCACGTCCGCTGGCTGCGAGCTGATAGACCAGCCCCCAGCAGTACTCTGTTCAGTCTTCACATTTGCATTAGTTTACCCATTTTACGTTCATATTTTACACAGCATCTGCTTTTTTTATTTTAGACTAAATGTAGTACAGACAGGGAACTGTCCAGTATTGATGAACATATTGTATATATTATGTAGAGCTGTCTCACTTCTAAAACAAGTTCCATATTAATACAGCCAAAGAATACTGGCTGCATAGACAATATCAATGTTAATTTTCTGGCAAACTGTCTTCTGATTTGTCAAAACTAGATTCCAGGTTATTTTATAAATGGAAACAGCATCTGATCTGCTGATCTGATACACTATTGAAGATTAATGCCTAGATCATCAATCAGAAAACCTTTGCTTAAGCTACTGAACCCATTTCCCTACATCAATGATTTCGAGAGTGAAATTGGCTTCTAATCCCAGAAGTATTTTTTACCTAGTTAGCCAGCCAACTTTTTTTCAGCGTGTTTATGCATGTGATTCTACATATAAAGATAAAAGTGCACATGATTATCATTATCATTGCCAGCTTGCATACAAAAGCAAGCTAATGCTTTATTGATTTCCATATTCAAGAACCAAGAATCAGAATTTATGAAAAACATTTTTTTTACAATACCGCCTTAATTTTCCTTTGTGTGTCGACGGAATTGAATGAACTGTTGTAGAATTTACTGTTGCCCTTGATTTGTTTTGTTTTGTTAAATGACAGTCTTTTTCTTAATTCTCCAAAGAGCTGCAAACTGTGCTCAGATATAATATCGTTTTGTCTGTCCTCTTTTTTCATTGTTCCATTTTTGAGACAATCTCTCAGATTATGAATTGAGCTTTGATTATGCAGAAGCCTATGGCTTTGTTTCCCGCTTTACCCTTTTTCTGATGTACTGCTCTTTGTGCGATACTTTGAAGTGATAAATAAATTCCTTCATTCTCCATGGTAACAAAATCGAATCCAGGCCATGGCCGTGTAAACAATGGCCGCGAGTCCCATGAGGCGCTGTGTACCTGGCCTCTCAGCTGGCTCAGGAAGGAGACCTTTAGTCTGCAGGTTACCCCCTGCCTTGTTGCACAGTAACAGCTCCTTATTTGTGATTGGTTGCCTGTAGTCTGCCTGGTGGGTTGCTGGGTGTAAACACATTCCAGCTGGCTGGACAAGCCACAGCACTGAGATGGGCCTAAAGTCACGATTGAGCATTCCAAATTGGGAATAATAATGTATTGTTATGAAATAATGTACCGTAATCACAATAAGAAGTGACAAGGAGCTACCGTAAGTCTTGCTGAGAAAAAAAATTCCATTGGTTCGGATGGTGCCCAACAGCAGAATACAAATTTTTATGTGGCACCTGCATCCATAATCTGATTTATTTGTCTTGTCATTGACAAGCAGAGTCCTCCCAGTAGACATGGCTCAATAGCAATTATATTTTTTGTCTGAGCCTCTCCATCCCGGCCTCTCGTCTCTGTCAGGGAGAGGAAGAAAAAGAGCGGGCATCCGCCACAGTTCTTCCTCAGGACGTAGGGAGGAGCCTCACGCCACGGCTCTGACATCATATCTCAGGGTGCAACTCATCTCGGGGCCTGTCCAGCCTGCTTGCCATTTTTAACACTCTTATATATCACCGTTAAACTTCTATTTGATGGCAAGTCTCGTATCAACAGGCAGTTTTTTTGAATTATTTTTTTATTTTTTTATTTTTTTATAAAGCTAGGTACCAAATCGGGAGATAGACATAGTAATGTATAGAATAGTAATGTATGTTTAAACAAATCAGTTCTCATAGTCATTTTATTATATTGATAGTCCAATTCATATATATTTTTTACAAGCATGACTGTGAAAACAGTCAAACTAATGGTGTTGAAAAGGACCAGTATCAAGAATATTGTTAGTTTCAGTGCCAATATATGTTAGTTTCAGTGCCTTTCATTTTAGAATGTAGAAGCAAGAGACATTCTAACTTGCATTGTAAGCAATTAATTATTAGTGAAGCTTTACATTATACTGTCAGTTGTTTTCTGTGATGTCAGACCCATCAAAGAAACATATTAAACACTGGTATTACATGTTTTTATTGTTGTCCTCATTCATATTAAGGTATTTTATGAGAAATAATAATTATTATTATTATTATTATTATTATTATTATTATTATTCAGGCTATGTCATTATTATACAATTAATATTATCATATTGAAAAGCACACTTTTTTACATAATTTGTGCCACATCTCTACAACTACTTTTTATGACAATTTGATAAACTTTCTGAAAATCCACAAGCGCAAGCATCTCAGCAACAGATGTGGTAGCTGTTGCTCTTGGTTGCTTTAATTGAACTGGGCACGGGGCTAGAGCTATTTTCAGAAAGTCCATGGGCAGGTTATTCTTAGTGGTGGTTTGGTGGGAGGGCTGCCCTGCTGTGGGCGGGTGGAGTTAGCCTGTAATTATGGTTACCCGTCATGGCTCTTGCAAGGTTCTGAGCACAAAAACAACTCGCAATAAAGGCATGGACACTATGGAGTTGCTTTAATTGGGCTCAAATAAATACATTTTATTCTATTTTCCCCGCTATTGAGAAAATTTGAAGTACATGAAATAGATTCTACAATGTTATATATTTAGTTTGATTCTGTTTCAGAAAGTTTATGCACAGCGCCACGCACTCTATTGCACATATTGACAGCTGTCAGATCTGTTAAAATCTGTCAGTTCATGGTAGAATAAGTATCATTAAGTGCTCCTGTTATTGGATGGGACTCGGGACTAGCTATCGAAAGGTAGCAGGAAGAGATATATTCCGTTTTGGGGATGTGGGTTTCCTGGGATTTTGATGGGCGTTTTTTAGGCAGAGCTATAGAGGACAGGATTTTGCTCATGCTTTCTCCATTATTAGCGGTGATTTTTGGTTTTTATTATTTTTTTAAATATTCTGATCTCTTCTCACTTTGAATTTTTGCCACAGTGGATTGCAGAAACAACAATGCACATTGTATTTTTCTTCTTTATGATCTCCAGCTATATGTTCAATAAAATGAATTAAATCATTGGCTTTTAACTGTCCTCCATCCCAGAAACAGCACATGGACATTACTGTCCCAAACAACACATTGCTGCGTCTGCAGCTAAACTTGTACCTGCGCATACATTCTGGCCTTTGCAGGTTATTCTTAGTTTTTCACAGCTGATACAAAACAAAATTAATTAATGCCACATTTACAGAAATGTCACCTGAAAATGCCACGTTTCTGCTATGACCCATTAGGACAGCACTCAACGTTCACACACTCAGACCTGTTAGTCTCGGGAGTGTGACAAGAAGTGGAATTATTGTTTATGTGATGACATGATTGACGCGTATCGCATGTCATTTATTTTTAATTTATTTGAGTGATTCTTGATTTAAAGTGACAGTTAAATAAAACAACTGAAAATAGAGTTGCTCTCTTCTTTCCCAGCCCATTCCCCAAACAGTGCTAGAAAGTATTGTTGCATACAAATTCTGTCAGCCACATAAAAAAATTAAAATCCAGGTATGTCACATACAAGCTTACCACTACCATCCCTTGATGGTCTTCATATCTGGATATGTGTTAGGAATGTTCGAATTGTAAGCGTTGACCCGTTCAACGTTTCTGACGTTCCAAATAAAATGAACACGAAGCGACCGTCCACAACTCATTTTATTTAGTAAACGCGATAACATTCTTAGGCTTCGGTTTTCTTTATGACTTAAACATAAGATTCATGGGACAGTCATGAAACCGGACAAATCAAACTCTTTCAAAACATTAGCTTTGGATTTCCCCCCCCCCCCCCCCCCCCCCCAGCTTTTTTGTGAACGATAAAGAGCGGTGCTAACCGTTCAGGACGCAAAACAATCAGAGCTACTTACCGTCAGCCTGCTCTATAACCGCCTCAGAATCCTAATGCACTCTTAATGATCCCCCATTATTTATTTATATCTCCATTTTGGCTCTCGTTTCTTTGAACCGCCGCTTCCAGGGCTTTGCAGAAATGGGCCGCAGCGCTAAGAGGGTTGACGGAAAGTTACCGGGTATCGCCTCGGCCATTCTGCCTGACTCTGAGCTCACGCGGTTAACGGCAGCGTGGACCTGAATGCAGTCTGTACGAAAGCTACTGTGGGCTTTCATCTCAGGCAAGAGATTGCCCTCAAAACAAGCCTTAATGCGGTTAATGCACACATCATTATTCTGGGGGAGACAAAAAAAAAAAAGTTCAAATACAAATGAAAGATCTTTCTTTTTTTTTTTTTCTTTTTTTTCTTTTTTTTTAGGTCCTCATTAGAAAGTTACTGATCAAAAAATCTCTGACTAAAAACAGGGGCGTCTTGGTCAGGTGCTGAATTTGCTCAGCCCAACCGGATCCGCAGCTTCGTGGCATTAGTGAAGAAACGACAAGGAAAAAAGGTCCTTACATGAGGTTCTGTACAGGTTCTGTACATGAGACCCTTGTGACCCTGTGCTACTGTGTACTCTTCCACAGCCCTGAAGGACGGCCGATTTCAGCTGGTGAACTTCTCGGACAATGAGCTTCGGGTGTCGTTGTCCAACGTGTCGCTGTCCGATGAGGGGAGATACGTGTGCCAGCTCTACACCGACCCCCCACAAGAAGCCTACGCCGACATCACTGTGCTGGGTATGAAACGCCCTCCCTCGCCCGAAAAATCCACCCCTCAGCCCCCTCCCCACAAAACACTCCCACTCCCCAACCTTCGACCCCCTGCCCCCCAATGTACTCTCACCACTTTACTTTCAACCGCCAACCACTTGTACCCCCTGACTTCCACCCCAAAAAACACCCCCCTAATCGTTACTTCTTCAGGTCAGCCATTGGGCATGTTTTTCCAAGGTAAATTCATGAGGGATTTGATTCCTCCATCCTCCAAACACCCTGACTAAGTGATTCAACAAGGTAATTTCCCTGTTATAAAGTTGAATCAGGCTGCTATGGAAGGGGACCATTCCATTTCCCCCGGGTTGACCCAAGTGGCTAGCAACTAATTAACCCTTCTATTATGTTGAAATGTTATGACGCCTTTTACAGTCGGGGTCACATTGACCCCAACAGTTTAAACAGTATTGTAATCGAAAAAATCTGGCACTTTCTGTGTCCCCTTCTTAATGTCTCTCAATTCACTGGCCTTTCAACCCGAAATATTAAAAACCTGTTATAAACTCATTGTAGCCGGAGGCAAGTGAAAGTTTGTGAAGTTTAAAACCTGCATGGGAAAGTATCCAGAATCACCCACAAACAATCAGAGATAAAAATTATATATATGTATATGTGCTTATATTTTGTACAGCTACAGAGCCCGGGGTCAAAATGACCCCACATAACACTTCTGTATATAAAGTTTGTGCAGGACTGAAAACAGCATTATGTTTATTGCATGTTTACTGTATTACTCACACTTTTTAAGAGATCAAACACTGTCAAATTGACCCCGAACATAATGGGAGGGTGAAACTGTATAAATATGTTTAAGTTTATGATGCAGCTCATTAGATTAACAGCAAAAACACATTTACAATACTGTTCAGTTTTGTTTTCCTTTTAAATTGAACAAATTGACATTACTAACCCCCAAAATGGCTCCACTCAGCAACAGCAACTCCCCCCGCAGTTTCAGGAGAGAGCAGTGAAGCCTGCCAGCCGCTGCCCTGTCTCGCTCTGCGTTCCATCGGCTGAGCCACGCAGCCATTGCACCCCTCCCTGGGCACCACTACAGCCGAATTTGTAGGATCCTGTGGGACTGCTGGCCACAATTGCCTCTGGAGCAGGCAGATTTGAAACCAGAGAGGGGGTGTATCATATATTGTAACCCAGTATTTTAGAATTTTGAGTCGCTCTATAATCCTGAGAGCTTTTGAATGGTGTTTTGCTGATATTATCAGCATGTCATGCAGTTGCACATGATGGGCAGTCAGGCAAAAATGTGTTTAGGGCAATAAAAATTCATTCTAGATCACAAAATTGTAGGTACTTAGAATCCTGTAGGTGCCCACAAACAGTCTTATAATTACCTACAATCTCATGGTTATGGTAGTGTTATAGTGAAAAAAATCTCATCTGTAAATACATATGTATGTGATTCCCATACTGTTTTTTCATGTGATTCTGCGCTTCAGATAGAGACAGTCTTCAAATAAATGCTCATGAACACACACAGGTGGGAGGTGATATAGGTTCCCTGCCTGTGAGAAAATCTCACTCTTAGGTGTGAGGAAAAACCAAAAGTGTAGAGAGAAGCCTCTAGATGCACCACTAGCAATAAATGACAAAGCACAGTGCATAGAAATATATTTATTCTTCTTCCTCTTCTTCCTCTTCTTCTTATTTTTCTTCTGCTTCTTCTTCTTCTTTTTTCCGCTTCTTCTTATTTTTCTTCCGCTTCTTCTTCTTCTTATTATTATTCTTTTTCTTCTTCTTCTACTTATTTTTCTTCTTCTTCTTCTTCTTCTTCTTCTTCTTCTTCTTCTTCTTCTTCTTCTTATCCTTCTACTTCTTCTTCTCCTCCTCCTCCTCCTCCTTCTTCATAATCATTTTATATTCTTATTACACATTTTGTTTCTCTTCTACAAAACATTATTTTAAGCATTAAGAGATGTGCCATCATATAATCATGAGCAGAATTACAATCAACATTCATTATTACTTCAATGTATGTTCTTCCCCAGGCATTCTGCAGTGACAAAATTATTTTTGGATGAATAACTTGTAATGAAAATCATAATCTATATACAGTCAAGCCGGAAAGTCTGCACACCCCTTTCACCTTCTCCACGTTTTATTACGTTACAGACTTATACTACAATAGATTGAATTCATTTTTTGCCTCAAACATCTACACACAATAGCCAATAATGACGAAGTGAAAACAGGTTTTTAGAAAATATGCAATTTTATTTTACTGACAAAAATAGGTTATTTAGGGGTTACATATCTGTACACACCCTTAGCCTAATACTTGGTTGCTGCACCTTTGGTAGCGATTACAGCTTCAAGGCATCTTGGGAAAGAAGCTACGAGCTTGGCACAGTTGTTTCTGGACATTTTTGCCCATTCCTCTTGGCATATCCTTGCAAGCTCCGTCAGGTTGGATGGGGAGCGTCGGTACACAGCCATTTTCAGCTCTTTCCACAGATGTTCAATTGGATTCAGGTCTGGGCTCTGGCTGGGCCACTCAAGGACATGAACAGACTTTCTCCGAAGCCACTCCTTTGTTCTCTTGGCTGTGTGCTTCGGGTCGTTGTCATGTTGGAAGGTAAACCTTCGCCCCAGTCTGAGGTCCAGAGCGCTCTGGAGCAGGTTTTCTTCAAGGATCTCGGTGTACTTAGCTGCATTCATCTTTCCCTCTATCAGGACTAGTTACCCCGTTCCCGCTGCTAAAAAACATCCCCACATCATGATGCTGCCACCGCCATGCTTCACTGTAGGGATGGTATTAGCCAGGTGATGAGCGGTGCCTGGTTTCCTCCAGACGTGACGCTTGGTATTCAGGCCAAAAAGTTCCATTTTGGTTTCATCAGACCAGAGAATCTTGATTCAACAAAGTTGTAGAAACATCTCAAGCAGTATCAGTGGAAACAAAATGCACCTCAGCTCACTTTTGGGTGTCATATCAAAGGGTGTGCACACTTGTGTACATATGATATTTTACATTTTGATTTTTAATAAATTAGCACAAATGTCTAAAAACCTGTTTTCACTTTGTCATTATGGGCTATGTTGTGTAGAATTTTGAGACAAAAAATGAACTCAATCTATTGTAGAATATGTCTGTAACATAATAAAACGTGGAGAAGGCTTGACTGTATTACTCTCTCTACTTACCGTTTTCTTTAGCAATAGGGATGCTTAATTCCTGCTTTACCATGTTTTGAGTGAAATTGGGCTATTGTAATACTGCAGTTTTTATACTGTGCCATTGACTTGAATTAACAAAAACTAATATATTTTCTACATTGGTCTGATTGATGGCTTATCCTGCTCAAACACTGGATTCCAGTATGTAGATGCACCCCATGGTGTCTAATCCTGTCTGTTCCACTGCCGCCGGTGGCCAGCAGCACATCGTTTACCATGATGTCACCCAGGGAGGGCTTTAGGGCTCATCTCATAGCCTAGTCTAGTCACTCAGATGCATGCACTCTCTCCTCCCTAATTAATGGAGGAGAGTGCAGTAATGAGACAAGCCTAAAAATCTAAATGGGCATTCCAAATTCGGAGAAAAAGAGGGAAAAAAAGGACAGTTGAAATGATTAGGAAGAAAGAAACATTTTATTTTCTAAGTGTGGGTCCTGCGTCTGGTGGCTGGAGCTACTACTGTCCAACTCGTATGCACTCTGAAATTGAAATTGAAGAACAGGCCGTGTTGCCGCAACCATGCGCCGTTCTGCGGCGGGTTCTGTAGTTCGGCCGATCCCCCATGACATCACTCGTGTGTTTGTTGTGTGATGTCAGTCCCTCCAGGCAACCCAATCATAGAGTCACGGGAAGATGTGGTCAGCGAAGGGAACGAGACGGAGATAACGTGCACCACCGCAGGCAGCAAGCCGGCCACCAGCATCAGATGGATGAAAGGAGAGGAGGAACTTCAAGGTGGGTTCCTACGTGAACGGATCACAGAACATTTTTAACGGGCAGCGTTCATATTTTCTATTAATTTAATCTACAGCTCATTTGTGAGGACATGCAAACTGTAAGGAGTGAGCGTGAGCTCTGTTTACCCCACTGTGTAAGTCACAAGCGAGGAAGAACACAGACTTTCACCTACGGGAACAACCCCGCATTTTCTTTTTTTTCTGTGTGTGTGTGTGTGTGTGTGTTTGTGTGTTTTCTGTGGTTTTATAAGATGTTTTTGTGAATTCTTCACAAAGGAATTCAAAGGAGCGGGCAATAGCGGAGCTCCTACAGTACACCTCCTACACTACAAACATGGGCCAGGCTCTGGCCTCATACCGCTACACAGGGAGCCGGCCTTATCGAGTCTCCAATACCTTTAATCTGCGCACAAAATGCACGTCCCCTTCAGACAGCAGGGATAAACTGTTGAGTGACTCCCACCAAAACTGCCTGGTGACACAGGGCGGAACGTCTCTGCATGCTGTAAGACCAGTTGCCCTCTAAAAGATGAAGAGCTTTGAACAAAGAATATTCTAAGGAGTGTAATAATTTCTCGGGAGAGGAAAAATACTTTAATTCGCCAATTTGTCACGAAGCCACACTGATGTGTATTTCTTTTCTTGTCATTATCTTCAATTTTCAGTATCAAAAATCAGAGGATTACATTTTTTGGACAAGAACTTTCGTGTCCTCAGTTGACATAATGTGCGCTTTAAATTATTTATCACCAGCTTAGACTGAAAGCACTTTTGTTGTGCATAATTTGAATGTAGTGGAGGTTTTTTTTTCTGTTTTGGTTTAATGGAGAGAGTAGGGTGGTAGAGCTTAGCAGGGTTGATGGGGTTGTGGTGGGGATGGAGGATGGCTATATACAGAAGGGAAAAGCTTCACAGTGCACCAGTACACACTGGCAAATTTATTTTGCCCTCACGACTGGGCGGATTTACTTTTAATTAAACAATTTCATCATTCACCCTAATTACTTTTAGGATATTTAAGCTTTTTTAAATATCATTTAAAGGTTACAGCAACCTAAGTTTGCGAGTGTAAACAAGCCAGCCTACTATGCAAAGCCGTTTAGTCAGCCATTTGTTTATTCACTTTTATCCAGCCTTATTTTTTTTATTTTTTTTTATTTTTTTTGGGGGGGGGGGGGGTTGCATTCATAATATATATATTTTTTTTTTCTCTTCTTCTTTGTCTGAAGTCTCTACACGTACCATGTGCCGCAAGTCAAATGAAAGTCAAGAAAAGAAAAGTCTATGAGAACGCAGGTATTAATCTCTTCCCTGCACGATAAGCTAGGAGAGGGCTGGTGTCCAAGATCTGAAACAGGGAGATGCCCCCGTTTAGCGAAACCCCAACAGTGACGGGTCACATCCCCCTGTGACAGTATGTCATGCCCTTGGGTGAACTTGGAGACGGCATTCTGCCAGGGACCTCAGGTGCATAGCACGACTCGTCCGACACATCTCACGCCACGAGGAAAATAACTTCGCACCCCGTGGTAAACCGTTCAGACGGCAGAGCTTCCTGATCTCCTGGGGTTACAAAACCAATGCTTTACATGTCAATATACATATGTTGCTTGTGTATGTCTGTGTACGAATGCGTTCTTAAGTAGTTGTTGCCACAAAGTAAAAATAGATAACTGGCTCAAAGGCATTAGAATGTGCTCTTGCAGCCACATGCTAGCCGTAATTAGAGGCAACCATCACTCGATGAACGCTGAGATGTGTTAGCTTAACTCAGCCGCTCCTGTGAAGTAGCCTCTGCTGCATATGACCCACAAACAATGTTCCTCATCCTCTCATTGTATTGCCCACTATCTCTATCTGCAGTTGTTTGTTACATAAAAGCTTGCACAGTGTTCAAATATAGAAAGTGACTGTGCTGTACAACATATTATATGAAATGGCAAGGTGGAGGAGATTGACATCCACAATGTGAGTGCTTGATGCTTTATGTAAGCAACAGCAGGTGGCATGTGTTGCACGACAGCATGTCCGTCTAATAATGTGAGCTACGGCGATGTCATTACTGTCATGCGAACGTATGAGAATGTTCTGGGTTTTCTCATCTCAGACAATCGGTTGGTGTCACACAAGGTTAATCAAAGTGATTAAATGCACTAGTGAGGCAGTGCTGGGAAAGAAAGGGAGGTGTATGAAGCGCACGAGACGGGGTAGATGTAAATCAGGTTTCGAGTCGAATTCACGATTTGACGCCGCCGCGTCGTCGTGCCGTCCCGTGATTTGGGCAGCGCGATTCGGGGAGGGAAACGGAGCGGGGCTCGGAGAGGAAGGGACGGTAAGGGTTTTATGAGATCAGGCCATCCGGCCCTCCCGGGCCCATCTCACAGGCTTTGTTCAGGGCTGTGTGGTCACAGGTGCGGCTGCAAATACGGCAGATTGCCACAGCGCGGACTTAGTGACTAAGATATTGTTTGGACTGCGTTGTCAGCCTCGACCAAGGGCACAGTGTCACTGGAGCGAGACTGAGTCACGGTCTGAGGGCCTTGACAGATTGGTCGGCAGACTGATCTGCTCACACTTTTCTAGTCTCGAAAAATGCCATAAAAACCCAGCCAGCATGATAGCATCCATCCATAAATTGTAATAGTCTGATTATAAGGGCAGTTTAATTCAAGGGCTCTCCAGAAGAAAAAAATGTGTCTTTTTTTTTGTTGTTGCTATTTTGCTCTTGGTCCATTCTGCAAAAGCATGATTATTGATAAATTATGATATTTTGAAATTTAATAAGTTGTTCTAATGAACAGGACAACCGAAGGGACTTAGCAAATGGAAATGGAATAAATAAACTAAGGAAATCAAAACGGAAAGGTATGTTATGCGCAAGGGGGTCGATTGTATCCTAGCTCAGTACTGTGCATGCATGCCAGGCTATCTGTCCTTAGTCACCTGAAATGGAAGGTCAAATAAATGCATCAATGCTTGAGAAAACATGAAACACACAGCTAACAGAAAGTTAGCAGTTGGAGACTATCTCATTGACCGGTGCATAGGTGCTTGGAAGGTATCCCCACTGTTTCTTTTTAAATATAAATAAATTTGGCGTCCAATGCGGGGCTGAGCATATACAATTCCCACCCTAATTTGGAATGGCTAATTGTCTGCAACCGCAGCCTCATACATTGCGCAAACTCCACTGCCGATTCGGGAGAGTGTACACATCCACGGTTATCGTCCACGGTTGGTGTCGCCAACTCCCTCTTTTAACACCGCAGACTACAGCTCAGCTCGCATGGAGTGGAGTCAGAGGAGGGACCTTTCATATGTGGCTTTGACTGCAATCTACAGGCGCCCGATCGACCAGCAGGTGTTGCTAGATATCAATGCACACAAAACCCTATCCGACTACACCCTCCCGTTCACTATGGAGCTACTGGCCACACCCTTGCGCCATAGTGTGGTGCCTAAACCGAATGGGCCATCCAGAAGCTCTTTTTTTTGTTCCAAGTGTTCTTGGAAGGTTATTTCCAAACATTTTTTTATTTACATTTGGATAAATTGCCACATATCAGATGTGTTGTAATTATGTTGCATAGAAAGAAAGCTAAAGTGAGCTAAAAGCTACTTGTGCTCTAGGTATCGGCTGTGAGTTGCTTGGTTATGAGGACTATGGGCTTCCAGGCCTCTGGGATGAACATTAACATGAACAAAAATGACACCTTGAGGCTCGTTATTTCAGAGAAATCCGCCATTTGTATGTTCAATGTGGGTAATGCTTAGTGTCACTGGCTGACATTGTGCTTGTCAACATGTCCCTTCCTCCTTCACCTCTGCTGCCAAGATTTTCAGTGTTGGCTTTAATTAAAAATTAATTAGTACGTTCTAGTGCCGGGAGCTTGGCTCATTAGAACTGAAAACATTACAAACTGCTGAGAAATGTTTCATTAAAATGCGCTTTAATAAACTGTAAAAATGTCAATGCCATACTAGCAACTGTGGCTGATCATGTTCGTAAAATGTATCAACTTAGTATGATGGAATATGGAAAAGTAATATCTTCCCTTTGCATAACTGTTTTTTGTTTTTTTTTGTTTGTTTGTTTTAGTTTAATTTCTACCTCCCCCCACAGAAAAAAATAAGTCTGCCTTAACTAAGTCCTAGGGATCTACTGTGTGCTGTTTTTGTTCCAGTCAATTTCTCAGTCAATCAAGGGTAATTTTAAACATGCATTTTAAGCACCTGTGTGATTTTGTTCTTGTTTTTAACTGGTTTTTCACTGAATGCAGGTTTGGCTCATTACCATCTACGCTGGCTTTGTTGTCCTCAGGTAGCTGGCTGTTTTAATGACGAGGTGTCCCCACATTCTGCATTTAGGATACTGCATTTACTACCTCTGTCAATTCATCAGTAAATCACTATAGCAACCAATCCATCTAATCTATTCATCAAGCAAAAATAATCTGCCTAAAATAACTTTTAAACTCAGCTGAACTAAACTACTCCTGTTGTTGGTCAGGGCATTTTCTGAACTAGCCCATAAACTAGCACAGTGGCTTCCAAACGGACAAACTCCTGTTCATTTTTGCCCTCCCAGGTGAGCTGACTGTGGAGGAGACGTATGACCGGATGTTCACGGTCATTAGCAGGCTGACCCTCACTGTCACCAAGGAGGACGATGGAGTTCCTGTCATCTGCATTGTGGACCATCCAGCAGTCAAAGACTTCCAAGCACAGAAATACCTGGAAGTGCAATGTGAGTATAACCCGTTCCCCACAGTACAATACGAATATAACCTCCCTGAAATACAACGTGAGTCTGACCTGGGCCGCATAACTCTAATCAGCCCTGGGGGTGAAGATGTGCTGGCTGTTTCTGCAACGGCCAGGTTAACCTTTAGTAATTCTCCTGCAATCCTGCAAGACAACTGTGTGAAGCTGCAGTGCAGATGAAACGCCAACCAAGCGAAAGGTTAATCTGTTTAACGCGGTGCCTTTAATCGAAATAAGTAACCAGGCTCGTTACTTTAAGACGGCTTGTAATCGTCCTCAAGGGGTTAAGACCCAAAGACTCTGGCATAGTGCTCAATGCAAAATGTTATCTCTTATATAAATGTATTGATCTACACAAAAATGTTAAATAACTGATGCACGTATCATTAGGAGTCAGGGAAAGGTTAACCTACCCTTTTGCGATCTTTGCAGCATATTCATTTATTCTGAAAGAAGTACGGTATCTCTGACCTTTCTCCATAAAAGACAGGAAGGATCAGCCGAACGGCAGAGGCTTGACATTTTGGCAATCTTGGATTAAAGCAGATAAAAAAAAATATACACAAAATCAAGAGAAAACATTTACTGTACAGTTAAATTATTGGGCTGGATTCATGGCAGCTGTGCCTTAACTGTAGAAGCAGATTTATGGAGGCTCTCTTCTGACTGATGCATTACGTGTATGCAGCCATAACAACACAGTAGTTTGCCTTAGAAGCACCAAAGCACTGTGGGTAGTGGAGTTTATAATCCTGAAAAGAAAGGGTAGTGAACAAATGTGGATATGAACAATGCTGGAAATATTGCTGGCCATGGATGTCCATACCAGTCACTTACCACTTCATGGCATTACATCCACGGTTAGTGAAGCGGCCATTTTAGTGAATATTCAGTGCTTGGGTGCTAATGAGGCAGCTAAATAAGATGGTAATTATGTGGAGTGACTTGCATGTGATAATGCTGCTGTTTTTTTCCCCCCTGAGTGTGACTGTAAACAAGCTAAATAAATGTGTTACATTTTAACCACATAAATAAAACATGAATTCTCTGAGAATGCAAGTTACTATGTAAAATATGTTTAGCATTTATTTAGCGCCTGGCGTGTTTCACTGACTTGATGGAACGGTTGGAGGTTGGATATGCAAAATGTAGCTTCAGATCTTCCTTTGAAGCAAATCTTTCAGATTTTCAAGGCGATGCGTAGTGTCTGCCAGGGACAAGAAAATAAAATGGAGAGGTAGGTGGAGAGTCAGTATTCAGACAGGAAAAGTCAGAAGAGGTCAACACTGTAATGGAGTTTATATAAATTATTTATTAAGCATTAATCTATTATGTAATAACAGGACTTATTAACATGTTGATTTTTTTGTCCCACAATAATATATTAGCCAATACAAACTAAGCGCTTAATGCTTAGTTCATAAATTAAGTGTATGAGCTGAACTCTTGTACTAAATTACAGTAGTAATTAAACAGAGAATTAAAAAATCTGTTATCCCAGCAGCCTTGTTAAGCTTTAGATGTGTAATAATGCGTATGTGTAAAACAGTTCTTAATAATCTATGAAGTGTGTGTATACACACTATTCTATTCTACATGAAAGGGTGCAGCTTGTAAACATAGTTAGAGGCTGACTATAGAGATAGGTACAGCAGTACTGAAATGATTAAATGTTAATAAGCCCGGCCAAACATAGTGCCATTTGTACAAGGGCTTAAGCAATTACGTTCTTATCGCTTTTCACAATTTACTGCTGTTTTGTTCTCTATTCTAATTAAAAACCTTAACTGGTTAATAAATAGTATTCTCCTAATTTGAGAAAATGCCCCCTTGCCTCCATACAGAATTCCCTTTTGGAGATTCCCCCTAATTTAAAGCAGATATAACAAGTGCACTATGTCCCCGGGATGGCTAACAGTAGCATGCTACGACCAGGCTGGGAAAAAGTGTGCTGAATCAATGGTTCAGTCCCCTGGAGCACTTGTGTTATGCTCCTCGCCAAGACAGTTTGTCTAAGTTAATCAAATGAAAACTCACTATGTGTGCAGTATTAAATTTGAAGATAATCAAGTCAACTTAAAGGTGTCTTGGAAAGCAAACAGCCATTGCAGTGTTTGAAGCCAGACTATCCCGTTAGATGTACTGTCAGCCATTACTGAGCGAGCTTTATCTGATGTTTCCCTCCTTCTTAAGTGTAGTTAGCAGATTTTGTTTTTGTGCACTGTAGACAAACCTGTAAACAATTTGGCTACCTTGCAATTGATCAAATTAAGTGTGTTCAAGTGATGCTTGTTGATCAGCTCAAGTTATGATGTTGGAGTGGAAGGACAGGCCGGCATGTCATTTTTGTTGGGTAATATGGAATTTACAGTCAGAAACCATGTAATTTACACTCAGAAACCATGGGTCTGTCCCAATACTCGAAAAATGCACCCTCCCTTCCTCCACTACCACCTACTCTACTCCGTGCCCCGGAAACAGATCTTTGTGTTTTAATCCAATGTTGCTGATTTCATCTAAATTACATATACATGGTTAGATATTAATTAATGTCTCCACGTAAACCGCAATGTCAGGTACATTGTATACTGTACATGCAAATATGTTCAGGCAGTTTTGCATACTTCCGGGTAGGAGAGGAGTGGTAGTGGGGGAGTGGAGGAAAGGAGGTGGGGAGTGAAGACTATTGGGACGCACCCCATGTAATTTACAGTCAGAAACCACGTTATTTACAGTCGGAAACCATGTCATTTAGTCAGAAACCATGTTATTTACAGTCGGAAACCATGTCATTTAGTCAGAAACCATGTTATTTACAGTCAGAAACCATGTAATTTACAGTCAGAAACCATGTAATTTTCAGTATCATGTATGAAAGTAATGATAAAAGTATGTATAAAAAAAGCATATATCCTTAAAGACATACAGTTGTACCCAAGCCTCTCTTCGGGTACCCCCGGCCAGATCCAGGTACTGTATTTGATATGTTCCATCTGAAACAAACCTGATGCAACTAATCAAAAAACCAAGGAGAGGTTTGGAAACCACCGCTTTAAGAATACATTATGTCCATCCCAACCTGCACCCAATGTTAACAGCAGTGAAAGTTTTAAAGTGATTGACACTGAAGTCCTTTTAGAGCATGTCTGTCTGTGACATGGTCACTAATTCTGCATGTGGCAAAGCTTCACCTCGGACCCAGGGCTAAGGTGCTACACGGGATGCAGGGCTAAGGTGCTACAGGGGATGCAGGGCTAAGGTGCTACAGGGGACGCAGGGCTAAGGTGCTACAGGGGACGCAGGGCTAAGGTGCTACAGGGGAAGCAGGGCTAAGGTGCTACATGGGATGCAGGGCTAAGGTGCTACAGGGGAAGCAGGGCTAAGGTGCTACACGGGATGCAGGGCTAAGGTGCTACAGGGGATGCAGGGCTAAGGTGCTACAGGGGACGCAGGGCTAAGGTGCTACAGGGGATGCAGGGCTAAGGTGCTACAGGTGTACAGCTGCTTATGGGTCTGTGAGCTTTTTATTTTGTATTCTCTGCTCAGCCCCTCATGAAGTGATCACGGGGAGGGCATTTCTCATGCAGACAGATCTGCAAAATCGAATTAAATACTAACAATAGCAACTCCAACTATTGCTGATGTTTGCACCTCTTGCCAGGTGATTTCTGTACAAGAATTAACTTACTGCTCTCTGTGCCAAATTGCAGTTTATCTGGAAAGCACAATTTTCTCATTTCAAATAAGAATAAGGTTTCGCTATCTCCTTTATCGTGTTACATTCAGAAAGGTAGTTGTTGTCATCTCATGAACAAGAAAGCATTAAAAATCTTATGAATAAACTTGTTTTAATGTAAAAAAAATATATATATATAATAAAAAATTGCATGTCAAGGATACAATTACGGAGTATTATTTTGGTGAATAGAGATGTTTCATCTTACTGCACAAAAACAGGAATATTCGTACAGGGAAAAAATAAACCGTTTAGTATATTAAACTATATTATTCTATCATCAGAACGTCTAATCTATTTATACATGTGCCTGCCCATATCTGTGGGTACTGTGTATGTATATATATATATATATATATATATATATATATATTTATATATTTATTTATTTAGCATATTTGTGTGTGTCTGCTTGCATGTGAAAAGAGGTATGCATCAGAACTGGACACAGATTAGTCTCTGTACCACAGCACAGTGTGGGGGAGTCCTGCTACATTAGACATTCCCCACTGATGTTTTGCATTATTGAATAGCCATGACTGGTATACAATTATAACAAATATACTAATACGAGTCCACAGAGCGCAGTACACACAGGTCTCACTGGTTGATAGAATGTATGAACTATGATGTATTCTTTTCAGAAATATGTCCTCTTAATGTTTCAATGATGGATGATTAATTCAGAACCAATTAATTTTTAATACATTTTTAGCCCAGTAAGCTAATTCAACAGTACTCCAAAACAGAAGGACACCTTTTTAAGATTTAAAATGTTTGAGTACAGTATTATCGTTACAGTAATATTTTAACATAGCTGTAGAATTAATTACATTTATTAGTAAATGTTTTTGTTCATTCTCTTGCTTAGACTGAAATTTGCCAATCCATATTTTTTTTTTTCAAAAAGGGAAGATTAAAAAACAAGGCAGAGCATCAAACAACCTTAAACTACCCCCACCCCCCCTGCATTTTCTCCACCCACACACACCCCCGCCATAAGAACTCATTAAATACCAGAAAACAGAATTCAAAGGACCGTGCCCCCACCTTTCTTTTTCATTGCTACACTTGAATAATGATGTTAGAGGCACCGCTTCCCCCTTCTTTACAGACACACGCTTGCAAATTCCATTATATGTTCAATATATATAGCCTGTTACATACCTCACATTGCAATAATGACATGGTAATTATGATTACAGGAAAGGTTCAGGCAAAGGTAGTTCATCTTGTAAATTGATGTTAATGGGTACATCATGTAAACACTCCTTTGTCAGATGTCAGACGTTCATGGTGGTATTTATCATTTATTCGCTTAGAAGACGGTTCTTATAGAGGGATACTGATACAGCTGACATTTCTCTCATATTATTTTCCATTTTTGGCTGGGTATTTTGCCAAAGCAATTTGAGGTTAAGTGCCTTTCTCTGGGGCATGATGGCGATAGACCTTCACCTGGGGCAACCGCAACTTGTCACCTGTGACAGACACGGTCCCCTGATCGCTGCGCCTCGCTCGTCGCCGTTCCCTAATTGAAGAGGAAACGTTATGAGGGATGGAATTGTGTGGTTTTCTGGGCGTCCTTCATGGGGTGGCATATTGAAAGGTGTCGTCGTCACACAAGCTCCGCCCCCCCGAAGCCTGTTAGCGAGGGAGAGGCAAGCCCGAGTTTGGCAGTAATTTAAATGGATGGGCAAAAGGTTGTTATTGTGGGCCCGTAAAGGTCAGTCTCTGGTGCACAGCATCTGCGGGCTGCTTGGCATACCGATTTTGGAGACCAAACCTGACGAAGCCTTATATATCACCCCACTGTTTTATGCGAAGAGTTTGATCTAGTAACTACTGGACAATGACTGCTCCGGGTAACATTCTGACAAAATCAACTAGCCCACTATGATCTTTTTACTCAATATGTTGTACACAGTCTTCTGCATGCACAAATGTACATTTAATCAGGTCAGTAAATGGTCTTCATATTTGTTTTGAGTTTTTTGTTTTACTCTTTTTTTGTTGTAGTTTTTTTATTTTATTCCGATAAAATGGTAAGGTTTTTATTTTATTCTGTGCAGTAGACACATTTCTTTATGCTGTTGGTTTTATTTGTGGCAGGGAATAGTAGACCCAGTGCAGTCATTAAAGATCCTGTGGTGCTTGTCAAAAGAGTAGTGGTGTTAACCCTCCTGTCCTGGACAAATTCCCAGACCAGCCATTCCAATTTCCCACTCTCTATTGCCTCCCAGCTTGCTGGTGAAAAAATATATATATACAGTATTTGTGTGAGGTTGCTTCTTTTCTACAATGCCTTCACATTTCAGCAAATACTGTCACAATTAAAATGTACTGTGCAGCATGAAGTGTTTGTAAAGGCAGGACTTTCCCAATAAACCTCTTTTACAAATATGAACTGAGTAAATGTGTAAACCCGTCGTTCGATACGGTTTGGGATGGAATTTGTGCACATAAAGTTGAAAATAAGGCACAAGAAAATTGCCACAGTGTATTTCTCCTCCATATAGAACAGGGTGTTTTTATACCTCTTTATAGCAACCAGGGTGATTGCAAGTAAAGTTGAAACACACCACATGGTGTTTGCATCATTGCAAGTGCAGAAAAAGCGTATAATTAACCTTGTTTTCCTCTCCGCCGTATGAATAAATTACTTCCACATTTATAGGAGCGGATATACCGCTTTAGGTATTGAATTTGATTGGCTATGCAATCTCTTGCTTTTTCTGTCAAACGCGATTCCCCAGGTCACAACCACGAAAGCCAATTAAGTTCACAGTTGACCTTCCTGGTTAAATGAAGTTTTGATTAATTAATATTCAGATTATTGTCGCTGTAACAGGGTGCTGGGCACAGTTCAGTGGTGTGTGTTAATGAAGTGTTTCTTCCCTTCCTCCCCCTCTGTTCAGACAAACCTGAAGTGAAGATCTTTGTGGAGTTTCCCGAGGGACTGACGAGGGAAGGAGAGAACCTGGAGCTCACATGCAAAGCCAAGGGAAAGCCAGAGTGAGTCCAGTCTTACGGCCGCACGACCATCCATCAGATTTCCATTTAAATATGCTACACCCCGCTCTGCTAAGAGGCCTCTATTCTTTCTTTGTCTCATCTTTTCTTAAAGCAAAATTGAACTTTGGTAGAACTTTGGGTTGTGTAGTTTCCTGGCCATGACATGAGTCCAAAAATATGTTCATTAGTTGCTTTGTGCTCCCCTGGGGTGATAATCCAGAATATAGCATTTGTCGCTCTCCATTCACTTCTATAGTGCAGATAAAACGGTCTCAAAATTACACTTCTAGCACATATACGAACGCAGATTTTGTCAATACAAACAATAACCAGTCCTCTTACCATTTTTTTTTTGTGTAATTAAAATTATTTATAAACGTACTACTTTATTCCCACTGCGGAACGTTACTGGGTAAAGCAGCGGGTAGGGGAGGGGGTGGGGTCATTTTTTTGCATTTCGTCTAGATTTCATAGCTACCTGAAGTCTGAGCTGATCGATTAACATTTGTAACCTACACGTACTAGCAAAGGCAAGCTTTTGTTTTTAAAATGGTGAAGTACAACAATCCCATCTGGAAGAAAGTTATGTCGTTTTCCCGTTGACAATCCAATTTTGTGCAAGCTGTGGTTGATTGCCATCAGGCACCCTTCCTTCAATGCCAGCACACCATTGCACCCAAGTCAAGCTGTGATGTTCTGAGAAGGACCCAAACGCAGACCACAGGTAGCAGACAAAAACGTAGTTTATTCACAGTCCAAGATCAGTAGCCAGGTAATCAGAGTAGAGACGGTACAAAATCGAAATCCAAAAGAGTAGTCAAAAATAAACGTAGCGAGAATCCAAAAACCAGAAAGACACGGCAAACAAAACAGAAGGAAAAGGCAGGCTCGAAGTCGTACTGAAGGGTTGTCTCAGGTATCTCAAATAACACAGGCTTACACAAAATCGGCAGAGAAAAATCGACAGAGAATGCAAGTGGAAGGCAGACTATATACACCAGGGAGGTAATGACATGAAAGGGATCAAGTGTGGGTGGGAGGAGTAAGGAGCTAGACACAGGTGAACACAATAGGAAACAATGATTCAATAACGAGGGGGAATAGAAGACACGGACTGGAATGCACGCAAACACATAGATAAGACACGGCCTGGGATTAGCAGGTAAACGAGTGCACAGCACGAGGGGCGGAGTCTGAAAGTGGATACAGCTGAAGAGAGTTAAGGAATAACAGTGAGTAGAGCAGAGATAGAAAAGCTAAGGGAGAATGACAGCTGTGGTGTGGGGCAAGAGAGTGATTAGTATATAATTGATGTTAGTACAAAATTCTAAATCTCCTTCGTTAATAAGTGTGACTCGTTAGTTATATATACACATTAATCTATTAGTTATCGTTAGTATATAAATATAAATACAGTTAGTATTGTTAGTTGGATTAGTATATGTACAATGATAATTTGTTAAGAAGAAAGGAAAACGAGACTTGAAATACAGGGGAAATCCCGCATGTACCGAAATCGCCCTAAATGTGCAATCACGAATACAGGAAGTGGATTCTAGAGCCTCTTTCACACATGCAATACGGAACATTACCGGAAAAGTTGATCCAGCAATATTCCGGAATGTTCCATATTAACCCCTTTCACACATGCAGCCTTATCCGTAAATTTTCCGGAACACTGCCAGATAGGGGTCATGTGTGAATAAGAGCCGAAGTCGAAATTCCGGAATATCCGCGCCGGCAATTTGCCGGCAAATGACCTAGTGAGGTTTCCGTAATTGGTAGCGTTCATACAACCAACGCTCTACCCTATGTTGCTAGGATACGTTTGTTTACTTACTACTGAAAAATGGCGGGTGATGAAGTGACAGAGTGTGCAGTTGTACTATAGTTACTCTTGTTTATTTATACATTTTCGAGGCAAACGCTGGCAATAATACATCTGTTCCAATCACGAAACACCATTCGTAAACAAAAACTTAACGAAAAAATCAGGATAAGTCGGGAACAACTCCGCTTTAGCTTGGCTCAAAGCCGGAGACGTCGCCTGTGGCGGCTGGAGGCTGTACGAGTCTTTCATGTGGCTCTGGGAATGATATGTGGGTACGGGAGCGACCCCATGGCAAAGTCTTCTGGTCTAGTGTCATGAATAATTTTGACGACGGGCAGTGGGTTTGTGATGGGTTCACTCACGTCGCGGTGTTTACGTCAGAATGTTGTGCGTGATTGATCCGGTAATGTTCTGGCTTTGTTCACACATCACATCGATATGGAACTTTTACGGAAATCTCACTAGGTCTTTTGCCGGCAAATTGCCGGGGCGGATATTCCGGAATTTCGACTTTGGCTCTTATTCACACATGACCTCTATCTGGCAATGTTCCGGAAAATTTACGGATAAGGCTGCATGTGTGAAAGGGGTTTAGGATAACATGGAAACGTAGACAGACAAGGGAACTGAAGTGGAGTGTCAAATGGGAACGTAACCAGTAATACTAACAAACAACCACACGTAAGGAAAATAATAAAGTAACAGAAAATAAACACAATACACAAACAAACAGAACCATAACACAAGCTGTGAATATGTTTGTATGCAGCGATCATTTCACACCCACGGATTACAGTTCTGTTACAAAGAGGCCATTTTTGAAAAGCACAGCTGTGCCGTCTGTTTTTCCAGACAGACCTCATACTACACCTGGATCAACAGTAGTTTATCAGGTAAGCTAAAACAACTAACATTATTAGCTACCTAGCTACAGCTTTGTTGTGATTAGCCCCCTCGTGGTCTCGGGACACTGTGATTTCGTTTCGGCCATTCTGACTTGTGATATTGTTTTTGTTTAACATACATTGGTGACATTTGTAAATGATGTGGATCTGATCAAAACCACATAACACTGTTTCTGTCGTAAGAACATACCTACCGGATCTACATTCCTAATCAAATACGAAAAAGTCAGGAAAGGGCCATTTCATTTTCTCAAAAAAATTGGTAAGAGGACTGGTTATTGTTTGTATTGACTCGTATACGTGCTAGAAGTGTCATTTTGAGACCGTTTTAGCTGCGCTATAGAAGTGAATGGAGAGCGATAAATACCCTATTCTGGATTATCAGAGCAACTAATGAACATATTTCGCCCCCGTTTGGACTCATATCATGGCCAGGTAACTACACAACCCAAAGTTCCACCAAAGTTCAATTTTGCTTTAATATTTCTGTTTACATTATTAATGTTTTTATGTTAAGCCCTCTTCGCACAGGGCTAGTTTAACCCCAGGATGTCCTGTAATGTATTTGTACATTCTGTGGGTAATTGCAGCAGAGCATTTATACAGGATTAAATAATCCTTACTTTTCCACCACAGTCACTGAGATATTTCACCAAAAGTTTGGCGGCAGCCTGTATCTCCAGACCACAAAAAGGAACCCCACACGAATGCATCTACGTTTACAACTTGTACACACCTTATTCTACTTGTTGAGAAGCTGGTTGCCAGGCATGGCTCTAGCCCTTTCTACAGACTGTCATGGACGCAATGCATTTTCTTCTCCCCGGCTTCGTAGTTGGTAAAGTCGCACACAAATTTGGAACACAACTGATGGTGGTCGGTTAAACCAGGGGGATGGATGACGGGCGTTGGTTAACCTAGGCGGTTCTGTGCTATCATATAGATAGCAGGCATGCGATTTTTCTTACTTTATCTGGAAGTCCTGCTTTTTGGACACAGCAGTGAGATTCATATACCGTAGGCCAATAGGCCTATAGCAAGCAGTCCTAACAATGTGGCTGCACATGCAATCCTTATTGTATTGTATAGCTTATGTATTTGCAATATTTCCCTCCCTTTTTTTTTTTTTCTTTTGTAAATTGGTCTCCATACGGGGTCATTCTTATGTTCCCAGGGTCCTATGTTCCCCAGCACTATATAGCACATAATGGGAACCTGAAAAAGTTCCCCAGCTCTGTATTCGCTTAATATGACATGGGCTATTGTGGGTTAGGGTTAGGGTTAGGGTTATAAACTGGATAAAATTGATGAAATATTGAGTAAACTTGAAACGGATCGAATTTGACCCGAACACAATAGGAGGGTTAATGTGTGTTAACAGAATATTGAACTGGGGACCCTGGGAACATAGATACGCTCCCCTCCATGCTGGGGTGCGTGACTGTATGGAATTAAAAAAAATAAAAAATAAAATAAAATAAATAAATAAATAAAAATAAAAAAAATCTCTCTGGCAGTGTCTCCACAACAGCCTCCACGTTGCAGAGAAGGAGAAATTAGCACCAAAATTCAAGTGAACAAATTTAAAGGGTAAGTTCGCTATTTTGGACCTTGGACCCTATTTGCGGTCCGTCTTCCATGAACCTGACCCATGAAGTCCATTTTTTCGCTGATCGGTCCAGTATTGAGTTCGGTACAGATTTCCTGTAGGCTCTCACTGGGCTACAATAGAAGTCAACGGGGCGATTAGAAATGTTATGGAAAAACAACGATAAATGTGCTTTTATAGCTCAGTGTGTATTCTTACGGTCTCAGTATGCTCTCCTGTGAAATGTAGGCTATCGCAAACGCAAACCGAACGTTGAAACAACAGTTCCATTTGAAACAGAACTATTTCTCCGACCGCACTACCTCGCACTGACTTCGGATAACATTACCTGCGCAACTTCAGCCTCTCTCTCGTCTCTTCTCTTGCTCTCTTATCATCCATCTCTTGTAGTTCCGTGTCCGGGTATTCTGGCTCAAATCTGTAGCCAGTAACGTCAAAGTCAAAATCGAATTCTTCGTCTTCGTAATCATTATAGTCATCCATCATCCAAGTTTTTTTGTGGAAATTGTAGCCTACGTTGCTGCAGGTAAACAAACGCAGACTGCTCAACTAGATAGTTTCGTAAACGGCCGGCACACCTTCCCGATCCCCTACCCCCGACACATAGTACTCCGCGGGAGCAGCGAAAACAAGCAACAGAGAAATGCTTACTTCCAAGCCATGCCAAGCACGTAAAAATGTTCGGATTGAGATACATTTCACAGGAGAGCATACTGAGACCGGTAACAATACACCCTGAGCTTCCCGTCTCATTTATTGTACATGAAAGCACATTTATCGAACATTTCTAATTGCCCCGTTGACTTCTATTGTAGCCCAGTGAGAGCCTACAGGAAATCTGTAGCGAACTCAATACTGGACCGATCAGCTAAAAAATGGACTTCATGGGTCAGGTTCATGGAAGACGGACCGCAAATAGGGTCCAAGGTCCAAAATAGCGAACTTACCCTTTAATTTACAGAGATAAGTCTGTTCATACGGGTTTAGTATGATCGAAGGACCTCTGAGCTTGACTGCAAAACAGAAGGTAATTCGGCCTGAAATATCTACTCTCCTGATTTGAGAAAATTATGGACGTGGATGATTTGTACGGGAATAAAATCACAGAACTGATAGGTAATTACAATTACTGAATGTCCCGGAGTAAAACAAGTCCCGTGCAAATGGGAAAAAAAGTGCAAAAAAGTTTGACTTTTGTTTCAACTCAGTCACCTAAGAAGCAGTCTGGGAATAATCTTCACGTTTTTTCCCCCCGCGTTGGGTTCTCTTCCACGCCCTGTACAGTTTCCTCATCTCCCTGGAAACCGCGGTGCACACTGATGATCTGAATTCAAATCACGCTGCTCCAAACAAAAATGGATTGCTTGATTGTTGAACAAAATTGGCAAAAGCGGCAAAACACAACCGCTGCACGTCAGCGTGGCGCCACAGAAAAAGAAAAGAAAGGGAAAAAAGAGCCCTCTCTCTCATGGCGGTTAATACATTGGAGCTGTCGCCGACTCATGAATACAAACGATCGGAGGTATACGAGTCGAATGTGAGGACGATGTGTTTCCCGTTCTGCCCGTATCGGAGGCCGGTGTCATCATTCCGGTTGCTGGCTGCGGAGTGCCGCTGATGTGATGTAGTAATGTGCCCGTAGAAATTGAGGACGCGGACGCAGGGGCGCGTCTCGCTTAGGAAAGCCTCTGAGGAAATCAGGATTTCATGCGTCTCCCTCATGCTGGGCCGTTTCCCCTCTTCACAAAGGGAGCGGGCCCTCTCTGCTTCGCCCTTCGGGGGGGTTGCGACGCGAGTCAGGTGACATCTCCCCTCACTGCCCGGAAGGCAATCATCACCTTTGAACAAAATTGCCACAGAGATTTGAAAGAAGGTTGATGTGAAGGGACTCGGAGGTAGGAGTGCCTCCCGTGCTTTGCGGCCTCAGATTGTCCAAGTGAATTGCTAGAGATTGAAAGCCAATCAATATAGGGGAGGGGGAGGGGCAGTCTTGGTCTTGACTTGCATTCAGATGTTTCACTGCCCCTCTTGCAATGGCTGACCTCTGGCTTCCCATACAAACGTTTTTTTTGTGGCTCATTTTTCTTTCAGTCTTATAAATGGCACAATTTGCCCCTGATATTTTGGTGCTTGGCCAATTCTGTGTGTGCATGTATGTATGCATACATGTGCGTTTGCTTTTGCGTTTGTGTGTGCGTGTTTTTGTTTGTTTGCGTTTGTGTGTGCGCGTTTCTATGTGTGCGCGTGCGTGTATGTGTACATGTGTGTACGTTTGTGTGTGCGTATGTCTGTTTGCGTGTGTTCTTTTCCTCTTCTTCCGTGTGGAAGTTTTCCCTCGTGTTTTCTCACAAAAGTGGAGGAAAGAAAGTGTGCAGCTCGACCAATCTGTGGATAGAGGGGGGAAAAAAACATTTGCAATCAAAATGAAACGGGTTTAGAACCAACTTACTTCCCAGCTCCAGGGACCAAAGCAGTATCTTTTCTTAAGTGTTTAAGGGCATCAGAACGTTTACAGTCCCTGCCATCCTTTTCTTTGGAGTTATTTTTCTTTTTTACTGTGTACTTTCTAAGTACTGGTCCCTGTGGTAACAAGCAATTTCCTTTTAGGTATTTGGAAAGAAGATAGATTTGGGTGTGTCACACTTATTGTAGACCGCAGACCATTAGTCACTAGTCAGACCTCTGTATTGTTTCCTGCTTCGACCAAGGCTATGAGGACAAAATATACAGTTTGCCATCTTGTCACCTCAGAGGAATTTTGCTCAGGCTGCTATGTCACTAGTAAGGTAAAATATGTTCTATGCACTTTCCTCTGTCAAGTTGGAAAAAGCCATCTTTGCCTTTCCACACAGTCCATAACCGCTGTTGTTCTACTGGTGCTATGTCTTGCCAAGATTCGCAAGTGTTCACTGCCCCAAGAAATAATACTAGACACTCACAAAGCTGAAATACAATAGCCTGTAAGCCTGTACAGATGTGAGAGGATATTCCTCGTAAAGGAAGGTTGAGGGACTGGAAGAGCGAATGCACTGTGTGGTACAGTTGTATGTTCAGTGGCCTTGGTTTAATCTGGACCAGTGCCAGCCATGGCCAGGAGTCCTCTGGGCCATGGTACAGTAGAACCCAGGAAACACGGGTTTCATTCAGTATGAACCCTGGATGGACAAAGCCATTCTGCTATTGGGCGAGGCATATTCAGAACTGTTTCAACACCCAGCTGAACAAGCTGTTAATGAACAATTGGATTCCAAGCTGTGCAAGTCACCATGCTGATGGTATTTCAGGGATGTAAAGCAGCATTTCCCCAGTGCACAGCACTTTGTGCCATTTCAGGTTTTTCCAGAAGCATACAAGTGTACAGGCATGGAACTAACCTTCCACACAGGACACTAATCTGATTCTAGTAATGGAGCCGGAATGGGTACGACTGCTGTGCATTAGGAGTGCTTTTCACGCCCTTGGGGCATCCTCTCACCATAGTAATGACATGTGGCGCCTATTTTTCCAGGCCTCAGCAAATCAACTGGGTGAAGGTGGACGATGACGTTCCCTCCCATGCCGTTATAACTGGCACGGATTTGTTAATCGAAAACCTCAACAAGTCCTACAACGGAACATATCGCTGCGTGGCATCCAACTCGGTGGGCGAGTCTTACGACGACTACATCCTCTATGTATACGGTATGTATTGGGATCATAACAGACTTCTGCTGCAGCTGACTGCTTTGCCCACTTGAGAAACACTACTTCATTGCGTATGCTGTATAGATGATACTCGGTCCACATTGCATTACCCCTAATGGGACATTATGATCAAATCTGACTACTTCCTCTCTCGTGTCTTTTCTTCATGAATTAGTTTTTAAATTGTGTGCTGTTTCAAACTTCCTGTGGAGAGGGCGTCCGTAAAAGACAAAAATACAAAATAGCTCTGTGTGCCTCAAAATAGTTGATGATATGAATTGTCACATATAAATGAAAGAGGATATATACGTATATACAGCATATATAAAAAAATCTTGAGAAAGAACTGATAATGCCACATTGGAAGTGGAAGTCAGCCATGACAGTGAGAATACAACAAATAAAGAAATGCATGAGATGACAAGTGAGCGATTCATAGCTATTCCACATAGTCGTTTATTTTTATAACATAACATAACACTCACTAAATCCCTGGCCTCTACACTAATTATTATAAGAGATGGGGTTGGGAACTGGTGATTTGCGGTGTTCATTTATTTGAAAGGAGCCGTGAGGAAAGGAAAAAAGAAACGGCATGTAAACGTCACCCCTGGGATGTGACAATTTGTTTGTTATCATCCGCGTGAACTCAAAGGGCGACGTCAGAGACACAAGGCCGGTTCGCGTCTTCGTGCCGAAAAGACCTACTGAAAAGGTTTACGCGCGAACCTATTCCTGGCTCAGCTCCGTCACAGCGGATCTCAGTATAATGTGGGCTGTCAGGACTTTTGATGTCCTTAATGTCCGCTCCGAAAATATCTCCTGCCCTTTCCTCGTCGCCTCGTGTCGAACATTAGAATTGCTAATGCGGAAACGAGGTGCCAGGCCTTCGGCTGCCAGCGGTTAATCCTGCGTCATGTTTCCTGACACCTCCACCTGAGAGCGCCGAGCTGTTAACAGACTGCGCCGACGCCGGCGATGTTCGCCGCTCCGGCTCGCCACGGAAATAAATAAATAAATAAATAAATAAATAAATAACTAAAAAAGGAGAGAAAAGGAAAAGCAGACAGAGCTGACATCTGCTCGTCGCGCGCTCTTATAATTACTCTTCCTCGAATAAAAGGGTGACATCTGCTTATTAGAAACGCCGCGGCTCTGACATTATCCGCGATCTTGTACCAGCGCCGAGCTGATCGTTTTGATAACGTTCGCTTTCATCCATTAGGGGGAGAAAAATAATAATATTTGCACTTCCCTGCTAATTCGTTCCGTAACTGTTACGAAAAGGCTGAGGAAGTGTTTGATTACAGCCGGCGGTGACCCACCTGAATATTGATCACTTTTTTTTTCATTCCGCACAAAAGAAAGACTCAGCAGACCCGTCGGACCTCATAGCCATTGTTAAACGGGACACATCTGACATTTAAAGCACCGGCATGTGAGCCTCCGGGCGGGGGACGCTTTTCACTTCTTAGCCGTTACCTTAGGGCCACATTGATTGATGGAGAGACTGAAATTATGTTCGATTTTTTTGTCTTTCTTGTGTGTATTTAAGACAACATGTTTTTGATACAAAGTTGAAGCATGGAAAGATATCATTGCCACCCTCCACAAAAACCGTTGTGCCATTTCTGTGCATGTCCGGCTGACAGATTTTTAGTTAGTTTTGCAGTTAATTTTCTCATTCGTCATTTGACTACTCAAATGAGTCCCTGTCGTTGGGCAGCGAAAATAAAAAGTCAACGAGCCTCATAATACCCTCACCCGGCCTTAATTGGCAGGCAAGCTGTCGTTATTACTGCTTGATAACTTTCACTGAAGCCTCATAAGTCCATACATGTGATTAAAAAGTCAATTTTGTACCTACAAAAAAAGTTGTGTCATATGCACAGAACATTATAAGAGTTTTATTTGATAGCCCATGGTGTGTTATCGTTATTTTGTCTTATTCCATTGGATAAATGGCATAAAGCCTGCCCAGAATCCAGCAGTTGAATAGGAACATCGGACAGAGCTGGAGGGAAAGGTTGATTGTTGCAATGAATGTTTGTCCATTTTCATTTATTTAATGACTGGGACTATATGATAATGCAGCTCACAATGGTGTGCAATAGGCATTGATTAGACATCGATTGGCAAATGCACAGGTGGGTGCACGTGGGCATTGTGAACCATGAAACTAACGAAATACAGCTAAGACATAGATCTTCATCTTCCTCATTTGCCTCTGCCTCCTTCCGGGTGATGATTCCGTGTTAAGGAAGTGTGTCACGGAATGACAAACCTGCTGGTTTCACACATGATGCACTTGCTTTCACTCTGTTATTATCTCTCTCACTCTCTCACTCACTCTCTTTGTTTCTATCTCTCTCTGTCCCTCTCTCTCTCTCTCTCTCTCTCTCTCTCTCTTTCTCTCCTCTCTCTCACTCTCTCTCTCTCTCTCTCTGATCTGTAGTAGCTTTTGTTGTGAGCTGTGAACTCCATTGCTCCCATAATGCCATTTTCAAAATGCTCAAAATGCTTGTTTAATTAATCACAATAATCCATGCCCTAAATACGTTCAAATTTCTGCACAAGTAATAATTTAAAAATCATAATTTTAGTAATTCTACCAAAAGCTATTTTTAGATTGATTCTCCAGCTAACTGGTAATTGGCACACTTCTCCAATGCTTCGCCTACCAGTCGCAGTTTGTGCCCTTAGTGAGCGATAGAGCTGCAGTGAGAACAGATGTAGGACTCGGGGGAAGAGTCCTTTAATCTGTTTGTCTCTGAGGTCTGTCAGGCTGAGTGATGGAGAACACTTCTTGGGCGGCTAAGGCTAAACCGGTTACAGTGAAAAATGTATTCCTTGTGATGCATTTCTAAAGCAATTTACACACCCATCCAGAAAGCCCCTGCAGTAGAAACTGGTTCTAGCCTCGGGCAGTATAACAGGTTTATAGAGTAGTCCTAACCCAATAAAATTTTGCACCATCTCTGGTCTGCCACCGCCATTCTCCCAGTGTACAGTAGCAAGACTCGTGGTGACAGACCATTTCTCTGTCGCTACCAGTCTTGCTACTGTACGGCAAGATCATGGTGCTGAAAGACCAGCGATGTTGAGAGGTTGCCCAGTAAGAACAGGAATTGGGATTATCATGAGCTTCATCCACCATTAGCACTAATAAATTAAAGGAGGTAGAGCCACAGTGGGCTAGCATTGGTCCAAAGTAGCACAGTCCCAACCGATCATGGTTGGTTTACTTTAAAGTGTTGGCGGTTGGTGTGAGTCCCACCTCTGTCTGCTTGATTGTAACTGTGTCCCTGTTGTAGTTCTTCACGTGGCGGTGACATGTTTAATACGTGCTGCTGGATTTCTAGAAATATTTCTGCCTCATATTTTTCCCTCTTCTTTGCCAGTCAGTTCGTCTTCTGCTTTCTTTTTTCCCCCTCGTATAAATGTGTGTGGGACTGAAAACATCTACAGACTTTTATAATAAGCAGAAAGACAAACTGGGAATGAATGCAGTGCTTGGGTTTTCTTTATGTCCCAGTATGAGTTTTAAAGTCTAAACAACACAGAATCTGTCCGGTGAAACAGTGAAGGAGTTCAAGGAGAGAGCTGGGTTTCTCGAGTGGCTCAGTCAGCACAGGTGTTTGGGACCGTGTCCTTGGTCCCACAGATGCTGGCTTCACCGTGAGTATGGAATTTTTCCCATATGGAATATTGAACTTCCTGCTGAACAATGTACGTCCCAACATGGTTCTCTAAAACATGGGGGAACATATTTCTGCTTTATTGCATCTTGCCTCCTACTCCATTGCTGTTTCCATCCACTGACAGCGTGGCATATCCTAATGCCATTTCTTAATTCTCTCCTTGATAAATCTCGACAAAGGCCACATAGAAACTTCTAAATATTTCAATTCATCAGACTGAAAAATAGAAAACAATAAACCAAACATGTTAACAGAACGTGTTCCGTTTTCAAGGGGGGATATTTATTGTAATTATGCCACGGGTTCTCTAACAAAGGCTGTTGCTTGAATTCTGCAGTCGAGTTTCACCTTGCATTATCATAGACCTGTCACTCTATTTCTTCCCTTTCATTTTAATTTCTGTTTTTGTCTTGGCAACTGAGTCGAAGGTGCCCATCAATCTGGCGTGTCAAAGCATTCATCATGCAGATTGGGTGGGTAGTGGGCAAAACCTGGCATAGACTCAAGGGCTTACCATTGACAGAATCTCACAAGGCACACTGATCTTATCTTCCAGCACTCTTAGTAAAGCAGTTTTCTTTCTAGTGCTGTGTATTAACTCAGTACTCTGTACCAGACATTAACACAACTGTGTTCTGTTTGTTATTGTGTTTTAATTTGCTTCCTTATTTAAAATTTTTTTATAGCATGCCACGCTCTCTGAACTATATGGCATATTGCCTTCTGGGTAGCATCTCTTAATGGGGTGGCCGTGTGGTGTAGTGATTAAGGAGCCAGGCTTGTAACCGAAAGGTGGGACACTGCTATTGTACACTTAGAACAAAGCAAGGCATTAAGCCAAAATTGCTTCAATAGCTAGCTGTTTGAATTGGAAATGTTTAAATTATGTATGATTGCTCTAAATCAGTGGTCCCCAACCCTGTTCCTGGAGATCTACCGTCCTGTAGGTTTTCGTTTAAACACTATTTTGGCACACCTGATTCTACTAATTAGCAGCTCAGTGAGATCTCTAGCTGTTGAATGAGGTGTGCTTTGTCAGGGTTGGAGTGAAAACCTACAGGATGGTAGATCTCCAGGAACAGGGTCAGGGACCACTGCTCTAAATAAAGACAATAATAAAGACAAATTATTATTATTATTATTATTATTATTATTATTATTATTATTATTATTAGCATTAGTTGTAGTAATAGTAGTAGTAGTCGTAGTAAGAGAAAGAACCAGCTGGGAAATGCACCCGTTGACAACCGTCGTTGTAACATATAGATGTTGGAGCAATTGCTTAGCAACAAATTGTTGCATAACAATAACCTTATGAAATGTTCTGCCTGATTACTTACCATTTATTTGTTCCATTGCAGTTTACTGTCATACATTTGTTCCTAAAGTAATTGAAATATTGTTCCTGTACGTTGGTATAAATACGACATAATGTAAAGTGTCGCTCAACTTGCAGCATGAGGCTATTGTCATGTAAAATGAACGTGCAGTTTTATCTTAATAATGGTGGTCAGTTCTGAAAGAAAATGGTCAGTGCCGAATTAATATTGCAATAGTGGGATTCTCACAACAAAGTCCATTGTATTCTACCAGTTTTAGAAAAATGCAGTAGCATAACTAATTTGATCAGTTATACACAGGCCCACAATTGGCAGCCTGTCCAGGGTGTATTCCTGCCTCTCGCCCAATGCATGCTGGGATAGGCTCCAGCACCCCCCGTGACCCTGTCCAGGAATAAGCGGGTTTGATAATGGATGGATGGATACACAGGCACTTGTGTTCTTTGTATTGTTTAGCTAGGCTATTTTTGAATTGCACAAGCCTGTGGAAAGAATTCTTCTTAAAGATCGTAAAGTACAGGAGACCGCTTGTGTTGCCAAAGAGATACATGGGTGGGATTCAGTTAGCAGGGTAGCAGTGTTCACTGCTCGAGCAACCCCTGTTGGCCGTCCGGGCGCCGCTGGCTTGTTCTCCGCGCACGCATTTGATTGGGTCTCCTCCGCGCGCTCCGTGCGTGCACAACTTGTGGCCGCGGTGTGAAAGGAAGCAGCTGGCGTGTTTTGGAGGAGAACCGTGAGTGATCTTCGCTCTCCCGAGCCAGCAGTAGGAGGCATGCTTGTACGCGAGCATGCTTGTACATAGTTCGCAAATTGGACATTGTAAAGCACAAAAAGCATTTCTGTTATCTGTGTGTATTGTTAGTGGACAGTTGTGGAGTGAACATGCTTGTACTTCAACAGGCAAGACCTCCTGCATGCATGCACCTGGTGTATTAGCCTGATTGTATTTTCTTTATGTACCATTCCTGGGTGACCGCCATCCCTTAACAACGGTGTACCTGCCTCACTGTTTTCAGGAGCGCCATGCCGGTTGCATCTGTACCCCACACGACCTCCTTCTATAACGCGAATCCTTGCTGTAGCCTGATTATTTAAATTGCAGTTGGGAGGATATCCTCACTCTGAGTCTACGGGAGAAAATCGAACTGAGTTCCCTGTGCGCCGTGTTTTCTGAGTTGTTTTTCTTTTTTTAGACGGATCTTGATTTTTTTTTAGACGTCTAACAAGCAGGCTTGTTTAACAATCAGTTAGCTTCAGTTAGCTAACAATCAGTTAGCTTCAGATCTTCCGTAATCACATGGATTGTCTTGTTGCTTTTTCTTTTGGGGGGGGGAGTGGGTGGATGTTTTTAACATTTTGATGTGAAACCCTACTAAGAATAATGATTGTGTGCTCTTAAGAGGTGCGAAGCAAGGTAAATTCCACAGAGGGTGAGTTCTCTCTACTTCCCTTTGATATGTTTTCGGCCTAGCAGTTAAAATTCCATTTGTGTGTCTGCTGTCACTTGACATACATGGTTCTCCTGAAGAATAAAGTGGTCGTTGGCCTAGAACACATCTAATATTCATTAACCAAAAATGCATTTGTGAAAAGCAATTTTTGGTTTGGTTTAATCAATCACAGATGAAACTAAAAGTAAATGTATTTTTAACCTCAGCAGTTAAATATTTAAATAAGACATTTTCCCTTTTTTCAATAACAGATGAAACTGTGAAATATGTTCCCGACAACCACGAAAAGGGAAAAAAAAAAAAAAATCATCTTGGATGGATTGTTTTTAATCTTAGAGGAAATTTAGTCATTTTCAGAAGTTGAAAAATGTGATTAATATTGACAGCATTCCATAAGCTGGTTGGTAACTTTGGTTGGCATCACATAAATGCAATGTACTTTAATAATACCAAAAGTTCCTGATTTGCATTTACACTTGGTTTTGCCCAGTCACAGGTAACACCACTGATTGCTGTATTTGTATGCATCACAGAGTATAAGCATTCAGGGGGGTTGGGTTGGGGCTTTTTGTTAACAGGTTTATTTTATGCTGCCTGGTGAAATGTCAGGCCATTGCTTTCCATAGTTAGACAAACATAATCCACAAAGTAACAGGGTGCTCAGGAGAAAGAAAAACATAAATAAATAAAAAACCTAATTGATGGAATATCACCATGGCCTCAGACAGGGAAAAAAAAAACTGCCTTGATGGACAGTGATCAATAATAAATATTGACATAGCCCACTCGCAAATATCTCAAAATCCCCAGTTTAGAAACTGTTTTCCACCTCTGGGCATGTCTGCAAGCCATCTGTCACTCAGTCAACGCCCATGCTGATGCCACTTATCCGCGGTCGCTCTCTCCCGCTGGCTCATGCATGATAATTCAGACTTGGCTGTCACCCAGCACGTGTCCCTAAAGGTGCGCTTGCTGTGGTGTTCACAATCAAAGAAGTCTCGTCCTCTGTCCTCAACCCCTCCCATTCAAGGTACCTGACTTCAGCCTTCTAGCTACCTAACGTAGCTAGCTGGATAGCTAGAGGTAACGCTATTTACAGGTCCTACAGAAAGCACGCCAACTCCGTGTCATTTTTCATTCCCCTTGCTACACTTCAGCGGTCGCCATCGAGGAAAACCGAATACTAGGTTGACTCTGCTTCTTGAGCGCGCCCGGTCGGCTTGTTGTTTGGCTTCACTGCACTTGTGCTTCGTCACCTCCACCATTGCAGTATCTAGCCAGGTACAAACGCTCCACTGAAACCTGATCCCACCCCACAGGCTCTGTAGCCACACCCACCCCTCTTCACGCAGAAAAAGAGCACCACGCCCAGAAACGTGCCGAACACATCTTAGAATGATAAATACAGGCAGAGGAGCATGGATTTGGCAAATGTGCGCAAAGTGCAGAGATTGCCAGTGCCATCATAGATAAGACTGAGCATGGCTATTTTATAATATTTTCAAGGTCAAAATCTTGCATAGTGCACATTTAACTTGGTTCACGGTTAGATTTGTAGTCAAAGTTAGGAAATCCAGGCCCAGTACTCACAAACGAAAGGTAGCATTAGCTTACTTCAGCCTCCCTCCCTAATTCCAACGCCGAAGCAGTCGCTACAATGTTGCAATATAGACGTCGGAATTACTAAACGCCCGGAATGGGTCAAAGTTGCTATTAGGATGTAATTTGCGGGGATTATGTCAATCTGCGACTTTCCTTTTGATGCATATTGTTCATGCATATGTATACCTGGAATGAACATGCTAAAACAGTGCGAAGATTATGTAAATTATTGTCTAATTTACTAAAGCATGCAGTAATTGCGACTCTCCACTTGAGAATTTTTTGAATTCCTGAAAGCCGCCAGTAATTTGTCTGCACTGACATAGCCTCATACAAAGGGTGCCAGAGAAGGATGTCGGGCTGTATGCACCTCCTCTGCCGTCAAATCAGTGTCCCTTCTGGGTGGAGATTTATAACAAATGCATCCTCTAATGCATAGCACTCTGTAAAGGAGATAGGATTTAAAAATGTTTCACACGTTTCTACTAATCCCTTCTCATTTATTTTCAGATATAATATAGAAATATATTTGTTTTATTGAAAGGACACAGATCAGCAGCATAAAAACAGTATTAAAAAACCCAGTTCTGAATTTAAAGGCATACTGAACTTTGTTTGAACATAATGTTGTATAGCTACCTGGCACCGATATTAGTCATAATATTCCACCTTACCTTCATGAGTTGCTTCAGTGGTCAGCAACTGGCCAACGAAGAGTGACGTTTTTTTTCTCTCCATTCACTTCCATTGCATGGTGAAAAAGGTCTCTAAAGCACACTTTTAGCACATAAATGAATGCAAACAACACGGATTATGCCGATATAGAAAATCACAACATCCGGAACCGGGCGTTTGAAAAGATAAAAAGCTCCATTCACGATATTTGATACTTTTTCCACATAAAGGTTTGGAAGAAGATCCAGTCGTTAGCTTATTAACTTAAGGTTTCAAACGTTCGGTTCTGGATGTTGTGATTTTATATATCGGCATAATCCGCATTTAAACAATCTAAACAATTGTTGTGCCTAAGCGTTCATGAATTGTGAATACAGTTGTACCTTCAGACACTCTGTGGCCTTCTCCCATCACAAGTTCATCAGTGTCTGTTCCTTCCACCCCCACAACTTGCTCATTTTGCAGGGTTTTTTCCATCTGTTGTTAATATTTTTTCCTTAGTTGGACCACCACTTTTGCTTGCATTATGTTGTAGTAAAGTTTTTTGTAAAATCATGCCATCTTTTCTTTACTTCCTCTACTGTTCATTAATTAATTTTGTATGTGATGTCACTCGAATATTTCCTCCTCTCCGCTGGTATTTCTATGCTGTAATACGGAATTGTGTACCTTTTTTTTTTTTTTTTTTTTTAGTTTTTTTGTGCCTGGTTGCTAAGTATCCATTTCTTAGCACCTTGCAATCTGGACTGGTCATTGTTTCTGCCAGTGTTTATGGGTGTCTCCTACCGCAAAATGAATGAGGGCGTTTCATTTATTTGATTGCGTAATTAACCAGTCGCAATATAGCAAATGTTTTGCACTGCGACTGTTTCCTTAGTATATCAACAGTCTTTTATTTTGATGAGGTTTTAACTGCCGCAAGCAGGTAAGATTTACCTACATAAAATAAGCTATATACTGTACTTTCAAAAAGAGCGTAGGTGTCTTGTATAATTACACAGTTTAGACTTTAAGGGTCGTTAAAAAGCTCCCTCACAGGACTGATATATTGTGGCTGCTGGGTGGTGGGGTCACTCAGCGCTCTCATTCTCAGTGTAATGATGCACCCCATGTTTCTGGATGAAATCCTGACTATACCAGTGCCGACGCTGCCCTGTAGCATGTGGCACTGTGGGTTGGTGCAAAATTAGCTGTAGTATCACCCAGGTAAGGACGGTTTCGGTCGTCAAGGCATGTCCAATCTCATCGTACTATACAATGACGACACTTCCAGTCAGGGCCAGCCGCGTGCCTGTGCCAGCTGCATATGTAGGGTTACTCCTTCAATAGTCTAAATGCAAACAGTCATTTTTACTAGAAAAACCTCTCCCAATGTTACGTGCATGCTGCGAGTATGATGGTAGTCATTTACGGCAGTACAGTCCTCTTCATTTTACCTTAAAACTGCACTCTTGGACTGTTCTGAAGGCTTGATTCATCTACTTGTGTTAGCTTTTAGCTTCCCGTCATGTATTCCATGAGCTTCAAGCTTTTCACAAGAAGGGCTACTTCACAAGAATCATGGTCACAGCACAGGCAAAAACACTATTCCTGCTCGCTTAGTACATTTATATTAGTATTATTAGCAAGTGTACACAGTATATATATATATATAGTACAGACTGTTAATTTAGAATTTTGATCACTCCTTAAGTGCATGAATGTTTGAAGCTGGGATGTTTACTGATTTATCTGTTGTGTTATCTGTCCTTTGAAGTGTGGTTGAATTATGGGGCTTTGACTACTTTATTGCTGTCTGATTCGAAGGCTGATTTATAGGAGATGTATTGGGGTGTGGGTGTGGGAGCTGATTTGCTGCCCAGAAAAAAAGAGAAAAAGGCAAATAGTTTTGTTCAAAAAAGCAGCGGGGTATATTTGTTGGTTAAGATACTAACTATATCCACTTTATAGATTCACTTCAATCTCTCGGTTTGTGATTCATTACTGTCAGCTTTAATGGCTTTGATAGTTATATTGGTCCCAATAACTCCCCATCATTGGTGTGGAGATTCAGTGGCATTAACGATGAAGGTGGTTTGATTTCTCTTTATTCCTTAAACATGTCTTCACTTTTGAATGTAAAGGTATCATCTGTGTCAATGTGCTTAAGATGTTTATGTGATTTTTTTTAACCTGGAGCAACGATGTGAATATTTAAACCCCCCTACTCGCCGCCCTCCTTGTCCTTGCAGGAAAATGTCATGTCCTTTGAAGGCAATCTGGGACGGGGAAATAAATAAAATCACATAATATCAGAGCATTTTTCCGCTCGCCTGCACAGTAGCAGTAGCAAGCATGAGGAAAAACAAACCCCTGATAATATTGGTGCTGAAAGGGCATGGCGGAAGAATTTGTTTGGACAAAAGTGGTTTGAGTCTTTATAACATCTCAGCTGACGACTGAAATTACTCAAACCTTTCAGCTCGGACGCAAATGCGCCCGTGGAAGCCATCTCGGTGCTCGTCTCTCGGTCCTCGTAAGGTCTAACCCAGAATCACCCAACCTGAAAATTGACCATGGGAAATTCTTGTTTGCCAAACTCTTTTGAGTGCCACATCCAATTGGAACATTTTTTTTGTCGTCATAACCCACTCTTCCCCTGCATCCATTTTTTTTTTTTCTTCAGTGCGGATGCTAACGTTTTTGATAGCCAGCTTCAGTCGGGCATGAGGCATGCCGTTCCTTTCCTCTCCCTTCCTTTCTTGAACGGTTTTCATTGGAGACCATTGCTCTAAACCCCAGTTTCCAGCGACATTATTCTCTCCTTGATGTTTTATCATTAGCTGGGAAGTGTTTGGACCCCCACTGCGAACCTTTGATGGACCACAGACAATAAAGCGATGGAGACAGCCAGCCAATTTCGCTCACCACTGATATCCCCCAGCAAGGGGCCTGCTTTCTGTCTGGAAGAGGCAGGAAAAATCATTTGCGTCCCTTCCCAGTTCTCTCTCACACCTCTCTCTACCCGAAAAAACCTGCCGTTTCCTCTCCATTCTTCCCCCCTTTTCACTTCTGTCTTTGCTTGCAGCAGAAGTCTGGCTCGCTGTAATTCTATAATTGAACATAGTCATATCTCACTGAATAAATGACACAAGGGCCCTGCCCATACAAAGCCACTGAAAACATTTTACACGAAAGGCTTTGCTTCATTACGTACAGAAGAAACACGCATAACGCCTAAAAAATAATGTATTGCGATATTTAGATAGATCTTAAAAGCAGGAGAGTAACATGAGAGCATAGGATGTGCAATGCATTATGATTTTAAGATATAATAAATAAACTCTAATTTGCAAATACACAAAGAAATACATTTCATATTAAGATATATTAAGCAATGGTTTCAGGGAAAGTACAATCAGGACAAAGTAGTCCATTTGTGGAGTTTGTACGTTGTCTATAGAAGACTACAGCTGTTACTAAAGTTACCGTTGTGATCTCCCAGGTGACCTGTGATCTCCCAGAGTTTATCTTACACGTGCTTGATATGGTATGTCAGGATTGGGGTATATTATATGTGTGAGCAGTAAAAGGCACCAAAACACTGCACAGAAGAGCTAGGAAATGGGAATTAAGGACGTTGAAAGAAAATAATAAGGAAGAGAGACTCATATATGAGCTCAAGCAATGAATGTGGGAATGTTGTGCCGTGTCATTAGTGAGGGAGAGCCATGCTTGTTTGCACTGCTTGAATGGATCTCAACAGCACTCCTGTACAGTATATTTGATGAGGTAATGATGGAAGATAAGCGATAAGGTAATTCCCTATGCAAGGTCATTCCACCATAATTTCCGGTTCTCTAGTCTACGTGTATGTCTTAGACTGTGTCTTAGATTGTCAGTTTATTATTATTTGTTTTGTGGAATTATCAGTTTAATGCAAACACGTTCCATGTTATGTCCAGCTTTTTCATGGTGGTATATCGTAATACATTTAGGGCATTAATTGTTAAGAAAATAAATTGAAGTACGCAAAAGTAATGAAGAAAGTGGGGTAATACCACAAGTAATCTGTTTCAAAATTAGACCGAAGGCTTTAAAATGAACATACATACCAGCTGACAAAAAGATCTAAAAGAAGCCCAGTTAGTTTATGGCGTTTGGTCAGGTGTTCAGAACTCATGTCATGTACACCAGTGCAGCTGCAAACACGCCACCCCCTTTTCCCCTTTCCACTGTCTCCATTTTGACACATTTTATTTATAATTTATTATTCATTTCTTTGTGTGTCATTTGTTTCTTTATTTTTTTTCCCCATCCAGATGCTCTCACCACTACCCCTATACCCACAACTACCACCACCACCACTACCTCCACCCTCCCAGACACTACCCAAGGTATGGTATGTCCTTCCGGCCACCAGCTCCTCCGTCAACGTGTCCCCCGCCACACCTCCACCCCTCCCCTCCATCCCTCTGTCTCCATACGCTTGAGCACTAGCACGCCTGTGTGTACGTGTCCGTATATGTGCGTGTGTGTTCATATGCAAGAGAGAGAGGGAAGGAGAGAGAGAGAGAGAGAGTGTGTGCACAAAATGGGGGAAGAGAAGGAGACAGCAGGCAGTCTTTACTGATAAGATCATCAGTGTGATAATGGGTAACCAGTCCCAGCCACCACTCCCCCCCACCCCCCCACCCCCCCCACACACACAAACAAAGGTGCCTGAGTCCCAGACACTGAGACTGTCAGTGTGGTACGTTACATACCCCATTCCCATCCCAGTCCACGTTCCCATACCTCCCTGTCAAACGTCCGATATCTCGAGATTCTGCTGCATCTCCGTGTCCTGCGATCCTATCGGGTTCTGGGGCAGTGTCCAAACCTGTCCGAGCGATGGATTACAGTGCTGTTTTTTTTTCTCTTAAGCCCTGAAGGCGGCTGTCGGTAGTTTTGCCCTGCCTCACATTGATGATGAGATCAGGGCGAGGTAACTGTGTGTACTGTACATATATACATCCTTAATTGCTTCCAATCTTCTGCTCTGTATAGCTGAATGCTGTCTGGTGGCAGCGCTGCTCGTCCTGTACACCTGGCTCATGCGTGTCGTGCTGTTCCTTAGAAAGACATTTTTTCCCTCTCTGTGTGTTGTCCAGTTCAGGACATGATTACTTGGTGAACAGAAAACATGATAAGTGTATATATTGCAGTATATATTGAATTATTGTTTTATTCATTTGAATTATATATATATATATATATATATATATATATTTATATATATTTATTTATTTAGTTAGTTATTCTACCTGTCAAATGCAAAACAAACATGTTTTCTTGTTTCCTCTCAGCAAAGGATCAATTAAAACCAATCCACTCTGATTGTCGCCATAGGCCCATGGTACATGTGGCTTTAGCAGTGCTGTGCTTTTAATCAACACCATTCCTTCTGGCTGTAAATGTTGCCTAGTGTGCAGGTATTTCGTTTTCAGCCTCCTATTTCGTGTTCCAGAACTCCCCTACTGGAAAAAAAATATCACCCTCAAGTTTGTTCCCATCGGATTCACTTCTCAAAGCCTTTTATTAACCTCAAGTCAACTGGAGTTCAGTAGAATCTAATACTACAGTCTTTCTATTGAAATGCTTTCATAAACATAATTTAGCACTACAGGAATGACAAATCTCTGACACATGTTTAGTGCATGCACACTATAATAAGCAGAAATATATAAATAAATGAACAAACCAAAATATTCCATTATGTTAGACCTGTAATTACCACCACATTTTTGCTATTGCATCACAGCTTCTTGTGTGCCTGTATATTAACAGGACCACAGTGTCCTACCAGCTGGATAGCTTTCAAAATAGGGATGGTGGAATCATTTGAGTAGTGAAGGAATGTTGCATAGGATGTGATTTTACAGCCATGGGTTGGAATAGCATACAAATAATTAAAAATAAATAATAATAATAATAATAATTATTATTATTATTATTATTATTATTATTATTATTATTATTATTATTATTATTATTATTATTATTATTATTATCTTATTTTAACTTATTATTTCTAGTTTATTGATTGATACTGAAGATGAAACTTATAATCTTTCACAGTTAGGATGTCCTTAATAGAATAAAGAATTGAGGGGGGAAAAAACACTCCATCTGTGAATGTGAGTCCTAAGGCCCTTCCTTTTACAAGCACCCTTACTGATCGATTTGACATGGAACCCCAATTAAAGCACTGAACTAACGTGAACCCGGAGCAGAGCAGAGAGCCTTTAAGCTGAGGTCCGGGCTACTGGTGACTACTGTAGCCTTTCTGAAGCATTGATGCGAATTGCATGTATACAGTATGTGTCCTTTTCAATATGAAGTATATTTTTGGGTCGGGTGGATTGTGAGTGTAGGCTGTCTTTTCAGTCTGTAACACTGCATGGGCAGTTTATCCTCGACATTTGTCTTTCAATCTTCTTCACGCACTGAAAATGCAAATGAGATTTTAGAGGCGGTTATCCTGAGTTGTATTCACAGTCAAAAGATCAGAGGGATGGCATTCCTCGGCACTTTAGTGCATCTGTGTAGGATAGGATCAAGAAATGTGATTTAAGAAAAATAAATAACAAAAAATACCTTTTCGCAACTGATTCTTGAAATGGAAACAAGAAGTGATGGACTTGCTGCCAAATTTCATGATTTGACAGAATATAAGAATATGCACTGCAGCTATATAGCCTCTATATATATATATATATATATATATATATACAGATCCTTTCCAAAAAATTAGAATATCATGGAAAAGTTTTTTTTTTTCCATAATTCCATTCAAAAAGTGAAACTTTCATAGATTATAGATTCATTACACACAAAGTGAAATATTTCTAGCCTTTATTTGTTTCATTTTTCATAATTTTGGCTTACAGCTCCAGAAAACCCCCAAAACAGTATTTCAAGAAATTAGAATAGTGTGTCGAAAATCAGCATTTACTTCAGTTATTTCAGAGAATGAATGTTTTAGACTGAGTGTCACACTCTAATCATCTAATTTACTCAAAACACCTACAAAGTTTTTCTACAGGTGTGTCGTTAAATTGGACAGGTATCTCAGTTTGGTTCAGTATGGGGAAGACTGTAGGCTTGACAATTGGCCAGAAGACCATCATTGACACCCTCCAGAAGATGGGTAAGCCACAAAAGGTAATCGCTAAGGAGGCTGGCTGTTCACAGAGTGCAGTGTCCAAGCATATCAATAGAAAGTTTAGTGGAAGGGAACAATGTGGCAGGAGAAGGTGCACAAGCAAAAGAGATGACCGTAGGCTTCAGCGGATTGTCAAGCAAAGACGATTCCAAAATTTGGCGGAGATGCAGAGGGAGTGGACTGAGGCTGGAGTCAGTGCTTCAAAAACCACCACGTACAGAGTGTGACACTCAGCCTAAAACATTCATTCTCTGAAATAACTGAAGTAAATGCTGATTTTCAACACACTATTCTAATTTCTTGAAATACTGTTTTGGGGGTTTTCTGGAGCTGTAAGCCAAAATTATGAAAAATGAAACAAATAAAGGCTAGAAATATTTCACCTTGTGTGTAATGAATCTATAATCTATGAAAGTTTCACTTTTTGAATGGAATTATGGAAAAAAAAAAAAACTTTTCCATGATATTCTATTTTTTTGGAAAGGATCTGTATATCAGCCACAACATTAAAACTACTGACAGGTGAAGTGAATAACATTGATTATCTTGTTATTTTGCTTCTGTACTCTAGCACTTTGAGTTTGAAAGGATACAATGACAATGAGGTTGAAGTGTATCAAACAAGCCTTAAACCATCACTCTGCTGCCAGATATGCAGTAGATATGGATGGAACACTTTAAGGGTTGTTTCTCCTTACAAATTTTCCTATTGAATTCTACGTACTGTATATGGAAAAAATCAGTCAAGTTCTCCATCCATATCTACTGCATATCTGGCAGCAGAGTGATGGTTTGGAGCTCTTTTGATACCTCAGACCCTTGCTGACTTACCGCCATTTAGCCAACCATGTGTTCCATACTGTTCCAGTGTAATTTACAGCTAAATCTAGTCCCACCCCCAATTCCCATAGAGATCCATTCAAATGCAGAGACATTATAGTATCGCTTGAATGAGTACCAGAAAATAAGATATCAAGAGTTTTTTGATGTTGTTGGGTCACAGACATCAGGAAGTCATGGCATGCAAAGGATATGCAACAAAATATTAAACATGATTACTGTATTCTATATATAAATGCAGAGGTGCCAATAATTGTGGCACATGTGGTTTTGTTAAAAATAATTATTTCTTGATGAGAATAATAAATTTACTTCAATTATAGGTTGGTTTTTTCTAATTTTTTCAGTGTGAGATTAAGCTAATTCGCCAAACGGTGAATTTTTTGTAACCCTTTTTACTCATCTTTACCAGGGGTGCCAATAATAGTGGAGGGCACTGTATATATTTATACTTCCTTAGACATGTAATGCTTGGTGGTAGATTCTATTTGGTCACATATAGCTGATAGCTGATGGTTATAGATCAGGGGGGTGCCAAATGAATTCATCAGTACAAAGAGGGGTAGACCCACTTAGAAATGTAATACATTTTTGATAAACTGGCAGTAAGAGAAATGGAATAGGGTATGCTGCACTTTTAAAAAATCTATTAAACCCCAGCACAGTGCTAAAGTGCTGGGCTGCTTCAGGAGGTGACATTTGGAGATGACTAAATTGCCATTTAGACTGCAAAGTAAATGTCTAAATGGAAGGGCCCTGCTCACCAATAGTAGCAGCTCTGGACAGATGTCATTAATTCCTGTTTGTGTTGCTTTTTGTTCAGCTAAACACAGCTCCACAATGGATGTTTATTGACATTTGCAAACATGCCTTGTTTTTTTTTCCTTCTCTCAATACTTTTGAAGTTTCTGTCAAATACCGTGAGAGACTTAAACATGAATGTGTGGCCAAAAAATCTGCAAGAACTGTGTGATTCAATCAAGTCCGCGTGTTTCCAGCAACTGGTTGAACCCATGTCACGAAGAATTCAGGCTGTTCTGGAGGCAAAAGTGGGTCCTACTGGTATTAGATAGGTGTACCTCAAAAAGTAGCCACTGACTGTGAGTGTGTTTATATATATATATATATATATATATATATATATAACTTCTTCATTTAAAATCCATTTACAATACTTCAGGCTTGGTGGTGGAGTGATTGCCTCAGCCTTTCGCTGAAGCAGGTAGTCTCGTGTGCCTTCAGGGTCAGTCAGGCTCAAATATAGGGTTTGAAAATGATTCGTTCTGAAACGTATATCCAAAATGTGGTTTTATGTCTCCCTGTGTGATCCCTTGATCCTGTCTAGTCTCCCGTGGGGTAGCCCCTGGCTTGCACATCCATCGGAGGGGCAGAGAGCATGCCGAGTGGGCCCACTCTCCTGGATCATCGATCATTCGATTACTAGTGGTGTTTAGGTCCTCTCTCTGCGCCTCCTTGGAAAATTGCATTGCTGCTGGAAGAGGTGTTGATGAGCCAATAGGGGGCACTCTTTCCTCTGGGCCAAATAAAATCCAGTGCCCTCCCACGATGGTAGGGGCACTGTGATGCTGATGCCATCTGTTAGGTGAGACATTAAACAGAGATCCCTAATCCCTACAATCACTACAGATCCCATGGTTCTTGTGGAAAGAGTACGGTTGTTAGCTCCAGTGTCCTCATCAAATTTCTACAGGACTACTTCCTCTCCATCTGGCCACCAATCGTACCCCTAAATTTGACTGTGTAGATAACCTCTTGCATTCTTTACCCAATGTGATCCGTGGGTCATCACTGCCAAAAAATAACTAAGCCCCCAGTTCCCGTACCTGATCAATTACTGGTGAATAAATAGGCGTATCGGACATATTTTAATAACCTTGAACCATGTTCAGATCCAGTTAATTATAAAAATGCAATGCATGCTCACGTGTGGAATTCACACATGTTAAAGTGCAATGGAAATTGTGGTGGCATTTAATGTCTTCTTTTTTACAATTATCTCCAAGGAACCCCTGAACTAGAAGAAATGTGATTCACACCTCTTTGCCTGACATTTCCCTTCATAAATGTTTTGGTGCATCGCATTAAACAATTCTATTGGAATTTTCGCTAATGCTTAGCATAAATGCAGTAAAGCACGCCGGTTATTTGTTACCAGTTATTTGAGTCAAACACCCATATGCCCCCTGTTAATCACTTTCTTGTGCCTCTTCTCTTTACCCCACAGCCATAACATGCCACAGAGGTTGACGAATCATGTTTACTTGTACCTAGTTATTTTCCTAAGAGAAAGTCAGTGGGAAAACTCAATAATGCACTCCATCTGGGACCTATCGGAAAGGCTGCAGTCCTCTTCCTTCATCTCACTGCGACGCGCCGAGAAAATTAAACATCTCGCAATCCCCAAATTGATCTATGATAAATATTGAGGGAAGTGGGTAAAGTCTACCTGAATCATCAAAGGAAAAATGCCCAGATTAGAACCCTGATCTGATGTGAACTCTTTTTTTTTTTTGCGGTGACAGAGGGTAACATTTACCATAAGTTGGTCATAAGTTTGGATGTGACATCGAAAATTAAATTTTATATTACCCCTTCCCACACACACGGCCACTCACACACATGCACAGCCACAGATGTTCGTCAAATAAATGGTACAGCTTCGCCGGTTCAAGCTTGGCCTGTTGTACCTGCAGGTAGTGTAAAGAAAAGTTGACACACCTCCTTGACAACTGTCATTTAATCTGAGATTGGCTGAAATGCTGGCGAGTCAGTGTCATCGGACAGATCAGGCTGCCACTCATTTTTAATAAATGCATTTATTCCCCTCCCCCTGTTTTCTCCCTAATTTAGTAATCAGCCATGTACGTCTTCACTACACCTCCACACAAGGAAAACACACAGAAGCTGAAGTGCATAAACTCCCCAGTGAAGGTTTTACACCACAGTCCACACAGTACTACAGGAGAGAGCTCGCACCAATTCAAGGAGAAGCATGGCATAGCTTATTGATGATGGCTGATAATTTTGGGGTCCCTGGCGTCATATCAGGAGGTAACTCAAAGAAAGTTGGCCAACTTAAACCCCTCGCGCGACGAAACATCTTGTTTCCCTTGCTGTGTATTTACAACCATAGTCAGCTAACAAAATAACCACGGCTCAAACCTGCTGCTCATAACTCAGTCTTTCTCATGTCGAGTGTCATGTTATTTGATTCTAAGCCCAGGCAATCGCTTTACTCCCCCAAAATAACGCACGGCGCCACAGTCGAGACTGCGCCGTTTGGAGGAGAGGTACATCCCTTACTAATGCTAGCTTGGACTACAGGCTTTGGGCTCCCGGCACACAGTACTCATACTGATGCAGTCCTCGCCATGGCCCGCGGGAGAGCGTGGAATCAGCCTGTCACTTCTCAACACAGGGCTGTAGCGAGAGTTACGGCCGTATACGATGGCGGCAGTCACAGCTTCCTAAGGGCGATGCGAGGTCCCGTCGCCGTGGTTTGAGTTCACGCCAGGTTACACCGGGTGGCAAAAACCCCTTCTTTGACGAGGGCCAGCTTTCGTTTGCTGCAGTAGATGCTTTCTGGTCGGCATCGCGTCACTAACTTTGGTAATATTTTATGTTTGCTTTTCAATTTTTTCTTTTAATTTAATCAAGTGTCTGCCAAATTCAAATTAAGTTTTACTTAGGACTTATTGAAATGCAAAGCAAATATTCACTTGCACAATCCAAAATGTTGGAAAGGCTATGAATTAATGAATGCAAAATAGAGATCTAAATGGTTATTGGCATTCATGATTTCATCATTCAGTGGCTCAATCAATCTTTAAGGGTGCTTGTGATTTGCAAAACTTGCAACATGAATACTTGATTGTGTCCCAAAGTGCTGATTGTAGTACCATGGCGAATGATGCCAATTTCCTCGCACAAACACACTTGTGAGCTCAGGTCTGGTTCAAGAGCCGCTGGAGCAATGTGTTTGGAAACAATCTTTGTGTTTATTTACTTCTTTTTTTTTCAGCTTTAGGAAACAATCTGTGGTCACGCATGAATATATTATTATGGGATTTTCTGTTTGATAGGATATTCTGAAAGTGAATTCCAGGATAAAACGTCCAATGATTATGGGGTATCTCCAGGTGGAGAAGTCATATTATTCCCTGCAAAATACAGCCAATCGCGGCCAGTGGTGTGATGCTGTCAGTTATGTGCTGTGAGGTCCTCACAAAACCTGATTGGTCTGATCCAGTACTTCTGCTCAGACAGGTGCATTACGGCTCCTCCCCTTCCATGGCATTGTGGAACCATGGCAGCTTATTTTAATTTAAATATATTGTACTAAAACCAGCAGCGCCCACTCAAAAGACCACAGGGATTCCAGTCTCTGTTCAAAGTCTTAATTACTTAGTTTGAGTCTTTGATTGGACAGAGTAGGCCTTTGAATTAGGACTTTAATTCAGTTCTCCTAGGTGTCTCAATCAACTGTCGGTTGAAAGGCATGTATAGAGCTTTCAGAAATGTCAATCCTTAGGACTGGAAGTGGACCCTATTGTATTATAGTTTTTAAAATAATATAACAGGTAATAGATTAACTATATATTTGCAAATGGGTATATGTACTGTGTGATTTCCTCAATGGAAGAGTGAAAGCCTTCTAGTGCACAAAAGATCACAAAGAAGTCTGTTATGTGGCAGCCAATGAAGCCAGGGCAAACCGTCGACACAGCATTCCACAGACGCAAAACTGCCTACTGACAAAGTCGGAATTTAGTGTCCATCTTGTCTCCTTCTCCCGAGTTAAACGGCCTTGTCTTGCATCTGTGTATTTATTTATTTATTTATTTATTTTTTTGTTTTATCTTTTCTTTTCTTTTTAAAACTGTGTCCTCTCTCCTGGTCTCTCCAATCTCTCCGTCATCACCTCACAGTGTTCTCTTTTAAATGTCTGCCTCACGTCTTTTATCTGCTCCATTTATTTTTGTTTTCCTTCCCCTTTCTTCCTTTTTTGCACGTCCTTCCTACTGTCTCCCTCCTCCGTCGGCTCCCTGCGCCCCTGGCGTGCTCAGACACGGCGCCCGGCACTGAGCCCGCCGCTCACGGTGGGTATATCTCCCTCGTTCCTTGGCTGGCACCGGATGCCTGCTGATCACAATATTTATGCTTCATGTTCGCTTAACCGTCGCTAATACAGCTGCATGCAGGAGGTGCATTGCATCGCATCGCACCGTATGTCATGCAAATGCGCCCGCATGTAATCTGACTGTTTGAATGTACAGCACCTGAGGGGATGTTTAAGACACCCACTTTGCAGTTTGTCCTCAATTTCAGTAGCCAGCTGAAGCAAATGTATTTATATATGTAATTATTTATTTATTATTATTATTTTATTTTATTTTTTTATTTGTTTGCTTGTTTTTCGGTATCACTTACACTTTATGAGTTTGGTAAGGCATAAATTGGTGACACAATTGTACACGTGATATTTAGTTGGACAGATACAAAAAAAAAAAAAAAACTGATTCAGTATTCAGAATTAAGGACAAACCGCATTGGCATTGCGTTAAATTTGAGCTAAACAAACAAAAAGTCACATTTGGAAAGAAATATGTTGGCCGTGTTTACTTTTGTTTGTGGTTAAGTTAAATGTGTATAAATATATACTTTTACTCATCCTTCTGTTGAGTCATTGTAATGACTGAGATCATCACTGTTTGTTTTAGTTTTATTTCCTTGGGGGTGGATATGAAAGGGTGGAAGATGATTTATGCATGTAGTTTTGCTATAATTGAGCTTTGTTGCAGTTCATTGCTTTTCTAAATGCCATGTCATAAGGGTGATGTTAGCGTGATCAGAAAACGTCAGCCTTGCTACGATGTATCTCCCTGCATTACGCTAATCCACAGAATAATCTATTGCAATTTCCACTGTTCAAATATTAAACTTAGTTTAAGGGAAAGAATGTCCGGGGTAAAATGGAAGATGAATTGACTCGTCCGGTGCAGCGCAAATTGATTAAAATTAGTTTCCGCAAGAATACCGCATGATCTCACTCTGCTCCTTAATGGCAGCCTGCTGACTGTAGTGCTGGACTGTACTTTCTAGTTGGCTTTGATATAGCTGTATATTCCCCATAGTTAAGACTCTTGAAGGCAATCACATCTTTTGTTCCCCTTGTTCATTTGCGTATACTGGAGAACCATTCCTTACGTAATTGAATTGATTAAGAAGAGCACTTAATGATAGAGTAATTATATCATATGTGTTCAGTTTGCAAGCATTTTCCCAATCACTTATAAATCCATGTAACTCTGTTGCCATACGTTTGTTGTGAATGTTGTTGTTCTGCCCAAACCACGTAGAAACTGCCCATCGTTTCTGCAGAAGCTCCTGATGTTAAAACTGTAAACTGAGGCAGAGAACGGCACCTTTGTTGTTAATATTACAAGGTGATGTGCAACAGGGTTCAAAGGCCGCAACAACTCCAGGTCACCAGCAGGGGCTGCAGGGGTCACTGCTTGCCTGCACAGATCAAATCCTTCCTGCTAAACATTCATTGCAGCATTTCACATAATTATGAAGCTAAACCAAATAATTATCTGAATATTAAAGCCCAGCCCCCTGATAAAAGCTATAGGGCAAAAGAGAGAGAAGCATTTTTCATGAGAAATTATAGAATAGAATATAGTACCAACTAAAGTTGGTATAGTACCAACCAAAAATAGTACTTTTGAGGTTGCACGTTAGGCTGTGCTTTTTCACCAGGAATTCCAAAAAAAAAATAACATGGAAATAAAGGAAAAATTGGATAATAAGTCAATAATGCCATGTGTTAATTATATAGTTCAAAATCAAAACTGTGCCAAGGAGCTTAAACTGTAAACTTGTCGAACCGACATCAAAATCATGGCAGCAACGTTGCCACTTTCGGTGAAAATGATAAGCTACATCATTCTGTTACCTCAGGGAACTGCGTTGAATTAAGCACATTGTATGGTAGTGCAGTGTTTTGAGTGATCTCTGTATAAAGGAGGCTTGAATCAGACGCTGCTGGTGTATCACATAATGCTAGAAACACTCTCCATCATATTGTGAAAAGTCTCCTTTTTTCCCCTTTGTCCCCTCTGTGTGTTTATTGTAGACCTCCTCTTTATGCTGCTGTAGCACACCATGTTGTGTTTAGCTTTTATATCCACAGTGTGACACATTCGCTCTTTGGGATTTTTTTTCCCCCTTCTCCTTTAAGGTTTTTTTCCCTCTTCTTTTTGTAGCCTAGCAACAGGCAAAGGTTCCACGCATAAGTGGAATTCTCAGTTGAGGAGAAGCAAATGCCATGGCAAAACGGGGAGCAGCAGAGGGTAACCCCTACATCCCTGCAACAAAGCCGCCTCTATTTTCCCATTTCGGTTGATTTTATTGTTGTCAGAAGTAATAATTTTAACAGTTCAGGGTAGACAAGCTTTTCAGTCTCACAGTATATAGTTATATATATATATATATATATATAGTTGAGCGTGTGTTTGTTTGTTTTGTTGGTTTGTTTGCTTCCTGTGAAACTGAGGCAGCATTGCTTGAGGAATATGAATCACATCAGGTCTTTAAAAAATAAATAAATAAATAAATTGTTCCCGAGGTTGAAATATATAAAAACCTAAACGCCATGTCAGCATCTCTGTCATACACAGGGTGTGCTGCTTGCAAAATTCACCTGCGAGTGTAAACATTGCTTTTCCTACGTCAAGCGGCATAGAGTATATTTACCATGCTGGTCAGTTTGGCTTTGGTGGACAATTTAGCAGATTTACAGATACTCTTTCTGTAGTGCGGCCGATTCTTTCTCCTTTCCTGCAGTGGAATAGTTTGTGCCAGATTAATTTCATCCGGAAGAGAGGATTAGGCGTGTGCTTAATCGTGCTTGATTTCCCTCCATGTGCATTCCCCAGCCTGGGTGTAAATCTCACAGAGGTATCACAACAGACTTTTCCATCTATCCCATACCACGGCCTCACCATCAGCGGTGGCTAAAGTAGCCGCAACCTCAGCAACGGTGCCGTTTTCTCGAAGCGGCCTGTCAATTTGTCGCCACTCATTTGCTGCTTGATGAAGTGGCAGTTGCAGGTTATCTGCAACTTTACCGTTGTGTTTTGGGTCACGGTGTCATCCTTCAGTCTTTATTCATTGATTTATTTTTTTGTAAGTCCCTGTCCGTTATAACGGACGGCTGTCTCGCCGCGCCGGGTGCACGGGGCGCCGACGCCCCCAACCTGCAGCGGTCTCTGTCCATCTGGCGATGTGACAACACTGAAAATGAGACACCTGTCAAAATGTCAAGCAATGGCTGTTAAGTTGTGCACAAAAGGGGATAATTGTACCAGGGAGATAATGACCCTGGCACCTTTCATCCTGAGCGTGAGGTGGAATAGCCTTACTCCACTCCTCGGAGAATTCAGGCACAGTCAAATCGCATTAATGCGAGGAATTTCGGTTATTTTCTTGAGTTTGATTATTTTTTTAAATGAAAAATGGAGGAGTTATATCTGCATTGGTTCACACACAGTCAGTCACATACAAAAACACACACTACACGCCACACATGCATAGAGACACAGAAACACACACACACACACACACACACACACACACACACATTGTCCACAGCTCTACAAGAGCTAGTGAGACAGTGCACAGCAGACATTCCCCAGTAATAGAAGCCATTTGTCTTTCTCTTACAGCGAGCTTTGACCTAGCACCAGCATCTCTCCCCTCATGTTGCCATCTCTCTCCCTCTCCCTCTCCCTCTCTCTCTCTCTCGCTCTCTTTCTCTGTGATTCACCGTGTGGCTCACCCTCGTTTTGTGTTTTCTCTCTGAAACGAGTGTTGTGGGGGGGGGTGGGATGCCTTTTTACAACTGCACAAAAAAGCTGTCTCATTTGCTCGGCCAAATAATGGGCCCTTAACAAACATGTAAACATGCACTGTGGTAAATGCTTTACGGCACATTAGCAGCAATTAAAGCGGAGAAAATGAAGAGCGTGTCAGGGGAGAGAGAGATGGGTGCATTCGGCAGACACCGATGTAAACACAGGCAGCTCAGAGCCATTTTCCCCTGGTATGGTCTTGCTCGTTTCAACCTCCAAATTCTTTAATAAAACACACTCGCACACACACACAAAATAATTGTCCGGCCTGTTTGTGTACATGTGAAGATTAGTGATGGCAGAATTTGATGTAAAACTTTCTGTACTAGCTCGCTGAATTCCACATATGTCTTACAATTTTAATCAGCATATTAAGCGACTACTACCCCAGCCACGCAAGCACGCGCATATACACACACACGCACACGCACATGCACACACACCTGCATACTGGGTTCCCAGTCCTGTAAATATAGGTATTAGGGAAATAAGGCACAGTACTGACAAGGCTGCAAGGCAGTCCCTGACAGAATGGCAATACAGTAACCATGATAAACAGTCATTCGGGACAATAAAAGGAGATTTGAAGTTAACTCTATTAGTTACTGTCCCACCATTTCTCTTCGACATTAGATCAATTTGTCTGTGGTGTTTTATATCTAAGGCAAACTGTTGGGCCCCTGTAAAGTCTTTGGGTGCATTGTGCATTATTAAAAACCCAGTAGGCTTCCGCAACACACAAGTGTGTAATCTAGAGGCGCCTAGACTTGGGGCTAGCTGTCCAGACCCTTGGGTGTAAAGGCCTGATCCCGCACTAACAGCGCTGTATTCAGAAACTCTCTGAATTATTATTGCAGCATTACAGCATTACTCCTCAAAGCGCATTATTGATCGAGATATGAGGAAATATTTGGAACATTAATTTTCTTCTGAGATGCTAAGACAGGTTGAAGCACACCCATTTTCTACAATTCTAGCAGTTCAATTCATTTATAGATTCTTATTTTGTAATTTAGCCACTCTCAGCTATCTTTTTACAACCATCATTTTTGCTCCCTGCAATATTTTTTCTTGATACATTGTACATAATTATAATTCCAGTGCATTCCATCCATAATTTACTCTTCAAATTTCCATATTTTAGGTGAAGGCCAGAAATGAAATGGCCTCGCACACCATTGGAAACACTAATACTTTAGTAATATCTCTTTATCTCTTTGTAACAGTAAGTGCATGTCCTTCAGCAACTGATAGCGCTTAAAATACTGATTCGGGTTGGTCTGTGGTTGTGAATAAATGTAAAATAGTAATGAAATAACAGAGAAAATAAATACACAAGGTTTTTTCTTCTTTTTTCTCTCAAAGGTGTAATATTCAGCTTGCAGGTGACGAGCATTGGGATTCTGTGCATTTGGTTACACTGTGATTCTGGTAGAAGGGGAGAAATTTTGTGGGTTTTCAGTTTTTTTTTTTCCCTAGAATGTTGAAACTGAATCTTTTCACAGTTGAATGCAATTCCAGGGACTGCTAAAAAAAAAAAGTTGTGAATCGGGTATGCTACGCTCTGTAGAGACATTTACATTTCAGGCTTTTAGCAGAAACTCTTATCTAGAGCGACCTACACAGCTTATATTGTTTACATATAATCCATTTATATGGCAGTGTATTTACTGAAGCAATTCAGGTTAAGCGCCTTGCTCAAGGGTAGAACATCTACGCTTCACCTGGGAATCCAGACCTACGAGCTCGCTTCCCCAACCATTATGCTATACTTCCGAGACAGAGCTGGAGAAACTGAGCTGGCCCAGAAGGATAATACTGTTAAAAGGATAATAAAACTATGATATACCGATGATATAGTATTATGAAAGAGATTCCTGAAAGGATTTCCAACTTTTACACAACTTTTTTTTTTTAGCAGTCCCTGAAAGAGATTCCTGAAAGGATTTCCTGATATTTGAATCTTCTGCTCTAATCTAATGCTGTATATATTAGTTATTACACACACACACGCACACACACACACGCGCACGCGCATACACACTAGGGCTTTGTTTGAGCCCTAGAGCCTTTCTCTTAGCCTTAATCACATCTGATTGGTTAGTTGAAATCTGTGTGATCGTGCAAGGTTCTTGTTCACTAGCACATCGAGTGTGCTTACGGCATGCCGATGTACAGTACCTGACTGGTATTTCTTTTTAGATGGCAGTGGTGTTCACCACCACTGTGATCAGCAGAGGTATGCCTGCCCTCCATGGCCTTGTCCTTTATTGTGGCTATGGCACATGGCTCCAAAAAATCACGTCTCGGTCAAAAGCGCCAACTATTCTTTTGACTCCCCTAAGTCTCCTTCCTGTATTGCCGGAAAACAGATAAGATGTGTTCTCAGGTCAGTCTTTTATGCTCCTTCTTCATTGTAAGTGACTTTGGAGAGCAGACAAATTTTCTCCTGCTGCACCCAGGACACATCAATCCTATAGCAGAGGGTAAAGATTATTTCAAGCGACACATTAAAATGTCTGCCTTGCTCGGATCGCCCCAAATAGCCACGGCATTCAGCCTTTTTCATCCCTGTCTCTCGTCTTTGCTTTTTCTCCTGCCTTTCGAGACCGCTGTGGAGTTGTCCTAGACTTTGAAGACGATGCGAGAGAATATGCATTCCAATGCAGGAATGCGGCTGTGGACGCAGCAGATGCAGTTACATATTTGCGTTACGCTCTTCCTGAATGTTTACAAAGACTTAAAGCAAAAGTAAGAAAATTGCCTTTTCTTTTGCGAGTTTCACGCATTCATTTGTAGTCCTGGCTTATCTAAACACAGTGAGTTGCATGATATTGGATTGTGTGATAACCATAAACTCTGTGGAAGCTCAGAACATAAGAACATAAAAACAGCGTATTTGTTTTGCCTTTTAGAGTTACACGCAGCGCCTGTCTGTGGAGCGGAGTATTTACTTGTTGTTATTTACCAATTTATCATTTCTTATTCCTATGTTTTAATTTTACCTGAACATACGGAGTCGCTTGATATTGGGTCAGTCAATAAATATGTTCACTGTTGATGCTCAGAAAATTAAAATGGCTCGTCCACTTTGAGGTTTAGTTTGTCGTTAGGTGGAAATATATGTTTTGATGATTTTGTTTCCATTGTTCTTCAAATGTTCTCCAAAAGGAAAACGATAAGGTCAGTGGAAGCCACATTTAATTGGCTGTCTCTTGGCTAACATTTTTGACTACCCCAAACTCTTCACAGACCACACTCACTTAAGTAGGCCTACACTTTCAATGCTATCTATGTGTTTTTTTTTAATCGCTCGGTTGGGCAGATAGAGAATGGCATATTACACATGAAACAGCTCTTGAATAGACATCACTAGACAGGTGAAAGGGGACCTGTATAATTACAGGCTCTGCAGGACACAGAAGGGATCAGGAAATGTATTATAGCTGCAGGGAAACGTGTAACTCACCTCTAGAAGCTATGCACGCATCAGCCCCGGAGCAGGCTCTGCGATTCATTCTTTGCCTCGGTGGTTTTATAAATCAAGAGGGAGGTCAGTCCCTTTTGACACGCACCCTAATCGCTAATTCCTAATTAGGAGATTAAAAGATCTCATCAAGAGATTCCCTCCGTCTTTTTGATTGTTCAGTTGCTTTGAGGAGCCTTTGAAATGAGACTCTGCAGCCACGGGGGTTGACATGTTTTCTTGTAAAATTGATCACACTTTGGTTGTGGGTAGCGCCTCCTCTTGCTTTTTTTTTTTTTTTTTATGTGCTTGCCTCTGGGTCACAATGTTCCAGCCATCCCAGTGCTATTTCTGCTTCAGAACATTGCTGGGGACGGCAGAAAAAATGCATTCGTCCACCCAGTATTAAACCTTTTTGATCATCTAAAAATAAAACTTTATTCATAAAGCATTTCTCATGCATGGTGCACAAAGTGCATGTCAGGACAGTTATTTATTCTATTTTTGAAATGTCCTAACACTGCGTTCTTGAAATCTTCAGGCTGAATATTTTACTGACCCACTGTTATTTTCACACATCGGCCTTTATATCACACAAAGAATGATGTGTGGAAAATTACAGTGTTTGGCTAAATGCCGTGTACAGAGCAGCATTCTCATTCTGAGTTTGTCTCCAACTTCGTCCCAGATTCTTGAACATAGTAACGGGCATAGTGAGTCTTTTCAGATGATTTGGCTCCGTTCATTGAAAGGAGCTGACTCCTTTGCCTCTCATTTGTCTAATGATGCTTCTTGTCTCTCCAGTTCGCTTCAACCTTTAGAAGAATGACTTCTGATTGGCTCTGGCACATGTGAATGGCTTGTTGTATATCACTGAAGTGGCATGTCTGACTATTGTGTTTGAGAAGTAGCTGAGAAGAAATAGCTCAAGTAGTTACAAAAATTGTTTCATATAGGTCTGGTATTGCTCAGTTTGGTTTTTTTCATCAAAAATTATTAGCACCTAATATAGGTTGCTATGAATGAAAGCAGGTGCAGTATTAATCCATTATCACTGTGTATGAGGAATTTAGCAAGTAGCCCTATGAAACTGCATTTGGATACATCGATCTGGCCTGTATTATGACTTTAGGTTTGAAGTTACGTTAAAATGTTGGCCTCTGCATGTGCTCTGACCACTGACTGTCCCTGGAATATCCTATTATTTCCTATTGGAATGTTTGGAATGTTGGAATGTTGTTTATCGGCAGTAAGCAGCTTAAGAGTTAGGGACTGTCACAGCTATAGTTTGACTGTAACTGCGAAAGATTAGGGGAGATATACACATGTATATCGTCTGACTGGCACTGTCACAGATCTACGGACGAGACTCACTTTTTGCATTCTTAATGCGAGTGCTCGTTCACCAGCTTGCACTGTACTCTTGTCTATATTGTTCACAGTAGTTCCGGTACTTTTCTATCATGTGACAGTATTGGAAGCGCATGCTATGTAGGGATTCCAATTTGATAGGCTTTAGTACATGTCTTTTTATCATGAAAACAATTCAATGGATTTAAAATGACGGACACAAATATAGTGTTTGTGATATGTAAATATATAGGTCAGAGCCCTTGAAAAACAGCTGCTCATTGCTGAACAATCCATCAGTACTTGCATGACATTCATCGCATACAGTAAAAACCCAAGTTCTTTCTGATTCTTGCACCCTCTGACTACTGGTATAAAACATACATTTTTAAAGGGGCCCAACTGGATAATGACTCCACTGTTTACCCAACTGCACAGTAAGAACCGTGGAACTTTTAATGATCTCAGTGAATCAGGGCCTTATTTTAAGATCTCACCCAGAAGACGGCAGAGACCGGGGTGAAACCTGCACCCTAATGGCCCACGTGCTCCGCTTCCGACAGTAACCAGGGTTCACATGAGGTCTCCCGAGGTGTTTGGAGCTAGTGCAGACAGTCAGGGTGAATGTGCAGGGTGGTACCCAGGGTGGTAAGTCCTCTTAATATATGCATATATACTGTTGTGAAGATGGCCCCTTTTACATCTTTTTTGTCACAGAGAACATAAAGAACCAGTCTCAGTATAGTGGCAAAATCCAATAAAATCCAATAAAATCCAAACTCAGTTTTAGTTTGTTTCTTTATTAATGCCACTTAGGTACAGTTGAACTCAATTTATGACGTGTATCCCCAAATCCAATAACTCAGTTCACTTAGCATTATCCACATTTAGCAAGCTACTCACGACTGCAGGAGTAATGATGCAAGGTTTATTTTCCAAAGATAAGTTTTTTTTTGTTTTGCTTGAGGGTACACATGCACAGCACCTCAAATATTCACTGAAGAAATGAAATATAAACTATATGCATGCGCAGTAGAAAATAATTATGATTTAGTGACATAAATAACATAAAATCAACATTAATAAAAAACACAAACATTAGCCAAGGTATTAGAAAAAATAATATTCTATGAATCTGAAATTTTGGTAGTGACATTCAGTGTATATTAAATATTTTGTTGACTTGTATGCTTAATTGTGTTTGATATGACAAAATGATACCATCTAATGGTAATGTTAGCTGTATGTTTTTATGTGACATTTTCAGAACATTTTTCTTTGTGAGAATTTGTTTGGAACAATAATTATAAGATTTTCTATGGAACATTCTTCTCACATCATTTCCTCAAGACCAAACATAAGTAAAGCCAGATTGTTCTCCATCATTCCTGAAGCATTCATACTAGCTGGATACACCACAGAGACCTAGAAATTGTGGCACATCTAATGGTTCCGTACATGCTCTCCTGTGAATGCACCTCTCTGTTTGATATGGCCTCTTGTGGAGCTGTCTAATTAGGCCTCATCAGTATATATTATAGCTGAAAGTGCCCTCCTTCTCATTACAACGCAGGGGACTGTCACACTGCCAGTCCTGAGGGGCTACAGACTGCAGGAGTTCATACACACGTACAAACACACGCACACACACACACACACGCATGCATACACCCACACACACATTTTCATGTGCTAAATGCCGAACACATTTTATTCCTCTAATTTTTTGTCATTAGCTGTTATTCACAGATCGATAATTTGTCTCCAGATTTCGCACCATGGCAGCCCAACAGTTGTGTTGCCGCTGAACAGAGTGTTCTCTGTGACGTTGAAAGGAATGTGGGAGAAGAAAAATGATAATAGGCTAGACAAATACGATTTTAATTGTCCACCAGGGGGATAGCATCTGATGCTGCATGTGTTTCATTTGAGAGTTATTAGAACTTGGCAACAGAAAAAACGCCCAGGTCCAGAGTGATAAAAACAACAGGCTTCTTATCCCGAGGAAGAAAAGTAATTGACTTTGAGAGCGAGATAAAGTGTAGCCAGGGGCCACCTCCACCTTGCTCCCAGAACAGGAGGGTAAACCAACACGTTCCCATCGCTCATCAAAGTTGAAACCAATAAAAGGAAAAGATGAGAAAATTCAAAAGCCTCTTTTTTTTTCTTTTTTTTTCCGCCAATCAGTCAAAAATAATGAAACGCATATTTCAGACTGAAGAGGAACCTCTGTATCCGGGCATCATCCTCGCTAGAATGTATTTGTTTTTTGGGCTTCCCGCACAGCTTTGCCAGGATGGCTCAGTGTAAAACCAACCAGAATCCACTGCATGGGCTTGAGAGGGAGACGGAGAGATTTCGGCAACCAGGCCGTTCCCAGATCAGGAAGGAAGGAGCCGTCGTGCCTCCTGGACATTCTCTGGGCTTTAAAGGACTGTTCTGAGATCTGCCCAAGGGCCAGAGTGGAAGCATCCTTTGTCTGAAGTTGGAGTAAATCAGTGCACAACCTGATAAAGTGAAGATCTGTCTCTGATAGACAGATAGAGGGTGGTTTGCTCCGGGGCCAGGTGCAACCCAGGTGTCTGAGCCTTTATTTATTTAGTTTAGAGTAAAAGAGCAATGAACATGATTCAATTGGCTAAGAATGCATACATTACCAGACATTTTTGATAGATTCAGGAAGATGCTGAACTGTACTGTTTACGTTTCTCTGTAACTTGCCTTTTTTGACTGTCCTCTTGAATCAGCCACACTGTTAAAACAGTACATTGTTTTAGTTTTTTTTTTTTATCAGAAAGGGAAAGTGTCTGCCTGCCACAGCTCGGCACAGGTGCTGTACGGGACAGAGGTAGTGATGGGAGAGAAAGACAGATGAGGGGCTCTGATCCGGCCAGATTGCTGCATGAGATGTTTCTGTCAGCCCTCCAGTGTACAAGTACCAGTCATGAACTCCATCAGGGAAACCGGATTTGAGCAACCCAGCACGGTGTGTGTGTGTGTTCGTGCGTGCGTGCGTGCGTGTGTGTGTGTGTGTGCGCGCGCATCTGTGTATGTTTGTGTGTGTCTGTGTGCCTCGTGCCAATCCCTTTAATGTGTAGAAATACCTCTCAGTTGATCCTCCATGTTTTCACCTGGCTTCTCTCTGGCTCCTGGAGGTTCTGGTCATGTTGAGCTTTGTGCTCTAATGTGTTTCTTCAGTCCTTGTCTGGTCTGAATGGTCTTATCTGGAACAGCAAATCGAATGTCACAGGAGTTTCTGCCACTTCAGTCCATATTGTTCCAAGATTGCAAGGAACATCTTTTTCAATATCTGTTGTCTATAAATAGGTCACTTTTCCTCTTGTACTCTGAGCAGAACAATTTAATGTTTTTATTTTTTTAATTTTTTAAGATTCTAGATTCTAACCACTATATGATAAGGTAGCAGTTTGAATCTATAGAAATTAACATTTCCCTGACCTCCAGCTCACAGCTTGTAAAAGACAAACCGGGAATTTATCTAACAAATTTCACACACACACGCACGCACGCACGCACGCACGCACGCACGCACGCACGCACGCACGCACGCACGCACGCACGCACGCACACACGCACACAGGCATATAGAACTCTTGTTCCTGAACAGTGCCAATTGACTAGAACAGTCGCCAATCATACGGAAGGTCTGCCTCTTCCAGGGGATGCATATTCACTGCAAAACTGCATTAAAACTTCACTTCATGGCTGAACAGGCATTTTGCCGGTTCCTATTAGTCAATTTGTGTTTGCTTTTGCAGTTTAACTGCATCTTGTTGCTGGCACAAGGATCTAGTTTCTGGCTAGCTAACCATACTAGCCATAAGGGCACTGTTGCTAAGTAAAATGTGTGAACTGGGAACGGGCTACAGTCGCGTTGCGTCTGCCCCAAATGTCTCCTTCCAAGGGCGAGAGCTCAACATGTGCGGCTGGTGGCAACAATACCATGATTTGGGAAGCCCCGCGTTCAGCCTTGTCTACCCCATGTTCCAATGAAGCTGACACATGCGTCTGGTCAGTTATAAATGCACTGTGCATGGTGGACCAAAGTGTTACCTTCCCTGATTACCTCCTGTCCTCACAAGATGAAACTGAGCTGTCTTTGAAAACCTGTTGTGTTCAACTGCATTGATGGAAGACAAATTGATGGATGATAGACGCGAGGAGAGCACGATTAGGTACTTTCCCCATTATTGCTCCCGAGGCAGCGGATAACACTCTTTCTAGAGTTAGCATAGCCGCTGCCGTGCCTCCGAAGCCCGCCGTATCTCTCTTGGGTAACTGCTTTTACGGTTATAACCCTCAAATTACTTCCCGTATGAGTTTTGCTGGATGTGTGCAAGATGAAAAGGTCAGGGATTCACCTCTATGCGGCGTGTTTGCATGTGTACGGTTTATCCACTTATCTCAATGGAGCTGAAGATGGCTTTCTCACTTCTCCTCCCGCGGGACAGATGGTGGCCATTATCTGTCACCTCCATCTGCGAAAGGGCTCTCTCTACTAAGCAACAAACTCTCACTTGGAAGCCATGCAGAGTTGCAGCGTCTCTAGCTGAGAAAATCTCTGTAGCTGATGGACAGGCATCCGTCGCCATTAAGCCCTTCCAGCATATCGAGCTGATCTTTTGTTGGACCTGGCTTTTAACGTTGACACTATGAGCGCCCCTCTCCAGGAACTTCTGAGCGTTCTGTGCCGTGTCACTGCGTTTTGAAGTTTTAGTTGAGGATATACACCGTTTGTCTGTGTCAAAGATTATAGGGCCTTATAACAGCTGCTGTGGTAGCACTACCCATGAAATTGCTTTCTCATGGGACCTACACCGGCATGTGTTAATGGTAATGATTGATCACACTTGTTTTTAAGACAGCACTACTCTAAGCACCCGTTTAAAATTTAAAACTCCAGGAAAGTTTTATTTATGAATTTTTTTGGAAGTGGATATCTGTAAACAGCATTGCTAGAGTTAAAACACATTTTGGGTGAGCTATGGCAAAGATGCTCACCAAGTTCAAACTCTGCCCAACAGATTGGATCACAGCGAGGGCTATGACTATTAACTGATTACAATCCAGAGTCTAGATTATCAGGAGGCAATTGGCTTCATCATACGAGGTACAGGGTGGGTTTAAGTTTAGTTCTGCAGTGCTAGCTCCTACAAATGACGCAACAGGCACCCACAGGTTACATTTATCGATAATAAGAAACAATCCTCTCGTCTAGATGGTGTTAGCTCTGCTGTATTACTGTGTTCTGTGCGCAGTTGTAATTCAAGAAGCACAACTGGCAATTTGGTATTCGGGAGAAAATAAAGGGGGAGGGGGGGAGATTTTCTCCAGACCTTTTCAAGGTTTGCTTTCTGCAGACACACGTGTTAAATGGTGAATAGGAGGTGAAATTGCAAACTATTTCATCTTTCAGAGAGGAGCAACGGACGGCGTTAAAAAAAAATAAAAAGGTAGAGTGCTCCACTCTATGAAATCATAATTTGATATGATGTTCCACACTTTTAAAACAGTTTGTGTTCCTTCTCTCACATCTTAAATGGAACCATTTCGCTGGAATTTTCGCTCAGGTTACACAAATGAGGTGGGAGATGGACCGCATCAAAGGCATTCAGAACGTGTCACCCAATCGATGGCCTACATTATTGCTTTAAAGACGTAGTCACTCCGTTGGATTGATATTCTACCTCTCTATTGATTTTGTTCCCACTAACACATTCTGATTCCATCAGCAGCCTTCACCATTAGTGGCCTTTATTGGTGCCTTTGCACAGTTATGACTGGCAGACGTGGTTGGCAGGTCTTTCTGAATCAGCTCAGAGTCACAGAGTTTTAAAACACACCGCAGAGCCACTGGTCTCAGCTCAAACGTTTCTGTTTCTCTGTGACAGTCTGTCTCACGCAGTGCATGGCATTCTGCAGAGATTGAGATCTGGACACACTATGTTCACTTTGCATAAAAAAAAATGCATGCTATCCAACCACTGCTCAGGCATATCACAAATAATATTCCTGTGTCAATGTTTTTCGAAGGGTGTGTGTGTATATGTATATGTTTTTTTCCCCTGAATATAGAAATGATGCTCTCTGTATTGTATGTAAAAATAAGGGACAGGTATTACTGAAGCTACATCTCACCTGCAATACTTGTTTCATGTTTATAGACCACCAAGTTGCAGATGTTTGTCCTTGCATGGCCGCATGGCAACCTCATATAACCAACTCTAAAGTAACGCTAAAGAACATTTAAATGGACCAATGAGGGCCTCTATTCTCCGGTAGATTATTAATAAGTACTGAACTTCTGGAAGCAAATTCAACTGTGGAGATACTTTCAAATTAGGTGCATAAGACTACCAGTGAGCCTTTCACTAATGAAAGTGATGTGTTTGAATGGGTGGCAGTATATAGAGGTTGGGGAATTGGGTGAAGCACTCCTGTTGGGCCTTCAAGGAAGGTACTTAACCTAAATTGCCTCAGTAAATATACAGCTGTATAAATTGATTGAATCTAATCTATGTAAGTCTCCCTGGGAAAGAGTGTCTACTCAATGCTAACATGTAATGTTGTGGCAGGGCTCAATCTGGGTTGCAGTACTGATAAGCCCAGGGCTGTGTCTGAATACGGCCCCTGTTCCCTGTCCGCTGTCCCCTGTCCACTCAGACCCCTGTCTACTATGTGCCCTGTCCCCTCACTTTGCAAGCAGTGTGCGAAAGAAATCTCGCAAAACTCTTTCCAAACTAGTGAGGAAGTCGTTTTAATATTTTTTTTAAATGTTTTTATTTTTATTGAGAATATCAATCAGTTAACATATGATGATTGTTCCAAAGTGTAGATTGTGAATGAAGATAGAATTAACAAAAATAAAAAATAAAAGTAGTTTGTAATATCTTGCACCACAGATATGCATATACGCTCTCTATGTCTTTTACGTTTTTACTTTCGGGTTACTTACTGAAATTGTCGGATGAGTGCTCCTGAATTCCCTCAACAAAACCCCGGAAATAAGGGGTTCATCCTGGTATTTTAAGTGCACCCATTTGTGAGAAAAAGTCGCCCACTCAAAAGCTTTTTGACGAAGTGGACTGAAAAATGCGCCCTCAAAAGGGTGTAGGGGTCGTATTCGGCCTGAGAAACAAAGTGAGAGAGAACAAGACTGAGACTGAGGAAAACCTGGAGAAAAAATGACTGGACAGTTTTTGTTGTGGTTTTGTTTATTTTGACCTTTTTTATTATTATGCATAGGACAAATGTAAATGTTTTAATCTGAACTTAAAATGTATTTATAAGATATGAGCGCAGATCCTCACTAAAAGTAGATACTGACTTTGATCTGTGCATCAGCCAAGGGACTGAAAGGCAATCCACTTCGATTTTAAATGTGAATGTATGGAAGCATTTACGCATCAGTAAACTGCAATTTCTCACAAACAAGCTGCCATTGTCTTTTTCGTCTGACAAAGGATAAGCACGGTAGCTAAATAAGTAAATAAAGTCATTCTATTCTATGACAACATTGACGTGCTAGGCTGATTGTTCGCTAAACTTTTCTGTGGTTGGTTTTTCCTGTTTTTCCAGCAAATGTGTGCTGTAAAAGAGAGGCAGGGGACAGTCGTGGCGGTGTGGGTACAATGCACTCATTACACACTCATATCCTGGGCAGAAACAACCCTTCCTGCCTTCCCTGGGTAGACATTCCCATCTAAAGCCAATTTACAGTGAGAACTTCCTGGGGTGCAGGAGTCTGTGCCTTCTGGCAGGCAAGGACAGGCAGGCAAGTGGGAAAATGAGACAAGGGTCTAACTGCATTTGGCTAGCAACATTTTAAATCATGTGTAAACTCAAATTGTTTTTGATTTCTTTGGTTGGCAGTCCTTTATATTTTGTTTTCGGGGGGGAGGTTTTTTGGCGTGTGTGTTTTGTCTGGTTTGCTTGCTTTTATAATTCCCTTAATTAGAAAATATAATTGTAAAGACGCTGGTGTCAAACGTATTTTAAACTAATTGATGATGCTTAAATGGCAACTAAACTAATGTGATAATATCAAGAAAAATCTGTAAATTCCTGGAAATCTCATTTAGAACGGCATATTCTCTCTCTCTCTCTCTCTCTCTCTCTCTGTCTGTCTGTCTGTCTGTCTCTCTCTCTCTCTCTCTATCTCTCTAATATATATATATATAGAGAGAGAGAGATAGTGGGGAAGGGAGCAGGGACTGCAACAGAGGGGGGTATGGGTCAGGTTGCAGTGGCCAAATCCTGGCCTTTTTCTCATTTCCACAGCTAGTGTTATGGCAGGGGCCCGCAGTTTAATTAGTCACCTCAACTCAGTGGCAGAAAGAGACCCTGTAAAGCCTGTGAGAGAGAGCCCTGTAGCAATGTATAATTCATTTTACTGCCCACCCAATGTGTAAATCAATAGAGAAATCTTCTTTATTCCCTCGTAACTTCAGATTGCGGTTCACATAATGTCAGGACAGGAGCGTTTGGTGCGTGCCGGCATTTTTTTCGATCGTGTCACAAACATCTGTTTGTAGTAATGACCCATCTAAAATCGCAGTGCTACACATGTAATTAAATGGCTCGTTCTATTCAATTTAGATGAGACAATTTCAGGAGCTACATAAAAAATACCAAATTGCTATGTAAAATATTGAGCAGTCCACAGGCAGAACAACTTAGATCAGAGATTATTTTTTATTTTTTATTTATTTTGTTATACCATCTGGCTCTTGGATGAGAAGACCAAACACATTTCATCAGACTACAGTGTGTTTTTCAGTTGTTATTATTATTATTCTTTTTTTAAATGTGCAATCAATGTTTAACCTAGTTACACAAGTTTATACACCCACCCACTTGAAAGCAAACAAAAAATGAATAAAGAAATATAAATAAAAAAATAATTAAATAAAATTCAACATTGGCATGTAACATAAGAGTGATATCTGTGGACCCCGGGACCCCCTGCAGCTGTTTGCCCATTGGCTCCAGGTGGCAGGTGACAGAAAGTCGTGTGGAGAAGGGGAGTGGCCGTAGTTCTCTGTGCCGAGTCCATTCCTGGAGTTGTATTAATTAGCGTCAGCCACACGGAGATACAGTTAAGGACCTGAGGAGGTGTCAGGCTCTGTGTGAGACCCTTGCTGGTTGAAAATCACTCAAATGAGAAGAAAAAATGTTTGGGACAGGGGGGAAGGGTGGGTGGGTGAGGGTTGGGGGGGGGGGGGGGGGGGGGGGGGGGGGGGTCACTGACACATTGGTTGCTGTTTATCCTCGCAATGTATCCACCTGATTCTCTGGCCAGCACACACCAGTCCACATTAACATCTTAATAGGAAAGAGTGTTAAAGCACATCTTTACCGCTGCTTGGACAAGAGCGAATTAGGTGTCAGAAGGATTTCTGCTCACTGTAATTGAATCTGCCTCAGCGGAAAGGGAAATCTGAAGTAGAAATACATTCAGAAAGAAATAAAATAAAGCCGTTGGAATTGCCAACTAATGTTTTGGTTGCGTTTCGGCGGGTAGCATGGCGGCTTCGCGGGCTGGACGAAGATTTAATGCCCTTGATGAGGAGGGATGGCTGGAATTAGATGGCTCCCCTCCCCCCGCTCAATGTGTGCTTATTCCCATAGCTACTGTTCTGACCTGAAGACATTTGCAGTTGATCTCGAACAAGCGTTTTTTTGTGTGTGTTTTACATTCAGCGTGACGGTAGGAGACTGCAGTGGGAGGAGCCAAATGTATGACACATCAGAATCACAGCATCTTCCCTTTTTTCTCTGCTCCATCCCCATTTTTTTTATTTAAAATTAATTATTAGTTTATTTGACAGGGATAATGCACATTAATAACATTTTTGAACATTTGCTTAATGTGTTTAAGTTTTCGTAGTAGAATGTCTTTATGTGACCTTAAATCTGTAAACCCGATGCTGCTGGGATTTGCAACTCCAAAGTCTTACCTTTGATTCTCAGATGAGAATTGAGCAAGATATTTCGGTGAGCACCTAGCTGTATGCATTAATTAGATGTAAAATTCTATAAGCTGTTCAAGTCACTCTGGATAGGAGTGTCCGATAAATACCCAAAATGCAATTGTTATAAAGCCTCTATTTTTCTCTCGCTCTCTCACTCATTATCTCTCCCTTTTTTCCTATCAAAAGCATTTAATTTAAGAGCGGAGCTGCGAGATATTGATGAAAATTTTAGCTCCTCTGTGCACTAAAGTAATGTCCTTGCTCTCAGCTCTGCAGAACTACCATTAACTTTGGTTGTCATGAATCCCCACGCTTGATCAATACGCCTCCAAATATTAGAAGGGTTTTGAGCTTTACCACCCCGGCTTGTTCTTCTGCTACAGAGGTATAAATCTCTCTTAAAAGATGGACTTAGATTCACTCCCTTAGTCTTGTGGGTAAAATGTATTTCTTAAGCTGTGACTAGAGACAGCTCAGGCAGAGGCCAGATTTATTTGCAGAGCCCCGTGCCGTCTGGAAGCTGGAACCCGAGAACCATCAGCTACCACTTCACAAATCATGCACACGTACGAATATTTTACTGTTTCGTGTGCCATTCTGTTTAAATTGTGGGGCAGGCCCTGTATATCACTTTAATGGACCCGTCAGCGACCATTTAGCAAAAGTACATTTTATTTATTTGGTTTTATTTTTTGGGCAGGAGGATGAGGTGGGGTGGAGAGGGGGTGTAGGAGTTGGGGAAGCCCTATTAATGAGCGGTAGCCTTGTACAGTACTGCATGCAACAAATATGCAATAGAGGAGTATACTAAAAACTTTAAATGGTATCTTTTTGGTTGCATTTCGCACCAAAACGTATTACTGGTTATTTTACCAGCAAGCGCATCAACGTCGTAGTCCCCTCAAGGAGAAGAAAGTTCTCTTCAGGGAACTGCAAATCTCTTTAAGCGTGCTGGCCATAGTCAGGCACTGATACAGCGCATGCGGACGGTGACAAAGCCCTTTTCAGCTCCCTTAATGACATGTGGGGTGAATTATGTGCTCTAATTTTAATTACTAATTTATCTTCAGCTCGACGTTTCCTCCCTTGATTGAGGTACCTGTCAGATTCCTTTTTTTTAAATTTTCAATATTTATCCTGAAAGGTCAAGGCTATTTAGTCCATGGGAGAGTAAATGGATTGAAAGCTGTGCATGGTGTGTACGCTATGCAGTTTGGTCCACAGAATTCTGCACTGCACTACATGCGTGAGGCAGGTTAAGTGAGGTAAAGGCTTGGCTCCTGTGAGGTGAGCTTAAGGTTTATTATAAAGTGAGCGTCACGCTCCGGCGATGGAGTCCTTTGTGAAAAGCGTTGAAGGACTTTACTGGTAGGCAGTTCCATTGCCGACAGGACACAGCTGAATCCTTACTTGTTTAGTACGGTGTTTTCATACTATTTGCTTGATTCTGCAAAAATGATGCACTGTAGAATTCATTGCTTTTGGATTTAGCAAAATGCACACTTCTGTCTGCTTAAAAGAGACTGGGTACTGCTCTCAGCTGCGTGCTTTCATTTACCGTACAGCTGAGAGCAGTGTGCTAATAATGGTATTAATTATAATATGAATTATATGAATACTATATGAATTATATGAATACTATTAGAATTGTTCCTGATATACATGTATTTGCTGCAATGGGAAGGAACCACAGAAAGTCTAGAGAAGGGGAGTGGCCATTACCTTTTCCATTGTATTTTCTAATTTACTTGTCTTACTTCAACAGTCTTTTTCGCTGATTATTGTGGCTGTTCTGCCAGCAATGTCCTCAACTCTGTGAGAACACAGACCCAATAATCTCTGTCTGCCGGGTCAGTAGCTCACAGGGGTTTCCTGACCGGAGCATCTTTTGTGTCCTTGATTTTATTGCAGATTCCAGAGCAGGTGAAGGAGCACCACAGAAGATGGACCATGCGGTCATCGGAGGAGTTGTGGCCGTGGTCGTATTTGCCATGCTCTGCCTGCTCATAATTCTGGGACGGTACTTTGCGAGACACAAAGGTAAGCGTTGCCTAAGGGGTTCTGGTTCTGGAATCTTTGGTCACGTGCAGATATTTGCATGCAGAGGTCAAAATATATTTTATTCAAATAAAACCTTACTCCTTTCTCATAGTTTTTCCCATTGACATAATATCAGTTTCCATAGCGGTCGGTCAGATATGCTCTTGGGGTTTAGAGCCATTCCCCGATGTCAAGTCTGTGTCCTAAAACCCATTTCCTATGAATAAACCGGTTTGCTGCTGATTTAAACTGGGTTTCCATTGTCACGACGTGGATAACTCATGCTTTTTTTTTTTTTTTTTTCCCTCTCTTTTTTATGGCTTGAGGCTTGGTTCCAATTTGGCTCATTTGACGTAGGATATTGCCTTTATTATACGGGCTGAGATTGATTTTGCAGAAGCTTATGGGATATTGGAAATGGGTAATCCTTCGGGCGAAAGACCCAGAAAGAGGATGAGCCTATCATGGCTTGATGTGGTGACTCAGGGGCGTGAGCAATCCCAGATGAGACCCTCCTTTTGCCTGTCCCCGTGAGATATCAGGTGCCCTATAAAGAGAGGAGATTAGTTAGGGGTCAATTCTCAGCTCCAATGCAGTAGATGCTGGCATAAAATACACATAATCAACTGGGATTAATTGAATCAATAAGAGTGAGAGCTAACTAACACGCTGAGCTCTTTTATTCTGATTAAAGAGCTTTATTTACATGCGTCAAAGTTATTGCTAGTTATAAGTTATTAGGAAACGTGTAGGTTTGTAGCCCAGTTAATCTCAACTGCTTAAATCAGGGGTGTCAAACTCCGGTCCCGGAGGCACGCAGTGTCTGCTAGTTTTTGGTGCATTTCAGCACAAGTGATAAATTTAAGTCACTAAGATTTAAGATTGGCTAAGAAGTCCACACACCTTGTTCTCAATGCTTTAACTGGGTGCTGATTGAAAGGAAACCACAAATACCTGTAGACACTGCGGCCCTCCAGGACTGGAGTTTGACACCCCTGGCTTAAATGTATAATTTGTGAAACTAAATAATGGTGTTGACTAAGCACAAGTCTATTATGCTGCGTTTATGTACTGTGACACATTTTAGCATCGCTTTAAATGTTCAGAATGAACTTTATTATTATTATTATTATTATTATTATTAATAATAATAATAATAATAATAATAATTTTTGTGTTTTGATGTTAGGTACTTATTTCACCCATGAAGCCAAAGGGGCAGATGACGCAGCAGACGCAGACACAGCCATTATTAACGCTGAGGGCGGCCACAACAACTCGGACGAGAAGAAGGAGTATTACATCTAACCTTGCGTGAGCCTGCAGGAGTGTCCTACGGGGCGCTGGGCTGTTTTTGGGGTGGGGCATGGTGGGAGGGGAGGGGTTTTTTTTGGAGGGAAATTTAGGAGGGTGTTGATTCTAACCTGTGCAGCTGAAGAAGAGACGAGGCTTGTGACTGAAGAGAAGGGGATGGGGTTTGGGCGGGGTGTGTTTTGGGGCGGGGGTCGGGAGAGGGGGAAGGGGTTGGGTGGGGTGCGTTTGGGGGCAGGGGGGGTCGGGAGAGTCAATGATGGCAGATATCATTATAGAGAGCTTCACCATTCGACACCTTCCAAACTGCTGGTACCAGTTCTGTTTAGTTCAACCATTTGCAGACAATTCTGTGCCTTGTATAGGTTTTTTCTTCTTTCTTCTTTATTTATTTTCACTGTCTCCACCTCTCCCGGACGTCCTTACCTTCCCCATCCCCATTCTGCTGGCTTTCCTGTGAGGTAAAATTAAACTGTGCCTCAGTGCCGACCCCTCCCCCACCCCTCGCACCATTCCGTCCCCCTTCCCAGCGAATTACCCAACTTCTCTCCTGTGTACCAAACCTTCATAAAAACCTTTCCCTCTGTACTGTGAGCAGGTCTGGTCACCATTTTTGTTCTGTAAATGTAAATAATTTCAGAACGGAACAACAGGCTTAACTGCTTTCCAAATGCTTTAGTGCATATCATTATCAATTTGGAAAGGGAAAGCAATCTCTACCACTGAAATTGTTCTACTTTTTTCTATCAGTTGTCTAAACAGAGTAGAGAAGATCCTACAGTTGTAGATTGTAGATACCCAGATCTGCTCTGGACAGTCTGTTTTGAATAGTTTTTACTCAATCCCTGTGTCAAGGAAGACATGCCAGTGTAGTGTCTATGAAGTTGACACCACCTCAAAAAAAGACTGCACTGCTGACAAATCTATCCATTCGCACCTCAGTTTCACTGGGGTTCTCTGTTAAATTTTTAGTATGTTTCATATACAGTATGTGTGTCAGCTAGGGCTTGTGTGCAGTTAGTTTGTGTTGTGACTTGCATCCTTGCATTCCATTCATAAATATTACTCTTTACGCTACATGTACACTTTCTAAATGGTAGACTCGCTCGAAATTGTGCTAATTGATTTAAATCAAGGAACTTTGGATTGCCAAAACACTGCACAAATCATTGACAGCACAGACTCACAAATAGTGTATATATTACACTGAAACATATGAAGGATGCCGTTTTGTTGAATTCTTTACTTCAAAGGATCCGCAGATTTTATGATACTTGAATATATTCAGCATAATAAAGAACTTAAAAAGGAGCTTCAAAGCCTTTATACATTCTCAGAAGTAATTCTAATTTAATTTTGTCTTCTTATCTTTAATTATATAATGCTGAGTCACTTGGAGAGCGATGTGTTTTTAGACACAAGCGATAGGTTATTTTATAAAGTTTATTTTTTGAAAATACTAAGGCATTTTTTCCCCTCATAATTCTTTGAGAGCCAAAACACTACAGAACATACATGCTTAAACATTGTACATTGCTACAACATATTTTAATCACTCATCATTCAAAGTTGTGAAAGGACGTACAAGTATGTGGTAAAAGCCGTAAATATTATGTACTTGCATGCATTGCATTCTAATATTTCAGCTCTGTAGCTGATGTCTGATAACCAAGTATAGCCATAAATTTGAAACGCCGCACAGCCGGTAAATTCTGAAGTGCAGATTCACTAAGGGGGAAAAAAAAAAAAAAACCTTAACAAATTGTAGGCTCTATATGGGCACGGACAGCTCGAGCCCTGGGCTTCAAGTTTTATAAAGTTCCAGGTAAAATTTTATGAATCCCCTTGGCAAAACCCAGGTTTAGCATAGCTCATCTTAATAGTGTGCATGGTACACATATGAGGCGCAGTAGTCGCATGATGCCACTGTGCCCATAGAAATGGTTCTTCGTTGTAAATCTTACCCGTTGCAAATAGTTAGTGAATCCAGCAACATTTCTGCAGACCTCTATTGCCCACAACACAATTACAGTACAATCATCTAGCTATACTGGCCCGAGGCTTCCAGTACCTTCTTATTAATGGAAGGCTTGTGTTTTTCATAGTTTCTCCCCAGACAGCCGCTAATGAGCCTGGATACACTGTGTGACCCCCCCGCAAAAAAAAAAAGAATAAACAAAAACACTATTTTGGAAGTAATTGTTATGGGTAGTGTTGGAGTGTGAAAATAGGCCATAGCCACTATGCCCCCTGACCCTCATACCCCCCACCCCTTCAACCCCTCCTCCACACTCCTCTCTTAAAGCCAGTGATAGGGTTTCGGGCAAGGAGTGTTGTGTGACCGGGGAATGGCTTGAGCCTATGGGTACCTGCCCCAGCGTAGCCTCTTTGAGCTCCCGCGTGGAGCCGACCGCACCTCCCATCGGGGCACTGAGCCCCCTCGTCCGGTTCAGGCTGCGGTGTGACAGTCCCACCATAGCACAAGACGCGTTGGGTGACCACGAGGAAAAGCAACACCAATGACATCCTTCACTTACTCACCACCAACTGCACATCAGGCGCTCCCATTGGCACTGTTATATATATATCTGTTTGCCAGTTCTGCATTTTGCCCCCTGCCCCTTCCTCAAAAAATACTATTAAATAATAATCATAACTAATCACACGAATCTACTGGCAGTGTTGGCTGCAGCATTTTTTGTAGCATGTGAACAGAGCTTTTCTTTCCTCATTTTTTCTTTTTGTTTTAATATAACTTTGCTACGCTCCAACGCATTGTCAAGTCAGAAAAGCGAGTCTTGAGATTTCAGTGGTGCACATCCCACAATTCCCCCCGGCCCCCCCCCTGTTCTCATTCCGTCTCTGTGAAGGTGGCACGGGGGTTAATAACACTCAAATAATCAGCGAGACGGGGGGGAAAAGAAAGTACCGATGTTTGATAACTTTAATTAAAATAAGGAGGAACAGCCACTGCCTTAAATTATCTGACGACGATGGCTTTCAACTTTCCGATGTTTATTTTTGAGAGCTGAGTGGCGAGGCTTCTCGACGCTCAAACGCGGGCGGCGAGATTGCAGAAGCGTAACAAAGTGCACACTTCACGTTTCTGTTTCCTCTACTCGCTTGTAACACAGAACACAAATAACGTAGAACTGAAGCTGCAAAGTTGCAGTACCTTCACTTGATGATGACTTGTGACTTGTATTTAATTGTCAGCAGCATTCAGCTTGGGTGTGACAAAACTGTGGCAACTTCTATTTAAACTGGATATCCGGACTGTGTACTCCGCCAACCGGACACATCATGATTTTAACGTAGGTGTTATAAAACAGTGGATTCATCAGTTTATCGACAGACATTGCAGGCTGGGCCGGTATGCATTTTGATTTGACCTTATACGTTTACGTGTTCTTTTATTGTTTTTTAGTTTTTTGTGGTTTTGTAGCCACATTTGGGGCCTTTTTGGAACAAGATGGATATTAAAAAAGGAGATATACTATTTTTAGCATATTATACTCGGAAGCATAGCATTTATGGATCGGAAGACTTTAGTGTAACAGGCGAAATGAAAGGCAGAACATAGCTTCAGAACTAACAAGTACAATGAAAACAGGCTGACACTTGACAGGCAAATCGATGTGAATCTAAGTAGACAATTGGCCTTGCATCTCATATTGTTCTGTATTCCTTTTTCTTCATTTGTTTCCTTTTAACAATCCTGTTTTTCAGGGTACAGCTTAAGTGGTGGTGTGACAGCACTGCGTGCTTTTGATTTATCTGACATTCCTTCCTTTCTTCCCTGTCTCAGGTTCATGTGTATTGAATGGTATGTTTTGCATCTCAGGTAGAATGCAAACTTTAGCCCCCACCGCCCCACATATTATTAAAGACATACATTAGTGAGGGAAAGAAAAAACAAAAACAACAACAAAAAAACAACGGTTAAAACAAAATTCAAGGAACACGTGGCAAATTCTCAGTTTTTCTTTTTTTCTTTTTTGTACATGTTTTATGTGTTATTAAAATACAGTGCACTGTTTTAAATGTTAAGTATTACTTTGTATAGACCTAGTTCACAAAGAAAGAATACTCGATTTGTTAAAAAGACACAGAAAAGAGCAAATTTGCTGTGCAACAATCATGTAAAAACACATTATCTGGAAAGTTTTTTGGTTTGTGATGGCATTTAATGCCCAGAAAGTTTGGTCTTTCATCACTCAAGTTGTTTTTAGGTCGATTATTTTGTCTTTCTGCTGTACTTGGGCAATGTTACTGTGTATTAATGAAAACAATATCCACATGTTCCCATACACATTTTGTATTGGTTCATAAAAAGACATTTTTACAAAAAACAAAAAAAAACAAAAGAGTTCTTGTCTTAATAAAAGATATTAATGTTCAAATGTATATGCAGTGTGAGTTTTTATCGTTTGTCTGATTGCTTGATAGCAGTTCCTCCAGAGGTTAGTACATGGTAGTTCATAAACCAAAGGTAGAGACTGAGCCACCTGAGGATATTTTTTATTTTATAAATTTTTTTCTGGAATCTTCAATGACACTATGCCACCCACACTACACTCTACACTCCAATATCCGCCTGTGAGAGCCAGTGACCATATTCCAAACTACACAGCATACAGCATACTACAGGCCAACTTGCACTAGGATTGCCACATTTGACTCAAAAAAACCTGGACACCGCATTTCAGAAAATAAACAAACAAATAAATAAACTAGGTTAATAATTCCTGAAGAAATTGCAGGTGTGGTTGCTTCGCAGTGGTATCAATTGCTGGAAATGGTATAGAATGATGGTAATAGGCTATGGTATAGTGTGAGGTGGTAAATAAAAGATGGAAATTGTATGAAGTGGTAATGCGGTATAAAGAGATCTAAAGAAGGTGAAAGTGTTAAAATATGGTGATGTATTTTGTGGTAAGTAGTCTAAAGAACCTGGAAGTGATACAAAGAAATGATGAATTGTGATGAAAGCACAAAAAAGTTATGTCAAATCATCTAATAATGAAGTTCCCTCACAGGAAAATAAAAGTTATTCTATCATCTGGGATAGTATTGTTAGGTCATAACAGTGTTGTAGAGGAAGGCATTGCGATGTCATAAGCAGTGTAATATGTTACAGCATCCACATTCTATTGCATCAGTTTTCAAAACGTGCCCATTGACTCCCATTCATTTTTTTGGCAATAAAAGGTCAATTATCTGAAAAAGTGTATATGGTATAAAGGTAAAAAGTAATAGCAACCCGGAGGGTGTATAGAGGTATAATATGAGGTATGAATGGTGTTGATGGTGGGAATGGTGTAGGAGGAGATACGTTCTCAAATAGTGGCGGAATAATAATAAGTATGGTGAATAATAATATAACTAGATTAACAATTCCTAAATAAATTGTAGGTGTGGTTGCTTCACAAATATCAATGGCTGGAAATGGCATAGAACAATGGTAATATGGTATAGTGTGAGGTGGAAAATAAAAGGTGGAAATGGTATGAACTGTTAATGAACTGTTAATAAAGGGATCTAGTGAAGGTGAAAGTGTTAAAATATGGTGATGTAGCCTATTTTGTGCTAAGTAGTCTAAAGAACCTGGAAGTGATGTACCACAGGTAATGTTGTCCTAATTTAACAGCTTTTCAAAAAAAAAAGTATACTCAATTGGCATACTCAAATAGCAGTGTGTGCTGATTTGGACTATTCGGACACAGTCGTAGTTGGGTTTGTAGAAAAATATGGGTTCATACAATTTTTGCCTAGGTTTTAACCAAATGCTCATCTACTGATTTCTCCACTTTATTAAAGGAAAATATGGTGATGTAGCCTATTTTGTGGTAAGTAGTCTAAAGAACCTGGAAGTGATACAAAGAAGTAATGAATTGTGATAAAAGCACAAAAATGTAATGTCAAATCATCTGGGATAGTATTGTTGGGTCATAACAGTGTTGTAGAGGAAGGCATTGTGAATGCCCAATTTACTGCGTCCCGTGTACTAGCATACTGCTTACTGTAGTCTATACTGCAGTGACATGCAGTATGCAAAATATCCTCCATATAAACCTGGACTTAAGTAGCCTAGGCTATATCAGTTTCCTTTACACTCTTTGGCTATATCATCTGGGGATATTGAGAACACTCAATTTGGCCGCGCAGGTAAGGCTAGCCTAATTTAACAGCTTTTCAACAAAAAAAAAAGTATACTCAACTGGCATACTCAAATAGTAATGTGTGCTGATTCGGACTATTAGGACACAGTCGTAGTTGTGTTTGTAGAAAAATATGGGTTCATACAATTTTTCCCTAGGTTTTAACCAAATGATCATCTACTGATTTCTCCACTTTATTAAACAAACTCTGATTCCGATTACAGATCTCACCATTTTGCGAAGTCCAAACCACATATCCTGTGCTGAATTCAGTGTTCTATTCAGCCTACCTAGCATGCAGCTATCTAAAGCAATAATTAAACATAGGCTATCGTTTGGCTAATAGTAACTTAGTTTAACGTCGTTGACTCACATAAACTTGAGATTATACCCCAATCATGTGTAGCGGATAGTTTATTTTCTGTAGCTATGTCATAATCGATTGCATTTTGCTAACGTAGTCTACTGGCACCTGTCACCTCGGCATTTTCATGCAGAGTGAAAGGTTTGTTTTTCCTGGTAGCTTAACCACAGTAGCCAAGCTAGCTTATGCTTTTGTCATGTTTTCAAAGTTGTCTGCGCTAACGTTATTAAGACATAAATCAGAATTTGTTGAATAATGTTGAATGGAGTGGCTAGATGAGCATTTAGCTAAAACATAGGCAAAAATGGAAAAAGCGCTAAAAATATATTTTGTTAACAATTCAATTGTAGCCTATTTTGTAACTTAGACAACATAACGTTACGTGACAGAATTTGGATTTGGATCAGAGACGGGAAGCATTTGCTATGTTTCATTCGTTTCACCTGAAACAAGCCTCTCAACTGAAAGGGGCCTCGCCTCAATCATAAACTGAAAGAACCGCCGACTCTGTAGTTTTCCCATTCAGTCACTGTAGGCTCTGTTCCTTACTCGAGCTATTTCAGTGCTTCTCCTTATTTTTCTAGTCTATGGATCTGCAGATACCACAGAGCTGTGGCAGTCTGGCAGGTAGGCCTACTCACTTGACTATTTCTGACCCACAGCAAAACACTTGCTGATCGCTACGATGTCAGAATGATCACATACAGTACATTCATAATACAACGTAACAGGTATGTGCATAATTCGGATAAAATACGTAGCCCGATGTATTTATAGACCTTAAAAAGTAACGTTAAGGTATACACTGGTTCCCTTTTAATTGTGCTTTTTAAAATTCAGCTATATTTTATTACATTTCAGCCTTTCGCAGATACTCTTATCTGGAGCAATTTACACAGATTGCATTTTTACATACAATCCATTTATACAGCTGGGAATAATAAACTGTATTTTCCTCATATCTAAATGATGCCACTTAAAATATCAAAGCCAAGAACTGGATTAAACAGAAAACCCAGCTCCCAATGGAGTTTGGGACTCCTGGCCAACAATATGTGCAGAAGTAACACTTAAATATAATTGCTTTTGACATTTGTTTGAATATGTCACCTTCTTCACAGTAGCAACTTAAAACAATGCACGTGTATTTCTATGCACTTTTTGACAATCTACAATTTAGCAGTCAACATAAAGTTTTGTTTTTAGTTAGTTGTTTTTGGTTACTGTAGTCCCCACCTGAAAGCAATATGTGTAGGCAACCACTCCCACTGAGGTGCAAGAGAAGTGAACTTTGAACCTGTAAACCGGGATTATTCAAATCAACCATGGCAACCTTAGAAACATTTTCAACAGCATCAATTTGCAGTAGGTGTATTAGATTCATGTGTAGTTCCAAATTGGAACTGTTGTTTCAAAAAAGGTTGTCACAAACAAAAAAATACAAATTACTTTTTTAAAAAACAAGAAGTAGCCTGCTATTACATGGAAATGATTGGGTATAATTCTAGGAAGTTAACATGATCACCTTTCTCTCTCTCTGGGAAGAGGATTTGCGTACCCTTTAGTTAAAATTGGTTGGTAGAATTGAAAATGTAGAACTACACAGAGTCTCACAGTAAGGCTCTCTCACTCTCACTCTCACTCTCACTCTCACTCTCACTCTCACTCTCACTCTCACTCTCACTCTCACTCTCACTCTCACACTCACACTCACACTCACACTCACACTCACACTCACACTCTCTCTCTCTCTCTCTCTCTCTCTCTCTCTCTCTCTGTCTCGCTCACACACACACACACACACACACACACACACACACAGAGTGCATTATTAATGTAGCCTACAATAGGCTGAAACTACTTATCTAAAGTTTATTGTTTTGTTTGTGAAAATACAGTTACATCTATGATCTCTCAGTCTGCAAAATTGCACTCAGCTTTAGTTCATTGAACCCCATTTCACATACTGGTACAGTATGCATTTAAGGAATTGCATATTTATCAAGTACAACGGTGCAGTGTTATTTGGATCACCCAGGTTAGTAAATCCCTCACATTTTTTGAGCCTATACCACCCACAATATTCACACAATGGCGTTTATTTATTAAAATTTTTTATTCTTTTTACTTTTTTGTAAAATGCTTGCAATTTGTGCAGTTGAATCTTCTTATGTGTGGGAGTATATTTTGCATGCAGCATTAAAAAAATATATACAGTATATTTTCTGATTGGATTTTGGGATGAATATATAATTATGTGTGTTGTAATTTTACATAATACTGACTTGATGCATCTTGCCACTTCACTTAGATACTGTTAATTAAATTTTATTTAATCAGTGCATTTTATTTATTTTTAATCTTCTGTTTATTGTAATTAGAATACTGGGGAAATTGAGAGTGAATGTGTGTCAATTTATTTCTTGTTTATTTAGTTAATGGATTGATTATGATTGATGGCCTGTATTAAGACTCTACACTGTGAGATAATTAAAGGCCCTGGTTATAAATAGAAGAAAGCGTATATGTTGTTTTTATCTGTAGAGCAGTATCTGAGATTTCCACCAAAGGGAAGTAATTGTCTGATAATGTTTTGGGTTCGTTTTCTTTGTTTATTCCTTTGTCCCGTCATTTTAAGATTTTCACATTTCATTTTGTGCAACCTGCTACTTAATGGAAGCATCATTTTCTATAGAAAATTAGGGTAATCTCAAATCTCTTGAGATTGTCTGATAATGTTTTGGGTTCGTTTTCTTTGTTTATTCCTTTGTCCCGTCATTTTAAGATTTTCACATTTCATTTTGTGCAACCTGCTACTTAATGGAAGCATCATTTTCTATAGAAAATTAGGGTAATCTCAAATCTCTTTAAAGTGTGTTGATTGAACCAGTATGAGTGACAGCTGTACATTTTAATATGTACAATATTACCTGTGCTCTAGTCTGAATCATGCACCCTTAAGAATTCCAGAAACCATTATAACTATTTTCCCATTTCAAATAGCCTAAATTGAAATTGTTAATATTCCACCGACTGAATTACCACATTTCCAGAAAATCAGACGAGGTAAAACAACACATTAAACCACCACCACTAGTGTCTAACGGTGGATCATCCTTGTTCGATAGCTACCTCCACCTGTAAATCTAATATTGCAAATCTTTATGGCATGGGAAATGGAGTATGCCATTATGGTGAATACAGTGTGATCTATCTAATCATGTTTCAATGGGCTGGCATTACCTCACTGGGGCTGTGAAAGGTTACCAATACTTCAATTCCCAGGTTCTCCATAAATCCATTTCTGCTGATGACATCTGCTTGGTCCTGTCACAGGAAGTCCACCGTAGCTGTAGAGGCCAGAGATAAGAAGGGAATGAGAGATGACACTCATCCACGCAGTGTCCCTAAATGACACATCCACACCTCTCACTTCAGACTCGGGTCACAAAAGCATATGGGGGCGCTCGATACTAAAATTGCTCTGGTTCAAAAATGAATAGGCGGGGGAAATAGTAAAAGCTCAATAAAGGTGATAATAGGTCTATGGCAAACAGCCAATGGGCTTTTTGTCCACACGGACATTGCAACTCAAAGGACAAAATACAAGATGATTGATCTCTGATGTGGACTACAATGAGTCATAACTTTGTAAACATGTTCAGAAAGGTTTATAGTTGCCGTGTCAGTTCAAATGTTTTGTACATGATGAGAACAAACAAAAAAAAGTTTGATCCATGTGTTCAATTTATGATGTTTCATTTGTGTCAGCTGATACGCAAATTCCAAGAAAAAAAGGAATTCATCCCACATATATTCATGGGCTTTTGAAATATGACTTGTAAATTTTGGCACAGACACACCAACAAATGCCGTACAAATGCCATGTAAAAGGAGTGATTTATTTGTTTGGTCCCAGTTGAAAATCTTTTTTGGAATGTAGCTCTCTTCTATTTCTCTGGCAATTCCACTTTTATTTCTTATGATTGATGTAATAATACTTATCATCACTCAGAATGAATAACACCCAGGAAGTATGACATTTAAATTACATATCAGTATGTTATCTATTGTTTTGAATATACTGTAAAGAGCCCTTTGGAGAATGTTGTGTTTTAAGTTAAGAACTCATAAATGTGAGCTGTATTGTCTCTTGACGCATTTTGACAGTGCCGGTTTTCGCAGGCTCTCTCGGCGTTAATGTTTCCGTGAAAGATGACAATGTCATTTCCAAACACAAAAAGCAGACAGGCAGACGGTTGAAAGCCCTTTATTACCTTCTGACTTTTAAAGGGAAGACGAACCACAAGAGCAAACAACAACAACAACAATAAAGCATCCATTTGAGGGGCTCAAACCTCCAGTTCAGGGATCCTCGATGTGGAATCAAAACCAGTGGGGATTCAAAAAGGTCAAGTCTGGTGCGTGGCAGTGGTAAACGTCCGTCTGAGCACCGTTTACCTCAAAGCTCAGTGAAGTTATTTGTGAAGAACACTTCTGAGTTTAGAGCAGATTACACCTCTTTTGAGTAATACAGCTGATTAGATTACTAATGACATTTTAGTCATGAAATTTGTAATCGGAACTGGATTACATTTTCCAAGAAATCTGCCCAATACTGGTAAATAAGTAAATCAACAAACCGCTAATATTAGTCCAATAATAAAGAAGTTTAAAGCCAGTGAAACAGAGGTCAAACTGCCTGGTAGAGGAAGTAAGTGGATCTTGCCCCAATGCACAATAAAAATCAAATGGTCACAGTTAGAGATGTACGAATGGTCACAGTTAGAGATGTACGAAACTAGGTTGCATCTTGGGGACACGAAGTCTCCAAATCTACCATCGGACACCACCTATATGCCAGTGAGCCTTTTGGTCTTGATTGAAGACAAGCATCTCTTCTTCACTAAATGGCACTGGAATCAGAACTGGGTGTTATGGTCACATGAGCTCAAACTGAGTTTTCTGCCCACACACCCCAGCAGTTGATTTGGCATTGTAAGAAGGATGTTTACGATAAGGATGTCATACCTACAGTGAAATATGGTGCCTTAGGTTGTTTTGCATCGACTGGTCATAGGACTCTTCTTAAAGTCAATGGATTTGTGAACTCCAGCGAGCACTAAGAAGACATAGTGGGCAGAAACCTGGTAACCACCCCAATGAGCTAAAACTTATTGTATTGGTTAACTCCACACTGACCCCACTATATATGACAGTTACTTCACAGCATGATCATACTCATGCAGCCTACTGGAAATCATCAAGCTGTATTTGACCATTGCCAAGGCCAAGAATATGGATAATGCTCTCAATCAACTATCTGTGCATAACATTTTGGTGCAGCTGACAGCAGTTAGCCGAGAGCTTTATTATGGATTATTTTCATTTAAATCATTTAAAGCCATGTTCTGACTAATGCATAAAATTGATGTTACGAGAGATGAAGAGGTCCACAGGCTAGTTTTTCATATCTATCAGTAGGTGTGCTTATACAGGTGTTGATGGTGCCGCTATCCTTTTTAGCAAAATCTGGTTTTAGATAACTATGTGAACAGTCATCATCATTAGGGGCAAACACATTGACAATCGTTTGTTTTCATTGTAGCCAACCAACAAAAAAAACATGAAACAATTTCTCTAAACAATGTTATCTTGTGACATACTTGCATATTTCACCTTAAATATTGCATATACAGTGCATCCGGAAAGTATTCACAGCGCTTCACTTTTTCCACATTTTGTTCTGTTACAGCCTTATTCCAAAATTGATTAAATTCATTTTTTCCCTCAAAATTCTACACACAACACCCCATAATGACAATGTGAAAAAAGTTTTTTTGAGATTTTTGCAAATTTATTAAAAATAAAAAAATAAAATTTCTCATTTACATAAGTATTCATACCCTTTGCTTTAACGTATTTTTAAAGTATCATATTTCATATTTGGTCGCATATCCTTTACATGCTGTTACTTCCTGAAGTCTGTGACCATCAACATCAAAAAACTGTCGATATCTTATTTTCAGGTACTGTTACAAAGCGATACTATAACCTCTCTGCATTTGAATGGATCTCTATGGAAATTGGGGGGTGAGACTAGATTCAGCTGTAAATTACACTGGTACAGTATGGAACACATGGCTGGCTAAATGGCTGTAAGTTATCAAGGGTCTGAGCTATCAAACGAGCCCCAAACCATCACTCTGTTGCCAGATATGGAGTAGATGTGGATGGATCACCTTAAGGGTTGTTTCTCCTGACTTTTTTCCCCATAGAGTTCTATAGGAAAATGAGTCTGGAGAAATAACCCTTGCAGTGATCCATCCACATCTACTCCATAAATTCACTGTTTGGGGAATTAGCTTAAAAAACTAAAAACTCACACTAAAAAAATCCCAATTCCCCCAATTCCCATAGAGATCCATTCAAATGCAGAGATGTTATAGTATCGCTTGTAAGAGTACCAGAAAATAAGATATCAAGAGTCTTTTGATGTTGTTGGGTCACAGACATCAGGAAATCATGGCATGTAAAGGATATGCGACCAAATATTAAAAATGATTCATAATTGTGACACGTGGTTTTGTTAAAAATAATTATTTCTTGATGATTTACTTCAATTAGAGGTTGGATTTTTCTCATTTTTTCAGTGTGAGATTAAACTAATTCACCAAACGGTAAATTTGTTCTAACCCTTTTTACTCATCTTTTACCAGGGGTGCCAATAATAGTGGAGGGCACTATATATACAGTATATATATATATACTGTATATATATATATATATATCCTTAGGAAATGTTTTACAGTGTTAAGTTTATTTGTATTGTTTTATTACATTAATATTTTATCTAAATATTAATATTCATGTTTATATATTTTCCTTGTTCAGCATTGAACCACTTCTACAGTATAGCAATATTAATGCGTGGCCATTTTACTTATGTGGCTACAATTGAAGGCGGCAGTCCACAAGCACAGACTAAAGGATGTTTTTGAGAGTATAGAGGAATGGTCGAAGATCTCCCTAATATATTCAGAAAACAATACAGAAGGCATTGTTTTATTGCTTTATCAAAGCTCGAAACTAAGTGGAATGCACTTTGGTTTTATGAATGCATTATTCAGAATGTAAATACCAATAAGGACAAATTCACGTCTTACATTGTCTCCAGTGGTGGTTTCAGTAAACATTGTTTTTAAAGTAAGAAATTGCAATAGGGCAAGCGTAATCCCTCATTTGAGTGTTAGTGTTAAGTATTGTTTGTGATGTATTTGAGGGGTGATTAACTTTAAGCCTGAAAGGTGCTGTGTACTGCAGAACCTGAGCTTATAGTATATCACTGCTTCCACATAACCAAGAAGTTTTATGTGACAATGTTTACTTAAAGGTGCTCTTTTTCATTAAGATAGATGAGAAACAATTTATGTAAAGTGAAAACAATTCAATATTTTAAAGGAATTTGGTCAATTAGTATGAAAAATGTATTTCACCAAAGAATATCAGAATGCAAACGGTTATATTGTTACCTCCAAAGGTGGAGTTTCCTAAAAACAAAAGAAAAAATAAATAAATCAAGCACAAACCCTGATACTGGCTTCTGAACATAACAAAAAACTAACACTAACCCTTACCTTCATGCTAACCATTATCCTAACCCTAGTTGTTATTTAAACTCCAATGCTAATGGGAGCAGTAGATTTAGGATTTTTTTTTTCTCACTTTTTGGAGGTAAGACTATAGTCTTACATATTGTGCTGTTTTGCAACGATACAGATTTTTAAGCATAGATGGCAAACATTCACTTGTTATATCACATTTCTCAAACATCGATAAATTATCATTTTGTAGGTAAAACTTAAAATTGTGGGATGAAAGACATTCTAGTGTATTTTGATATTTTTCCAGTGAAAAATATGTTTCATTATAAATTAATGAATGTAATATCAGTCTTTTGCATTTTGTTGTTTCCCCAGGGAGACATACTTTTAATGTCTTCAAACACATTGCAAATCCATCATTTGTACATTTTCTCACTTTGATGTAAAAATAGTTTTAGGTCTCTTTCTGATTTTCAAGTGAAATGGATTTTGAAAAACATTCATTAGTTAAAATTGCTGAATAAAGATGATTTCCCATCCGTCTGAAACAAAAAACATAGGCCTGCATTTAAAATTTTTTGCATTATTTTCTTTCAGGATTGAAGTCAAATTAACCTTTTGTCATAAATCTCCTGAAGCACATTTTCAATCATTTATTTCACAGTAGTGAAAAGAATAGTGTTGATACCATACATTCAGGATTAAAACATTTTTTTTGTCTCATTTTTGATGCAAGACTATATAACATGACGCACCGTGGTAAAATGTCCACAACATCAGTGTTTTGGAGTTATTTAAATTCAAGTCCAAGTTCATATCTTTAAAATTATACAGTGCCCCCCCATTGTAGGGCAACAAAAGTGATTGGACAAATTTATGTAAACTTAAATAAAGTCATCATATTTAATATTTGGTTTCATATTATTTGCATGCCATTCCTGATGTCTGTGACCCAACAACATCAAAAGACTTAATATCTTATTGTCAGGTACTCTCACAAGCAATACTATAACCTCTCTGCATTTGAATGGATCTCTATGGGAATTGAGGGTGGGACTAGATTAAATTACTCTGGAATAGTATGAAACACATGGTTGGCTAAATGACTGTAAGTCATCAAGGGTCTGAGGTATCAAACGAGCCTCAAACCATCACTCTTCTGCCACGTATGCAGTATATATGGATGGATCACGTTAAGGGTTGTTTCTCCTGACTTATTTTTCCATAGAGTTCAGTAGGAAAATGAGCCAGGAGAAACAACCCTTTCATTTTTTTTTGGACGTTTAGTCTTACGTTTTGGATGGAAGACTATAGTAAGACAACAGGCAGATGACTCCCCTCTAACACTGTTCCAGAAAACAGGATTACTGAGTTAGCTGGATAACTCAGTAAAACCCGGAACAGCTCGCTTTACTTCAGTCCATATGCCAGATTTGGGAGGGTTCCAGGTTTTACTCACTGCAGTTATCCAACTAACTCAGTAATCCTGCTTTCTGGAACAGGCCCCAGGAGGACACCAGGAGGTCAGGAGTTGATATAAAACACGTGGGAGAAACAAGCAGCGCAATTAGAACTAGATAAGCACAACACAAAAAGTCACATGGACACTCACACATAACTTGTGGCCCACTTCCTAAACCATGGAGCTGGAGCATTAGAAATACCAGGCCTACAGACAAACACAAATTGAACGTGCAGGACAGAAGCAGGACTGAAAACCATTGCTGAATAAACTAAACACAAGGTTCTCATAGGATTGCAAACTTTTCTTCCACAGCGGCTCACACTGTGAGCACCATGTGAAAGGAATATGTGACTGGTGCTGGTAAAATGGTCCACATGTAGCACAGGGTCATTGTTCTGTTTTGTATATTTTATGAAAGTAAAAATCCTGAGCTTTCAAATGATGTCTTCAAATCATACACTGCAATATGCAAATATTTGAAGAAGATATGCTTCTTTGAATGTCGGTACACCTTAAAACACTTTCCTGAGAAAACAGATCTGAAAGATTTGCAATGATTCACACCTCAGGCTGGCAAACTTAATGGGCATGAACAGTAGCTGGCTAACCCCATGCCCAACCACTACCCCCCTAGGGTATCTGTCAGTATCTGTCACTGGCTGTCAGCTGTAGCTAAGGCAGAACTGTAACCAACCACAACTGCAATTCCTTTTTTAAGGGATCCCTATTTTGTCTTAATAGGAACTTTTCATGGTTAGAGGGATCATTTACCCTTAAGCCACATTATGTCAGAAATAGCCACGAAGAATAAAATTGCCATGTTTACATTGTGCTATATTACAAACAATTACATAAAGAGGTATCAAGATAAAGGCTGAGGTGAATCAATTGGCTCCTAATTGGTGAAAGTAGACACATGTCATGACCACTAAACTGCGGTTACACAAATGACACAGACTCACACACACACACACACACACACACCCCCTCGGCTCCCGCTTCGTGCAACCTACAATCTGTAATATGTTTAACCATCGTGGCATCGCAACGAGTAGGGGTGCCAATAATTGTGGAGGGCACTGTACATAGTATAGAAAAACACTGGATTATAAGATTTAACACCAAGAGAATCCCAGGAGGACCAAACAAAGGTACATACAACTTAAACACAAGAGGGACCAAATTATTCCCACTTAAAGGCCTGAGTACACTGAATGGCCAGTGCAAACTTTTCTGTTCCTTATAAATAGAAACTTGGGAAAGACGTTTCCTAAACTAACCCCCCAGACCCTAATTTGAACCCTAATACATAATTCCAACCCTAGAGGTTCTCTTTTTTTAATATGTATTATGAACAAGTTTTTTATTGACATTTCTTTTTTCAAATACATCCAAAAAAATAAAATAATTGACTTTTTTTTTCTTTTTTTTTTTAAACAGCCTACCCGCCCCACCCTAAACAGCAGTCTCAATTTAGAGAGCATTATCACACCTTTACTTAAAAACTATGCAAATTAGAGATAAAAATTATACTTATAACCACCAAGTGTTACAGGAAAATGGTACACACAAAACAGCATGTGATAATGGCAGATTAAATGGTTTAAAAATTATCCCGGAGGATCTAGGCATTGAGGTTGGGGATTCATGAGGTTAGAAATCCTTGAAGCAACATCTGCCCGGAGTGCAAGTGTGGATGATTTTGCCTCATTAATCCTAGCAACTCTAACGTTACTATATCCTGGAATTGTGCTAGCTGTTGAACATTAAGGGTATGTGGGGGAAGGCAGCGTTGAGCTATTATTTTCTTAGCTGTGGTTCTTTTGTTTCTCAAATAACCCTAATTTGGAGTCATCATTAAGTAATAATACAATGGGGCCAAGAGGTGTATGTATCATGTCCCAGCAATTCAGATAGTCTGGACTGTACCATTTCCCAAAATCCATGTACTTTTTCACATTCCCAAATCATGTGTATAAGTATAGCCTACCGGTTTGCTGGTGGAGGCAAAAATTGCAATAGGGATTGGGAGAGACTGGTAAGACATCACTCTTATAAGGATGTATATTATTCTCTCTTAAATGATTAAAAACATCTGAAATATGTACATTAAATAAAAGAAAGACAAAGAAATGTGTTTTAAGTAATTTATTTAGAAAAAATATTTTACTGGGAAAAAAAAATATGTAGGCTAAATATACATATTGCCTGACCACTAACACTTACCGTTTACCTAACCTAAACCCCACCCAAACCATAATTTGAATAAAAAACCCAATTCTAACCATAAGAGTTATCTGGTTTTTCAATTAAAATATATGAAAAACAAATGCAATATCATCACTTGATTAAATAAAATACAAAGAAAGGTGTTGTCAGTCATTTATTTTGAAAAAAAGTAGTTCAATGAAAACATATGCAAATATAAAGGTTATATCCCACGAGTGAAAATTTTTTGATCATCCAATATCAAAGAGTAAGCGTTGTCCTGACATTTCCTCAAGCTCCTGAACACCACTGTAATATTGCCTGAGCCCTAACACATACCATTTTCCTAGCCGTAACACTAGGCTTTTAAACAGAACAAGGAAAATAGACCACATCACCACAATTGTAACCTCCTTACACTGGTTACCTGTTAGTTTTAGGATTGATTTTAAGATTTTACTGATTACTTTTAAGGCTCGGCTGGGTCTGGCACCGCACTACATTTCTGACATTTTAATCCCCTACGAACCTCAGTGCAGCCTTAGATCCTCTTGCCAAGCCCTTTTGGCTGTTCTAGAGTCTAGTCTGAAGATGAAAGGTGACCGTGCCTACATCACTGCACTTTGCTAACCTTTTGTGGGCGTTTCAGATACTAAAACCAGGAAGAGAATGACGATGCGTCTGGGCCTTCAAAATATGAACGTGTCATCTGGAGTAATGGTCTATTTAAGAGAACTATGACTCAACGAAGAGAGCTCTGTGGTATGGTTTGAGAGTGAGGCTAATGTGATCTGGGGTAATTAAGCAGAAAAATAAGTTCCTGAGGAGGAAGTGATGTGCCCTGTTGGGTAGGAGCTGGGTGTGTCCTCAGACAGTTTCTGGGGCAGCTAGATGAGATGAAGGACAGAGCAGGTGTCAGGGATGTGTTGCTTGTTTCACCAAGGAGGCTAGAAATCCCTCTCGTCAAATGGTAAACCACGGGATGTCAAAGAACGCTGCGATCCTGCAAATTCGGATTTGATGAATGGGCGACACGGGGCGGACTGTGGAAAGTCATGTGCACATACATCACCGGCTGACAGCCAGCCCACTGATACGGCGCGCATCTCTTCCAGTTTGGAGTAGGGAGAGCAATAACCCTGCTCTCTTTACCACCCGTGACGAGTGGCGACCATTTAAGGTTTCGTCTGGGCTGAGTCGTGCTCTTATGTCATTTATTACCTCCACGAGAGCACGCTTCTCTGGGCACCATTCCATTATGCAAATATTTATTAACACACTGGGGGCTGTTTAATTGCAGTATACATGGTGGTTACGGTCTCTCAGCAATGTCTGCGGCAAAAAAATATATAATAAAAAATCAATTTCAGAAAGGAAACAAAACTGTCTCTTCACTCCTTAAAGGCATTTTATAAGGTCGCACCAATCCTCTGGTTGTAATGCCATTATTTTGGACTACTTTTTCATATTCTAATGTCACGCATCAGAACTTGCAATTTGAGAGTTTCATCCGTGATGTGAAATGGTGATAAATCTATTAATCTCTTGACACATTCCCCAAATGTCTCGCTTTTTCAAAATCAAACCAATTTGAATGTAAATTGTATTTGTTTTAGTTTTTTTTTTTTTTTTTTTTTTACAGTGTTAACATGGTTCCAGTGATTTTGATAAGGGCAACAGACGCTGCAGGGAACATTAGCACGGCAAATAAAACATTTAACAGATGTGAAATTGGAGTTGTATCTTTCAGACCATATACCCTATAAAACTACAGTATCACCTTAATCATCTTTAAAAAAATTTAAAAAAAGTTTATTTGGAGAAATGCCTAGACAGCTATTCTTTTCATTACTTTTGGAGCAGGCTACAGACAATGGCATCTGTCATCTCCAGTAGCAAAGACCCAGTAATACGAAGGCTGTGGAGAACGGCGTCATTCATCCTTAAATTTCCTTTGTTCTCTCCAAACCTGGTGCTTTATCGAACCTTACGGAACCTGTGCTAATCCCATATCTCCCTGGCATCTTATTTAGTATTGTCAAGTCATAATTAGTTTTCAAATTAATTACGGTTTTAATTTGAATTTAATTAATGTTCCTGCAGGCTGTGGGGAGGGCTGCAGCCATTTTGGGTCAGACATGATGAGCATACCATTGTTATATTCTTACAAATAAAATTTTCCTTACATCAGTTTCTCCATTGTATAAAATGAAACTTTTTTTGTTGTTGAAGATTTGTACATCATTTGTACATCATTAGCAGCAGGGACAGTTAATTTGTTCTCTCCGTAAATGTACGTTTTTAAAGAATAATAAGCCATATTTCTTGTATCTGCATATTTCCTGTATCTGCAAGAGAATAAGCCTAGCTTCTATCAGCTTCTATTTGGTGTATTTGAATGATCTTTCCAATATAATAGTGTAGTTTTGAACTGAATTTACACACATTTTATTCATTTTAAGTGTAAGTATAACTTTAAGGAGATAAATCAAAATATATGGTCCTATTGCTTGAGACTATTCTTTTCTATTCTACACCAGCGAGAATATGGCCTCTGGCAATCTACAGTTCTGTAGACCTCAATCTTGATGTGAAAGAGCAACACACTGTGACATGGACATGTTCAACATGAAAAGTATTATGATCTAATAACGAACTTAATGTTCTAATGAATGTTATGCTTGTCTGAGATTCATGGGTGTCTGCATGGGAGGGGTGGTGTCCGGAGATGGTCCTAGACAGAGTCACACTATCAGGAGACAAAACGTTTTAATTTTACTTGGATATGTTGTACTAGTTTGTGATTATCTGGGTATTATGCAAAGGGGAATTGCTCTTAAAAGCTAAACACCAGCAATAGCATAATAACAATACACACATTGGGCCTCATTCATGAAACGTGAGCAGAACGAATTTGTACGTAAATCATTCGTATTAGCAAATTTGGCCGTATTTTGGCATTCATCAACGTTTTCGTATCTGAGATTTGTTCGCACGTAGGCTACTAACAAATTTTACACATGCTCAGGACCAGGCGTACCGTGTTCCTAATTTCAGAATGCCGGTAAATGTAGCTTCTGAGTGATAATTACAATATGAAGTTATTTTTATTTTCTGTTAAATTCACTAGACTAAATGTGGCCTTCGAAATACAAATGGCAAACAAATAAATTACAATTGTAAAAAGCAAACACTTTAGATCACGCCTACTAATCAATTGTAGGCTATGAAGCTGTTTACATTAGACCCATAACGTATGCTAATGAATGCTCCCAGTAGCCTACTATTTTTTCTAAATTGCAAAAGATTTGAATTCTACATGACCTTACATAGGCTATGCTAATTAAAACACATTTAACCAAGGAACAAAATTAGCTGTAAAGTGGCTTACATGTCTGTAGCCAGGGTTGCAATTGTGGTCAACAGCTTATTGGTGCCATAGACTGCACACCCCAGTGAACATTTTTGCTGAAAAGTCGATGAAACGCCGTCTCGCGTTCAAGTGAAAAACCGGATAAACTTGATTTAACTGTGAAAGTTTTTTAACCAGTTAGAATGTAGCCAGCTCAATTCTGGCTTTTGCTCAGTGGGACACGCGCATCAATGTGACTGCAGTTAGAATGCGCCAGAGAGATTCTAAAATAAGGTAGCCTATGATTAGGGGAGACCGAGGCATCTCGTCACATGGGTAAGTTGGCACACTGCTCATTACTCCAACACCAGAGGGCACTCCCTCAAAAATGTGACAGTAATATATGTGACCTCTTGTCCTGAGGTCAACTTCCTTTTAACATGTGGTAAAGGTCACACTAATCTGAGGTGAGAACAATTTTCTTATTTTTCACCCTTAAACACAACGAGAATGTACATTTTATGTTAGAAAACTGTGATAAGTATGAATGTTCAATTATATTATTTGTACACAGCACAGAGGAGAGAGTAAGGTGTCTTTTGATGTCTTATGTGCAGCCCTGCACTTACGCAAGATAGCGTTATAGCTAGGTTTAACACCCAAGTCAGTTCGTGGCAACTCGTCTCAATGTCGTTGGGGCAAGATGTCACATGTAACAACATGCCTCAATATAAACTAACAGGCAGAGTTGCTTCCCTGCTGCAGTCCCACAGAAGCCATTGATTAGACAAGACCCAATGTAGCTTATACAAGCCACACTGTGAGCAGAAAATAGGACTCTGCTAGCAGCTAACATTGGTGGTTGCTAAGCAATGTGTAATCAATACAAATCAATGTGTGTTTATATGCTGCATCACACATTAAGTTATTTTGTCATTAAAGGCATTAATTATATAATAACAACCAGGGTAGGAATAGTATACAAGAGGGAGCATAACAAATCTAGTACAATATATTAACGTATAATATACAAATATATAAAAATATAGTGTAACAACCTCTCCCCTGGGAAATCCGAACCCAGCCTGAACCAAGTTTGTTATATTGGGGGCTCGTCCGGGATCTCCCGGGGGAGAGCTTGTTATGCTAACCACAGTGTAATGGCGTTTAGTTGCAACATAAAAATAAATTTAATCAGTGTTCAGGATGAATTGTTTGTGTTATTATTTGTTGTAAAATACAATGTGACAATTTACCTCACATATTGTGGCAACTGGCACATGTTGTGGAATAATTATTTCCTTTTTGAACCTCCATATAAGGCTAATATTCATGGCCGTGGATTTATGCTAATCACAAAATAACGTGGGCGTGCTTTGTACATGAATATGAAAAAATCTGCCCTTCCCACACGTTTTGATGAATCAAGCATAAACTTTTCATACCAACTCATTTCGTACATAAATGTACGCGCATATTTAGGAACGCTTCATGAATGAGGCCCAATGTTCATATGTTACCTATGTTGAATCCATGCATGAGATAACTTGGTAGTTTCCACTGAGTCCATGGCAAAAATGTGTTGGAGGTTTGCATGGATTGCTGCCATAAATAACCTTAATCTGTGGTATGAAAATGTGTTGATGGAATACAAGTGACGCCCAATAATATAGCATCTTTTCCCAATAGAAACGGTCAAGAAACACACATTTTGTATCTTATTTTACATAAACTTTCAATGGCTGAGCAGCCTACTTTGCAGTATCAGTGATACCATCATGTAAGCCCATCCTGTCTAGTTTACAGTTTATTTTCTATATTTTTGTCTCAATCAATTGATCATTTCTTCAAACAATACTCACAAAAATAAGTAAAAAGAAGACATAATTAAATGTTCTTAGTTTCCATAACAGCAATTGCGTATACACACTTTCATTTTGGTGACAAAATACACTGCCTGGCCAAAAAAAAAGTTGCACACTCTAATATTTAGTTGGACCGCCTTTAGCTTTGATTACTGCACACATTCGTCGTGGCATTGTTTCGACAACCCTATGCAACATCACAACATTTATTTCCATCCAGAGTTGCATTCATTTTTGGCTGAGATCTTGTATTGACGTCGGAAGAGTCAAACCACTCCGTCAAGTCTTCCCCAGCACATGCCAAAGACTTTCAATGGGGTTAAGGTCAGGACTCTGGTAGCCAATTCATGTGTGAAAATGATTCCTCATGCTCCCTGAACCACTCTTTCACAATTTGAGCCCGATGAATCTTAGCATTGTCGTCCTGGAATATGCCCATTGATGGGATAACCTGGTCATTCAGTAGCTACATTGACATTCAAGTACTCAGCTAACATGCTGCATAACGTTTCTGAGCCTAGACCTGACCAATTGAAGCAACCCCAGATCATAACACTGCCTCCAGAGGCTTGTACAGTGGGCACTATGCATGACTGGTGCAACGGCGACTTTTTTTTTGGCCAGGCAGTGTATATATGAAAAAATATAACATGATTAAAATGTGACAGAATGTCAGTCTATTCAGTATTATATTGTCATTCGACAAGGCCTATGTGCCAAACCAAAATGTTTGACATATCATTGAGTTTCCATGGTGTTGAGGGTTTTCCGCTGATGGATACAGCAGCCACAATGCCTTGATTGACACACAGAAGAAACTCTCCTATATTGGATTTGGGAACAGAAGATACCTGGAGAGGAACTCTGCTGAGTACCCAAAATGTCCTTCAAAACATTCAAACTGGTCCTAGACCATCATGCTGTCTCTGATATCGGGGCAGAGTTTATCAGGTGTTGCCCTTCAAAAGTGATCGCTTCCCCTGGATTTGGACACTTTTCCAGTCCCTCAAGGGGCATTAGAACTGAGCAGTGATTTATGAGCCTACGGTTGCATTTAACCCTGTGCTGAGTCAGGTCGAGGCACAAAAACGGTGATGCTTCCACTTTGCTGAAATGGAAACATGAACAGGATGGCCAATAATGTGTCATAGGCATCTTTCTTTTTTTTTTTTTTACACCAGCCTCATACACAAAAACATTTTCATTTGCAGTTCCACTGTTTTCAAGCTCCATAATTCTATATGAGAGATGTAAGAAGAACGTATTACACAGCAGTATGGATTTATGGAACTTTGATTAAAATCCAATGCAGGTACTGTACATACACAAGACCAGAGCACAGGCGATTACTTTAATTATATCTCAACATACTGGTGATATAACTCTCTGTCATTTTTCCTCTTGTGTGGTTTCCTGTGAATTGTCTTCATACATGCGTAGTGAGGTTTGGTCACTTTTATTCAGAATTAATTAAGCTCAACACTCAATTCGAATTCTATACGTCAGTAGAGCCCAACCTAGTGAAATAACGTAGACATGACAATGGGTTGGAAAAATGACATATGTTTTATGGGCTACAACTATAAATATGTGAATAATAGGAACAATAATTGATATAACATGAAGAATATATTCTATGACTTAATCTTAATCAGAGGAAATTATAATTATGTGATGGCTAAATATAGAAGCTAACAGTCCTACCATTAACAAAGGTTAGTTTGTGTTATGGGTTAATGACATGCTAAACTATATTATGTGGTTAGCTCGTTTTTATCAGTCTCATAAATATAAAGTTTTAACAGTGTAAAACTATAAGGTCAGGGAAATTGGCTACTCCCGACCGAAACGTGCATAGCAAAGCAAAATACAAAAAACAGTAAGAACCAGCAGTAAAATGACCACAAACGGTTATTACAGGTTTTATGCTAGCCTACCAATTGATGTCAGTGCTAAATAAAATGTGTTTCAATACTTAACGGTAACAAAGGGAGGCCAGTCCCAGTCCCGGCAGGTGCGTGGACTCCTGGAGACTTCTTCACCGAAGTCGGGTCGCGACAGGTTTCCAGTCAGGTCGACGTGGATGTGCACAGATCTCCACTTGGGTCCGGCCGCAAGGGAGACAGTAGAGGAACAGTTTGAAGAAACTTGTCCTCAAAACAGCTGTTGAGAATAAACCAGCTTGGTTTATTTCGTAGTCGGTGGCAGGCCAACTCTGTATCAGTGATCAGGCGAGATGCGGGTTGGGAAACACAGAAGTCCGTCAGGGTTTCAGTGGTGCATCTGGTAGGCGTAAGACAGCATCTTTACCATCAGAGCCAAGTTGGTAAAGTTCCATGGGTTTTTATGGTCAAAATTCCTTTGATCCCAATTGGGCTTTAGGGCACATTGGCTCATTTCCTTGGAACCATCAATAAATACAGATGGATCAGCCATTTCCAATCACCTCAGGGTGTGCGTGTCTGTGTTAAATTTGGCTCCCCTCTCTCCTGCTCAAAAGAGGGGGGAGTTCCTGCCCAACCTGATCGATCAAGCAGTCTGTGTTCATCTCAGCGTCAGATGTGTGCCTCAGTTGATCAGGGGTGTTAATTGTGAATGACTCCACAGGGGGCCCAGTCTCATGATCAGAAAGCCAGAGTCCCAAAATGCCCCTGTGTAACCATTAACTACACATGCTTCATTTCATATATGTATTTTTATTCTTTTCCCCCAAAGGAAAATGTTTTCTCGTTTGCCACCCTCTTTGAACAAGGAGCACTGCAGCCAGAGCGAATGCACTCACCCAGAATCCAGACTACATAGTACTTCAGAAGCACTAACACATTATAGGAGAGGCATATTGCCCATGAACAACTGGTAGCCTGCGAGTACCTGCTGTCTCATTAGCATGTAACTGAAGGTCCCCTGATTAACTATACCCCCCTACCCTTGCTGTGATGAAACCAGTTATGTCTAGTCACAGTCACCTCATAATATAGAGGCAGCTCAGAAATGCCTCAGTATTAAGGTCCATTGCCATGATGAACACTACCAACTACAAATGTCATTTAAAGTACAAGATAATGTCTACAGCCACCAGTGCTGAAATTAAATTACTTTGTTGACATGTTTTTCTGCAGTGAGATATGTATCACAAAACAGTGCAGCCGTCTACCGTAGTTACTATGTCAGTGATGCAAGGGCTACTCAGAATGTATGTCATAAGGTCATATTTTAAGGTTCTAAGCTCTCTCATTGGTCAATACTTGTAATACAATCAATCACTAATCTCATAATGATAATATCATAGCACTGTCACAAACTACCTCCCATCATATGCATTCAACCTATGGCTAATAAATAAGGCTGTACAATAAACTCTGTCCAGACTTCTTACATCGTCACAGCCAGCAAGCCTTCCACGTGCCTTAATGAAGGATGTTACATACTTGTCTGAGACCTGTACACATGATTTAGGACTGATTTACTTGAAAAGTTTGTACATGTCAGTCATAAATGAATGCAGCATGGGCTTTTCGATTCATCTCATGTTTTCAATTAAATGCATGTTATAGTTTCAGAAAAGCTTGGGCATTTTGGTTTAGAGTTAACAGATTCTCAGAACCCCATCTTGAAATAAAATGTCCTAGTTAAATAAAAGTCGAATGAATAATGAAGTTCTGAAAAATAAGTTTTAGTTTTCACAAATTAATTTAAACTTTGTGGTGCTGCGGTGGACGTATTCTGCCCAAATGCCAAATGCTTCATCCTTCGATATGTTTGACCATAAGTCATGGAGTTAATAAAATAAAAAAAACTATAACGGAATGAACCATAGATTAATTTGTTACTTTGTGTTTGATAACATACTGGGAGTCACATAAACTAAAAACAAACCACAGGAATTTGAGTGCACTGAATGGGCACTCAAACCTTTAAAACAAATCTGAATGGCTCTGTTTATGTATGCCATTGAGCATGCATCAATGGACATTTATGGCCAACAGAAGTGCAAAGTGCTCAGTTCATTTACAAACTAAAAACAGAGGTAGACATGCTTTTTTTAAAGTTTTCCTTTTCCGTCTGAATGGGAAATATTCCTGGGAGCTATTCTTTTTAAACATATGGCATTCATGCATTCACCCACCTCCACCCTTCTCTCCACCTCAAACCATCCTGTAGATGCATCAGCTTCGACAGACTTCATTAGGAGCTGGAGCTCCCCCTAGTGCAAAGAGTGTGCGTACACATGCTATATACTGTACCTTCCTATCCCAAAGAAGCAGTCCTGTGGCTTGGACTCGGAGCAGGGTTGGGAATGAAAGTAAACAACTACAGGTTGCCTGTCTACAACTAAAGCACATACGCTTAAGTATTTTCTTTAGCAGCCACTAAACTCCGTAAATGTTGTAGCATACACTGTCCATGTAATTTGTCAAATTGAATGAAATTTTGTTTTGTTATTAGCTTGAGCTCTTCTTTTACTAATGCTTAACAATGGAGGGGTGCCATTTTGAGATTGGGTGTTTAAATGTGAGTTATGAAATCAAATGTTAGACATATCACCCAGGGGGAAAAACACCTGAAGATGTTCACTAATATTGTCATCTAAATTGAGCTAAGTCTCCCCCATGCAGTTAAACACATCTCGTAGCACAGGGCAAAGTTTTTACGTGAGGAGAGATCTGGGGCTACATGTATAAACAGTGCTGAGCAGAAAAATGCCCTCAGAAAGCTGCGTAAGTGAGTTTCCTTGCAGAAAGATGCATAACATAAGAGAACCTGCATACCTCTGCACACGCTAGACACCATGCGTACGCAATGTTTGGAGACAGTCTGATATGGCGACACCTTGATAGAAAGGCAGAAGGAGAAAATGCAAAACTTTGCGAAAGCAGATTTCCGACTTTCTCCCTGAGCATTCTTTTACTCAGAGTTTTATACCTGTGGCCTCTGGTGTGTTCTCACCTGGAAAATAGACAGTAAAGTGAGGACACGTATTATTTCATCAAGAAGCTTTCTGGCACTGCAGTCTTATAATTGGTGTGTTCATCAAAAATAATTATGTTTTTAATATGCCCAGAAACCTCTCTGCCCAGATTAATTAAGACCATCAAATTGACACTAGTTATTTTCATAAGAGTCATAAAGTAGCCATGACCTAAAAAAAAACTATACAAAATTCTTACTGGAGAATATTTGTGCTCTACAGTATGTATATTTGACAATTTCTTACTGATAATGCAGCCAGAGCTACCAGTCTAAGTTTATAATATACCCTACACCACCCTGCCCCTATGGTAAGCAGGGTGGTGTGCAGATATGGTGAGCCCCCATATTAGGCTTTTCATGGGGTTACTATTTTGACACAGGTGTTACTTCCCTCTAAAACACAGAACTTTCTTTTGAACTGATCATTGGTCTCAACCTGTTTTCATTAATTTTCCTTGATTAACAAGTGTACCAATGATCTGAATGATCCATCGACAGGGAAACTCAAAGCTCCTTCCCTCACATCACGATAGGGAGATTAAACTATTAATTTAATTTAGAGAAAAATGCTTACACGCAATAAAGATATATACACCACTCGGTTGTCTACCACCTCCAGCATCAATAAAGGCTATCTTTAACAAAAACATGTGCTTCAAGATCATTTAAATGACTAAATTTGTGCATCGCAGATGGGATAAATTTCCGTGTCCATTCTTATCTAGCGACCCCTGCTGGTCGATCGGGTGCCCGTAGATTGCGCTCAAAAAGCGCATATGAAAGATCCGTTCTCCCACTCGGTCTATGCGAGCTTGGCTGTAGTCCGCAGTGTGAAAAGAAGCAGTTGGCCACACCACGTGTTCCGGACGCCGTGGATGTCTACACTCTCCCGAATCAGCAGTGCGCTTCACGCAACGCACACAGCTGAGGTTGCTGACGATCGGCCATTCCAAATTCTGCTACTGGAACTGATTCACTTGTCTTCATTGATGATGTGACTGCTGACAGCAGCAGAAGGATGAATTCTAAAGTGTACAGAAACATCTTATCTGCTCAAATCCAACCAACTGCCTCAAAACTTATTGGACGGCGCTTTGCCTTGCAGCAAGACAATGACCCCGAACATACTTCTACAGCAACCAAGGAGTTTTTTGGGGCCAAAAAGTGAGAATGTTCTTGACTAGCCAAGTCAATCACCCGTCCTGAATCCAATCGAACATGTGTTTCACTTGCTGAAGAAAAGACTGGAGGGAAATCACCCGAGAAACAAACAGGAACTGAAGATGGCTGCAGTACAGGCTAGGCAGAGCATCGGCAGGGAAGATACCCAGCATCTGGTGATGTCTATGCAGTCATCAACTGCAAAGTATTTGCAACCAAGTACTAAATATGATGACATTATTTCAGATTATGTTCATTTGTCCGGTTACTTTTGCTCCCTAAAATAGGGGGACTGTGTATAAACGTGTTGTAATTCCTACACAGATCACTTGATGTGAACGTAAATGCTATATAAAGCTGACAGTCTGCACTTTAGCCACATATACATTGTTTTATGTCAACTCCAATGTCCTGGAGTACAGAGCCAAAAAAACAAAGATTTTGTCAGCGGCCCAGACTTTTGCATTTAACTGTATATATTTAGCATCCATGCAAATCTAACAATGTGTTAATGTATTCTTATCAGACAGGATTTATCTCTTAGCATTTACTTAACATTTCTGGATGTGCATTGCCTGACCATGATGCATTGTGACATCAGCAACATATACGTAACCCCCCCCCCCCCCCCACCCCCCAACCTCCTTTTCTCTGCACCCCTCCAAGCTGCCTGTCAAATCTATTCACAGGTGTACCACATGCCGCCACTCCCACGTCTTCACCTCCCTCCCTCGCTCCTCCGCCACCCCCCCCCCCCCCCGTCCCTGAGGGAGGCGCGAAGTGCCTGCGGGAGTGAGACCAGGTCTGTGAAAGAGACGAGCGCTATTTGTCAATTACTCCCACTGCTTTTGGCAAGCCATGCAAAAGCAGCAGGCAAATGGCGGCGTGTTGCCGGACATCTGGTAAAGTGGCGCGTGTGGCGACGGGGTGGAGGGAGCGCTGAACGACATCCAGGTCTCCGGATTTAACGCTCCAGATTCCCAGCTGCTTTCGCATTTTGAATTCCCGCACATCGCCGGCACCGTGGCTCGGAACCCAGCTGCATGTCTGTGTGAGGTTCAAGGCACTCAAAGTAAACATGATCGAGCCTGCACGCTGCAGCATCGCCATTTATTGTGGAATTAAAATGAATTTTCTACTACTCGATAGACAAACTGGTTAGGATTTTGCAAGATGGGGTACGATGCTGGAATCATAATGGTCAGGCTTTATTGATGTCATTTTTATTAGCTATGAAACATAGACATATATTTCCTTGCTGAATTATTCATTTACAAAAGCTGTGCTGTCACACGGATGCAATTGAGATCCTGGTTATATTTACAGTATATACAGTAGTTTGTCAGAAAATTATCCAAAGTACACCTTTATAAAGCTTTTAAAACATATTCAGTACCATGATGCAACCTATATGTATGTTCATGATTTATGAAGAATAACAACATGGTTTATCAAAATGACTATGTTCACGTGACATATCACGATGTCATTTGACATAAGATTAACCCTCTTTAATAATGTCCGCACCCATTCTTGTGAATGATGGATACATATTTTACACATGGTAATGAATCTATTATAGATGTTACATGAAGACTTGATGAATGTATACTTTGTGGTCATTCAACTTATAAAGACCAATAGTGCTGAAGAATCTAGAATATTTGTTTTAACAATGACTCTATTAATAAAAACACTGAATTCTCAAAAAAATTAAATAATAATAACTTACACGTTTGGATAGGCATGTATGTACTGTGTGTGTGTGTGTGTGTGTGTTCTAGTCCGCATGCACCAATCCTATACATCAGGATGCTCAGCCCCAACTGTCAGGCGTCATTATGAAGATCAATAGCTTGTCTCTGCCTGCCAGCAGGGTCCTCAGCGCTTTTGTTTTACCTGACATGGAGCAGTCACCTATCAGCAGCGCCTTTGACCAGCCCCCGCGAGCGCTGCATTGTCAAGCTTTTGTCCTTGATCAGCACATTAACCAGGGGTTCATTCAGAGGCAGGGAGCGTGCTCAACTTCTTCATCTGACAGTTATTAGGGCCATTCACCCCCGCCATTTCGCCTCACTTTATCTGACGGTTATTAGGGCCATTCACCCCCACCATTTTGGCTCTCTTTATCTGACAGTTATTGGGGTCATTCACCCCCGCCATTTTGGCTCCCTTTAGCTCACGGTTATTATGGCCATTCCAGCTCTCTGCCTCTCATGGGATGAGTTGGCATGGTTGTTGATTTGAGGTATAGGGCGTTTAAAGGTGTGTGCCAATCTTTGTAAATGATGTGATGGATGTTTCTGTAAGAATTCAGGACAACTACTGCAGTGGATACTGTCTATCTACAGGTTTGTAGCACTAAAAAACAGCAGTGTGCGTCATGTATTTTTAATAATAGAGTACATTTTGTAACAGTTATTTTTTAACATTCCTCAAATAAATATACAGCTAGTGAGCCGATCACTTTTTTATTTTATTTTTTTTTACTATTAGAGCAGGAGTTTAAAAAGCCATTTCTTGTGGTGCCAAATCTATTCACCCATCGAATCAGCTATTTAAACACTACCTTTTTTTTCCCCATGTGGTTTCTATCTGCTGTAAAAATGGGATCCGACCACCACTAATCCACCACGGTGGAAATAATTTTGGTCTACCAACCATTACTGGTTACAATCCAGCTTTGCCCACCCAATGAGGCGGAGTGTGTCAGGTGCCACACACATTTCTGAATACTTCTCAAGTTACATTGTAACCAGATATTACACAACAACCACGTTGCAACAACTGTATTGGGAAATTGAATTGTGCGGTTGTATAACTATCCTACTTTACACAAGTGCTTAACACCGAATTTAGCCATGAGTGTGCGGCAATTCATTGTTACGTAACTATTTCCGAACGTAATTGTGGCAATGTGCCTCTGGTAAAAGGTCAACTCAATATAAAGTGTTATCAATGATATTAATACTTTAAAAATCTCTGTAGATTTGGAAAATTGTGTTCATATAAGCTTGAAACAAGTGTTTTTAATGTTTTTCATTTAAGTGTGCATTACCCTGCATACTCTGGCTGGATGTCACCACTTGACAGATATAATTCAAATAAATTTTCCACAATTAATAATCTCTCTTATCTATTATGAAAAAGCATAAGGTTCCCTATTCTAACCAAAGAATAGCATACAGTGATCATGTGACCACATTTATATTATAGTGTAACTAAACCAGGAAGTCTGCTAAATATATAAATATATATTTAAATGACATTGTCTGTGTTCATTTAACTCTGTTTCTGAAATACAGTAAATCCTATGCTTATGGAATATGTGTTATGTGCTTTTTCTGTAATGTGTGTCTGTGAATGGTCTTACTGGCTAAAAATACGTTGATTAATATTAATCTGTGGTGTTCAGTCAGGACCTGCTAGTCCTAAAATACACAAGTTTCTAACACACACACTCACAGACACACACACTTAGGGATGTGCAGAGGGTATTAGAGGGTCAGTTGCTCAAATTTCAAAAGGGAACATTTAGGGGCAATTTTTAAAAATAATGAAACTACATTTATGACACTGCTATAGGCTAGGGGGTGGTATTAATATAAAAACATTTTCTCATTTTGGAATACCATCTGAACTGAGACTAAATACAATACAGTACAATACTTGAGAGGAATTACTAGGCCGGTCTTCTCTGTGTTACTTCCCTCTAAAACACTGTTTACACGGGTATTACCGACATTCGCTGCGAGGAGGGCCTGCCGAATTTCCGAGATTTTAATAATTCACAAAATAGGATGCTTCGCAAGAAGAAACAGAAATTCTTACAAGTAAAAAATGTAAAGTAAAATAAATACAATTCAAATTAAAGCTTCCAGTCTTAACATATTAAAATAACATTTAATAGACAGGAAAACAACAATAAAGCTAGCTGGCTAGCCTGTTCCGTTCCCTACGAACAGTGACAAATGTATTAATGGCATGTTTAACAGAAGGAAAAACGACACTAAAGCTACTGTAGCTAGCTAGCCTGTTCATTATCATTAAAATAGGAACATTAAAAACAGGAATATCATTCTTCTATTTTAAAAACATACTTAAATTCAAACAAATCCTGAAAGAGGCTTTTCTCCTGTGCGGTTTGTTGCAGAGGTACAAGTGAAAAACTAACCGTTTTTTTTTTTTTTTTGTTGTTTTTTAAATAAGCAACAAAGCTCAAATATGGTTGTTTTAATCTGCTAGTTGAGCATAACGGTACACTACTAAAAGCTTTACTTTGCGCCATTTTTGTCAATCATTGTTAATAGCTGGCAGAAGTGTTCTTCTCCCCCTGATCCACAATTGTGTGCACCTGCATGAGCAGATTTCCTGGGCTCTATTGGGTTAAAATTTGGCTAGAGCATGTCAGGCTGGTTTGGGTCGGGGGGCCGGGGCATGAAGACGTTGGGCTTGCGCAGGCTCCGGCCTCATTTCTAGCCCGATACAGACCTCTAATAGATAGTTTTATTAATATCCTCCTCTCAGAAATTACTTAAGGCGGATTCCCATGAAATTTGTAATTGAATTTTGTTATTCATAAAAAATTATAATTGGTAACGCATAAAGAATTAAGTAATTGGACATGACTTTCTATTTTCTGTGAACTGATGGCCACAAAGCCTATTCAGTTGGTCAAGATTAAATAAATGATTTCATAGCACCCAGCGCTATATATTTAATGTGTTTCGACATGAAACTTTTCACCCATAATTGTAACAGTTAATGGTATAGTTAATTGAGCTGTCAATGATTGCTGGCAAAGCTCAAACTGACACGAACTTGAACTTGAATATTGTGTGTGAGTTCCCCAGTGTTTCTTTCCTAAGCGGCTATTATATATAAAAAAAAGTGCCTTTGATTGTTACATAATAGCCAATCGAGTTTTAATAAAAGACAATATTGATTCGCTTTTGAAGTGTACTTAAGGAATAATAGATGAATTCTTTAGTGTATATGTCCAGTGGGGGTTGGCTTATGATCCTGGCACAGTACCAAACGAGTACCACGGGCGTCTTTCTGGGTTCCGGAAAGCTCTTGATGCACTGGGCCCAGAGCTTTGCATCGCACCAGGACTCAGAACTCATCACATTAGTGTTTACACCATAACCGAGCCTAGGGCCTTCCAGGGAAGATAAGAAAAGGACTGAGCAGTGAGAGAGCCCTACATCAGCGCCAAAGTACATCTGCCTCCTGGAAGCGCATACCACCTGTGTGCTTAACGTCTGCATCATCAAGAAAAGACCTCCCTGAGTGCCTCTCACTATTTAACAAGGAGAGACAGTAACAGTCCAATAACAATGTAGACTGCCTTAACACCCGCCTGCTGCAGCAGGCAATGTGATCGTCTGCCAGATCAGGCAAAAGCATACAGCCAAACCCAGTGAATGAAAACATGCTCGTTATTGACTATTCTGAATAGTACGGGGGAAATCCTGATCAATCTTAGAACTATCCTTGGAAATGCTAAAGCGTGCATTTCATTTTTTTCTACACAAATGAGCCGATGTAATTTCTAAAATAAATTCGGATTTTTAACATATGCAATGTTGCAAAGTTTCACGCCGGCGAATTGGACCAGTTACATAATTCAGCAAGATAAATAAAGAGTAAAAATCATGCTGACTCGTCTGTTTTTCAAATCCACTTGCATTCCTATAACATGTTTTTAGGGGAGGCCCTATTTTCGTGAGAACGTAAGCGCAAACGCACCTGGAATTGCTAGTTTTGTCTCCTGCAAATGGAACATTTGTCTCTCATGCCAGGTTTAGTAATTTTGTGGTCTGCACTCTGCAGTTAACATGTTTGCATCAGCATGGGTTTGGCACCACAGTAGGGCATGTCTCAATTGAAAATTTTGGCGCTATGCAAGTTTGGTGTTCAATAATGTGTTTGCGTTATAAAAAAACCAAGGTGGACCAGGTTTAGACGGTTTTTTCAAAAACTACTTTCTACCGAAGTATGCCAGCAGTGTATATCCGTGCAAAGTGTCAACCAAAGCATGCCAGTATTCTGGGGCTTATGCAAACAAGACTTTGCACGGATATACACAGTTGGTGTACTTCAGGAGGAAGTACTTTTAAAAATAAATAAATAAATAAATAAATAAAATTTAAAAAACGTGCATGACTTGATGTTTGTGAGTAACTGTGTCATTATATTTGGAAAGAGATGTTGATTTTTTTTTAAAGTACATTTTTGGCACTTTGAACACCAAAAACTTATATCAGAGTGATATGATGGTGAGCTGCAGTGGATATCTATAAAACTATTTAAATCTCAGCAAAACTATCTGGACGGATAGATAGCACTCTGGGTATAAAGAAACATATGTTAATTACATTTTTGGGTGAACTGCCCCTTTAAACTCAACCATACTTCTCTAAATTCAATGCAGGTAGGTCCTGATTCTTCTTTATTGTAAAGTGTATTGCAAAACCACTTTTTCCAACATTACTATTAAAATGAAAGTGTCCCCAAATATTTAACCCTAGAATTGTTTGAGAAAAAATTCCCAAGGCAGATTTTTCTCCTAATCACCAAGCATCAAAGAGACACAATATTCATCCCACCCAGGCCTTTATTTATTGAAATATTTCAGTGACTGCAGCACTGAAAACAAATCTTTACCAAAAGTCAATGCAAAGCTATGGCGGGAGCCCGTTGACAAAATGAGAAGCTGTCACCATTTCCTGTTACCTATCACTGGCACGGAAGGGTCCATGAGACTGGCGGGACAAGCAAGCTGTCACTCTGTCTCAACTGGAGAAAGGACAGGGAGGGAACAGCAGTCATTTATACCCTCTACACACAGATCTCCTCTCTTCTGTCTGTGTGAAGTGTCCTTTTGGGCAGGTCACCATCTGCACATCTCTCCTGCTAAAAATGCTCTTGATAGTGACGCCTACTCCCAGAAAAAACGTTCTGTATGTGTCCCTTAAAGGCTCTATCCCTTCCTCTTTTTGTTGTTTATATGCATATAACATCTGTCCTATTTACACGCACACACACACACACACACATACAAACATATTGATACATACATATACACACACACACACACACACACACACACACACACACACCCTTCATATGCCACTGTGTCCTTTCCTGTAAACTGAAATTTGTGAGGAAAAAAAATTGCTGCTTGTAATAAACCTGCTTTAGAACAAAGAAAGAAAAACTCAATGCAAGCTGACAGTAACAAAACTCATTTAGGACAAAAATTTCTGTATCTTATTGATACAGTATATACTCCAATTGAATTTATGCCCTTTAATACTTGACAAAAACTGACATAACATTGGAACAAAGGTCTGATTGGCTGTCTTCTGTGCCTGAAATGAAATATTATTTCTTGTACCTAATGCCTGGTAAATCCTTCTAAATCTAGCACACTCAGCAGTTTGGCAGAGACGGAAGGGTGGGGTTGCCTCTTGAACAGCCTATTGCTTTGATAAATGAAGGAACAGATCTGAGTATCTGGGGTGAGAATGTAGTAGGCCTACTGTCTCAAGGACTGTATGTACTACTCCCTTTGCAGTTATTCTTCAACTTTGACAAACAAATTTTATACAAGCATTGCTTTTTTTCAGCCAATATTTTTGTCCATTATTAATTTGCAACCACCAGATCCATCATTTTGCACAAGTAATGCAGGAGTTAAAGCTGGGATGTGTTCATTGGTACATGTCAAGGACAAACTGTAAAGCTTTAGGATTAAGTCCTATAATAACACGAAAAACACAACAGAAAAGTTCTGAATGTGGGAAATGTCCGACTTAAACCATCACCCTCAACCCTGGCCAAGCAACCCTAATCCTGAGTCCTTCTTGTTTCAATATTGCACTCTTTGGTCAACTATTCCTTACTGGCTGTGTCCTCAAGTCCATTTCTTTGTTAGACACATTGGTGTATTACAAAGTTGTTAGTTGTCAGGGACATCCCTGAAGGTTAAAATAGAGTTCACTGGTAGATGCTTACCACTTGTAAATAAGTAAATATCAATAAACGTCTCTTATCGATAAGGTGAACAGTATAATTTTGGACTTTTTCGGCCGTGTGATGAGACAAGCTTTCACATCATTTCTCAAAGTTATAGGAAGGAGTTAGCAGATCAAAGCATTTAAAATAACTGGAAATAAGGAAATATGGAGGTTAAAATATTGCCATTGTGCATAAAAAGCGTTTTTCCAACAAAATCATCAAGCTTGGTAAAACTTTACCCGGATGGGTCAATGTTCCAACTTGCCGCAATGGAGTTTGAAGAACGGTAGTCATGAAAGGGGTGACCTGGTACTACTCCCTTGGCAAGGTCAGTCATATATAATCACCACTTCTCTCCCTACTAGTATTCTGTAGATCTGGAATACAATTACTCATTTCAGGCTGTTCCTGTCCGTGCCGGAAAGGCTGAAGGACATTCTGAAAGCAGAATGTGTTTTTATTTGAGATGCAGTCACTCTCCCATTGTACATCTCCAAAGAAAGCCTGGAATTCACAGTCTTCTTCAGTTGTCAGTGTACATGACCATGGGAATTTTGAGGGGAAGAAAAAATAGTTGGTGGTGTGTGTATATAACAAGGCAATAAGTAAGTGCATGTCATGCTTCTTAGGTAAGTAAACTAGCTAGCTGAGAGAGAGAGAGAGAGAGAGAGAGAGAGAGAGAGAGAGAGAGAGAGATACAGATAGAGGAAAATATATCATAAAATATATAAAATATTATAAATAATCTCTGTAACTTAGAATGCTCTTTCACCTCTACTGTCCTCATAGACTAACTAATTTCTGCTGTGTATATAATCATCTGTTAGCCCTATGTGTTTACTGTATATGTAACCCCTCTTGTTTACAGTTTTCATCCATTTAGTGCAAAAAATAAATAAATGAAATAATTTTTAATAATCTAGCTAGCTAATCTTAACTGCTAGTGCCCTACAATACAGGGCACTGTTTGGCCAGCTAACTACTACTACCATACTACTACATTTTAAAAATGTTATTGATTTATACTTTTAGTTGAACTGACTAAAGCTAACATAGATATCATAGATAAAGCTACTTTGATATCATTCCATATGTATAAATCTGCATAAAAATGAGGTTCCATACATTTCATAGCTTTCCTATTTTATTTTGATTGGTGAAGCAACTGCCATATGCAGCTAATGAAACATAACGTTACACTCCCCACCTGCGTCTTGACAATGTAGGTACTATATATCTTGGCAGACGTGATGCTTTTCAAGCCGTGCATTTGTCATGTGCACATGTATATTTAAACATTTATCTTGGTCAGATGTGTACAAACATGTTTCAGATGGACAGGGACATCTGGACAAACAGTATTTTTAACTCAAAGTCTGTGGCTCTCTCTCTCTCTCTCTCTCTGTGCATGGACACAATTCCATTTGGTCCGTTCTGTTTTTCGCAGTTTCTTTCCCTGATTGAGTGTTTGTAGTGGAACAAAACTAAGCTCCAAGCTGTTGGGTGCCGACTAACCACCCCTTCTGCTGCCTCTCTGAGATAATCCCGCATGATTGACAGGTCAATATATTCTGTTCACAGTGAACCGAAGGCAGGTATTCTGCCAGGGAGTGTGAAAAGGAGCCTTCTGCATCACTATACATCATGGGTAAATGTGTTGTGTCTTCTTCCTATTATAATTTTTTTCTTGCTTTTGCATTTTCTCCTGTGAAAAGATCTACAGTACTGCATCCTTTTTTTATTCCTTTTGTTTCAAATGCATTACCATATGTCACAGCAGTGTATTCGGATTGTCTTGATAAATTGTTTGGACTCGAACAATTGCTCGGCTACTTTTTCACTATGACATAGCCCTCTTTTTTGTTCATTTGTTTTATTTTTTTTGCTATGTGTGTGTGTGTGTGTGCAAACATTTTTTTTTATAAAAAATAAATCTTTACACAAAGGTGTTTGCAAATTGCAATTCATCATATAGTGTCAAAATTGTTTGACATACATAAGATAATTATTTAAAAAAGGGGGTGATTAGGCACCTGGAAAAGTGGCAAAGTGTATTTGTAACACTTTATGCAATTAAGAAAAATAATTTAACACCAGAAAAAAACATAAATGCTTGATCATGGAAAGCTATAATACCATCATGATTCTTTGCAACGAACCACAAATAATTTAATGGTGCTGATGTATTGCCTCCTCGGTGTGCGGTCAAACAAAGTCCAGAGATTTTGCAGAAGTGAAACTCAATATGTTTTTAGAGAGAATTTGTATGTGTTGTATGCACATATGTTGTACGCCTACATTCAGTTATGCTATATGAAGCACGTTTTGATATTTAACAGCAGTGCCCACATACAGATATATTTCTTACTTGATACAAATGTTTTTTTCCATTTTTTTCTTTAAGATGTCAGGGTTAAAAGTAAGAGAGATGATCAGAAAGATGCAGGTATCTTGAAACATAGAAACAGATTGTAATGCAATGAGACAGCCCCTACAAACAGGTCAAAAATAGTAATTGACAAGTCTGTTGCACACAGTTCCCGGAAGAAAGATTAACCGCACAGGTTGACATGTGCTAGGATTGAAGTCGCAGACTTCAGAAGTTCCTGAAATGTAATCTGGCTCAACCAGGTGTGTGGCGCACGCAGGTGTGTGAGCAGTGCCGTTTGAGAAACTGCTTTAACCGGGCACTGAGCTCCATGTGTGTGAAGTAGGACGTTCAAACAGTCTTTCATGAGCCGAGTATATGAGACTGCTGCCGTTTGTAGTAGATTTGCTTAATATGACCTAACTCAATTTAAAAATAAAAGGAGGGAAATGTAACACTAAAATTACTTCAGACAAACACTCATAAAGGGACGGCTTCTTCTGCATAAATAGCACAGACAAACATGCAAAATGAGACACAGGACCCTGGTAACAGAGGGTGCTGATAACAGCGAAAGATGAAACACCTCATCATAGAAGCAAAAGGGGCAAGCGGGACCGTGTGCTCATTACAAGCAGACGATCGCCACACTAACATCTCGAAAATAAAAATGTTCGCTCTTCGACGCGAAGGCACGGGTGAAAGACGTTCGCATTTGCGGTCGCGCATTTAACAGGTGTTCTCATCCAGAGTGGCTTAAAACTAAGCACATTTAACAAAGCTAGAAGACCCAGAAAGGGAACAGCAGTCATTTATACCAAAGGCTAGACCTAGAAAACCATTCAAAAAGACGAACCAGAGAAAGAAGAGACACAATAAACACCAGATCCAAGAGAAATGACCAATAAAATGTATTTCTAAACCCATGCACAATTCTGAGAAATGCAATGCACTGGCACCGTTGATGGAATTTCAGTACTAATACCCCACTGGGCAGAGTGTGTACCGCTGTATGGCTGGAGAGCTCTCATGGCCTCCGCCGTGGATTCCCTGCGAGACTAAAATGGCTTAAGGAGCTGGAAGGAATAGCGGCAACACCTAAACTGGAGCCAGCACAATGAGCCACAGGAGGAGGCCACTCTTTAGCCCGTGAGATGGAAATCCAGTTGGGCACGGAGAGATGTGTGCCAGAGGACTCCCGAGCTGGGCAAGAGCGTGAGCACTGACTCGGAATATGATGCTTATGGGAAGATATGAGGAATGCATGTGGCGCTTTACAAAACCTCACACAAAAAACGCCTTTGATGCCATAAGACACAAGCTCAGTGGTTCTCTTTGGCTACAAACATATTTTACTGTTGGCAGAAAATACATTTCTGTACTGGCTGTGTCATATTCAGGAATGAATCATACCACTGAACACTACAATAGATGGTCTGGTATGTAGAAAACCTTCAGAACAAAGATTATTTACGTATGTATAATTTTTCGATTATTATTAATAGTATTAGTAGTAGTATTATTATTATTATTATTATTAATATCTTTTTTGAGGATATGTCTACCCAATTTAAGCATGCTTTTGGTACCAAATATAGTGATATATGTTTTGCTGTTTTTGTGGTGCTCTATTAAAAATATCTTCATCACAAATGGTACAGCAGAACAAGCAGTTCACAAAAGAAAAGCATTCAATTTGCCAGCGCTATACAGACAAAATATCTGCCTCGTTACACATAGAAATTGATCAAAACCTTCTTCAAAGGAATGAAAGACAGCAAATAGCGAAGGATAATGTAACAAAGCTTCAAGAACACACATCAACCGACTGTGGAGGAACTGAACTCAAGCGTGCGCCATCGCTTTTGTCAACAGTCTGCAATGTACTCAAGGAAAATTAGCTTGCTTAAGAGATCGTTAACAACCATCATAGTAGCATCTGCTCCGTCACTCATTTGTCATATTTACGTCCCCTCCGTTCTCCTTCTCTTTTTTCCTCAAAATGCATCGTTTATTGTGATAAAGAAGTATGAGATGAACACTGAACAGCTCATTTTCATGAGCGAATGCTGAATGATTAGGACGAAGGCAATTTCTGCATCTGCACATCTGCGATTCACATTGCAATTATTTCCTTTTGTGTGTATTTCTCACTTTTACAACTTCATGTACCACGATTTTCACATCTGGAAAATGACACAGTGTTTTGGTCAGAGTCTCAAAAGAGTTTGCACTTTGCAAAGTCCACAAGTTAAGGTAGACTTGTCATGAAAGGCAAAAACACGTCTTTCGAGACAGGCTTTCTCTGACTCGTGCGCATTCCTGGATTGATCCGTAAATGGAATATCCAGATATTTGTACGTAGATAACATATCACATAAGGAGTGTGTTCCCTCCATGTTCTGCTAGCGCTCTCATTAAATGTTAAAACAGTATTTACTTTCCTCTTCCAGTCAGTCAGGGACTCAGCATGTTGCTCAGCAAGTACCCACGCCCTAGGTCCCAACCATACTTATCCAGCAAGTACCCACGCCCTAGGTCCCAACCATACTTATCCAGCAAGTACCCACGCCCTAGGTCCCAACCATACTTATCCAGCAAGTACCCACGCCCTAGGTCCCAACCATACTTATCCAGCAAGTACCCACGCCCTAGGTCCCAACCATACTTATCCAGCAAGTACCCACGCCCTATGTCCCAACCATACTTATCCAGCAAGTACCCATGCCCTATGTCCCAACCATACTTATCCAGCAAGTACCCACGCCCTAGGTCCCAACCATACTTATCCAGCAAGTACCCACGCCCTATGTCCCAACCATACTTATCCAGCAAGTACCCATGCCCTATGTCCCAACCATACTTATCCAGCAAGTACCCACGCCCTAGGTCCCAACCATACTTATCCAGCTTCATGCCTTCGTATTATTCTACAGCCATTCTTTCAGCCTGTTTTACAAATGACTTTGGTTTGTTGCAGTGAATAGGGCTTTATGTGCTATTTATCCTACTAAATTCAGCTGACCAGAGAACTTCATGACAAATTCAACTGTATCTCTCTACTGGGCCTCTAAGCGGAGGGTGTCATATTTTTATGAGGACCTGGGTGGTCTGTAAATACACTCAGCAATAAATCTTTTGAAACGCGTAGAAACCCTTTGAAACTGGAAAAGTATTTGCAACAACAACCCAATAGGAATTGGTGGGAATTATTTTCATCATACTAAAAATCGGAGAAATGTGTGAAATATACTTTCGAAAAATATTAATATTTTTGATAAGTAAAGTAAATCTCTCTATCTCTCTCTGTCATTGGCCAAGCATATACAGTACATGGCAACACCACTAATAATAAGAAGATGAAGAAGAAGAAGTATACTAATGTACTGAGGTTTGGTCACTTTTATTCAGAATTAATTAAGTTCAAAACTCAATTAGAATTCTAGACGACAGTAGAGCCCAACTTAGTGAAATAACGTAGACATGACAGTGGGTTGGAAAAATGACATATGTTTTATTGGCTACAACTATGAAAATGTAAATAATAGAAACAATAATTGATATAACATTCTATGACTTAATCTTAATCAGAGGAAATTATAATTATGTGACGGCTAAATATAGAAGCTAACAGTCCTACCATTAACAAAGGTTAGTTTGTGTTATGGGTTAATGACACGCTAAACTATATTTTGTGGTTAGCTTGTTTTATCAGTCTCATAAATATAAAGTTTTAACAGTGTAAAACATTCCCAACCAAAACGCGCAGAGCAAAATAAAATACAAACAACAGTAGGAACCAGCAGTAACATAACCTCAACTGGGGGGTATTACAGGTTTAATGCTAGCCTATCAATTGATGTCAGTGGTAAATAAAATGCGTTTCAATACTTAACGGTAACAAAGGGAGGCCAGTCCCGATTCCGTAAGTGATGTCAGCTCGTCAGCTCGTCAGCTGGTCCAAGGTCCCGGCAGGTGCGTGGACTCCTGGAGACTTCTTCACCGAAGTCGGGTCGCGACAAGTTGCCAGTCAGGTCGACGTGGACGTGCACAGATCTCCACTTGGGTCCGGCCGCAAGGGAGACAGTAGAGGAACAGTTTGATTTGAAGAAACGTGTCCTCAAAACAGCTGTTGAGAATAAACCAGCTTGGTTTATTCTGTTGACGGTGGCAGGCCAACTCTGTCTCGGTGATCAGGCGAGATGCGGGTTGGGAAACGCAGAAGTCCGTCAGGGTTTCAGTGGTGCGTCTGGTAGGCGTAAGACAGCGTCTTTACCATCAGAGCCATCCGGGTTCAGTGGTGCATCTGGTAAGGGTAAGACTGCATCTTTCCCATCAGAGCCGTTCTGGTTCAGTGGTGCGTCTGGTAAGGGTAAGACTGCGTCTTTCTCATCGGAGCAAAGTTGGTAAAGTTACATGGGTTTTTATGTTCAAAATTCCTTTGATCCAAATTGGTAGATGGCTTTAGGGCACCCATGCATTTGATTGGCTCATTTCCTTGGAACCATCAATAAACACAGATGGATCAGCCATTTCCAATCACCTCAGGGTGTGCGTGTGTTAAATTGGAATCTCCCCTCTCCTTCTCAAAAGAGGGGGGGTTGTTCCCACCCAAACTGGCGCCTGATCGATCAAGCAGTCTGTGTTCATCTCAGAGTCACATGAGGAGGGGGAAAGACACTCCATTGTGCCTCAGTTGATCAGGAGTGTTAATCGTGAACGACTCCGCAGGGGGCCCAGTCTCATGATCAGAAAGCCAGAGTCTCAAAATGTCCCTGCATAACCATTACACCAATAACTAATAACAATTTTAGTTTGCACAGCAATTTGGAGGATTATGGTTAAATTCTGAAGTTATATTTTCCTTTCCTGGTAGAATTTATTACAAATTAACAGAAACTGAATCTGTCTCCACCCCCTGCTTTCAGTCATTACCGAATCCGTTTACCCGAGAGAGCAGGATCTCCCTGTGTCAGCCCTTTAAAAGGCCATGGTGTGATCACTGAGGTGGTATTTTGTCAGCATTCATCTTTTTTTTTTTTCGGCAGTTATTTTATACTTTCTATTTAGGGCCTGATTGCACTCCAGTTGTCTTCAGGTTTAGAGATTGTATCCCAGTGTGCACCGGGATACGCTGACTGAGGGGACTATTTTCTAGGTTGTGCTCTTGGTAGTACGGCTTTATAACAGAATGACTATGAATCTCCGTGTATCAAATGAGCCCAGAATTGTAGTGCCAATATTATTGGTTTACAATATTAATAATAATCATTGGATGTTAGCTTAATTCTGTAATACATGCTTTGTTTTGTGTGTTTCTTTGTAATTTGAAAGTGTTTATTGCACATTTCTACATGCAGGGATTCTTTAGGGCAGGGGTTCCCAAACCGGTCCTGGGGGACCCCTGTGTATGTTGGTTTTCATTGCAATCCCAGATTTTTAACAAGCTGTTAATTTTTCTTAATTAGGTGCTTTTCATGTTTGGAGGAATTATTCGTTCTCTTAACACTCATTATGTCAGAAATAGCTATGCATGCCATGTAGAACAAACTCCCCATGTTCACGTTGTGCTTATTGTGCTATATTGCATGTATTTTCACTCAAATTAAAGAGTGAAGTGAATCAATAGGCTCTTAATTAGGTTGTTGAACACGTGTTTAACAAAATTTTTTCTTTAAGATTATTAACACAATGCAGGTTTGGCTCGTTATCATTTGCTTTGTGTTTGAATTCTTCATTATCGACCAAATGGTTAGTTTTAGTGGCCATGTGTCCACACTTTCACCAATTAGGAGCCTATTGATTCAAATCAGTTTTTAAATGGATCTGTTAAATAACTTTCTTTTTTAAATAATATAGCACAATAAGCACAATGTGAACATGGGGTGTTTATTCTACATGGCATGCATAGCTTTTTCTGATATAATGTGGCTTAAGAGGGTGAATAATTCCTCCAAACATGACAAGCACCTAATTAAGAAAAATTAAGTTTGTTAAAAATTCTGGGATTGCACTGTGGTTGCCCACAAAAACCAGCATACACAGGGGTCCCCCAGGACCAGTTTGGGAACCCCTGTTTTAGGGTGTTTTTCCCATTTGGTTTCCTCTGGATGGATTTCACATCGCTCTCTCATGACGACACCATGTGTGTGGTGACATTTGGGGCCAGGATTGTTTTGCACAGCTGAGGAAACATCAGCAAATATCAACAATTTTCATGCATACTGTATTGCAGCTTGAACAGCCCACCAACACAATGTAAAATGGTACCTCTTCCCGAGTCTGCATGACCCACTGTACACAATGGTGTGTTGACTTGCGTCCGCCTGTGTTCCCAAACACATCATGTTGCATCAAGCTTTTTATTTGGTGCTAAACCGAAATGACTTAATCTTAGAACTCCCATCTCATTACACTTACAAGGACTTGTAATCACGGCAGTTCAGGTTGCAGACCTCTGTCTCCCAGTCTTGCACAAGGGGCAGTGATGCCTGTCTCCCCCTGGCCATCTGCAACATTATTGAACCTTGCAAATCAATGCCAGGGGAATGAAAGAGGCGTAAGAATGCACAAGAAAAGCACACGTCAGCATACCTGATGCTGGAATGGAAGTAGCCATGGCGTTAGGATGCATTTTTATGACGGTGAGTGAGAGCTGTCAGAGCTTCCTGGAGGCGCTATTCTCACAAAAAATGATTAAACTAATTGGCCAGCAATGACTGTTGTGGGCAATTAAGCAAAGCCCTTTTCCCTCTCAATTACCGATAGCATTTGGTACGGTGATCAATTGCTTCTCACAGGCAGAAGAAAGCCAGCCGCTCCTGGTAGTCAGCACTTATTAGGACGGTGCAGAAAGCTAATCAGACAGCCCAGGGGCAGTAATTAAAGTTCAGGTACATGTTTGTGGGAGGGCTGGCTGATTAGAAAGGGCAAGAGCACCAGTCAGGTGGTCGGTTGATCAGACAGGGACAGGCAGAGCTGACAGTGTTTACTGATTATTACAGTGAGAATTATGGAGGGGGAAATATACATGTAAATTAAGCCTTAATTATTCTCCCTGTGCCCGTTCCATGTAAGCCAGCACTTCCAAACACATGTACAGGTTTATCCCCCAAGCAGCTTGTAATTAAGCTTGATTAGGATGTTGACTGAACATTGACCAGGATTTGACATTTTGTCATTAGACTGACAACAACTCCTTCAAAATATTAGTGCAATTGCATGGGTGTGTTTGTGCAAACAGGACACAATAAGAGTTGATTATTTCTTTAGTTAATATTTAGCATTTAAATTAAGCAGAGGCAGCTGAATTTATCTTAATTGTACATTAAATCCATTTTTGAATAGCCAAAAAAAAAAGAAGAAAACAGTTAATTGAACAGCTAGTGAATTTAAATAAATTTGTTGGGAGTATTAATCAGTTATTATAAAATATCATTATTATAAATAAAATAGTATATGCATAAAGAAGAGCATAAATGAAAGACGTCTATCTTAGATATTCTGCGTAATGACAGTCCTCTAACTTAATTGCAGTAAAACTCTAATGGATGCAAGAGCCAAGCACTTCTCCACTATGGCTGCAATTATTTGCAGTCTTCAGTCTTGTTGAGCATTTATCTCATTGATAACCTTCATGCAATGCGTCCCGTTTCCCATGAGAAGGCATGCCGATTAAACGCACACAAGCATATCGGCATGATTGATAATATCCTAAATCAGACCACATCATTCTCATGAAGGTATTGTGCGTCAGAACAATGCTCCTCTTTCTTGCCATATGACAACAGCTAATAATTGCACAATTCTTCCCCATGTTCTCCTGATAATACTTCTGCTGAATTGTATTAAAAACATTGGGGCATGTGTGAAAATGGCAGTCACGCTTCTCAAAACAATGAATTAAGCTATAGCATATTCGACACCTTCAAAGTTGTCCTTTTTTTTCCCCGAGAGAAAATTGCACAAGAAGTACAATTATATAAATAGGTAAAGCAGCCTGTTTGCAAAATGTTACTTCGTCTCCTGCTCTGACCACAATACTTCCCTTCTTAATGTGCCAAATGACCTGCTTATGAATGATGATGCTGGAGCAGGTTCACTTTGATTATTTTAGGTCTTCGAGCTATGATTGATACCATTAATCTCTGGTGTAACTGTACAGCTCTGAAGAACTAATGCTGTGACCAGAAGCTTATCGCCAGGAATAACTAGGTTGTGACATTTTATTAAATTGCACTTTCAAGATGTAATTTTTATTTTGCAATGATCCATTCAGGACACAGAAAATGTAATCAGGAAATTATAGTGTGAACCAAAATGGGTGGAGCCCTCATGTAATCAGTGTCTCACATTTGAACCAGCCACACTGGTCTTCTTGTGGAGAGCAAAGCCTTGATTGGTTCAAAGGACTATGACACACAGTACATATGAGGCCCTCACATTATGTAGTCAATTTTGTCAAAGCCCAAACTCCGCAAGATATGTTCAATCTCTTATTTGTCAGTTTTCACGGGGAGTGCTGGTTGGCTGTAGGTACAACAGCCTATTTGGTTTATGCTAACATCTATTTCTAATGAAATTGTAGGAATAAAGACACATCAAACTAATAGGATGTTCCTAATAGCTTTGTCAAGCGAATAATAGACCGTGATTTCATAAACCGATTTTAAAACTGAGTTTTTTATTTCCTGCTTTTGGAAACTATCTTGTTATATGAGTTTTGGGGCATTTGGTTGGATCTGAAGAGATAAGATGTTTCTGTACACGTCCTGCTGCTGCCGTCAGCAGTCACATCATCACGTCATCAATAAAGACAAGTGAGCCAGTTCCAGTGGCAGCCATACATTCCTAAGCGATAACACTTCCCTCCACCATGTTTCAGAGATGCAGGGTGCTTTGGATCATGGGCAGTTTCTATCTTTCTCCACACTTTTCTCTTTCCATCACTTCTGTACACGTTAATGCTCATCTCATCTGAGTTTGTCCCAGGATTTTACAGTTTTTGTATGTACTTTTTTAGCAAATTGTAATCTGCACATTCTGTTCTTGACGGTTACCAGTGGTTCGCATCTTGCTGGTGCAGTCTTCTTTTTATTTCAGTCTTTGACACATCTATGCTTACACCCTGGAGAGTGTTCTAGATGAGTTACACAGTTGAAAATGGGCTCTTCTTCACAATTGACAGTTTTCTTCGGTCATCCACGACAGTGGTCTTCCGTGGTCTACCAGGGTGTTTGCGATTGCTGAGCTCACCAGTACGTTCTTGCATCTTAACAATGTCTAAAAAAAACCTGTCGATTTTGACACGCGCACGAGCGGGCACCTGCAAAAACAATTAAGCAATCAACCAAGCAATTCATTAATTGAAATGCTGGTCTGCTTGTTTATGTGCAACTGCTTTTTACTTTCATAAAGTAAAGCATCATCCTTTTTATCGCCAGTATTTACAAGCAATTAAATAGTCAACAATGCACCTCTCTGCCCTGCTACTCAGCGATCTAATTTTGTCTGAAATTATGATTAATGTTCAACAACGTAACAATTAGAAAAAGTATGTGTTGGAAAACACTGGCATAGGACTTTTTTTGCTTATTTAATTTTTAAGATGCTTAGGGACTGAAAGACTGTCCTTTGTATGTGCAAATAAATAAAATTGTTTTATAGAGGGTCAGACTCCATTTCTCTTTGCCGTCTCACAGCAGGTGTATTGCATAATCAGAACAAAGTTTTGTTATGGGAAATCTCAAACCATAAATTGAATTCATGCCAAGACTGCTGAACATTTCTGCATTTTCCCCACCCATACATTCAAGGAAATTTTTGGAAATGTCTCATGGCTCCCTTACAGGGTAGTTTTGAAGCATTAAGTTTAAAAAAACCTTGCCTCGCTTTAAAGTGACGGACAAGGAAAATCCGTAATATGCTTATAGCCACGTTATTTATGGCTATTAAGGTATGTATTGAGCACCAATAAAGCGCGCGGAATAAATTCCATTGCAATCTCGTTACATTTCAGTCTATTCATCTTCATTTTTGTTCGATTAGCAACCGAAATGAATGAATGAGCCTTTAAATAAATTTAAAAAACTCAATAAAACCAGGGCTGTATCTACCATATGTGCAATTGGGCACGTGCCCAGGGGCACCATGCCCTAAGGGGGCACCAAGCCGCCGACGTTTTTTTTTTTTTTTTTTTCTTCCTTCCCCAACACAAAAGCACTGGCTAGCTGAACCACCAATCAGAGCACTCCTGTGCATATCAATTGTTGCTAACCACCATGGACTCAGCCAAGCTTCCATTTAGAAATCATTACTTTCTAATTTGAGGATTAAAACGAAGAGTTGTAGCTCTGTAGGCTATATCAAAATTAAATAAAAATGGTTAAACGGTGCGCAAGGGGAGCAAAGATTAGAAAATCAATTGTCCATGCCACATAGGTTAGGTAAAAAATAAATATAAAAATGAGGTTCAATTAAATTGTTTTGTAACATTAGCTAGTTACCAGCTGTGCACGATTGGCCACGAACAGTTCTGCCATGTTATGGCAGTGCTGCTCACTTCCACTGACAGCAGGTTCTCTTGTTTACGCCGTGAGCGATAGCTGACATTATGCGCTGATATTTTATATATAGGCTATAGGCTACGTTATATCATAGCCATTGTAGCTAGTTAACATTAATAAAGACGTTTTTTTCCAGTTTTTCCCACATATGCATTTTAACTTCAAGTAGCCTACAGATTGTGTCCAGATTCATATCTGTGAAAACCGCTTCAAATACATGATTTTTGACTCAATGAATGAAAACTATGGAGCAGAAGAATGAAAACAGTGCAATGTTAGAGAAATGTAACGTTCAACTCTGACTGTACGGAGGTTCTTATCAAAGAATTAGACTTAAGATGACACTACAACTTATTTGATTTGATTCACCGTTACCTGGAAGCATTTATGAGTTATGTGCATAGTGTCGCTGGTCGAACACAGTAAATACAGTAAGCATTGGTCGAATATGCTAAAGTTATAAAATTGTTTTTTCACCGACATGACCATGAACTGAATGAAATGTAATACACTGTAACGACGTAGCCTACCCGATTACTCGCTTGATTAGCAAGAGGTAATCTGTGTTCAATTTCATAAAGTAGCCTAGGCTACATAGCCTGCAAATGCAGGTTCATATCTATAACTGATGGGTCCTCGCAATGGCTCGGGTTTGCGAGGAAACTTGCTGTCCGAAGCGAAAGCTTGACGAAATTAAGAAAAGTAACTAATGATAGCTGGACTTGGGTGGCGCTCGACAGAGGCAATATTTTATTACCAATCAGCTTTGTTCACTCCCCACGTGGGTCAATATGTTGTAGTGCCCTGCACACTGTTCATATTTAGGCAATATATGTATCATACTGCTTGATACAATGTGATTTCTATATTTTCGACAGTAGCTAACAGATGGATTCACCAGTTATTGCTATAATTTATAGGATTGAGTATTAGATACAATATCAATTGTTGTAATTATTTTTCTAATGTCTCTTTCTTGTTAGTCCCTGTGTTCAGATTTTGTACAACAAAAATTATTTTCCCTAGGCCTTACTTTGTTTATTTTTCCCGTAATAACATTTAGATTTTTTTTGTGTAGGCTATGTTGAAATCAACAGCAAGATTGAGATTCAAAAATCGTAAGTAACATAGGCTAAGTAACATTGGTTAAACAGTTTCTAGTAGCTATGAGGCTTACACACTCTTTTTTTATCTGATAGTATGCTCACATTTAGTTCACATTTTGCATTTAATACTGGCTTGTCTAAGTGTATGGTATACTATAGTACATTGTGTTAGATTCAGTTTACCCAACCACAATTTGCCAATTCTGTTGGGCACACATGTATTTTGTGGGGGGGGGGGGGGTGGTGGGGGGGCATTTTGGGATACTGATGCCCAGGGGCATAGAGTCTTAATACGGCTCTGGATAAAACCTACCATTATTTAATGATTTGTGTGGAACATGCATTTGGTGAAACGTCTCCTTGCAATTTAGCTTGCTTTAAATAGACAAACGTTAGATCAAACGGCTTATCATTTAAGTTAACTTAACTTTGATTGTGAGCTTACCTGTGATATTTATCTCTTGATAGCAGCCGCACTGTATTTTACTTTGAATTGATTGCATTAATTCCTCGTCTGGTTCAATGAGAACAGTTCTGTGGTTCAAACATGTAGGGCTGGATGACGTCGATGGCACTCGGGTTGTGGGCGTGGATTTAGACCACACCCCTACAATCCTGAGTCCTTTCAAGACTAGTTCATTAGCTGACTTTGAGATGTATATTAATATACCTATTCACATTTTCTTGAAAAGATATTTGGTGGGTGTGTAGTGGACACATCCCTCTGTGATATGTTGTGGTTATTTTAAGTTTTTAGAATCCCTTGACCATCACTTTAAACAACTGCGTGCACAGTTTACATGCAGGCTTCACTTTTTGTTTGTGTAGCTATATTTAGTAAATAGTTTGTCTAACATTACATTTATACATATATTACAAAATACTACTATTTAGAAAAAATAAATCACTTATTGCACTACTGATGGCTTTATTGCAATAACATTGCATTTCTCTCAACCATGAACAAACAGCATGTATAATAATCAATACTTGTGGAGAGACAGGGGGAGATGTGTTAAATATTTCACTGAATCCGTGGAATTTAAAAGAAGATCATTTCTGGAACTCCACACAATATGTGATAGAAATTTTAACATTATGTTGCAGCCCACTCCTGGTGAAGACCATTTTCTTGACAATCAAAGTCCAAATCAACCACGGCTCCCCTTGAGCTAGGTCTCCATTAGCACGGTTTTATGTGACTTTTGAACGTTTATAGTTTGATGAAACAAGCGTCGTGTACGCAATTGCGGCCTTCACATTTATACCGAGTAGAAAGTTTGGGAAAATGCAATTAAACCGGTCTGAACGCACATTAAAACAAATGGGGAAAGTTGCAATTTGAACAAATCTTACCTCCACCTTGGCCGCATTAAAAAGAAATCCAAAATTATCGGTGTTAATTATTAATTAAGTTGTCCAACACAGTTAATGCGGCTGAACAGAGGAACTTTTTAATTAGCTAATGTTAATTAAGTCTGGCAAGGAAATACATTTGATGGGTGAACTGGAACCTGGGACTCTTGGTGATGACTACATTCGCTAAGCTTGAATGTAATCGGATCAATCCAATTAAGCCAATTCTGGTATGGCGCAGGTTTGATTGCGTTCACTGAGTTTGTGTTATTTTAAACATTAGCCATTGTTAAAGTTGCACTGTCTTTTTTTCGTGGGTCCCCAGGTTAGACAATCAAAGTGGCAGATGCTCTGTGTTGTCCCTGAAGTAGTCTGTAGAGAAACAGAATTTAAAAGACTTTTTTTTCCTGACGATCTGTCATGTTCCTGGCATGGCCTTGCACTGTGAATTTCGATATAAATATGCACTTTCAAGAAAGGTTTGTCATATTGTCTTTGACTTGCAATATAAGCGAACATGAAATTGTATTTTATATGCTATTATAAGATTTCACAATCTTGATATGAATGCTTGCATATTATTTTCAGGCGCATTACATCAAAGATATTGAAAAGGGTGACGCATAGTAATGTAATTTGCAATGGGAGCCACCCTAAAATTTAACTGGCCTCCACGACACATAGGGATACTCAGATCTGACCAACAAGGCCAGTAGTATTACTACTTTTCATTATTCCCCTGTAATCAGGACTGATTTGGGACACATATCTTTTGAGTTAAATCTCTGGTCAGTCGGTGGCATTAATCGATCAATTAACTACCCCCCCCCCCCCCCCCCCAATCTGAAAGAAAGTTACTTTTGATAGGCTCTAGGACTTTAGTGTCCCCAGTGGGATGACTGGAGCATTTACATCTTGCAGGATATATTTAATAAGGAGAGCCTTAAACTTCTACTTTTGACGTAGACCCTAGGTCAAATCACTTTTCTCTACTGTTGCTGCCAGAGGCCTGGGCTCCACTCTTTATGGTAATATCCCACAACGCAGATGCGCGCATGCAACTTTGATGTGGGAGAAAGAACTCAGGCTTTGGGTTGGCCTAACAGGATATCTGGAACTTTGTCTTATTCTTGCAGAACCTGACCCATCAGTTAATACATTCAAATTTATCCACGAAGTTGATGTCTCTGCATGTTGGCAGTTCCAGATGAAACTTATGGATGATAAAAATTGCAATAGATGTTCTCTGGGAGCAGATGGGACTTTGGATGTTTCTTTAATGATTGTCGATTCATAAATACACTGTGGAAACATTCATTATTGATGCTGACCTCTTAGATACCTGCTAATTTGCCCTCTGCTACTTTACATTGGGGTTGACTATAATATTATCAACCGCCAGAAAGCATTAATAAAATTGGTAAAAAATAATAATAATAATAAAATTAAAATAAAAAATAATAATAATAATAATTTTCAATTTTATGTTAAGTAAACATTATACCATGTTGCAAAGTTAGTAATATGTTCAAATCTACCTGAAGCTGCACAACATAAAAATATGAACATTATCAGGATCCCTACAAGGGCCTGTAAATTAGGCTGCCAAGATAAAGAATGGGATGATCATTTGCTCATCTGTACTGCAATGCAATATTTAACACAGTAACACTTTGCGTAACGTTCAATTATTTGAAGCTTTTTCACATTTCCTTTGCAGATCATATACAGTGCATAGGCTCATACAACAAGAAAGCAAGAAGTAAAAAATGGCCTAATTTCACCAGGCGATGAAAAGAATGTTCCATTCCAGTGGGTTTTGAAGATCTCCTTTTAGTTGAACATATAATCAGTCTCATATCAGCCTTGAAGAGAGAGTATGAGAGATCTAATTTGATAAGGGGGTAATGAAGCCTCACATTAATTATGCAAGATAATCTATTTGTGGGACTGGTTGAGCAGTGTTGAGAATTCTATTAAACATAGCTTGATGATTTCCCTCTTATTTCATTCGGATAAAAACTTAGGGGGGGGAGGTGATGTGCCTTTTAGTTTTCTCCAATTTACCCTTAATTATCTGGCAACATTACTTGGCCGTACTTAAGACGGGCTCCTGTTATTTAATTATTGAAATAAGGAAGCTCTCATTTCAATAAGCTGGGTGTGATTAAACATGCACGTATCAGGGCTGAATATTCTCTGCTGAACACAGGCAGGCCAGGTCACTGCATTGCAGGTGATCCACCATGTTTACACATTGCAGAGCTTGTAAAAAAAAAAAAAAAAGGCTCAGGATGAAAAGATATGAACAGTAATCAAGTCCAGTTTCACATGAGTAAACCAAACTATAAAACGGCAGGCGGGGGAACTGGGATTATTTCTCATTTCACCACGTAGGGCTCTATTTTGCAGCGCACAGCGCATGGGCTTAGTCAATGGGTGCATCCCAATATTCTTCACTCCTCACCTCCAATTGTCTCCTACGCGGAAGTATGCAAAAAAAAAATGTACGTTTCAAGTACAAATAGTTGCATGTACGGTACGCAATGTACCTGACATTGCAGTTTGTGTCGAGACATTAATTAATATGTAACCATTAATATGTAATTAATATGCAATCAGCAATAGTAGATTAGGACACAAAGATCAATTTCCGGGGCACGGAGGAGAGGAGGTGGTAGTGGAGGAAAAGAGGATGCTTTTTTTGAGTATTGGGACACAGCCAATGGGACAGTGAATGGGCCATTGGGCGTGGCTACTGAATCTTGTTATCTTGGTGACCAGTAGCGAGGAGCGTACACAGCACATGTGGAAAATGGGCTGGATAAGGCTGAATATTCATCAGTGGGTGTGTTGCAGCTGGGCCAATAAAATGACCTCTTTTCATTGTCTTTAAGATCCATGCGCTTTTTGACCCAGCATACTGCCAATTTCTGTGGATGACCACTGCAATGGTAAAATCGTAATCAAACAATAGGTACTTAAGAATTTATTGTGTTTTTGTCCTATTGTTTTAGGCTATATAGGATATTTAAGTGCAGTGATGGCCAACAAAAAGTCTACAAGTTGTCACTAAAATGTTAGGCGAAATAGAAAAATGTTTGCCTTTGTGTGGTCCTGTCCTAAGCAAAAGTGCCTTTACAGGGCGCACACTCAGAAGGACTTTAAACACCTATTATGGGTGTATCTTAGTCAACGATAATTGCAATCCCCAGTTCACAAAATGAGCTTTTATACTCGTTGTTTTGGAAGACTATATTTTATGTACAGTTTCACTGCAGGCACCTGGTCAACCAGAATGGGCTGCGACTGACCGACTTATTGACTGACTGACTATACGCTGCCTCACCTAGCTAGCTTTCATTTGGGTTTTCAACACCTGGCTTCCTATACCTTGTGATAACTATAGCCATATTTGAAATTTTTTTATCATTTGTGTTGAAAATATTGCCACTCTAATAAACAAAAACAAGGGATAGAGACTGATGTTTCTTGCATATGTATATGTACTATATGTACAATTTCAGTGAAGAGGAAGTCAATAAGGAAGATTGGGTTGGGAGAATATTGTAAACACACTTCCCACAAACAGATTATGTCTGATCTTATTTTAATAGCTGTTTCCCCAAAGCCTTTGCATTGAGGATCTCGAAAAAGGATTCTTAAGTGTGTCTGTCCTTTCATGTTAAAAGGATGGACACACCAACAACAAAAACAACTCTTCTTACAGCAATGATAATAATTGTAGGTATCATGTTTTTCCATCAGGCACACAGGAGAGATTGCATTAGTGTGACATTGAATTAGGAGTTCCACAGAGCCTTATGGGGAATAAGGACTTTAGATTTAGAATTAGATTCTTAAGTCAAGCCTGCATACTTCATCATTTTCACTGAATGACCTTGGTATGGTTTGATGTTGCCAATGAGTTTGGCGCAACTGCAAACCATCTTGATTTGTGCAAACCAGCCTATCTCCATTGTAAAAATATGAGTCCCTAAGATAATATACGTGCACCCAATATGTGTATGAGCGTTTGTCTGTAGAATCACCTTGGGCCTTGCTGAATTAAATCATGCCAAACATTCCAGTATAGTCAATATAATCATACACACAGAGTAGGCCTACAGTAGAATCAGAACCTAATAAAACTTTTAAGTTTTGCTGAAACCACAGTCAACGAACATGGCTGTGATCGTCGTTGATGAGTCAGAGGCGTTTCGTTTCCTGTGAAATTAATTGTGTTGCTTATTAAAAGTGACAAGATGAATTAGTCAGACATGAATGAAAACATTAGGAATCCATCAAACAAAAGAAAGAAGCCTAATGGTACATAATTAGTTGTGGCAGTCCTTAGAATTGTATTCCATTTTTACTGATTTCTGTGGGCAGATCTCACACACGATCTCCCGATTTCTCCATCGTCCCACTATCGAGGACACTGCCTCTCTGTAACTTCCGCATTCATTCACATATTTAGAATATCCTTGAAAAGCCTCTCTAGATGCAATCGTAGATGAACCATTCAGATTTTAAAAAATGCGAGTACAAATTCCACATTGTTCATGCACAGGGGAGTTACAGTATACATACAGCATTGTGGTCAAATCATTTAAAAAAAAAAATAAAATAAATTTGAATTTTTTTTAATCACCAGGAATATCTCCAATGGTTCTCTGTTGTTACTAACTCCTACTACTAGCTACTAAGAAGCATGTTCTGGAATGTTTGGCTATTTCATTATTTTGAGGGGCATCAACGCAAATTGTGTGTGCAGATATCAGGAAATAATTTTTTTTTGTCTTCTAATGCTTGCTAACTTTTTTTATTTTTTTATTTTTAAACATTAGCAGCTCTGAACAAATTTACCCATCCGCCCATATTTTGTTGACTCGGCCACTCCTCTGTGCCGGCCTGAAAAGCTTGCCGGAATCAATTCAGTTAACACATTTCATCATGCCACCAGACAGTTTTCTCTGTGCAAAGACAGATTTATTGACAGAGTGGCTGGCAGATGAAGGGCTTACTATCTTAGTGTGGACAGGAACAGGAGGCCCTCCAGGCCTAAGGGCAGCCCAGGCACGGCCATTCACTAAACTAACAAAGCACCTTAGATGAGCGCTTCAATTCACTTCCCGTGCAGTTAGACCGCAGCGTCCCAAAAACAGTGGGTAATTTGACGGGCACCTCTCTGTCACCTGTGCATGACCGCTGAGGACAAAACAACAAAATGTATGTACTCCAGATGGCCAAATGGGCACTGCGGTGTTTGTGTTTCTACCACAGCCTTCAAATGGGCGCTGCGGTGTTTGTGTTTCTACCACAGCCTTCAAATGGGCGCTGCGGTGTTTGTGTTTCTACCACAGCCTTCAACTGTGCCATTTACCCAAGATGTCTGGCAACCCAGGTAACATGCACAATGGAACATGTCAGATTCCCATTCAGTTGTGAGATAATGCTATGAGGTTGTTCAGCATATATTCTTAGCATGTATTTATTGTGCCATATGACGTTTATAATTTTTGCTGTACTTGTAAGTTCTGTCACAGAAAAAAAGTTCCCTGCATGTCACATACAGTACATGCTTACTGATGATATCTCATGATAGCATTCAGTCATTGGCTTATAATGGCCTAAATAATTTTCATTGGCTGTGTATAACTGTCTCGGAATATTCCAAATGTAAATACTGAAATGCTAGATTGAATGTTGTTCACCAAATTGTGTGACAAAATGTTCAAAGTTATTATTGAAGTGATAGTACACAACTGTATGACATTCTAAGACCTTTCCTGCACGATTCCTCTGATAAGGGTCAAGGGACAGCCAGTAATATGGGGAACATTTACCCTCACATTCAAAAATTGTGTTTGGAAGTGACCTTAATGAACTTACCCCACTAGAAAACTCACAGGTGACTGACTGACTTCAGGGGGCAACAGGTGAATCATCTTGGTAAAGAAAAAGAAAAAAAACATACAGGCTACTCGAGGCAATGAGTAGTAAATAATGGCGTTAAACAGTGCTTTATTCTGTGGCGCTATAGACCAGTGGTCCCCAAAATGTAGGTTGGGACCCACTAATGGGCTTTGGGGGCCGGGTTCAGTTGGGTCACTAGAAACGTGGACAGGAAAGGTTACATGCACTGCGCTAGTTACAGAGTGCATGTCTTTATGAGACATTTTATGAACGTTTGAATGCATTTTGTTTTTTCAACATTAATGGCTGAATCACAGTTTTTAAAAAGTTTTCTAATTAAGCAAACTACGGGCTCAGAAAGTGTGGGAAACCTATGTCGTAGATAACGGCCTTCTCTTCGACCACCCCAGCCCTCTGCAGCAACCTGAAGGGATTTTATTGACATGCATTGCTGAATTAAGCCACGGAGTCTAAATACACGGCTGCTTTGACACTCTCAATCACTCTAATGAAAAGCAGTGTTCACTACATGACTGATCAGTCATTGGACGGTTTGGAAGCCTCTATAGCCAAGTGCAGTACGTGTATTATTAAAATTAAAATGTATTACTAAAATATATGTATAAAGAATTACCTGAGACTTATACTGATGTTCTCAATTTCTGTATGTTGCTCTGGATAAGAGCATCTGCTAAAGTCGTGTAAAATGTATCTTCAAATCGGAATGCCCATTTGCATTCATATTCCCATTAGCGTCCGCCATCAAATCACGGACACGCCAGGGCTTCGATTCTCCCTGCAGTCCAGACACGCTAAAGACGCGGCGACCGCGCTAGAACACCCAGTCTCACGTGCAGCCGGCTGTAGGAGAGGTCAGGATCCGACACCAGTGCGGAGCACTGCGCGGCGGAGCCTTAGCAGGACGAGCCACCCGGCAGCCTTTCGGCTGATTTGACGGAGCCCCTCGACGGGCAGGTCAGGACTCGGCAGCGGATAGGCAGACGGGGACGAGAGAAGAGAAATGGCGCCGCCGAGACGACGCAAAGTGCGAGTGATGTCCGTGAGCGTCTCCAGCTCCGCTTACGAAGCGAGCGCTCGTGACCGAGGCGCCTGTGACTGAGGCCGCGGTACACGAGGCTCCGTGTAGCGTGTGGAGTACGCGGCAAAGTCACGTGAGAAGGAGTCACGATGAAAGACTGGTGTGAAACATTCAGCGCAAGACGGTTTTCAGTGCCTACAATTTACAGCACTGTACATAAAAAGATTTTATTCTCAAATGTCAAAAAATAAAATGAAATGACTGCCCACACAACAGTCATTTGGAGCTTTTCTTAAAATGTTATTCTGCTATTTTATATACTGCAGTGCTAGGGTCTTCCTTTTTAAAAACAAACTTTTATTACTTTATAGGTTCTGGCCCTTAAAATGAAAGGGAGTAAATATTTGATTATAAAAGAGCCCAAAACCACCCGGGAAACCATAAGCATTTGGAATGAAAACTGAGAAAATAATAAAGACTACTGAAAATGCATAAAGGGCAAAATTATTAATAAGGATTTATTATTTCAACAAAAAAACTGGCATGTAGCATATGCCACAAAGCAGTGCTTTCAAGTTAAATCTCTTTCTCTCGACCCTTCACAGCAGCGTTGGTAATATAGACATTATTTTAGCGTTGGTAATATAGACACATGCCATGACTTGGTAATATATTACTAAGTTTGAATCCATCGGGGGTGACAGGGCAGGGGACATGTTTGACAGATCATGTCTGTCATTTTCTTTCTTTTTTTCTGGGTGGCTGAACAAAGTTATTCTGAACTGGCAACTTCAAAGAAGATCACAGTGGATTCATTTGGGAAAGACTTTAAAAAAACAACGCAGAAGTAGGTCTAAAGTTACAGAACACTTACTGTGCGATAGAAGAGACTTTCAGTAAAGCCATGCCAATCGTTCAAGGCAACGGTGTGAGCAAAGGCGCACCAGATAAAGGGAAGAACAGAACTCTACGAAACTTTAATCATCTCACACATTTAATAAATCAGTATAGGCACAAGCACGCACACACACACACACACACATAGGCACGCACACACACCACACACACACACACACAAGCACGCACACACAAGCACGCACACATAGGCACGCACTCACTGGCGCGCACACGCACACACACACACACACACACACACATAGGCACGCACACACACCACACGCACACACAAGCACGCACACACAAGCACGCACACATAGGCACGCACTCACTGGCGCGCACACGCGCACACACACACACACACACACACACACAAACAGGCACGCACATACACACACAGGCACACACACACACAGGCGCGCGCGCACACACACATGCACACACAGACACACACAGGCGCGCACACACAGACACACACAGGCGCGCGCACACGCACACAACATCTTCCCTCAAGACAGTAGGCCGGAATGTAATCACACCTAAATATAGCCGTTCCCTCAGAGGAGTGTGCATACAAGATTACATTATACACAACCAACTGAAACTAATATTCGCAGTTTCACAACTACGTCCTTTAAAGAAACAAAGGAAATTGGGGCAGGGCGCCTCAAATTGTTCAAGCAAAAGAAATTGTTCACCCAAAAAAAAAAAAAAATTTTTTAAACTCCTAACAAATGCATCATGAAAAAATACTCTTATACCACTGGCAGCGGGGGGGGGGGGTTCTCTAATAAATGGAATACATGAATAAAGCTTTGGGGCTTTTACTTTGCACAGTACAAGGGTGCATGGGTGCATTCTACCAACCAAGTTTCATTTGAAAAATTCTTTAATCATTTGAAGCAAAACACAACTAATTTCAAGCTATATAGAGATTGAATAATAATAATGAAAAAACTAAGCTGGGGGGGGGGGGGGGGGGAGTAATGACAGCTCGTCAGAACGACAGGCGTGGTGTGCACTCGAGGAGCCGCAGTACATCACGGGCAGGACAGAGCGCTCTCTTAAGGAAGATCGCTAGATTAACGTCAGGGGAAGGGAGGACAGGTGCATGGATGATTGAGTTCCTCTATTACTATCTTGTCATGCTTGATTTCAAATTATGACAGCAGGTGCTTCAATGACACATAAATATATCTGCCGTGTGCATTCAGTGCAGTCTTGCAAAGTGAACCCGACATAGGACTGTGAGCTGAATCGCACAGTCCACTGGCCCACAGGCTCAAACCGTGAACCGCGTGTGTGCGCATGTGCGTGCATGTGTGTGTGTGTGTGTGTCCACGACAGACCATCAACAGCAAAGACAATGTTTCACTGCTTGTCCTGTTGCCAACACAATAATAGGTATAGTAGGTCCTGATTCAACCTGTAAAATTGTACATTGTGTGCATGTATTACGATCACTCAATTATGTATTCACATTAGTGAGTATGATGGGAGCAGGAGGGAGATAGAAAACACTGAAAAACAGAATTAGAGGCAATACATTGTTGTGAATTAACTGTGTATGTGTGTTTGCGTGTGTGTGCATGTATGCAAGAAAACATTTCACCCCGTACATACTGTGTCGCGTAATAAGAGTTACTGTTACCAAAGTAAAATTAAGTTTATGACTTCAACAAAGCTTATACCAGTAATTAATTATTAGAGCAGATAGATGCATTACTGTATCGTGCCTAAAGCCTTTGGGGCAATTTTACAGCAACACATTGTTTGATTTACTGCTTCCCGTTTCATCTTAATTAAAGAAACAGTAAGTAATGACTGGCTGCCACCAAGTGCTTTCACACAACAGTGGAACCTAATCACAGGTTGACAGAAATGGAGTGTTTTCAATTCCATTCATGCACAGGACAGCTACTGCAGCTACTGTTGCGTTTTTTGTTTTTTTTTATATACGAAATGATTTGATTTTCTAGGCACCGAGGAGCATTATATTCCTCCGGTTTATGAATCACCGAGGTACATTATCCGGTCCCTTGGGAAGCAGGGAAGAAACGGCGGGGTTTAAAAGTGCGCTAATGAGTAGGTCTGCAGATGGTTCCGTGCACTGTGTTCAAAATAAATAAGAGCCTGCGACAAAAACGCACGGAGCGGCCTTTTTTAACCACGGTCTTTATCCTCCTTTTCTCCATAATTTGGAATCGGCCAATTGTGCCTCTCGATTCGCCGCCGTCCCGAAAGTGCACCGCGCGGGTATCACTGCAGCGCATGGGCGTGTACTCCTCCAGCGCGCTTAAATGCACCCGGTGTGACGCAATGCGCCTGTGAGCCTATACAGTACTACAGGAGAGAACTAGCACCATAACAGTCGTGACAGGCATATCACTGAAGGAACGTGGTAGCCTCTGCCAGTTACCATGCAGCCTCTGACAAGTAGGCAATCCCAGTTGTGTCCTACCACTGTGGACTCGTTCTGTAAAGGAGATGACACTTTAGAACTGAAGTACACCTCGATACACTTGAGATCTCGAATGGACGAAAACATAAAATACTTGCATATGCACTTTGATTAGAAACGCGGAGCATCAATAAGCCGGTGATATTTTGACAAACCTGGAGCTGGTATACATCTAATTGCATACTGTATGCCTCTCCTTACTTGCGAATACAGTACATGCCCTGACCTGCCCACAAAAATGAATTATTCATTGTACGACACCCAGGCCGAGTTTCCTTTAACTTTAAAGAGCTCTTAGTACAGAGGGTTTATTCAAGAGCAGTGCAATTCTGTATTCTCTTTCATTCCCCGCCGTTTTTTTCCCCCTCCGTACACCTGAGGGGCAGTGGAAACACTGTTCTGTCTAAAAAGGAAACAAAAAAATAATAATAAACATTCGGCTTTGAGTTGATGCCCATTATTCTTTCTTAAGGAGACCGGTTGCTGGCTTATAAACCTAATGAGTATACAGTGCCCTCCACTATTACTGGCACCCCTGGTAAAGATGAGTAAAAAGGGTTATAAAAAATTCACCATTTGGTGAATTAGCTTAATGTCATACTGAAGAAACTGAGAGAAATCCAACCTTTAATTGAAGTAAATTAATTACGACAAAAAAATAATCTATAAAATAATTCATTATTTCATCAAGAAATAATTATTTTTAACAAAACCATGTGTGCCACAATTATTGGCACCCCTGCATTTATATATATAATAAAGTAATCATTTTTAATATTTGGTCGCATATCCTTTCCATGCCATGACTTCCTGATGTCTGTGACCCAACAACATCAAAAGACGCTTGATATCTTATTTTCTGGTACTCTTACAAGCTATACTATAACGTCTCTGCACTTGATGGAATTGGGGGGTGGGACTAGATTTATATGTAAATTATGCTGGAACAGTATGGAATACATGGTTGGTAAAATGGCTGTAAGTCATCAAGGGTCTGAGGTATCAAACGAGCCTCAAACCATCACTCTGCTGCCAGATATGCAGTAGATATGGATGGATCACTTTAAGGGTTGTTTCTCCTGACTAATTTTCCTATTGAAATCTATGGAAAAATAAGTCATGAGAATTCCCATAGAGATCCATTCAAATGCAGAGACGTTATAGTATCGCTTGAAAGAGTACCAGAAAATAAGATATCAAGAGTCTTTTGATGTTGTTGGGTCACAGACATCAGGAAGTCATGACATGCAAAGGATATGCGACCAAATATTAAAAAATATTACTTTATTCTATATATAAATGCAGGGGTGCCAAAAATTGTGGCACATGTGGTTTTGTTAAAAATAATTATTCTTGATAATAAATTTGCTTCAATTAAAGGTTGGATTTTCCTCATTTTTTCAGTGTGAGATTAAGCTAATTCATGAAACGGTGAATTTTTTATAACCCTTTTAACTCATCTTTACCAGGGGTGCCAATAATAGTGGAGGGCACTGTACTTAAGAACGTGGAATTCTTCACATTGTTCGTGTTGCTATAAGTGTTGGTATTCAGTTCTTTAATAATTTATTTTCTCAAAGTTGTTCTAACTTTAAAAAAGATAAATAAAAGTTATGCCTCTGTCAGTTTCATTGAACTCAGGACTTGAAGTATTTTTACATTCTGTACAGATCATGAAGTGAAGCTCTCCAAAACACAGTTTCCCTTAGATATGGGGCTATCAAAGTCCTGTTGAATGAAGAGCGAGAGGGAGGGTGATTTCAGTAGGTATCACGGGATGATGGGTAGCATAAATAGACTTTACACCTCAATCTTTATATATTTAATTTTGACAAGAAATAGCATTGCTTTCGGTAAGCTTTTAAAACGAGCAAAGGGGAAAATGTGCTTGATTTATAAGCTCATAATGTAATGTGACATCTTTTGAAAACACTGACCTTGAGTGGGATTCCTAAGAGTGGAAACGCTCATGAAAACATAACAAAATCAAGCAGAACTATCAGGCCTTCTGTTAACTCATTGGTGCCGAGACAAAATGTACACAAGTACACAGAAACACACAAGCCTTTTCAGGAGCGACAGTCTACACAAATTCCACACAAAACCATTTGTCGTCAGCAACTGTGCATTAAAATAATAACTTTGACATTTAAACAAGTGACTAAAGGATGTGTGGCCAGTTCATATACTCAGATTCTCAGATTAATTTTATATCATTTATTCACAACTTATATTTGCATATCAGTTTTAATATCATGTGCTTCTTTTAACGCTTATTTATACAGGGTAGGTTGACTGAGCATGCATGCTCTTTTATAGAAACACCCTGTTAACGCCGCCCCCCCCCCCCCCTCTCTCTCTCTTGTGGGAGCCCTGGGAGCTATGACCTACGATCATCAAAGTGGTCGCTTTGCAATGTTCCTGGTCAAACTGCTTTCAGTTATCATGCACCACGGACATGGAACAAATTACAAAAGGAGCGCAAAAGACTGTTTTATATCTACGGCTGATTTAAACGCACCATGCAACACGTTGTAATGGAAACGTGTAAATGCGCATTGTGAAGAAGCGATTGTTTTTTTATAAAAACTGTATATTTTATATGTTCTACGTATCGTATTTTTGTATATTGACGCCGTGTTGGCTACTACCTTGGCCAGGTCTCTCTTGAAAGAGAGATTCCGGATCCCAATGAGCCTTCCCGGTTAAATAAAGGTTAATAAATAAATAAAATTGCAGTCGTTGCCGGCTAGGTGGGAATAATGTCGCTGTGTGATGGCCGTCAGGAAACAAAAAGGCCAGAACATGCAGCATGGTCACATGACACAGCAACAAGATCGCATGGCCAAAGTCTGCTTTCTCTCTCATAACACCGCACAAAAGAATGTGGTGACATTATCCACGGCAACCATGCATAAGTGTGCCCTCCTTAGCAACTGGAGAATTGAAAGGTCATCTCAGAATGTGAATGTCTCATATTTTGCATGGTAAAATATATACTCTGAGAGAGGAAATGAAAGAAATGGTTGATTTTATTTTTTGTGGAATGATTAATTCACAGATTAATAAAGCACTGTGAGAATAAATGATTGCACTGATCAGCTATAAGGAAATTAAGCCATAATTAGGTATGGAAACTGTTTGCGTTGACAACTTTATATTTCGTGCAATTACAGAAATCTTGCACTTTAACCAAAATCCTTTCAACTTTCAACAGACCTGAATAAAAATATTCTGTGGATTTAAAAAAAATTATTAATTGTTTACTCATATGTACTACTATGTATGTATTTTTATTCACCTGACAATCATCATGACGACAACAGTTTTGCAAGTGGGAGGGAGATTATTTAAAGCCTGTGCAAAAAAAGTCTTACTTTTTGGCAAAAGCTGTCTGAATTTGTGAAAATAGTCCTGCCGAAACGGCGACCCACATCGAAACGTTCTGCATGACAGATCTGGTGTGAGAGCGAGGGAGTGGCTCCACGGGGGTGGGCTGGGAACTGCTCTCATTACATGATATACAGTCACCTTGATTTTGTCACAGGGGGCAACACAGAGCCAGCCAACTAGAAAAGGATCTCCCTTTCACTCTCCATCATGCTCAGAAAACACAGTATGAAGTGCTTCAGAAAAAACCGAAACTATCGAGACAAGAGAAGTATGCCGTGACAAAGATGACTGATTTCACTGTGTTTGAAGGAGTATGAAGCCCCCATGCTTTTCCGCTATAATTGTTACTTGACGACATTCGCGCCGATCCTCCGCGGACTAACAAAGAATCGGCAGCGTATGAACTGCGACTTTACAACGGCAATCCAGAAAAAAAGCCTTCAATAGACACTGAGCAGCTTTTCACTTCTGTCAGGAAACTTTGAGAGTATGGAGTTGAGATGCGAGGAGGAGAAATGATGAAATTTGAGTAAAAGATTGAAGCTCTGTGATTTCTCCCGCGCTTTTGTCGAAGTTATCAAAGCGAGATTCGGCGTTTTGCCACAAAGGCTCTGGAATGAAAGGGAACGATGACTCGAATCTCGACGTTGCGCTTGAGCAATTTATGGCGCAACACCGAAGAAGCAAGGAAACGCATCGCTCTCGCGAAGAAAAACTCCCCGTAAGCGTTACGGCAATTGGGCCCATCTGCGCTTCCGGCGCTTGTCGCTTAGCAGAACAGTCAGAACGCCGTAAACTCGACGCTTACCACAGAGAGTACGAGTTTACACCACTCCAAAGCTTTCAACGCAGAGGACAATATCTCCACAGCCTGGCACACGGATATCTGCAGCACTGGGGGAATCATTAGACAGATTACACTCGCGGGGCTTCCCGAAAAGTATGACTAAATTAAAATGACCTTCTCGGCCCATAAGCCACCTCACATTGACGGCAAGGCCCGGAGGCCTGAGCATTGTGCCATTGCTTGAAAAGGGCGAAGATTGTAAATGCACATACGTTTATCCAGAGAGATCACCCCCCCCGAGTCAATACCTGACAGCACGCCGATGCAGCGGCGGCGTTAAAATCAAAGGCGGAAACCTTAGCGTAGTAATGAGCCTGCGACAAGCCTCTGTGGACGTGCAAGCGGGCCGTTCCTTTGCGTGCTTTTAGAAGGCCTCCGATTTTCCTTTTGAAATCCTCACATCAAAAAAACAGCTTCGCTTTGATCACTCCCCCCCCCCCTCCCCAAAAAAAAATTTTAAATGGAGATTGACTTGACATGCGCGATTCAGAGCATTTTTGCTCTGACGGCACTACAAACTGGAATTACTAGTTCTCAGTCGGCAAATGTCAAGGCTTGGCAATGAGAAATGTTGCAGAGCCACACAAATCAAAGAAATTTTTCTTGACTCAAAGATGAGGAACACCAGGAAGGACCGATCTACACACAGCGTGGGAGTGAAAAGCCATACTGTATACGGTAGCCAGTTCATTATCCAGGCACTAGTGCTGTCCCCACAGAACGGCTGCAAGGTCCTCTTTGCTGGATCCATCAGGCTGCTTCCAGTCATACAGAATGCCAATGCCTCTCATCTACAATCAGCCAAAGCATATCATGCCTCTCCTAATCTTTCTTCACCGGCTAATGATAGCAGCCCAAACGAAATACAATTCTCAAGCCCTGGCCTATTGTGCAGAGAGAGGAACAGCACTAGCCATCTATTATCAGACCTTACTCTCCTGCCAGGCCACACTACTGCCCCCCTCCCTAAAGGGGCCTCCCAGCCAATCACGTCTCTTCTCCACCCTGGCCCGCTGCCCATCTTCTGCCGTGGACTGAAATGCATCCATTTGAACTGCACCTCGGCTCACCTATTGCTAAACCCGTGAGCATTTCACCCCTTCATTTGAAGCATACTACACGGAAAGGTTTTAAGATGCGAACGTATGCACCTCAGACAATGGATATGTATAGCTGTGTGAAAACGACATGCAGGAACCAAGTGATCGTTTTTGCATAAAGAATGTCACAATATTTGTGAATTTTATCCACTGCAACTGCTTGCCGTTTTATTCCAGAAATAAGTCGTTGTATGGAAGCCTGTTGACAAATCTGTCACGTCATTTTTCCCCGCAGAAAGTAAAAAAACAAACAACGAAGCAGAGTACAGTTGCAGGTTTCCTGTGGTATTTTCCACCTGCCCCACAACCGGCGGCTGCATCTTCTCAGTGTGTAAAGCGACGTTGCCTCTCCCCCGTAAGCCTTGTTCACCGGCGACAGGCTCGCAGGCGCAGCAGACAGCTTCACACCGAGACTCGGCTTACTTTAGAGAGCTAATTCTGACTTCCTTCCCAGACGGTGCGAGGCAGGAGAGCTGCCATGCATGCCGTTCCCATGTCTGTTGCGCTTTTAAGTTCCACGCGTCTTAAAGGCGTCGACAGCGCCAGGCATTTTTTTTTCCACGTCTAAAGACGGACAAAAAAATTATAATTATATGCCGCGTTCCTCCGAGTTTGGTGTCAGTTTAGAGTCATGCGTGCAGTTTCTCGGTTTAACGAGTGAGAGTTCAACTGAAAGGGTTCTGAAAATAGGCTGCAAACAGACGGTGTCTGTAAGAAATACAGCTGAACTAAGTTTAGAATAATGGCACACACATATGCACGGAGGCTTTGAACTGGCCAGAGGCCGTTATATTCTCTTTCATAACGTGGGAAACCAGAGAAGAAGAGAACCAAGCACAAAGAAACATATCCCCAATTTTGGTTTACACAAGAATGTGAACCGAGTCTGGATGTGCAAAAACCCCCAATGGCTTTAACCACAAATATAGCTGCGCAGGTCTTTCTTCAAAAGGCATGAAAACGTGCGTGTTTATAACAATTAAACTGTGACAACAAGCAACACCTGGGCTGATTACCCATCAAGCTCAGTTGTGTATGAAACTCTGCTGCTGTCCATGATCCTAAAGGCCCCTCCGTCTCTCTTTGGGAGATGACAGGATTATTTGACCAGAGATGAAAAATTCACGTTCAGAAAGTAAAAGCCCCCCCCCCCAGTATTTTGTTCCCATCACCTGGATTTGATAATTGGCACAATCCTTCAGACAGGAGCTTGAACTAACTTGTGAAATCAGCTGGCTGAGTTCATGGGTGGAAGAAACACATGGCAGGACTTTTACTTTCTGACCCCTGGAATTACCACCTCTGCGTCTGACAGCAGACAAAGTAGCCCACTCTGTTCCTACATCATGGCATTTATAATAAAAAACATTGTTTATATGCTACGCACAAATGCACATAGGACGCAAGAGAATGTATTTTCTGTCCCTTATCCTTATTTTTTTGTTACACTTTTTTAGAAGTGTTCCTCAAGGTGAACAAAGAGAGGAATAATGTTATTTCACCAGGAGATTAACTAACAAATCTGAAGCGGATGACTTGTTTCAGCGTGTCCTTCAGGAACTGACAAGCTCGGGCACGGGAGGAAGAGCGATGTCTACGGTGACTGGGGTAATGAGCGTGACTGCCTCCTCTCGTGTCAGAACCACATCCACACATCCCCGAGGAGCCTTCGTTTCTAGGACAGGATCGACCGCAATGGATAATTAAATTTCGCAAAGGATTCATTTGCATCATCTTGGCTTTAACGAAGTGCGCATTATGGCAACAGGTGCTGCCGGCGGGAAGATTCCGTTTTAATGATCAATTCTTGAACGATTCTCCAGTCGTTACTCAAAGGCGTCTTGTTTTGCGCGCCCGTGCATGCGTGCGAACGCTGAAGTTCAATACCTCTGCTGCGCTCTTTCTAAAGTTAGCGAGGCTCATGTCTGACATGGCTTCGGGTGTGAGCTCTCAGAAGTATTATGAATGCCCCTTCCCAGCAAGCTCCTCTGAAAATGAGGGAAAACTAACCACACCAACAGCAGAGCCATCACCCTCTCTGTATGACTCTCTCTCCATTTTCTCTTTCTCTCTGTCACCTCAGAGGGAGCGCTCAACTTCCTGTTTCCAGCTTCCTGTTCCCTGGGTTCCCATCTCCCTCATAATAAATGCATAAGAAATCCTGTGACATGCCCTCCCGGACCACAGCTGAATGCCTGTATAAATTATATAGGCACATGGGGGGGGGGGGTAGATAAAGGCATCAAAAGCCCTCATTTCCTCACCCCCTGCTGTCTGGCATTATATAACCGCCGTGACAGAAATGTCAAAACTGTCATATTCAGATTTTATGAAGTGCTTGACATTTTTTTCTTCCTTCTGTCTTTGTCATCTACATAAAGGGTATGTATTCTGTACAGTATGAAGGGCATATGTTTGCAGAGCAAAGAGAAGGGAACAAGCAGAAATTTAGAACATAATCAAATCCTTCTTAGATGTATGATATGAAGTATTCTCCTGGGTTCTGCTCTCTCTCAGACGAGACTCTCATTAATAGCTTATGGAGTTCTTGTAAATATTTCAGTTAGAAGCCTTCAGATGTTTCTGTTTGTCCTTACAGAACACTGTGACGCGAGATATCTTACTTAGCAAACACGAGATTTAATTTAGCACGCAATTACTGCTTCAAGCAGGCATTTTACTTCAATAAGGGACTGTAATGTGAGGTAGCGTCTTCTCTTTCGTCTCATAAACCAAGTACGAGTCAAAGATTTCGCTCGGTGCGTGTACCAGAATGTACCGTGCAGAAAATATATATATATTTTTTTTTTTAAACTAAAAAAGCACAAGACACACTGTCTGATTTCATCATACCTTCACCTGAAACTCACTAACATTTGCTTGCACCACCCTGTACCTTTCTCATGTCAAACAGCTGATGTTAAGAGGTTCTGAGCTTTGCTTGCACAGGAGAATCCAGGGAAAAGCAGGTTACTGGTGAGCGTGGTGAAAGTAAATTATTTGGGCATTGTAAGACAAACAGGATTCACCTTTCACTTTAGTTATAGTGGAAAGAGCAAAAACAGGAACCGTCCACAATTAAGTATAAAACATGCATATAGCTCAGCAGGCAAACAGAAGTTTAAATTATTCAACTTTTGAGGGCGACCGAATCCAGCTGAACCCGTTGAGAGTTATTCTTAATAGTTCTATTTGTGTGACATAAATTTGCAGTCCAACAGAGACTGGATGTCAAATACTACATATTTTTCATAATTGGAAGTCCTTACAGAGATGGGTTATCCAATAACAGCAATTTGTATAATTGAGTCCACTGCGGTAAACTCTGAAAGCAAATTTCAATAAACTTCCAAGTCCCATTTGTCTAATTACTGCCTAAGACAAATGTGACAATTTTTATCCATTTTACTTAGAAAGCTGTGCTTAAGTTAAGGTATACGCAAATGCTAATACTGGGACTGAGATCACAAGCAAAAAAGGGTAGAACCATGACATCAGTCACTCAACAAACAAGCAGTAATTACACATTTAAACCTTAAAGCCGGTGTAATTACATCAAAGATAAGGTCTAAGCGGTATTGCCTTCGTTTCATTTGACACCAAAGGACTCTTCTGGTTGATCAAGCACCTGCAGCGTGTCTGCACCAGCTGTGCATAAAGTGTACTCCCCTGAGGCAATGCCCGCACAGCTCCGCTGCTGGACTTCGAAATGAAAAGGGGCAGCAGCTGGTGAGGTCACATATATATATACACACAATTTGAAATTCAAAATTATGCGGAAAAAAAAAATGTAAATAAATATATATATATATATGGGGTCAAAAACTGGTTAAAAAAAATAGGTTGAATGTTTTGCCATTACGATGGCCAGTTTGTAGCACACTGCACACAATGCATGTTTGACCTTAATAGGAAGCTTTCCCAAAGGGAGAAAAAAAAAAAACAGATAGAGAAGAAGGACTCTTCCCCTCCTCGTTAATCACCGGCGTGTCACCTTAGCCACCTGTGACAGGGAGAAGGAAGAGCGATGGGAAGCCCTGGCTCTCCTCACACAGTCGGAGGGACTTGCAGCCATTTCTTAAAAAAAAGGGGGTCGCTGCGGTGACAGACGCCCCACTTTCCTCGCTCCTCATCTTTTACGGCGGAGAAAGTAGAGGCGTCGTCCCCGTGCCCCACCCTTCCCCCGCCCCCACCTCGTCTCCGAAAACCGTCCGCCTCCCCAAAGGCCGCAGAAAGGATCCGGACTTGGGCTCTCTGCACACGTCGAAGGGCATTTTTTTGTTCACTGGGTTTAAAATAGAAATACGGTGATGCACACCGCCATCAAGACGGTGCTGACCCAATCCCCACTGTGCCAGTGCCATCTATGGCCAGAGGGTCTGCATGACAGACTACGGTGCGACTCAAAGAGGATAGGTTTGAGCTGGCACGGTATTCCCTCACCGAATCCCTCAGTTCCACCTTGTCCTCTGCCTGATGCAGATGGATAGTCTTCCGTTACAGTATCCGTGCCACTCAAACGGTGAACCACAAAGTGGAAAAACAGCAGGGCACAAGTTTTTGAGGACAGAGAACTATATCAGTGTGTTAATTCGCAAATTTATGAAGGAACTACAATTTCCTTGCAATGTGGCAGTTAGTAGTGTGAATTTCAAAATGGAGGTAAATAAATAAATGTGGAATAAAGAAAACTAAAACTAATATACTTTGCATATACTTTTAATATACTTTTTACTGTATTTCTGTATTGCCTTTGCAGTCTCCACTCCCTCTTTCCCCAGTGCGACCGCCCTGCACGGTGCGATTTCCGTGGTGTCGTTTGGTATGGATCCATCTGCAGCCGTGCCGACCAAGCGACCCTCCTCCTCCTTGTATAAGCTTTGTGGTATCTGGTATGGTAAGCAGCAATGCAGGCAACCTTTGGCCATCTCACTTTTTCTTTTTTGGGTAGCAATTGTTCCAAGCCTCCCAATCCCCCCCAAACGCCAACTCACGGTAACCTTTGCAGGCATATTAAAAATACACAACATCAAACATAAAGCCAGCTGCTCACATATTCGACAGGAAAATCCTTGGATTTGCATGCAGACGGCTGAAAAGCAATGGAGACGGGAGAGCAGAGGGCAGAGTGATACGGGACAAACCGCTGATGTTGGAGTTCACTCACATTCAGAGACTCCTTCCAAATGTCTTTAGCAGGCTGGGCAGAGGAGTTTGACTTCTATGAATCAGGAGATTCGTAGTGTTTCCCACACCAGATTTGAAGCATGAAAGGACTAATACAGGCACTATTGTCTCCTTCCATAAAGGCATAGAAAAAGTAAAGGCAATTATGCCTTGTGGTCAAGTTTTATAATGAAGTAGATTGTGACATTTCATTATTATGCAGACTGCATGCAAACATAATTTTGAATAGCCTTTTCATGCTGTTAAAATTTAAAAAAATAATTTTTTATTTAATTTAAAAAATTTTATTTAATTTATAACAAATGAGGATAATTCCATAATAATCTGGAAGGTTAGAGTACAACTGAATTTTGAAATAAGCCAGTTACCACAAAATGTTTCAAGAATGGTGGTTAACATTCTGGTTAGACATTTAGCTATGTTATCTCATTTAGCTATGAGATAACATCATGATAGGAATGTTCCCCAAATAGTTAAACAACTGTTTGTTTAGACATACTGGTTTCATACAGGTTTTTGGTTGCACAAGTTGCACAAAAAAAACATTTCAGACGTGTCACAGAGAAATGTTTTGATAAATAACAATGATTAGTTGGGTAACCTCCAAAACAGTTAAGTGTCTTGTCTCTGACACTCATAATCACTGGCTATGGTGTTCCATTTAACAGCAGCAGTCGATTGTTGGGTTGCCAAGTCTCACGAATCTGGCGTGATACTCCGTTCACAGTTTTAGATCGCATTACAGACTTTCCAGCTGCACAAAGTCGCGTTATATAAAAGTCACCTATTTATCTCGACTCAACTTGGACAGTTTTCTTTGATTTGAATAGGCCGTGATGTCAACAAGCGAGTCAAAAGAGTCGGTTGTTGATTCGCTGAAACCTTTGCAATCCATTGTCTACCAATAAATGAATTGAAAAATTATAAGAAAATAAATTCTAATTTTCCTAAAATAAGATAGCAAAAGATGTGTGCAACACAGTCTCTTATTGAAAATCTCACTACAGCCAGCTGGCCTATGTTGGCAACCCTGGTGGTTGCAACAGAAGAGAAGGGATTGTCAAATAGTGACTTGAACACACTGAACATGCAAATTCATTCATTCATTCATTCATTCATCCAGCCATCCATTCATCCCAGAGTCAATCTGAGTGTGAGTCAAAGCCTCAGTTGTTCCCTGGGTACTATAACAACATTGAAAGCCAAATGTTTGTGCTTCTCTGTACACTAATGTACCTTGCGACTTTGAAAGTAAAAGTTAAACTAAACAATGATAATATACAGTTAATAAGGGTCAGATAACTGATTTTTTTTTCAGTGTCTGTACCATATATAAAAATCTGGGGATCAGTCTTCACATAATGTCTGTTAACCGCTCACAGAGTTAACCTGGACAGTATTCAAATATCACTGGCAATATTTTAAAATTGAAACGCCTTCATAATTCACAACCTATCAAGATTAACTTGGCAAGGGGAATAGTCTATTTTATAATGCTGGTAGGATCAGGCAATGGCTTGAGCTGAGAATATAACAACAGAAAGCTCTCTTTTTGAGTAGGATTACTTTCTGTTAGATGATAAATATTAGTATACTAATATGTAAAATGAAAATTTTGAAGTGCATTTCCTATTTTTTAATGGATTTTCTTGAATGCATGACAGATACCACATTTTAAAATTAGTCTTCAAATACATACAATTTGCATTCGATATGATGGATTTTCTTACATTTTTATCACCATCAATACTAAATTGTAATTTATTGCTGCACAAAATAAAAATCATAAAATAGCACATATGCTTTTCAACCTTACCTTTACAGGTCTTTGTACTTGGAGTGTACAATTAATGCATATTTGACTCTTTTTTTATCATTATACAGCAATTTTCCACTCACTGCATAAATCAGTCGACTCATAGCATAGGAAATGGACTGAAAAAAGAATGTAACACTTGCTAAACTTCATTAGTGAAGGTTAAGGACATTGTGATTGAATCTGGGCCACAAACTGTGCTTGGAACAGGTCACAAGAGATGTCCAGAGGCACTATGTCCAGCACTTGATTGGAAACCTGGAGTGAATACGTCAGAGCACAGGTGGCCGCTGCAGCACCCTGGAAATAATATCTCACCAGCCACAAAGCGTGTAGACATTTTCTAATCATTATCAGCTGAGCACCAGATAGCCGAGAGGGGAATCTGTGGCATATTGATTTAAAAGTTGCAGCTAAATTAAAATTATGTTTTCATAAGCACTTCCCTCCCACCCAAAGGACCCCCGACTTCCTGTGTGATTATACAACACGCTGCAGTGGTCTGAGAGCTTATCCCATGTCTGTTTAACACCCCCGAGCTCGTCTGACGACACCTCCCGCCGACGCACAGGCACAAGGACGTGCTGTCCGACCCTCAATGATAAGCGAAACGGGCTCTGAACCAGGCCTGCTCCAGGGCAGCAATCACATGCACTGCGCCATACGTGACGCTCACCCCAACAGCAGGGATCCACGGCCCTGGCATCTGCTCTCAGTACTAAACTGCCGTGGACAGCAAATTTTCCACTTTTTTTTTTTTTTTTTTTTTTGGTAATGCCTCTGGACAATTCCAGCTGTGCGGGAATGTCACTCTCAGAGCAGGTGATGCTAACCTTTTCAGTTTAATGCTCAAAAATCTCTCCTGTAGTGCCGACTGTGGCCGGTAGCTCCACAGTGCGACGCACGATTAGCGCCTGTGTCGCCCAGGGTATGGGAGGGTTCAGTTGGACAGGGGTCCGCGTTTCATCGCTCTTGGGCGACCCCCGCAGGCCGATAAGTGCGCTCGTAAGATTGCTGCAAAGCCGCAAGGTCCCTCCTCTGACACCGCTCTGTGTGAGCGTAGCTATGGTCTGAGACGTGAAAAGAAGCAGCTTTAGGACAGCCCATGTTTTGGAGGAGAAGCGTGGGTGTCCCAGCACTCCCGAATTGGCAGAGTGGTTCTCGCATGGAACGTGGCTGCAGTTGCAGACAGTTGGACATTCCAGATTGGGGAGGAAATAGGATATATACAGCCCCGGGTTTGGTGGAAATTTATAATTTATAATTATTTTTTTATTTAAATTTTTTTTTAAATCTCTCCTTTGTGCACTTTAAAAAAAATTGATTTACGGATATCACCATTTTGTCTCTTTTTGACTGTCTGGTGAGGGATGATGGGCATGTTAAAATCCTCTTCCCTGCCATTACTTTTTTGATTGGGGACAACATTTTGCTTGTAATCATTTTACTTTTAAAGGCCAAATGATTGATGACAAGACTTTCATCCGCATCCCAAGTATTTTACACCACAGGCTGCTTGAAGGCCTAGTGTGTCTGCTGGCTTTGCATTTTAACCAATTGCCTTGGCTTTCTAATTGTCTATCAGCATCGATTCTTTCCCTTGTCAGACCACAGTGAAATGATCTCTCTAAAAATACTAAGGAAAGCTGAGACAGTGCCCCAAATAATGTACCAACTACAGTCCTCCAATGAAGAAGTGCCCATCATCCAAGAAGCTGTAAGATCACTGTGAGATCTAACGTGATAATGAGAGTCTGAAATCTGTTGCCATCGAAAATGTGAACACAAGGATGTTTCCTATGTCTTTAACATTGGAGTTCAAGTTTCTAATGTTTTCATATATATGTAACTTTTATTTTACTTTGGGAAACCCATTCACAATGGTACTATCCCATTAGAGCAAAATTGTCCCTCAGTTCAGGACAGCACACATGCACATCCAAGTCAGTTTATCATTTCTTTTCTGGAAGCAAATTTACCAGCAAAGCTGATGCAGCCAAAGCTGTGGAGGACTTTGCAGCTGGCACAGGTTGATCGAAATCCCCAGATGAACCAGAGAAGTCATTGAGCGGTGAGACAAAGGACATTCTGCTGACTCAATCGTCCCTCCGTGGGTAATGCCATGGCCCATTATGCATTGTTCTGCAGAGCCGCCAACCTCGGTTGGCTTTGGCATGATCTGGATTGGATTAGATCTGGGCTGTAGGGCACAAGTACCGCAATGGGTGGCGCCACTCAGGAATCCTAAAAAAAGTTTCTTCTAAAACCAAAAGATTGGATTACATACAGTATTTAGCATCTCTCCCTTCTAAGTGTGTCATCACTGAGCGATAGCAAATATTGGCTCAGGGTTGAGGTAGGTTAGCCACCAGCTCATTGCCTGTACACCAGCAGTGACTGCCTCTTTAAGAATATGGAGCCTGCATGGCACTTATACTCACATTGCCTCCCCTCCTCCAACACAGGCTTAATAAGCTGCAAACTCAGGCTTGATCTGATCATGCAGAGTTTTCTCTTACTTAGAACTTAGCTTGTCTTGCCGTGACTGAGTTTATTAACGCTACATGGTAACCGCTATATGTTTGGTGCTATGCTAGCAAAATCAAAACCGATATGAACTTTCCCCAAACAAAAAGAAAATACTTTTCTTTGTCATCCCGTCTGCTGTGCACAGGAGCCATGCTGGAAATACATCGACACTTGAAACCAGTCAAAATCCCAGTCTCCTGGTCCCAAGAATCAAATGGCCATCATCTGACCAATAACATAAATGGAAGGATCCCATTTAGACTGACTACATATACCTGGTAATAACTAAAAATTGACCTTAGTTTTTACTGATATCACAATGAATGTAATGACTGTTCTACTGTTTATTTGAATTATTCAGCCATGCTGATTAAAACAGAGTCAGCGTGGCCTCTCTGTTTTCATCTTCCAAACATTTTAACCTCTTTCATCCCAAACCATCTTCAGTCCAGATATTGTACGTCAGTAGCATTCGGTGACTAATCCGTTATGCTTAGTTTGAGTTGAAGCCGTACTATTCTCCGTCACGCTGCCAGAGGCAACCACTGCTTTCAACAATGCTAACATTATGCTATTCACAGAAAATCCATTCAGAAAACCTAGAATTAATGTACATTTACATTTTCTACAATTCTTTGACAGTTGTATCGGTTGTGTTTGACTTTATTATATTTTATCATTATACTGGCTAATAATTTATATTCCAAATGTGTGGTTGAATATCTAAAATATGTGTAAAATATATGTTATATAAGACTATATGAAGTCATTTTATGAAACTGATTACTGATTGTGGTTATAACTTTTCATACAGGTACATATTAAAATGAGCACAAAAGGTGAAAGTAAGTAATTTCAGCAGATATAAATCTTTCCCAGCTTGAGGTTGAGGGCCATTTGGATCATACTACAAACCACTAGTTTTTTTTTTATGTCACCATGGGAACATGTACAGTCTGCAATTTGATATCAGAATAATACAGGATTTGTATTCATGTCTGATTGCAGTTAATAACAGTCACTGCAAGTCTACAAATAGGTGTTGATTAGCTGTGCCAACAGGAAGTGTCAAAAAATAAGGGCTCCAGAATTGCAGATTTTCTCCAAGGAACTTGCTCCAAGTGCAAGTTGGAGCTTATACCTGAGACTTTGCAGATCCTGGCCTATGATAATAGGGGTAGGTCTGTTGCAGGTTTTGAACCATTGCCCTAGTCGGCCACTCTGAATTGCTGAGATTAAAATAAATCCTATTAAATAACACCTGAAATATAAGAAGGCCAGACATTCAACTCATCTAGGCTAGTCAGTTTGTCTACAGTATGCAGTATCTTGTCTTGAACACATTGTGGAATAATTTCCTTTCAACTGATGGTGAACATAATGATAAATACGTACGTAATATAGTATGTGAAACTAAAAAAAAGAAATAAATAAAAAAGAACATCCAGATGTCTGAAAATAATACTGGCAGAGGACAAAGAAATGTACTTGCAAAGAAAGGCTGTGGCTGTGAAATAACACCAGGGTCAAAAGGGCAGACATGCTGCAAGGCGTAACAAATAGTCATTCAGTTCGGGAACACAGAAAAATATTGACAAAAAGCTTTTCAATCAAATGAAAGCTTACATAAAGTGTGTGGAGCTGTCCCTATGGTAATTTGTTCTCCTTCATAGCATCAACCCGGTCCTGTTTCAGAGATGTTGTCCTGACACCTCATTATCACTCTCCAGTACTGACATTGTACGCATAGGCTAATTCATAAACTATTTTCTTATGGAATAACCAACTTTGAAACTGTGATGTTATTATCAGGATAGCAGGTGTGTTCCGCTCAGTTTTTACAGTCATCGTCCCCAGCTGTGATGAATACCATTTTCCATCGCTCATGAAAGATTTTAATAAATTATGAGATCTATGTAGGCTGTAGAACTGATAAAAAAGTGAAAGTTTAAAGGCGTGGAAGTTAAGGGAGTATGTTGAAACGTAGCCTACCTACTTATTCCGCATTACTGAATTCGCTTTAAAATTGTGTTCAAATCAAGGTGAAGTACCATTTCAAGCCTTTAAAAGAGAATAATTGTTACCTCAGAGGAAATCAAAGCCAATGAAATCAAATACCTTTTCGAGAGACAATTTCAAGCAGCTATTGAAGTGCAAGGAGTGTATAGGCATATGCATTTGGGGATCAAAAAATTGTTTTAAAATATAAAAGTCAGCGTGAGCCAACATTCAGCTGCTTTGACTTAAGTGCCATTTTGAACCATAAATGCTTCAATAAAACACTTTACATTCATCAACATGGGTTTATTGCCTAATCAGTTGAATAGCCATTATGGCTTGATTAAAGTAACCTTTACAGGCCACCTGTTTCTAGAACAATGAAATTACAAACCTTTTCATTTCCAGGACCCATTAGGCTCATGGCCGTCATTTGTACAGGGCAGCGATTCTTGATGGTTACACTTAGCTCTACTTACATTCAGTGTACTCAGTACTAACACTATATGCTCCCTGTTTCATAACGCCACAGTTCATTTATATTTTTTTAAATCTTCATGAATAATAAAAGTTGCACAAACAAAACCACAACTGCTGACTGAACGACTTGCAAAGTACCGCCATTATAACCGAGTGACGAGCACCTATACTTTTGCTGCGTGCTTACCGCTCACGTGTAGAACATGCAGCCCCTCACATCTGTGACTTATTTTTAATATGTTTTTGAGCTAAACCTTGCAATGTGACACCCCTCCTTCTTCCTAATGAATCCATTGTTGTCTTTTACAGTACACCGTAATTAGCGGTCAGTGGCTCTCACTAATCCAGGAAGTCTCACCGCTCTTTCCTGGTTTTCCCCTGCATCCTACATTAAAAGCACGTCCACAGCTAGTAAAATATTTATCCTACGATGCGATTGAGAATTTTTGGTTTTCACATGCACAAAACATGCCGTCAAACTTCACCATTTTACTTGCTGGTGTTCTTTTTCGGCTGTTGAACTTATGTCTCTCTTTGCAGGACATTTCCAGAGAACCTCCGCAACCAAGCCAGTTTCAAAATGGGCTTCCTCCTAAACTACAGTATAGCATCTCATGCCAGCTGCTTTGGATACGGCCTCATCATGTCCATTCTACTGCCTTTATCTTACAGACAGCAACATCATCAGGGCGCAGTCCAGGAAAATCCTGAATTATATAAGGTCCATTCATCAGGCCTGATTCTGCTAATGGAAAATGGGTCAGGGCTGCTGGAGAGCCTAATTGGCTATTAAGATAATTTAACTAGTCTCTGCCATCCAATTTTTTTTTACTCATATGAGTCCTGAGGTTTCCACGGGTCCCAGATCTGAGTCAAATATTATTTTTTCTGAACCCCACTTTAACTCTTTTATGTAGGAACACAAATCATCAGAACAATAATGCATTTCCCTTTCATCTCAAACCAAATCTGGCTCTTTCCTTTACAGATACACTTAGCCGTTCTGAACAAAATTGCTGAGCAAAATTGTATTTTTAATGAAGCCATGGATCTTCAAAAGCCAGCTCTCTTCTAGCATCTCCAATATGAATTTCAACATTTTAAATGAAACAAAAAAAGTAAAAAATCTCACTCATAATGACATGGCCTATTCAACGAGAGAGAGAGAAAAAACAGCCAACATTGGAGAACTACTTAATTCAGCTGCAGTATAAGAACTTTCATTCTGGTAACTGGTATTTAAACAAGTTATTTACAATGTCTACAATATGGGCCAAGCTCTACACTCTGTAAGCAAGTACAAAGGAATTCTGGTCACGGTGTTGACTGCATGTAACGTCGTGTTATGTGCCATTGAAGAATATCACTTCAGATAATGTGTATTTGTCCATTCGTCATAAAGCACTGTTTTCTTATGTTTGATTCATAAAGATGTGATGTCATGTTAAACAAGATTTAATACATGCTTTATTGAAGCTTTAAGAGAACATACATTATTTGTGCAAGACTGAAATTCCCAGAATGCAGGGCAAATAATCTGGCTGTGCCTCGTTAACCTGTCAGCATGAAGTAAATTCAACCTTCACAAGGGGCTTTATTATACATTTTAGATTTTTTTTTTTTAAAGAAATGTAACAGAAGGAGACATAGAAACATGAATTTCCTTTCATAACAATCACTCTTAGTTCAATCCTACATCAACAAATCTCTATGATGGGTGAAACTAGAAATCCCAGATATGTATCTCAACCACCCGGGGGGCTATGTATAAAAAGTGCTGTAATTTCTACATGGTAAAACCAACATGTATAAAAATATCCTACAATAAGAGCTGAGAATTTGCACTTTAAAGTCGTGAATTGTTTGATTCCAAATCTAAAATTGTGGAGTACAGAGACAAATAAAAAAATATATTAAAAAAAGGTCTTTGTCCCAAACAGCATGGAGGGTACTGTGTATAATGAATAATTAAAAAATAAAACATAGAATAAAAGACAGAATGGGGGTCATATATACACCCATCAGCCATATACAATCATATAAATCAAAGGCATCACTCAACTTACATTTTTTTTACTCCTCATTAACATAAGGGAACATATAAAAAGGTCCAACTCTTTTTCAAAAAGCGTGAGTAACGTGGGGATAAGAATTGTGAATAAAAATTGGATATCATTGCATGTGAAGTTGGAGATATTAATGTTTTTATATGAAGTCAGTTGTGTAATGAAGTGCAAAGAGACGGTGTGCATTGACCTGAGAAAAATAAGTGTCCTGAGGTGCCCCCTCCTGAAGAATGCACTGCGATACCCTGCTTATGTTCGATAGCCACAGAACAGGAACGTCAACGTCATGACGGTGTACTGCACAGGCCTGGCACCGTGCAGCGTCCACGGATCCGACCCGGTACCGACGCTCTTATTAATGGCGGATTCAAACAGAGTCGGGCTTTCAAAACGCTGCAACACACAGGTTCTGGTCCGGCTCGGGCTAAAAAGAATGCAGGCTGATGTAGACTCGGGCCGATATCTGTGGGCCCGTTTCACACTGATTCATGAATATTCAAAATATGAATCAAATTGGAAGATTCAGTTTCAATAGTGGCACGGCAGAATTTTCACCGTCAAGAATAAGAATACGGTATGAATCTCGTTAGTCTTGAGATTCTGTGTGAAAGCTTGCAGGTGCTCCGACGTGGAGCCGCAACAATGAAGAACGATTGCTGGATATATCGAGGCGCTACCTGATTCCGGAAGTACCTTATCCCACCTATCACTGAGTGAAGTGTGAGATAGATTAATGTTGCTCTCATATACCACTCTTAGGAACCATGCGCCTAATTTAATAAGGCCTTTAGCATGTACTAAACCTTTTAGCACACGCAAAACAAATAGCATGACCAATGATTTGGTTGTGTTATTAGTTTTGCACTAAGGGTCTTAGTAAATCAGACCCTATGTGCATACTGTGAGGTAAAATTGCTTTTAGCATCACAATGTAAAGCACTGTGCACTAAAGCCAGTTACTATAAGCAAATTTATTCCTTGTCCTTGCCATTATTCTGACATAAACTTAATGTATGTTGCCATGACAGTTGGATAAGTCCCACTGGATACCAGCCTCTGCCAAGTAAATAAAAACTAAATACTAATTTGCAACAACCCACATAGAACACAAGGTTTTAGCTATGTAGGTCATTTCACTAAAAGAGGATTTCAAATCAACACAGAAATATGCTCTTCAATATGGATCCCTATTACAGTTATGCTGAGGAGCAGATATATTGCTTTCAAAATTTACAGCGAAGATATACATCACCAGACTGTGGGTTTAAAAGGCACATTGAGAAGTGTTTCATGAAATCACCTTTAAAGAGCATCAATAAATGTACGCTATGATTTTTACCGAATCCCAAAGCGGTCCTAACTACCCAGTAATGTATAAATATCATAAATATTCCTGCAAGAAATAATCTGTAGTGTGACAAGACCATAAGAAACCGAGACAGAGGAAGAAATGCATGGCCAAGCAATCCCTTTAGCTTTTGCTAGAGCATGTGAAATGCATATACAATACATACGCCGCAAATTTTACTCGCCATTTAAACGGTTCTAAATAAATTAATAAAAATAAAACGCTTAAGTAACTTGAATCTGTTTTTTTTTTGTTTTTTTAACCAGATACTGATTCATTAGTCTTTAGTAATTTTCTGCTCAATCAGTCATTGTAAAAAAAAAAAAGCATCTGTAGCCTACCTAGAACACCTCCCTCGCCTGTCTCAGCAATGCAGTAAGGCCCTATTGCTCAACCACTGCTTGCACAGTGACTCCGGTCTGAGGTGCAGTCATTCTACCTCTTGTAGCACCAGCTGGACATCTGCTCCGAAACACTGGTCAGATTAGCATAATTCTTCAGAAAGACCAGCCATTTTTTTTTCTCCCTGTGGGTCATCAGACAGGGTTTCCCAGACGATCATTCTCTCAAATCTAATTAAATTCAGGCCGGCGTGAGAATGCACTGATAGGCTGTTATCTGACTGCAGCTGTCGCCTCTCCCATCTGAAACCCCATCTTTACAAACCTTTGTCACAAAATCAATAAGACTTTTTTTTTTATATGAGAACTATTATGATTATGATTCATGGCCCTGCGCTGGCTGCTTGAACTCATCAAGAGAAGGTGTTGCGGACTTGTAATCGCTCAATGTTCCTTTTCTGCGGTGTGTCTGCCCGTTGAGCGATTGACAGCCTGGTATTGGAATCCGAATCTCGCCGTGAAATGTGCAAAAATAAAAAATAAAAACTTTCAGCAATGTGAGGGTATTCTCAAAGGCACTTTAAACCATTGCAGTCTAGCTGTACAATTTTGAATCCAGAAATTGTACAATGAATTATGTTTTTTGTTTTTTTTCCAGCCTCCATTTAAGCAAACTATTTAGCCACCGTAATCTCAATTTCACAATCAATGTGGAATTTTAAGTACACACTTTCTCTTATTTTATTTCATTTCTAAGCACTGGAAGGCCTATTTCTAAGCATTAACATACTTGTTGACAATAAAAAAAATAACATTTTATGCGGTGCTTATTTACACGCTGACTGCATTCATTTGTATGTTCTGATACCAGTCAGAATGGAATTGCTGATGTTTCAAGCAAAAGTACAGCCTTGCCATTTCAATCCACCTTGATATTTTCATAAAGACCCTCATTAAAATAATCGTGTTTCAGCCTGATGAAAAATGGCCAACATTAGTATTCATTTACTCACTTAACAAACATTGTCACCAAAGGTATCCATTTAGATGAAAATACGAGTGAATTCGATTTTTTGCAGCTTTGTGTGTCCAGTCTTTATATCTGCAGCCTGGAGAAAAGGCTTTAAACCAGAAAGTAGAAATGTAAGGGCATGGAGGAATTGATAGCTTACATTTCCTGTGTCGAAAGAGAGTATGGGTTCAGACATATGATCGTATGATCACCTCAAACTGATAAATGTGATGCTTCTTCCCACTCTGCAGTACAGCAGCAAGGTCCTCCTGAAGTCAAGTCAAACTTTTTTAAATAAAGAATCTCACTACAAATTACAGAAGGATAATAACTAACTAAGTAAATAAATGCCTTTAGTAATATCTATCTGGTTGCTTTGGTTGGCAGCAGACCCAAATTCATCAATTGGTAATGTGCCACCATACCCCCGTTGAAAATTATATTTGAGCTGCATTTCTGTTATGAATGTTATTTTCTGGAATACAGTTTTCTGAATAATGTGCATTATAAGATGCTGTACGTTTATTTCCAGCCATTTATTAGGGTAATCACTAAATTATCAAATATACCTGCTTTTATTTGAATTTTATACCTTTGCAAAACATTGCTAACAACATGCTTCAGTAATTATACACTGCCATCCTGAGGCCATTTTTGGTACAACAAAACATACCAGTCTGGTATCAATTTATCTCCCAAGGACTCGAGTAGCATTTTCTAATCAGATGATTACACATTTATGACATAATTTCTAGCATTTTGGACAAAGCTCCGAAAAAGTGTGCCCCTCGATACTTACATTTTCTCTGGCAATTCCCCAATTTCACTTCAACCTCTGAAAATTGTCAACCCATCTATTGTTGATGTACGTATACAGTGTCATGTATGTTGTGCTAATTACTAAACCCAAGGTATACAAACAATAGACACAGAAATGAATAGGGTCATGCACATGCTCATACAAGGACATTTAAATCATACTCATACTCATCAAGATAACTAATCATTATGACATGTTTAAATGAACCCCAAATTCAACCTCTTTGCTCGTCCTTATAAAGTGAGCCAGTAATTTCAGCAGGAACTATAAATTACCCTTCCAAAATGCATTATTAATATTCCTTGAGAATAATATTATAATACCGTGATTATATTTATCTCTGACTATTTTGATCATCTAACTTAGTTATCTAAAAAATAGTTTCACTTAACCCAATATTAATTCAAACAGGTGCGTCTGAATCGTTGCCAAGCAACCACAGGAGCGTCATTGCTTTTGATAGATCTCGGCAGCATATGGCTCTGAATAAGTGATCATTTATTGGCAGCTGTACTGAGTGACAGCACAAAGTCAGAGCCAATTCATTGTCCAGTTTAGCAGAGACTAGCACTGAGATGTCTAGTCCCAGAACCTCATAATAATAGTATTGTGTTATCTATGGAAAGCAGTTCAGTTTGCCCTTTCTTTCCCATGTCAAACAGCTGAACATAAGCAGGGCTTGACTAATATTTGAATGGGAGACCTTCTGGAAAACAAGATTACTAATGGAAGTGTTGTTGTGACCAGCATGGAACACTTTTCCCATTTGACGAAATGAACATGGCATCCCGCACAGTATTGTGCTGTAAGGGTACTATGTTTGCAGTCTTTTTTTGTTCATTTTATTAACAACAAAAAGATTAGCAGTCTTTCTGATAAGCCATTAAACAGAGGTCTGCACTCACTGAATTATGATTCCACCTCCAGTGTCCTAATTAAATTTTTAAGCTGCTTCGATACATCAGGCCACCTGATCAACACACTAACTGTTCACTGTAAATCTCAACTCACCCGTATTTCACATCGTCACTGCAGAAGAGAACTGAGTGTAACGTTGACCTTCCTGGTTAGAGAAACTTTAGATAAAAAAGAGAAATGGTCAATGATAAATCAATGTTGAGTGCATCATTGCTCAAAAACTGTTTCGGCAAAGCAATCTTGCATCCATCTTGCATCAATCCTTGATATCAATGTCTATGTCTACTGAGTTATAGGTCTTTTTTATTCATGAGAAACAAAAGCAGAATTTAAACTTCGGTTTCCCCACAAAATGGGTGCATGTCACAGAGCAATACAATGTTGTCATACTGCACTATAGGAAAAACAGCCAACCAACTGTGAACCCAAACAATTGAATACATTGTGTATTCTGTTTACATGTGGTGTAACTAAGCTTGAACTCTATGAAAAACTACCAGTCATGAAGATTGAAATGGAAGGCACATAAAACAGGGATCTGCTTCAGACACAAACATCAAATTTCCTTGACAAATAGCTAGTACTGACTCCAGAAACTGAGTGAGTGGCAGACAGAAAGATGTGTGTGTGTGTGTGTGTGTGTGGTGTGTTTGTGTGTGTGTGCACTTGTACTTGTGTTTGCCTTTGTGTACTACAGTATATAGCTATAATGGAATCATTGTGTCTTTAGCTTATTTTTTTAAGTTCAGCAGTAACTAGTGTTCTGGGAAAACAAAAATGAAATTGCTTTGTGGCGCGTCCCGAACTTAGAACAAGAAACCAAGGTTTTTTTTTCCCTTCCTGTTCACACAAAAAAAGGAATATATTACCGTGAAACACTGGGGGAAAGTTGCTATCGCTTCAAATCTTCTTAAATTGGTGGTGAAATCAGCCATCCATTAGCGAGTTAGCTGGCACGCATAATGTGACCTTGTGCGAAATTTAAATCTTGGCTCTTTTTAAATTGCCTACCTTCGCCTTCATTCACAGGAAAATAGCAACTTATTATTCATTATGAGAGAATAGTACATGTGCACCTTTCCAGAATGTCAATATAAGTATGAATAAACAATAGATTACCTGTGCCAGGGGCCGTTTAATACAGTGACAGCAGGTATTACTCCAGCTTTGCCTGGAAAGGTAATTGTTTCTGCTAAACTGCCAGAGTCTAATCCAGCCAGAAACGGATAACATGATGGAAGCGAATATTGATCAAATGCATCTTTAGGTAAAACAGGCATTAATAATACTTTTCGGGATGGAAATAAGTGAAGAAAGGAGGAGAACTCTCAGAAGAAAAAGTGCCGGAGGAAAGAATAACAATGTTACACATTTCTCTGGCACCAGTTTTTTATTTATTTTTAGTACAGTCATCTAATAAATGACTCAATATGCATCTAGTCAACCCCATTTTTAAAATGTTAATTATAATATAATTGTCATGAATTTATATGTTCTGAAAAGCCCGTCAGTGGAGCTAGAGGTCGACCAGCCTCTGTTTCTTCCATACAACCATAAATCACCAGCAAAGCAGTTCCAGCAGTCATTCGTTGAAGAGAAACGGTGGAGCAATTCATGTCACAATGGTAGTGACGCAGTGCTGGCGCCAGGGTATTTCAGACGGGTGGGTATTTAAGTTTTACGGGGGGGGGCTATTCAGTGGACTTTTTATTAACATTTTTTTAAATTATTTTCTTTTTATTATATTACATACATCACATGAACAAGACATAGAATGACTCTGTACATACATGTATTTTAATAACGCAAATGGAAACCATTGCATAATCGTGAATGGAAAAACTAAATCGACAATGAAATTCGTGGCAGTAAGATTGCAATTTGGGGGGGGTTGGTGTGTATTGCAATTATGGACCGTGGGCGTGATGGGGGGGGTGAATACGGGGGCTTGGGTGGTGTGGGGGTGAATACGTCTAGAATAAGCCTAGGTTGGAGGGGGATGGGGGCTGAATAAGCCTAGTTTGGAGGGGGCTGGGGGCTGAATAAGCCTAGGTTGGAGGGGGACGGGGGCTGAATAAGCCTAGGTTGGGGGTATTACCTATTTGTGGAGAAGAGGGACTTATTCCTACTATTTTTTTGACCAACCAGTGGGTTGTTGTGACCCAAAGTTTGCCAACGATCCAGGGTGAAGCAGAAAACAGTCTAGCCAGTACATCTCTAGAACCATGGTTGGGGAGCGCTGACGTACTTCTCCGCTAAAGGAGTTGCAGCATTTTGTAGCATTCCAGGGAGGTACTGCTAACTTCATGCATCTCAGGTAACCTGCAGGTGAAAGGGCTCTTCTCCAAGCTCTCTGTGGGCTGTGGCATTTCCTTTTTCCCTAGTCTCATTGGGAGAATGGTGCTGCCATCTTTGCCTTTTGACTATAGTATAACTGAGATCAGTTTATTTTAGGATAACAAACTGGCTGATGTATTATCATCCTCGCCATTGTTATTATTATTATTATTATTATTATTACATTCATATTATTGCCATTTGCAGAATTACCATCTAGAGGATGTTATCAGAAAATTGTTAAAATGTACTTTGTTTTTTTCCCCCCACAATATTTAAATACATTTTCATTAGAATATTTATTTGATAACAAAAGAAAACAACAGTATGTCTGGCATATCAAATTGTTTGGGATGAAACAAGGTTTGAAATATTGTCTGAGAAAATAAATGCTCAGTCTCAAAAATACAAATATCTATCCGTGTTCCTTTATCTATGTAATAGCCAAACCATCTACCTACGTGCTGGTCTAATATCTGAAATATTAATATCTATTGACAGTATTCTGTCTGTCGATGTGGAATTAATTTTCTCCACTTTTACGTATGTGGGCGCATCACAGAAACTGGCCAATATTCCTGTGAGGAATTTCGGCTTTGAATTATACAGAGGATATACGGTGCTATTCAACCTGCAGCACTAATGCGCAAGCACTCCTTTTGAAATTTGTTCTTGATGTACTGAATGCTTTTTTATACATTAATATTCAGCAGGAAAATTTCAGAGACATACAATTTTTAAGAACCCTTGCATTACAATGGTGGCGTACCCCGCAAGTTCTGTAGTTATTTTATTTTATTTTTCTAAGTATCCTTTGGAACGCAAACATTTATTCCATTTCAAAGCTTTCAGAGTTGGAGTTGAAGACTGTGAAAATGTAATTCGGAACATCTCTAAAAGAACGCCTCTGCCTCGGGCTATTATCAGAATCCGAAAGGAATGAATTGACCTCCTGTGTGAATGGAAGATGGTCCCAATAGACAGGGCGATATTCGCTGAACGGTGTGTGTGAAGCGCGCTATACAGTCAACATGCCAACAGGAGGGCCCTTTGTCAATGATGATCGTCGTTCCTTTCTAAGGATCATCGCCAGGTACGTCTGTCAGCTGACAGAACATTAGCGAGAAACAGAACTTCACTCATTCTTCCCCCTCTCTTGGCAAATAACATAATTTTACTCTGAAAAAGCACATTATAACAGAATTTCAAACAACGTTTCATTTATTTTAAGTTAGTAGTATTTTTTAAATGTCAAACTACAATGTAAGGTGTAAACTACAGGATGAAATAAAAGTTGCTTACTCATATTTGCCTCACATACAAATCTACTTCGGAGCAATTAAAAATGTTTTTGTTCTAAGAATATTTTCTGAGTTACGATGGTTTATGCTTGTGTTCCTATATTACATTGACCTTTTGAAGTTGCAGGCAGACATCCCAGCGAAGTGTGAAACTGAATTTGTTACTGTGCTCGAGTGACTCCATATATGCTACCTTATCGCAGTGCTGTTGGAGAGCCATTATTATTATTATTTTATTTTTTTATAAAAAGCAGAAATGAGGGACGTGATCACATTGCGAGATAACATATTTCAAGCTTTTCAGAACCATCTATTTTAAAAAATATTATACAGAGGATAAATAGTCATGTTGGGACCAAATCAAAACATGTGCAGGTACCTGTGTGTGTCAAATTGAACCAGTATTTGCAACAACCCCTGCGTGGTGAGGGGAGGGGATGCCATTTCCTGTCAATCAATTGTAAGTAGTTTAATTTAATTTAAACAGATTATACACTGTCTGGCCAAAACAAAAGTTGCCGTTGCACCCGTCATGTATAGTGCCCACTGTACAAGCCTCTGGAGGCAGTGTTATGATCTGGGGTTGCTTCAATTGGTCAGGTCTAGGCTCAGCAACGTTATGCAGCAATAAAATGAAGTCAGCTGAGTACCTGAATGTACTGAATGACCAGGTTATCCCATCAATGGACATATTCCAGGACGACAATGCCAAGATTTATTGGGCTCAAATTGTGAAAGAGTGGTTCAGGGAGCATGAGGAATCATTTTCGCACATGAATTGGCCACCGGAGTCCTGACCATAACTCCATTGAAAGTATTTGGAATGTGCTGGAGAAGACTTTACGGAGTGGTTCAACTCTCCCGTCGGCAATACAAGATCGCGGCCAAAAATGAATGCAACTCTGGACGGAAATAAATGTTGTGACTTTGCATAAGGTTGTCGAAACAATGCCACGACGAATGCGTGCCGTAATCAAAGCTAAAGGCGGTCCTACAAAATATTAGTGTGCGCAACTTTTCTTTTGGCCAGGCAGTGAATATGACAATGTAATCATCCACAGTACTCCTGTCTAGTCATGGGTAATCATACCACTAAATCATACCACTATAAAGATGTACGTTTGTAGTTACGTTATAGTTGCAGAAGCACTTATAAATGAATGATAATTCCCTGCCTGTTCAATTTCCCATAAAGGAAAACCTCATCTTGGTAATATGAATATTTGTAACATACCTTATACAATAGAAAGTATTGTGGCCAGATGTGGATGCAATGATGTCAGTCTGACTGTGGGAACCCAAAACCAGAGGAAGCATGTCATTCTGGCTGGAAAAGAAAGGGTAAAATTGCTGTGAATTTTATTAGAAATGGCCATTAGGTTGCTGCTGGCAGGAATGTCAATGTTCCCGGTTGTTTGACACATCGCTGTGCACATTGTAACATCATATCAGCATTCATGATATAGTCAAAGAGTCAGGTTCACACAATGTCATATCTGGGCTCCAAATATTCAGAAACGATTCCATCATAGCCAGATTATCTCTAGTACTATGCATATGCAGGTTGAAAATTAGCACGTTGGTAAATTAGGGAAATTAGGTAAATGAGGGAAAGCAAGCATTATGCAAAGAAGGGGCTATTTCAGAGTCTTTATTTGCAGGTAGGCTATTAATGCTAATTGCATTTCCTCACTATTTAACATGTACACCTGTGGTGAAAATAGACTTAGGAGTATAACAGACTTAAAGACAGATATCTGGATATCAACATACAACACAATTTCACTTACGAAGGCAATATGCCTTCATTGATGAAACATTTAAATCTCTTAGCTCTTAACATTTAAATCAGATTAACTAAAGACGTTGTGTGCATCTTCTCAATGAATCGCCGCATTGCTCAGATCTGCACACCTCGTCTATTAACCCAAAGATAACAATCCATTTCTATTCAAAATGTAATTACTTTTTGAATTTGCCACCACAAGTTAAGTACTTGTTAACAGCTTACCTGCAATCAGAGTAAAAAAATTTATCAAAGAAGGAAAAGGAGCAGGTGATTGGGTATCTGGACCGGAACCACCAACCCCAAAACGTGCACATGCCTGGTTGGCAACACCACCATTTCCTCAGCTAGGCTGGGGAGAGAAAGAGAGATGGAGAGGTAGCAAGAGAGAGGTAGATAATAAATATAATACACACCACTCTTCACATATTCACGGTCAGCTGAATCAGTGAGTATTTTTCTCCCAAAAACAAAGAACAAAATAGTAAATAAATAAAAGTTTAATGTGCCTTATTAGCCATGGGTCAGTAACACAGACTCCAATAAGACTGGCTCTATTGTCAGACAATGGAGAACTATGCCAATTAAATCTGGACACGTGCAAAACAAAAGGTGAGCTGAAAAAAGACAGTAAAAGCATGCTATTTTTAGGTACACACACACACACACACACACACATTATACCATGGTCACACCACATTATTGTGAATACTAGGCTATGACCTACATGTTGTGATGAAAACATTCAAAGAACCGTTTGCCTGTTAATCCCCAAATTGCACAATTTAACACGCGTCTTTCGGTATTTTGTGCTAGAGCATAATTTAGATTTCCAGCCTTTTACCTTTCCCAGCATATATATATATATATATATATATATATATATATATACACTACTCACAAAAAGTTAGGGATATTCGGCTTTCGGGTGAAATTTCAGGATGAACATAAAATGCACTATAACCTTTACAGGTGAAATTAATTTGACCTTCTCTAAACTTTTGAATGCACATGTCCAACTATTCAATGTTTCAGTACTTTTTGCACAACTTGCTGTTCTCTAACAAGGAGCTGAACGGCAAAATTCACAACAGGTGTTTGATCCATGAATCGACCAATAAATTTCCTGGTTCAATTAGAATTGGTATTTAAACAGTCCTCTTCATCATGCTGTTCACATTTTGACATCATGAGACCAAGACGACACCTAACAATTGATCAACAGTACCTCGCCATTGCGAGGCTTCAAACAGGATGTTCTCAGAGGGAAGTGGCCACTGAGCTTAGAGTGTCACAGAGTGTCATCAGCAGGTTGCAACAGAGATACAGAGAGACTGGAAGAGTCACAGAAAGGCATAGAAGTGGACGTCCTTTGGCCACATCCCACACTGATGACCGCTTCATTGTGAACAGTGCCCTGCGGAACCGGATGATGAATGCCACTCAACTCCAGGCACATTTAAGGGAGGTGAGAGGCACCCAAGTGTCACGTCAGACCATTCGAAACCGTTTACATCAGTGTGGTCTGCGTGCTAGACGACCTGCAAGGGTACCTGACCACACCACCAGGCACAGGCGTCATCGTCTTGCATGGGCCAGGGAGCATTTACGCTGGACGAGGGACCAGTGGGCCTCAGTGCTGTTCTCTGATGAAAGTCGATTCACGTTGAGCAGAAATGATGGCCGCCAATGATGTTGGAGACGTCAAGGAGAGCGCTATGCATCAGCCACTGTTGTCACCAGACGACCCTTTGGTGGTGGCGGTGTTACAGTGTGGGCAGGTGTGTCTAGTCAATACAGAACTGCCCTACACTTTGTGAATGGTACAGTGACAAGCCCATACTACCTGAATAACATCATTAATCCAGTCGTTGTGCCCCTGCATGAACAACACAGGCCTAATTTCATCTTCATGGATGACAATGCTCCAGCTCATCGAGGTCGCATCATTAGGGAAAGGCTGCTGGAGACTGGGGTACCTCAAATGGAGTGGCCTGCACTTTCTCCAGACCTGAATCCCATAGAAAACCTATGGGATCAGCTGACTCACCGTGTAGAGGCTCGTAACTCTGTACCCCAGAACCTCAATGACCTGAGGGCCGCCCTTCAAGAAGAGTGGGATGCCATGCCTCAGCAGACAATAAGTCGACTTGTGAACAGCATGAGACGTCGTTGTCAAGCTGTAATTGATGCTCAAGGGCACATGACAAGTTATTGAGACATTGACATTTTTGTTGTGGTATACCCACCACTGTTGTTGGCTTTTGTTTCAATAAATTGTTTGAGATGAGGAAATCACCATTGCATGCTTCTACTTAAATGCCCTACTTTCATGATACGTATAATATCACTGTAGCGTGAACTTACATTTTCCATAAATTTCACCCGAAAGCCAAATATCCCTAACTTTTTGTGAGTAGTGTATATACAGTATATGTACTTGCCCATATTCTGAAACAACAGAAAACATCGCCCAGTTTCACTCATCCAGAACACATCGCCTAGTTTCAATCACCCAGAACACATCGCCCAGTTTCACTCACCCAGAACACATCGCCCAGTTTCACTCACCCAGAACACATCGCCCAGTTTCACTCACCCAGAACACATCGCCCAGTTTCACTCACCCAGAACACCATAAGCTCAGTTTCACTCACCCAGAACACATCGCCCAGTTTCAATCACCCAGAACACATCGCCCCGTTTCAATCACCTAGAACACATCACCCAGTTTCACTCACCCAGAACACACCGCCCAGTTTCAATCACCCAGAACACCATCAGCTCAGTTTCCTTCCATAGTTCCTCCTCACATTCATTCATTAAAATAACATATCACAATTTCTTCAAAATCTTATCTCACAAATTCAGTTTAACTTATATAAATTATAATGAATCCTATTTGTTACCAAAATTTAAGATTTTTCTCCACATGTTCCACAGTGGCTTTAATGCATCCTGCTATAGGTTCCAGGAACACAGTTGCCCATCTTAAACAACCCCCCTGTACATCACACTGTCATGAAGTTTCCACCTGCTATGGTAAAGCCCACCTGATATTAATGGTCACATTCATTCTGGTTCAACTCCATCTGAAAACCCAATTATGACATATTTAGGTTCACATCTGGGGTTTCCGCCAATCGTGTGAGGAACTGAACAATTGCATTATATTATGTATTATTTAACCAGAAAAGTCAACTGAGAACTCTATTCTCTCTTGCAGGAAAGACCTGGGAAGACGTGGAGGGGTCTGGAAAGCTAATCACTTGTAAGGCTGATGATTTTGTGGCCAGATAACAATATAGAGATGCAGAGGAATCTGACAAGTATACAAAAGATAACCCTTCTCTTCATATAAAACCTTGGTTCATCCCAGCCATTCGTTAGCTCTCAACATAATCTCAGGTCAATGAATGATTCTGGGACCTGGAGACCTGAGGTCGTTGGCCATACATGTTATAAAGTTGACCCAATCTAAACAACCACCGTATTGACATATCTATTCATGAATGAACGTTTGTGAATACTGTTACTGCCATCAGCTAAGATGCATGGGTAAAAATCCCTAGCACATCCCTGTGTGTGTGTGTGTGTGTGTGTGTGTGTGTGTGTGTGTGTGTGTGTGTGTGTGTGTGTGTGTGTGTGTGTGTGTGTGTGTGTGTGTGTGTGTGTGTGTGTGTGTGTGTGTGTGTGTGTGTGTGTGTGTGCGTTAAACTAAATATGAGTCATCCCCCAAAATAGGACAACCTTAGCGCATGGATAAAACAAAACAAATGGTGTTGCCATGGAAATCACCTACATCATGCATTTGACAATAATGAAGAAAGTACATAAAAATTCTCTAGGAATGAAGGACAGGACCACAAAATGGCTTTACTTTGTTTTTCATAACTTTTTTTTTTTTTAGATTGCACCCAGAAACCCAGAAGTCTCGCATTCATTTGGAGAAGACGTCTGCGTAAAAAAATATTACACATACGGTAGATTAAAAAAAAATCTATTTGCATTTTCTTTTATAAAAGCATAAAAATTAAAAGGTTTAAGAGTGCGACATGAATAAACATGTGCACCCCGGCAAGGATGCTCTGTTCTCCCGTCGGTGTGATTAGGGTCTTTGTAAAAGAGTTTTGGTTTGGGCCTTATCCCCGCCCGTCGTCTTCGTATTAAAGCACAACAGCACAACAGAGGGCAGAGAAGGGGTCCTTTAAGGACATTTCCCATGACCTTCCTTGGCTGTGTCAGTAGCACCTGAGGCAGGCCCAAGGCTTTTCGCGGAGCCAAACTCCCACATATCGGCTGGCCGAGAGCGTAGGTGAACAGAGCAGTAGCAGGTGTCCTGGGAGAACGATGCTCGAGCGGAGGTCGAGGCACCGTCCGGCCAAATGTAGACCAACATACAGGATCACATTAGCATGGTACAGGGGACAGCTGGTGCCTATACCAGCATTCATTGGGAGAGAGGCAGGTATACCCAATGGACAGGTCGCCGATCCATCGGAGGGCACACACGCCATTCACTCACACACTCGTACCTCCAATTAGCCTAACCTGCATGTCTTTGGACTGTAGGAGGAAACTCCACACAGACAGGCCCCTGGCCTGGATTCAAACCTAGTACAGTGCTATACACTAGTACTATCCACTAGGATTCAAACCTAGTACAGCGCCGTGCCGCCCTGAGAAATGCATAATGAATTAAATAATCAATTCCTTGGAAGAAGCACAATGGATGTTGGACCTGCCACTGTAGAACACATGCTGTCTGCTGTATTTTTTCCATTTATTCATCTCTGTCACATTACTCTCTATTGTGCCTTCATCCCCACTTATATTGGCTTTTAGGGGTTGATGGATTGCTAAATAGGTCTATGACTAAAGGGAAAATCGAAAGCTCAATTAACTTGTTATGGCTTTGTATGTTGAATGGCATTTGGCCATACTGTTGCCATTTAGAAATTGGTTGTAATTGCTTTATATTCACAGAATTTATTTTTTAACACTTGAATTCATACTTCTTGTGTGTTTGCTCAAATACCCATAAGGACATATATATTATTTATAGTTGTAATGTGCTACAGGGAATAAATTAAGATGATTCATAAGTATAAAATAAAAGTACTAATCTCCAATTTAATTATGGCAGACATTTCTTAATATGGTTTGTAAAAGGAACGTGCTTTTTTACTACCTACATTAACCTGTAGTCGTTTTGCTTTGTGCTTACCTTGCAGCTGTTAGCATGCTCATCTGTTCACCATCCTAACAACATCCAAATCTGTTTTTGAGAGGACAGTCTGCCAGCTGGCCTTCATTGTATATTTGTTAAATGACCATTTCCCACCGTAAAGCTGCCTGAGATCCCCGAGCTCAGTCTTGCAGACGCCCGTCACGTTCTGAGAGATCACCATGGTTACAGAACCTCGCTGACAGTGGGAGTGGAGGAGAGACCATCGATAAACACAGGGAGAGAATTAACACTTACAAAACACTCACGCGGACGTGTGCCAAGGCTAAGGATAGGAATTAAAGAAAGAAAAAAGCGGGAAAACACAAAAGATACAGAATTATGGTGGAAGGCACTACGGAGAGGGTGGAGAGATTCAACTCAGTTAAATGAGCACATGCTAAAACCACAGTAAACATTATGTGGGGGGAAAATGTTACCAAAGCCATATTACAAATGCGGAAAGAAACCCAATACTTAAGACTCGCATTGTTTAATATTATATCCATTATGTATGTGTCTATGACATACATATACGTATATATACATATATACACATACACAGGTAATTTACAAAAGGAGTCCATTGCTTTAGAGAATACCCTCATTGGTATGTCCTCGCTGCACTGGTTGCATACACAGTTCATTGTCTGCTAACGCACAGTCCCATTTTTAAAATAGTAATAAAAAAAAAAACAGAACTTTATATATTTATGTAAAAAAAAAAAAAAAAAAAAGGTCAACTGGTAGCAGTCAGCATTGAGTATATCGTACTTCCGGGGGTGTAAAAGTCCTGAAATTCACCTCCATGTTAAAACGATGCAGTGCTCTTCCTTCAACATCAAAGCCAGCCAGGAAATCAGAGCTGGACAGTGCTCACCATTTCAATTTAGCACTTCAATCAAAGGTAGCGTTCCACATCAGTGTCTCTCCTGTGAACCGGCCTTGTTCGACGCTCCGTACAATTTCCCCCTCAACCTGCAGCGTTTCTTTGGGAGCTTTCAAACAACAGCGATTACTGCCAAAGTCTTAGCGTACCATTGGATGCATGGTGATAACAACTGTAACTTAACACTCCAACGAGACCCCCCTGTCACACCCGGAGCAGTGTTGTGTGGCTGTAGCACTACTGTGTATACATCAGCTACTTTTATAACCGTACACAGAATATCTGAGCCCTATTTGGTGAGGCACAACGAAAGCGTTTGAGGATTTAATCACAATACTACTGTTTGGCATTTAAGTGGGATGTTAGCCTTTTGCAAGCATTAATGGTATACTAAAACCTTAGTTATGTAAGGCTCAACACAACTTCTTAATCCAGGGTGTTCATTTGCATGACCTGTGCCCCTTTGTGAATAATGGAATTGATACTGAATCAACAGATACAAATACTTTTCATACTTCATAATAGTATTCATCTCTATGTACTGTCTTAAAGAAATGCATGATTTTCTGTCATAACATAGTAAGTCAATATGACTAATTAAAACAGTGATGCAGAGTATAAAAATACTGTAATTAAATCTGGTACATTTCATGTAAATAATTTAATTTCCACCTTAAGATGTCCTTCCGCATAGCGCCATCACTTTCATACCAGAGAACAGACATAATTTAGTAGCTCTCTACTCTGAAATTAACATCTGGAAGGGCAGTGCAAGGAGCCAATGTGTGATTCCACTTGCAAGAAGTACATTGAAACTGAAGACACTGCATATTTGAAAATATTAATAAGACTAAAGCCAGTTTACTTCCTACAACATAAATGAAAGATCACTGAAAATGAAGAATGAACCCCATACCATAGAAACATCATATACTCTTCTGTTGTTGAGATGAGATTTTGAGATTTTTAACATTTGGCACACAGACAGGCATTTCTTCACACATTCAGAATCTTTTATGTGGTTTGGGCTCCAGAAAAGATGTGTCTGTACAACAGTGTAAAAGTACCATCCACCAGCATGGTCACAGGAGTGAAGGGGTGGTGTGCCTGTGTAGAGGAATGCATTTTTAAATAGCGATTTTTTCTGTGAGAAAATAGACAACAGCACCGAGTGCTAAATTACCACACACCCTCACCCAATAAGGCATATATATGCACAGCGGTAAAAATTCAAAAAATGTGAGAAGTTACGCAGTATAATTAAAGCAATAATTTATATTGATACTAAATAATTGAATAACTGCCAACTAAACTTCCAATGTCATAATCCAATTAAATTTTAAAATTTGTCCTTTTTTACTTTAAACTGTCAGCAGACTGTGTTTAACAGGAAAACTGAATGTACTTTTTTTTAACCTAAGGGTAATACATTATTTTTTTAAAAACAAACAGGAAAAACATACTTTTGTTTTTGATTTCAAAACCTGATTTTTGGCATGTCAGCCAGGGAACTTTAATGGCTTGTCTTCTTTGTACAGTACTGTATTCACGTTGTATTGACAAACAAAAGGTGTATATGGACTATGTCGAAATGGAGGAGCGGGGGAGGGTTTAGGGCAAGCAAGAAAGGTGAATTTTTTAAACCAATAAAAATGGCAGAAGATGACAGTGAAATCTAGTGACATTTCTAATTCCATTATAAAGCTTGGAATGCCAAATCATAGTTGTTGTCAATTTAAAATTTAATTGCAGATAAAATGTAATTTATTCTGGAATTTGTATTCTTACTGCCAGTGTGGTCAAATCTCAATTTTCAAGCATTAAATATTACAACTATGGGTGAATGGACTCATTTCTCAATTAGTTCACACTGACAATGACAATTAGATGACAGTGACACTGACAATGAAATGGAAAGAATGCTACACGTTTTGTCATATATAATTCATATAATTCCAAAAGGGGACAGTTTTGGCCATCAGAACTTCCGGTCCTGCGTTCATGTGTGAAGGAACAAACTTTACCAAAGGCACTCAAACTTCAAATTTAACATTTCTCAGCACGATACACAAAATGAAGGAATGTTTAAATGTGCAGGCAGGTGTATGGATAAACGTGAGTGCTAAATATATTGTAGAAAACAAAAAGTGCACGACTGCTGAGGAATAAGAAAATGAAGTTAGGCCTGAATATTCCGTCTTTAAGACCGAATACTCACACTGATCTGGGTGACAGCCCAAAGGCTAAAGCTGGAGTCTGTGCATACACCCCTCCCCAAAACCCAGAGACACCCGACACCCGGAATTCCCAGCACAAAGAACTGTTCTCTGACTGGACATGCATTTCTAAAATGCAACTGCATTTATCTATTTACCTCCTATAAGTCCCCTATATCCCCCCGCTACCCCTCATTCCTTCCAAAACAAAATACAAATGCAGCTTTAAATGCAAATCCCCCTTTGCCAATGGTTTCTTTCTATGTATATATAGAAATATATTCTATACATATAGCATTTGCTTCTTTGTTTAATCTTTAGCATTGAATGAATGTGATCACCCCTGCCTTTGGCTAAGTCACATGTGTGTCATATTCAAGGTTATGGTACATTCACTGCAGTTAAAAAGTTTTTTTTTTTTTTTTTTTTTTTTTTGCGCTTTTTTGCTGGTTTCATTAAAAAAACAGGGAGGCAAAAATAAAACGCGTTCAGGAGGCAGTCCACCGTCCTGCAGAGGCTGCTGAATTATATTTATTTGTCAATTTTTAGAACAGTCATTGATTTTGTGATATCTGCTCCAGTCTGTCACTCGGCGCGTATCTCCGTCTCGGGCCTTTGCAGGGGCAGCTCGGCTGGCAAAAAGGCCCCCTGCCCCAGGGCAGTGGAGAAGGTTCTGTTACCATGAGAGGGCGTGAACCCGGTGCTGGGAAAGTGCCCCGCCCCTCCTCGGTTGTGGGGGACCTGTTGCTGGGGCGCGGGGTGATAGTCGTCCAGGTTGTCGTAATGAGACGTTGCCCGTTTCCCGTGGGACTGGGAGGAGTGGTTTCCCCTGAGGTCTCGCTCAGCGCCCTCTGGTGGGTGGTGGTGGTAGTGCTGTCGCTCTCTCCCGCTCTGTGATCGCTCTCCTTTGGGGGCTGCAGCAGCTTTCACGGGGACCACCTGGGGCTCCTCCTCGGGGTAGCCAGCGGGGAGTTTCACTCTGCCCACGTGCCTGTCCAAGTCGGGATGCTCGTAGCGCGGGGGATGACTCCTGGATTCGGGGGGCTTGACCCCCTGCTTGTGGTCCGCCGGGTCGCTCTTTGGGTTGGGGTGGCCGGCGTCCTGGTGGTGTGCATGCTGGGAGCTCCGGGAGCCGGCGTGTTTGGCGGTGGAAGACGGCCTCTCGGCCAGACCGTTGCCATGGTAGCGTCTGTCCTGATCCGCGTAGGCTGGCGTCTCCACGTTCGAAGGGTGGGGTTGCCGGGGGTGATGCTGGGGCGCCGCCGCCGCCGCCGCATAGCGCCCGTCCTTCCCCTCCACGGCCATCAGCACGGCCTTCCCCGGGTCCGACTTGCTGCGCAGGTGCCTGACCTCGGGGGACCCCGCGTCCAGGAGGGCCACGTTGTCGTACTGAGACGGCACGGGGCCCGTGGCCTTCTGCCTGGTCCGGCTCTCCCGCCTCAGCGAGTGCATGTAGAGCCTCTCCGAATCCTCGGGGTCCCAGGCCAGGTACACCGCCGCCCCCTTGGCCCCACCCGAGGGGGGCATGTCCCTGCTGACGAAGCTGTGCTCTTTGCCCAGGGGCAGCATGTGGCAGGGCAGGTAGTGGTACCCAGCTGCTTTGCCCCCGGCCCTGACCGGGTGAGGGGGAAGCGGCGGGTGCACCGGATTGCGGGTGGCGGCGGAATGGCGCCTCACCCGCACGGTGCCGTAGGGGTCCGCGTCGTAACAGGGGCCGTCGGGCGGGTGGGCCCCCGAGTAGGGGCTGTAGCGGTACTGCACGCGCCCGTTCTCGAAATAGGGCTGCAGCTGGGTGACGTGGTAGTCGGCCTGTGACGGCGGCGGCTGCGGCGGCGGCGGGGGCTGGTAGACGGCCTTGTAGTGGTAGACGGGGCGCTGGTAGTACAGCGCCTCGTCCTCCGGGGGGAGCTCCGCCCGCGGCATGGGCGTCGCGCGGACAGCGGTGGGCGCGGTGTGCAGGGACTGGACCCGGCGGATGGTGGGGTACACCGGCGCCCCGTCCAGGACCCCGTACCCCTGCCCCCAGTGCGAGGGGTGCCTGTTGGGGGGGTACTCTCCCCTGTGAGGGCCCTGGGACTTGAAGGACTGGTGGAAGGACTTGGGCCCCAACGTAGCGTAGCGGGCGTCGGCACAGGCGTTGTAGAGGATCTGGGGGTCAGATTTGGAGACCCAGGGGAGGTGAGGGGGTACGCTCTCTGGCCGGTAGTGGTAGGGCTGCCCCGTGGGGACGGCCCGCGGATGGTAGTAGGCCTCCGAAGGCGGAGGTTCCATCGCCACCCTCCGCCTTAGGGTAGTACAGGTAGGGCGGCTGGTGGGCGGAGGACTTCCGCGGAGGGGGAGGCGGCTGCGGCAGGACCTCCTCCACGGAGGCGGGCACGGACGCCCCCGCCAGGATGGCGTGATAGTTGGAGGCGTTGGCGGCCTCCGTGCAGGAGAGGGCCGCAGCGGCCAGCCTGCTCTCCGCGGACCGCGCCGGAGGGGCGGGGGGGCGTGGCGCTGTAGGCGTGGTGCGGGGGAACGGACTCGGCGCGGGGAGCCAGCGGCTTTATGGCCTCCCACGGCTTCTCGGCCGGGCGGAGGGGTGCTGCCGGAACGGGGGCCACGTTGGGTCGGGGCGTCTCCGCAGTCGACGACGGCTCGGCCGGTTCGGACGGGCTTGGAGACGGGACGCGCTCACTGGTCGGCATCTGAACAGAAATATACAGGACAAAAAGCGTTAGTGTGGAATCACGGCACCAGGAACGGAAAATGTCAAGAAAATTTAGAGGGCGCAGCATGATCACAATGCTGTGAACCCTTCCTATCTCCTTTGGGCACTCCCTCTCACCTCTGCACTCCGCTGTGGGGTAGCCACGCCCCCTCGGTTACTGTTGACGGGGGAGGGAACGCTAACAGGCACCTGTCCCATGGCGGGCTGTTTCCTCTCAGGGCTCGAGCGGGCGGGTGAATTTTGCATAGGGGGGCTGGGACGCTGACTGGCGCGTGGCGAGCCGCGGGCAGCGCTGGCACGGCAGAGACTGCTGTCGTTACCCTGGCTGGCGTTGGCGTTGGCATTGGCGGGGGGCACGGCAGGCGACTTGGCGATGTTAGTGCCGTCGCACTGCTGGCCGCCTGCTGTCGTCTGGGCCCTGGCGGGGGTGGTTGCCGGCGGAGACGGGGCGGTCGAGGCGGGGGGCGTCGTTCCTCCCGGGGTCTCGGAGGGGCCAGTCTGGGGCTGGGTAGGCCGTTCTTGCGGGCGGGTCGGCGAGACGGGAGTGGGCGGGCCCGATTCCCTCCTTTGAGACAGCACGGCGGCCTGCTGCGCGGATTCTGCCAAGGCCAGGGCCAGCATGCGGGCGGCGTTCTTGGGAGGGGGTGGGGGAGGGAGCAGGGACGCCGCGCTGACGGGGGCACCCTCTTCCTGAATGTCCAGAGCTACGGGTCCTGGGGAGGGACAAAAAAAAAAGGAAAAACACAAAGGGTAAAAAATGAAGAAAATAAATGAAGTGTCTAGTAAAGGCAGACTGAGTCTAATAAAAGCACAGAAAAGTTATGTTGGATGCCTGAATCGTTGTCTGTTCACTCTTTCTTTTTACTTACCTGTGTATTTAAAGCACTTATAGACCCGGGGGGACTATTAGAGGCCATCAAAGCTAGAGACTGTTATTCATTATTCAAAAGGGTTTAAAAATCACCATTTTGAACTTCAACTGAACTGGAGAAATGTTCAGTTCCAAACATTACTGTATTACTCCTTAAATATTTCTGTGGTCTATGGGTAAACAAACATGCCCAATTAAGCCTAGCTTAACTTCTGTACATTTGCTTTAAGTTAATCAAAATGACATGGTGAACAGAGAACATATAATATTTTCAACCAACAAAACTAAAAACATTCCACACCCGGGATCCACGAAGGCATACGATTACCGCTAACGCTAGCAGACTTCTGCTTTGAAATCAATCCCATTGAAATGTGTACCAGCAAGTAAATGTTTGTCATACTGATCTTTGCTAAAACCACAGACATTTAACAGTTCCACTTCAGTGATGCGTTTTCAGATGTGGCAACATGTGACTTCGGGGAGAGTCAGCTAAATAGCGGTACAGATGTGAAGCACTAGACGAATGCCGTTTTTATTCATGGGAGCCCCAAGAAACATATCATTTCAAAATTGTTTGATTGGTAGAAGCCATTCTCCTGAGAAAATTATATTCAGCTTACATGCTGTATATACATACTTTATCGACTTGAGGGATGTATTTTGGTTCAAAAACCTTGCTTTAAAAAAACAGTGTTCTCAAAAGGCAAATTAATTTTAAAGATACTATACAGCTAGGTATTTCACTGAGGTAATTCAGGTGAAGTACCTTTCCTCAGATGTATAATGGTAGTGCCCCAGCTGGGACTTGAACCAGCAGCAGTGTTGTTCAGTTGAAAATTCCTTGACTACCAGGGTATGAAATTCACTTTTTCACCTACATTACCTTTTACAATATAACACAAACTGGTTGGTTACTAGCCAAATTGGCTGCTAGAGTAAAAAATTATACCAGCCACAATCAATATTTTACTAAGTTACGCTAAATGACCACCTAAGCTTCACCTGGATGGTTGGTGGTCGGCTCAGTGTGGTCTGTGACGGGCGTGGTGCTCATCCCCATGGCAACGGCACAGAGATGCTCGCCTTGTGGCCTGTGCTCAAACTCCCCACTCAGTGGCGGGTCAGGGAGGGCGTGGGCTGAGGGGGAGAGCGGGTCAGAGGGGGCGGGATCCAGAGGGCCACCCTCTTTCTCTGAAACGTGACTGGGCGTCGCCCCGGCGGCGGGCTCCGGAACGCTCAGGGGTGGGGACTCGGCAGAGCCCTGCCGCGTGTCGGGGTGGAGGGCCGGCGCCACTCCCTCGGCGAATGAGGTGGTGAAGGGGTTCAGCGGGGCGGGGCTGAGGTCAGGGGAGGAGGCGGGGCTGTCGGGCCTCTCCGGAGGGGGCGAGGCGGGCTCCGCGGCACTCCACCGGGGGCTGGCCGCCTCCCTGGGCTCGGGCGAGGGCGGGGGCCGGCTCGTAGGCCGGCAGGCTGCACTGGAAGGACATGGGGTCGAAGTCGAGCGTGGCCATGCCCATATCGGGGGGACTCAGGTCCATGTCCTCGGCCGAGCGGGGGGGGCGAGATGAGGGCGGGGACGTGCAGCTGGCCCTCGTCGCCGTCGCTGTCCCCGTGGGGGAGGTTGTCGTAGGAGGCGCAGTGCTGCCGGCTGTCCAGCAGATCTCCGTTGAAGGAGGCGGAGAGGGCGTCGCTGCTGGAGCGGGGCCGGCGTGGGCGGAGCATCTTCACCTCGCCTGTGACACAAAGAACACAGAAACGTTCATCTGTGCGTATGGTTTGGGGTGACCACGGCAACATAACTTATATACACCGGTATGAGTTTGGGGTGACCATGGCAACATAACTTATATACACCGGTATGGTTTTCCAGTGCAGACCAGACCCGCCTTAACCAATGCAAGCTTAATGTAGAATTTGATTTGGCGTATATATATAAAACATAGTTCATAAGCTTCACACCCAACAACTCTCAACAAGAAAATGCAAGCATTTAGCATCTAGTGGCATTCACTGTCATTTAGTCCAAGTATCTAGAATTGGTCTAGATATGATTTTGATAAATTGGAGGACTTTAAAGAATTATTTTTCTACATGTGGGATTCATGTGACTTTCTATGAAGTATCCAGGACTGTGTCAAGTCTGGCACTGAACACCAAAAGCTATGTAATGTAATGGCACTTCTACCTGCTTCAGTCTGAGCTCACGCTTTTCAGAGCAGGGCGGCTTAATAACGGCGACGTGACCGTACCTTCCACGTTGTGTAAAGAGCTGAGAGATTCCTCACTCTTGGCAGATCGTAACGTCCCCGAATCTCCTCCCCTGCCTCCTGCACAGTAAAGGTTTTAAAATGAGACAAATTCTTCACTTTTCTTTTAAATCAAAAACAGGCATTCAGTTATGAAAGTGAAGAAACCTTTTTAACGGATTACAGGCGCTAAACAAATCTATTTAAAGCATGAAGAGGATCAGCAAAGGGCAAATTCATTTAGGGTAAGGAAAAGTTTGGATATTAAACATCAGTTACTCATAAATCACAAAACATCAACGCAAGCAATGAGGGTTTGAGTTTGGAACATTATGATTGGCTAGAGAGGGTGGGGGGGCAGACAGAGATAGAGAGAGAGGATAGAGAGAGAGAATGAGAGAGAAGAGAGAAGCCTCACCAGCGAGGGCCATGGTCTTTAGCTCACTGGGCTCACTAGGGTTGCGCTGAAGCTTGCGTTTGGCCATGGAGGAAGACTTGCCCAGATTGAAGAAGGAACGCCAGCTGCCCACCGGAGATTTCTTCGTCTTACTGGGGGGCCGCTTTCTGTTTGGGAGGGTGAAGTCTGGTCAGCTCATCGAACTGATGCCAACTGCAGTTTTAAATTTCTGTTTATACTAAACAAAAGTTTCTACACTGCGTATATGTATTTAAAAGTTATTCATCTACTGCATATCCATACATTTAATTTAACATATTTACATTCTATCCATCTAACAATCTACATATTTATCCATCCATTGAGAGAAAACAGGTAAACATTGACAAAGCAAATGACTTGGCATACCTCTCAGTAGGGAACTCGATGATAGTGTGGAACTTGCCCTGGAGGGCGGCTGGCCCCTCCCCCACCTCGATGTACTTGCTGTCGGCGGTGACGGGGGAGTTTATCTGGGCCTGGGTGCGAGCCTGCGCCTCCTCCAGGGTCAGCAGCTTGGTGGAGGGAGAGGAAACCAGAAGGGATTTCGGTCGAGACAGCGAGCCATGACCTAGGAGTGAGACAGAAAGGCACGTTCGTTTTAAGAGCCTCATTTCCTGTACGCCTGTTCCATCGTAGACTTGTGAACTGTAAAATCCATCGAGTTAAAAACCTAAAACGAATATGCTGCAGCAGTGGGAAGTGATTGCATGCTGCGCTGTGATTGCATGCTGTGCAGCAGCAGTGGGATGTGATTGGATGCTGTGCTGCAGCAGTGGGATGTGATTGGATGCTGTGCTGCAGCAGTGAAATGTGATTGGATGCTGTGCCGCAGCAGCGGGGAGCGATTGACCTGCTCACCTGTCCCCCTCCCGGATCAGCAGGCTGAGCTTGGGGCTGAAGAGCACGTCCACGTGATTGAGGATGAACTCCACCACCACCGACTGAATCCGCACCTCCATGAAGGCTGCCGTTCCACTGAAACAGGCCGACTCGATCTGCTTGGACCTGCGAGGGCGGGTGTGAAGAGAGAGAGACCGTGCTCAGCCAGTGACACCACAGCACTCACAACAAAACATTTTTAATAAACTGGCCACTGCATTCGCTTTCTGCTGGAGAGTGACCAAAGGCAAAAAAACACAACAAAAATAAACTATCCCTCCATCCCCAAACTGAGTTACAACAGCTCTCTCTCTCTCTCTCTCTCTCTCTCTCTCTGTCTCCGCCTCTCTCTGGAATCCACCCCGTTTCTGAAACGCCCCCCTCCATCCTCCTGAAAAGCACCAGTCTCGCTAAAAATCTAAAGCAGAAGAACGTTAAGGTGTCTAAGTGCATCTCTCGCTCTCTCTCTCTCTCTCTCTCGACACAGGAAACAGATTTTTCCTATATCCACGCCTTTAAGCTTTTGCCACTGAAACTGATCATCGGTCTCAACCCGTTTTCATTCCCTCGATTAGCAAGATTAACGATCTGAATAATCCTTTGGCAAGTAAACAAACAGCTTAATTCTTCATCTCATGTTTAATCACTATGTGACACTTAATGAAAAAATATGCACCACTCTTAGCTCTACCGCGATAGCTTTCAGCACATAAAGGCCATCTTTAACAAAACATGCACTTCAAGATCGTTTAATTACAAAATTTGCGCATTGCTGATCTTTGTCAGGAATATTCTCTGAGTGTGGAGAACAAAGAGTATATATATATATATATATATATATATATATATATATATATATATACACACACTTTAAATAATGTAAATAAAATGTGCACAATTTTGCAATGCAAATACAAAATAACATACTTAGCTTACATTCATTTAATAACACAACACTGAAGCTCTGCAAATGCACTTATAATTATTTTATACTTTTATTTTGTCTCTAAATTGTAATTGCAAAATACCGGGATTGACGTGGTTGAGATAACTGGTGTAGGCTTCTGCACCGTATGCCACCGGTTAAACCCAACACCAAGACAAGCCCAACACCAAGACAAGCCTACTGTATACTAAATAAATGACTATATAGGTACATTAGATGTGACTGAAGTTGCTAGGCTGCTAGGAATGGGTGAGTTCTGATGACTGTAAATGATGGAAGCTCACCTGAGAAGATTGGGGGCCCAGACGATCGCCAGGTTTTTGCTGTGCATGTTAGTGACGTAGCTGAAGGTCGCCAAGTGGGATAAATGCCTCATGAGAAACTCAAGAGTCCTAGAAGAAAGCAGAACACCTTATTCCAACAACAAAGGCTAGGCTCACAGCACACACAAACATAAATATGATCTTTTATTTCATTCTGCGGCTATTCAAACAATGTGGTTAGAGGCTTTCTAAATTACAAATCTACATGATGTTCCCATCAGTAACCACTGGGTGGCGACGAAGCACCACACATTACTGTAGTTTTCAGCGACATCTCTGAAATCTACATCAAGATTATCAGTAGAAAACACAAGATGTTTACCAAGCTTGATTCAATTAAAATTATATTTAAATCATCATTATTATTATCATTATTATTGCTAATAATAATAATAATTCCATGTATTACTAATAATAATATTTCATGTGTAGCCATGGTTGATTGCAGTTCCGCTTTCGACCAGCAGAAGGCAGTGTAGGCTTGCACTAACCTGTAGTGCGGTGGCGGCAGCTGTTGAATGACATCATGGATTTTGATGAGCCTTTCCTCATCCGTGGCAGCTGACACTGCCTCCTGTGGACGGAGGGGAGATGGGGAGTTAACATCGGTCCCTCCACAGTCACAACTGCTTACTGCTGATTAACCGCCTTGGATTCCGGCGCGGGACGGGCGCATATGGGAGCACTTTCGTGCCGGACCACTGAGCTGGGAGCCCAGAAGCACTGCGCTGGTCCTGCGGTTGCCGTAGCTACCAGAAAACATTGGCGCCCTCCCCTTTCCCTGTAATGGTTTATTCCTTGGTGTGGTCGACGGTCTCACAACACTGATTGTTGATACAAAGAGTGGGCCAGAAAGAAACGTCAAAAAGCTTACAATCCCCCCCCCCCCCCTTCCACCTCCCCCCCAGGGCTGTCCTTAAACAAACCCTCAAATTGATTCATTCATGGAGTCGGTGATAAATCTGTGATTTTAAGCACTGGAAGACAGACCTCCTGAAAGGAGCCATTAGAACCACCATGTTTAATTCCACAGCCATTCTTCTCCCCAGCTAACTGCATACAAGCTCGCTAACTACTAACTAAACATGGTCACATCTAGCCGCCCGCAGTGAATCCCCAGTACATCATGCATTACAGTCACTGAGGTCTGTTTGCTGAGCTCCACCTCCCCGCTACCCCGCCACTAAGGCCACCAGTGTTATTTACTGTGAGCCCCCCGGCGTGGTCGCGCTTACGGAGAACTTCTCGTAGAGCTGGTAGGTGAGCAGCGGGTTTGGAAGCTCGCGGAAGTACAGCTTGCACAGCGAGCCCACGCAGTGGATGTCCTGGATGTACATGTCCTTGGTCAGGTCCGGGATCTGCTCCGAGTCAAACTCATGCCTGAAGAGAGGGGAGAAGGAGCGGTCATCTCCCTAAAGCCCACAGCAAGGAGTCCCACCTGAGCGTCCGCACACAGGGGACCCTAACGCCCAACACTGTGCACGAGACCAACATCACTGTTCATATGTAGACCCACATATGGCCCACACAAGGGGACACACGGTTGCTGATGCAAACGTACGTTTTTTTACTCTGTGAAGGCTTCATTTTTATTTGCAATGAAGCTTTGAAACAATTAAGATGCATTTTGTCAGCAGTGTTGTGCTCGTTACATTCTCTTATTAACTTCAGTTTTCAAAGAAATGCAATAAAAATAGGGTATTTTAGACAGTCAAAATAAAGCATTCATAATGAATAGTCTGAAATGCAATGATGTTTTGAGACTGCTGAGACTGAACAAAAAATCTTTTGAAGGCGACAGAAATGTAACCTGGGTTATTTCAGAAGCAGACTGCAGAATGAGTCCTGACGGGAATGGGCCGTCTGTGAGTTTCAGCAGGCCAGATGATTTGAAAGGTGGAAACCCCGAAGGGGAGAATTTTAATTCACACTAAACAGGAACATGCCGCACATAATCACACGCACTGGGGAAGGAGGACATCATTGTTGGCTGCGCCGCCTGCCTTATTCAGACCTACGCTTATTTGTGGGAAACTCGAGGATGAGTGTAGAGAAACTGCAGGATTACCGTACTGTAGGAGGGTAGAGTTTCAGCTGAACAACAGATCTGATAATAGCACGCTCAGCACGTGTTTACGGACAGGTGTCACATTTATAGGAAAGCTCTGCAGCGAGCCGGGGCTGTTACTGCTCTTTGATCCCACTCTATCTGTTTACCCGCCCCTTGCCACTACCATAATCGCTGTTTTGTTTTGAACCAGTCTGTTTTTTACAACTCCCTCGTTCTCGCTCATTCGCTCCCTCGGCCAATCAGCTCGCAGCCTCCGAGACTGAAGGCCGCTCCAGCCCAGGGGCCCCGTCTGAACGTGAGGCGAGTTCTCCGGGGGGGGGGTCAAGGTCACCCGGCTGCAGCGATCGTTCTGAAATACGTCCGCGACCGGGGGAGGGAACTGGAACCGCGCGCACATTTTCCGGACGTCTGTCGGATTCGTCTCGCTCCGTCCTGGGTCAGATTGCTAGAAGGGGCCGGAGCCTTACCGCAGTTTCTGGATGTTGGAGGCGATGCCTGACAAGCGGTATATTCCGTCCACCACCCCGTGCTTCTCAATGAACTCTGTGCAGCTCCTGAGGACCTGGGGAACTGGATCAGACAGGGATTGATTCAGCAAACGCGAAGCCCAGTGAGTCGGGCCGTATCCCACCTGGACGGTCCCTATAATGCTCCCTGTGAAGCAGAAGTAACCAAGCCGGGTCCAGGAGAAACCACTGCATCTGCTGGTCGAACCAGGCCAAACCAAAGACAGCAGCTGAGGACGGTCAACTGTGTAATCAGCTGCTACAATTGATCAATTACCTACTGAATAAGAACAGAAATTAGCAGATTCAGTGGCTTTTCACAACCAGGGACCCCTGCTATAAAGCAAAGAATAAATTTGTAATAAAATCCATGCAAATGACAAAGGCAATCTAAAAACATCTGAAGATTTGTGATTTGAAGATGACCTTTCAGCAGCCAATCAGCAGCAGCCGGCACATGTGCCGAGGCGTCTTTACCTCGGTGGAATATGGGCAGTGTGTGAATCATTACCGGAGCGCGCGCACCAGCAAGAGTCAAGAGCTCAAGCGAGAAAGCATCTCAGCCATGGCGTGTTAAGTGAATTACCCAGAGCTCTCGTCAGCGGCAATTCAAGTCGCGTAATCCAACTGGCTGATTAATGTGGCACTAAGCAGTGCTTTCCAGCCAGGTGCACTTCAGTGTCATTTTCGAGTGCGGAGGAAAGCATTAATTTGTGACACACGAACGTCTGACTGACAACCATCTCGAGTGGCGTAGACATTGTGACAGAGTAGAGTCATTTGCGCAAGTATGATGGAGATCGGGGAAGCTATCAAACACAGAAGAGGAGGCCATCTCCATGAGTGATAGCACTGTGAAGGAGATACGATGCCACGTTTCTTAGAGAATTAGCAGTTATGGAAGGTATCGAATGACAATCTCAGGCCACTATGCAAGAACCAAAAAATCAACTCCCGTGTCTGACCCCCACCTTAGTGTGTGTACCCATTCTGCCTGGCCCGCCTTCATCAAATCACCACACACACACACACACACACACACACACACACACACACACACACACGCACACACGCGCACACACACGCACACACACACACACACACACACACACACACACACACTATACTCTGCACAAAGATGAACAGTCTGACAACTGGCACTGCTTAAAAAAATGTAACAAAATACACAAGAAACCGCACAACATAAAGCCACGATACATTCTTTCCAAATAATTTATCCTAAATAAAAACCAAGAGGGAAGATGACTAATGCTGAAAGCACAGCCACATGGGTTGGAATGGTCAAGCTCGGTCAAGTCTTTGCCAAACGTAACTGCCATACTCCCCAGTCAGCACTGTATGAAGGGCCTTTTAAAAACAAACGGGGGTGGGGTGGGGTTTATAGGATTTGGAGTGGGACCGCCAACTAGCCCAGGGGATCAATGAAGGGAAATCTCTCAAAATATATAAAGCATTGTGGCTATCCTTAAACTCTCTAAGCCTGTGTGTTGCCATAGCCCATAGACTTGCCCGAGCGGCTTCCTCCTGCGTTTTGGTTGGGATACTTGTGAAGTCCTTATAAGAGACTATATTTGCATTGAGATACTTGTGAAGTCCCTATAAGAGACTATGGCTGTGTCCGAATCAGAGCCCTGTTCCCTGTCCACTGTCCCCGGTCCACTCAAACCCCTGTCTACTATGTACCCTGTCCCCTCACACTGCAAGCAGTGCGCAAAAAAAATCCCGCAAAACTCTTTCCAAATTAGTGAGGAAGTAGTTTGTAATATCTTTTGAAATTTTTTTTTATTTTTATTGACAATATCAATCAGTTAACATATGACAATTGTTACAAAGTGTAGACTCTGAATGTAGAATTAACAAAAATAAGAGTATTTCGTAATATGAGCCACTCTTGTATGATAGATATGCATATACGCTGTACGTCTTTTACGTTTTTACTTCCAAGTTACTTACTGAAATTGTCGGGTGTGTGCCGGTGAGTGCACAGTTCTGCAGATGAGTGTGCTCCTGAATTCCCTCAACAAAACCCCCGAAATAAGGGGTTCATCCTGGTATTTTAAGTGCCCCCATTTGTGAGAAAAAGTCGCCCACTCAAAAGCTTTTTGACGAAGTGGACTCAAATATGCGTGTTTGGACTCAAAAGGGTGTAGGGCTCTGATTCGGACACAGCCTATGTTTGAATTGGGAAACTTGTGTAGTCCCTATAAGAGACTGTTTGAATTGGGATACTTGTGTAGTCACTATCAGAGACTATGTGTGTGTTGTGTTGTCAGAGGCCTTGTTTGGTGCGTCTCACCATCGTGGCTCGAGTTGAGGAGGTGCTCGCCCAGGTCACAGCCGAACACCCGCTCCCTGAGGATGCCACGCTGCTTCAGCTTCTGCTTGGACGGCCGCGACTTCATGAAGGTGCGCAGGAACGTTATCAGCTTCCCGTGCTTTTTAGACACTGGAAAGGGAGAGGGAGAAAGGGGGAGGTGGAGGGAAATGGAGGGAGAGAGAGAGAGAGAAGAGAAGCGGGGAGAGAGGGGAAGAGGGAGAGAGAAGAGAGAGGGGGAGGAAAGAGAGAGAAGGAGAGAGATAGAGACTCCTTAATCAACTAGCACGTTAGCAACAGCAGGGATTTTCCTGAAAAGAAACTGGCAAGAAGAAAGCCCACTTCACATCAAGAGGCTTTAAGGGACCCAGAGAGATTCAGAGGTTTAGTCATACTGGCCCATGCTAATGAGTCATTGATATGGGTGGGGAGGCAGCTTGTTAGCACAGTATGTCTGTGGACAGTGACCTTACGGTGCTGACGTGAACCACCGGAAATGTTAACCATGTACTTTCACCCCTCCCCACCCCCCCCCCCCAAACATCCGATTCAGGATCAGCTATTAACTACAACCAACAGGGCGGTAAATCCTAAAACTGATCCAAGTTTGATGCTCTGAAATAGCTGCTGATGAATCTAATTCGATGAGTGAAAGCAGTAAGTAAAAACAGTCGAGACAGAGTTTCTTCCAGTTCTCGCTTGAGTTCTTCCAGTGGTTTTATAGCTTGCATGCGGGCCCTTGCATTGCTTCCAGCCAGTTCTGACAAACTCTCTTCTACAAATAAAAGACCCAGGCCAGGAATGTGCAAGTGGCATTGTTGGACACGTGGAGGGAAAACAGCAGATGGCGTGACAGTCGGGAAGAAGAAAATCACGTATAAGGTTCAAGGAGTTCGAATTACAGAACAAAGCCGTGGCGTTTGAAAGTGATCTGGGCCGTTTAGGAAGACTCCAAGCAGATGACATACACATTTTATAACAGGAAAAAAAAACAAGCACACTCCAATATTGAGATAGAAAAGAAAATAGACCATGCGTCCGGCTTAGAGTAGAGTCAGCCGTGAATGGTCAATTTTATGAAGAAAGAGGACATTTTAACCAAGGTTGCACAAAGCTGTTTGTGGATTTCACGCACATTTCCACTGTTAACCATTTAATGAATCCAACCAATTGCATGATCTGATACTTTGTGTGATGGCAGTCACCGAAGCGATTGTGAATATCAAATACATTACAGTATGCAAGAAGATTTTTTAGAAAGATTCAATATTTGGACATTTAGACAACCATTAGTCTAGCTCTGTTTCTCAGAGTTACATGTGTGCAACACATGGACATAGGCCTACACAATATGGATCCATTCCAAAGCAATACAAAAGGAATTGAATTTCCATGTTATGTTGGCACACGGCACAGTGGTGAGAAACCGGTGAAATGGCACTGATTTAGATTAAGAATAAACTCAGATGAAGAGCACAGATTAAACCTAAGACTCATATACGATTTAATACTTAAGGTTACTTATTGGCTTACTGTTGTACACGCCAATGAACGATATCGTGTGGTCCCCCCCCCCCCCGCCCAAAAAAAAATAAAAAATACTGACTGCGCCTGGTGTTTGAAATCGTATTTACCTTTTAGGGTTGTTTTAACACACTTGTTCCTAGTCTGAAAATGCAAATGTCGCTCTGGATAAGAGCGTCTGCCAAATTACTAAAATGTAATGTAATGTAATTTAATAGCTTCTATGTATACCACCCTACATGCAGCCACCACCATGAAGCCCCAGCCATGTCGAGATCAAAACCAGCAGTGACTCACCAACACAACCTTATCCCAGCATGCATTGCCTGTAATATTAACATGGCCAAGCTCACAGAAGTGATTACTGGCACACGAAGGAAGTCACCATATAAACTAGGTTTATTGGCCATGCCTGCCAGACACAGTTGTAGAATTACAGACTCGTGCTGAAAATGTGCACACACAGTTGGACACAGTCGGACACAGCTGGATAGGCCTGCAAACCGTCACATGACTCATGCCTGTAACGTTTTGACAAATGTGATTCCTGGCTGTAAAGAAAATCTAATCCCCTCCCCCCTCCCTGCTCCCTAGACACTCATCTTTGCTAGCCCGTTGCCCTTTTGGTAGCTATGACCGTAATGCAGACTTTTGGATCTAAGTGGGAGCTTGTAACAGCTACACAATATCCAGAAACCAGTATACTAAAATGCCTCAACAAACACATCTGCTGGTTCTAAACCCAAAATACCACAAATCAGTGAAGAAAAAAAACAACCCAGCCCACAAAATAAAGACAGCATCACCTGTCTAGTGTCTCATGGGTGATTCAAAAAAAGCACAAAAAAAAAAATGTGAAAAAAGCACAAATGTTAGTACAAAAGTAAAAATTAGTCCTCAGGAAAGCATTCTTACAGAAAAAAGTGCTCAGTGATATATTAATAATGTCACAATACCCAGTAGAGGAAAAACCTGAATGCATAAACACACAGCACTATTTACAGCACATGCAATATATTTTCTGTTTTTCATGGTGTGATACATCTCCTGCTTGGAACACAAAGGATAGCAAAGATACTGGAACAAAGGGGTCTTTCTACTGACGGAATTGACTTAAAACGTGAATCTGCCTTGCGCTAGATCCAGTGTAAAACCACTGAAAAGCTGTGCACGCACTCCCGTTTCATCTACAGCAAAGCCACTATAAATCCTTTCACAATGTTCAGATGTGCACAACGTTTTATCTTAGATGTTTAATCCAAATAGGTCCAGAAGGAAGAAAGATCTCTGCCGTACTCCATTGAAAATATTAATTAAAATAAGACTAAATAGGCCAGAAATCTCAGCGATGTCCATTTTGTGCAGAAAACAAATTGCAATGCACATTTGCCTTTAGAGACTGCACTGGGTGTAATATCCATCTCACAATCTAGTGTCTCCCAGAGAATTGACCTTCTGGCTAACAACATGAGTGCTCATTTTCACTGGGCCAGCAAGGCACAACATGGTTCCCAATCATGAATTGGCAGAACTGACTCATAATTGTGCTTTTAGTGTTTTCAAATTAATTATTAGCATATTCTCCAAAATGTCAAGACCATAGCAACATCGACAGTCTTTTGAACTTAAGCAGCTCTCTCATACTATAATGCCAGAGCCTCATCTTATTCCCCCAGTACACCAAGCAAATCACTCTCAGCATTCCGCTTGCCGAGACGTTGCCAGTTTAAGAAATAAATAAAAAACGCACGTACATACACACGCACACAAACAAATGCTCGGTTGCTCCAGTGCTCATCTTCAAACCCTCAAATCTTAATTTTGCCACCACTAAGCACTTAAGTAGTTATGAGGAAATAAAAGGTTATGAGGTAGGCTTCACTGGTTACTGAGACCACATTTTCCATTAATAAAAACAGGAAATACACCCCTCCCTCTATAACTGCATATTGAGTCAATTTACAATCAGTGAGCTGAGACCAAGTTTCTGATGAAGTGGCCTAATGAAAGAGAAATGGTACCTTCTCGCATACAGTAAAATGCATATACAGTGTGTTTCTGGACACACTGACTGATTAATTTATTCATTAACAGTGCTAGCACCAATTTAGGCTGAGCTGGGTAATCACAAGGTGCATCTGCAGACTGATGTTCTCAGTCTGCAAAGGCAAGAACCAAACTAGCCTGCTCTCTCTCTCGCTCTGATTTTCCATTTACAATGTACATCGTCTTCAGCTGAGCTATTGGAGGGCTTCACTTCCACAAGCGCTTATTTCTGCTCAGTGAGTTGATAAGAATCCTCAGGGGACGCCAGGTGAATATCTTGAATGTGTTTCCTTATTTTCCGAGCTGTGACCAGGAACAGTGACGGCAGCGTGTTGAACAGCCGATGGGGAAAGAGTGGAAAAAACCTAAACGTTAAACCTGGCGGAGTTCTGCCAGTCTTTCCCCTCAAGAGTACAACAACAGTGCCCCTACAAACCTGTGACCTCTGGGTCACATGTCTGCCTCCCTCCATGGTTTGGTCATATACCATAGCATCCTGCTAAGTAAATTGCAAGACTGTATTCAGTCAGTACACATGTATCCATGTCAGCATATCTATGGCCATCAAAGAACAACTGACATAAGCCTCCCTTCCGACAATAGTGTTTTAAATAATTTCTGAAGCCAGTTTAAACGCACTAAAAGTCAGAAATCTACCCAACTAAAAAAACAAAAATGACACACGAGGAAAGATAGCGAGATGCCAAACAAAGAAAGGCTTCTCTACATGACTGCCCCCATTAAGCCATGCAGACAGTTCAACAATGGCTGGGATAACAGGAAAGCGTTTGAAAAGAAATCTGTGGAGAAGCGGATTTCATACGTGACAAGTTCAACCACTGCTTACTCCAACATTGGCCTTGTTGTTAAACTTATATTTAACATGCCTCCATTTTTATCCCAGGCATCTATACAACCCAGAATAAAAGCAAAAACCAAGCAAACACCATGGAGCCCCTCTTATCACTGCTTGATGATGACAGCAATAGGCAGTTGGCACTATCATTGCCAATTCCAGTCGGTGAGGGCCCGTCAACATTTGATGTCCGAGGGACAGCTCCACTCAAGATCAGTGAGTGAATGGATAAAACCTGTCTGGGAAATGTCAAGTACCCTTTTCTTCACAAAAACAACCATATGGCACTGGCTAGCAAGCAATTGTACAATTTCTGAGGCATGGTATTTTGAAGACCTAGCTTAGTGCCTAAATGTGCAGTGTTATGAGAACATCTAAGGAGGAAGCTTTGTTCATTAGCTATCTCTTAACTCTGTTAATATGCACTACAAAAGCCTTCAAGAACTGATGACTACAGATCATTTTACTTGGTCAAAAAAAAACAATATTGAACTGTGCAATACACTGTGTTGGGTGTGGCATGCATACACTCACACTCTATTTCTCTCTCTCTCTCACACACACACACACACACACACACACACACAATGCAAATAGCTGAAACTGCAGTTAATAATAAACAGAATAAATAGGACAGACGGCTGACTTAACACTCAAAAGTGATTTAGCCTTTACTACTTGGCAGTTAGCACTCCATTTAACCTTGAGGTGTGTCTCTAGCTGCACATTAATTTTACTATAAAAACAGCCTATGTAAATGGCTGTCAATAACTATTATCAACAATGATACTTAAAAAACTTTTAATAATTTAGTGGTAGTAGTAGTAGTAGCAGCTGCCCTAATACTCATAGTATTGGAGATGTATCAGATAATTTACATTTAATCGATTAGACATTAACACAGTTAAGGTTTGAAACCTGCATGTGCTATTGCCATACATACATGTTCTAACTGATAACCATTTTAAGATTCCTTAAACTATATATTATGACTACCATTCATAACAGACTTATGCAGGCCTATCTATATCAATATTATATTATTTTAATAATTCAATAAGACAATCGAAACATGACTGCCTAAAAGGTGCTTTGTCGAAAGAGATGACATGCTAAAAACAAGCACAGACTGCTCAGACAACATATCTTCTGGTTATAGTTACAATTGGGCTTGATTGATAATGGTTCATTTATCAGGTAATTTTTCTTTGAGTAGGCCAATATGTGGCTAGGCCTACTCCAAAATCTCTAACAGGAAATATTTATTCAGCTAAAAATACGAATAAACGATCATTCCTGGATGTTCTTCGATTTCTACCACTTAGCATCGATAACGGATTCATGAATAATAATAGCTAATTATTATTTATTTTTTTCAATTAAAGATCACAATGTTCAAATAATCAACTTGACAAAGACTATGTAACTGTAGGTTATTTAGTAGTTAGTATTATTAAACATAAAATGCCTGAAATATATTTTTTTAATCAAACGTAGGCTGTTTGTCCAAATTATAAAAATGTACAAATTATGTGAACTCAACATTCAATTAAGAGCTCAATCACGCTGCATAATGGAGGCAGAAAAGCAGAATATAGAGTGGTCTTCCACCCATTTAAGGAAATACCGACTAGTCCATGCAGCATAAACATGGTGTGTAATAAAACGCATTCATGCTACAGTAGCCTATACAAACCCATCAACAGTGCCTATCATTGCACGTATTATTGCCTCACCTCGGTCCCTAGACGCTCGGTTCCCTCCGATAGCGGCAAGAAAATTTCTGCCGGCTCAGTAGGTTAACTGACCCGGACGATCAGGCTCCAGATGACCCTAATTCATTTGACAGGTTGTGACGCCCCCAAAAAACGAGTTTAAAACTGGGCTAAGTTTATAAAAAACAAACATACCACGATGCACTGTCACTGTAGCCTATAGTCGCATAATAAAAGCGGTTGGAATTGCTGACGAGAAAAAATTATATACATTTCCTGTAGCCTAACCCGTCACTTGAGTGTATCATATTGCATCGTTTTAAGTTTTTGTTGAGCTTGCAAGCGTGACTTTTTTTCTCTCTTTTGTCTCTGCCTCCGCGTGGATGCCCAACCCCTCTGGTGTCTCTTTACAACCAAACCGGCTTCACCGCAACTTGTGCATTGCGCGAGACGCACAAAAGCCCCGCCTGTTAGGTCCAGGGTTCGTGCTCGCGCTGGATGCCCTGAACAGGAACCGAGACAAACTAATCTTACAAATTCCAAGCTCCTGTTCCACTTATTTACCAGCACGAAAACGCTTTTAAGCATGATGGTTTTTTTCAGTTTCGGGCTCATGAGCGCAGAGAGGCTTAGATAGACTATACACTGTATGTTTATACATTTTGCATTTGTTTTTTTGTTAAACTGTTTAAGCTACTGTTGACATTCTTTTGGAAAATTTAGGCTACAAACACGACCATGAACACATCTCAATTCAAAGAGACCAACAAAAGCAATGAACCCAAACAATTGCAATCGGCTTAGCACATTTTCTGTACTTATTGTATCATTCCCCTCCATGTATGCATGAATATGTGTGCGTGCGTGTGTCTGATTGTGAGATTTTAGTGCCATCATGTTTGGGTTTGTTTGAAGAACAGGTAATCTGAAATGCAGAATGCTCATGATAATCCCGGAGGACTAAATTGAATGTGTTCTGTGAATCAATATGGTAAATATCAAAGTAAACAGGAGCAGACAGGTGAAGCTGCAGAGCCGAGCTTTCCTGCAAAGTAAATTCTTACATTTTATTTCCATCGTCTCAAAGCCTTGCTCTGATGCTAAGGCATTACCGACATTGCTCTTCTATGTCTGTATTTTTCTAATCTTTTTTTACATTGTTACTCAGTCTTTGTGTCAAATATTAGGTGTCATGGCAACTAAAAGCTTAAGGACAAACACAACAAGATTATGTAACTGTCTCTTTCAGAACATCCATTTTGACAATAATTCTTTTTGAAATAGTTCTTCATTCACCTGTCATAATGTCGTCCTTTATTAACCCCACTTTCTGTATTCCATTCAATAATGAAATGCTCTGAATGGCACATCATTCCACCTCTACTTTTCTTTTTTACAAATCAATGTGTGTGTGTGTGTGTGTGTGTGTGTGTGTGTGTGTGTGTGCATGTGCAAGCATGTGTCTGTGTGTGGGAGAGAGAGAGCACACAATAAAAGTTTAGCAGTGAGAGAATGCTTTTTAAATTATTCACAATGGAAGTTGCTGAAAGTTGTTTTGACTCAAACAGGGTACCTGATGAAACATCACCTCCATGGCTAACTGCACGTCGGAGACACAAAGCAAATGCAGAGGTTTTTTTCAAATATGCTGGGGTATCCAGACACTGGCATCTCAGGCTCATGGAGAGTGAGACTGCAGATCACGTTGTCCAAGCACAAAATTCAGATGTGTTCCGAGACAGAAGTTCACATCGCCGTCTGTGGACAGCCTTGAATAAATAAATGAGCTGCTGGAGTTTTCTTTTGATGTAGAATGAAACATCAATTGGGACTTGAGCAGGCTAAAGTTGATTTATTACATCGAAAAATGCATTTCCTGCCTTTAGCCATGAGGAATGTTGTCTCCTTTTGTTTCATTTTTCTACTTATTAAAAAAGCGAGTTTGCAAATTCATCAGCTGAAGCTTAAGCTTTAATATTCTCCCATTAACCGATAGATACCAGAAAATAACCAGAAAAAATCCACATTACCTGACTGAGAAAAACCAATCCAGTCAAGTTGATATGAACTAACCATGTAAAAAGATTTTGCGTTCAGTTACACATGCAATGGCGCAAAAAAAAATAAATTGTACAGAAAACACATAGTGCCCATAGCTACTCAGATTCTCATGCATCAATTGGCTTTCGCTGAAAGGAAAACGAGGAGCTAGTTGTTTTCTTCATGGGCATATTACTCTAGTAATGGTAAAAGCAGTTGTAATCAAAGATCATGCATCTGCAATGCTGCATAATTTTCACAATGGAATAACAAAAGAGACACTTTTGGGAGCGGCACAAAAGAACACCATTCACTTCTTTTTGTGAACGATCTTTCATTGATTTTGAGATTAATAAACAAAACAAGACACAAACACAAATATTTTCCTTTTAAAAATCCCTCTGGATATCAGGCGGCACATCTCGTCATACTATACAATTAGATCAGTGCAATGATCAGACATCCCACTTAAAGTTAGTACTAGAATGTGACTGTGTTAAGTTTGTCGGGAAAAGGACAGAGACATTCAAAGGTAAAAAAAAAGGCTCCCACGGTTTCACCATCTTCCCCAGGTTGTTCACCTGGATTGAAGACATAGGGTACTTTGAGAAAAGCTGTAACTTGGGCAAATTTTACACATTATTCTGCATGTTTCCAAAAGTGATATTACAGAAACTGAGGGCGCACCATTAAACATCCACGCTAGCTGGTCAGTATAAGAACGTGGGCAGAGGTAGTAACTGAAACCCTCAGAGCCGTATGCAGTGGAGGTGAGAGTTAGAGGAGAGCGGAGGACAGCATAGGTGGGTTAGTCGAGCGGGTTACTACTAGGTTAGGACATGTGGAACAGTCTACCTGAACTCAGTCTGTAGTGGTTTAGGGGGCTGGGCACCCATGCATTATCCTGCTTTACATTGTCCATCTCCAAATCTGCATGAAGGTGGCGGTGGGGGTGGGTGGGGCATACAGAGAGGGAGAAAAGGGTTTTGTTCAGTTAGAAAACATGGAGAAAAACAGTTTCAGTAGATTTTCAGTTCTTACAGATTCCCCATTACCATCCTGGATAGCCACAGGGTATCTTTGTTCGATCTGCTGATTTCAACGTGAAAACAAATACCTGCAGACCGCATATCTCTCCAGGACCATGTTTAGCCATCACTGATTAAGTTTGTATTGGACTATTTTCTGGCCTCAAAATCAAACCAAGAGTATAATACCAAGGCCTGATCCTTAAATCAGGCCTTGGCTTAAAAAAAGCTGCTGAACAATAATATTTGGCGATGCTGTTAATGTTGGGAAAATATTGCTGCAATTACAACCCTGACAAATGTAATTGTACGTTACATATCGTAATACATGAAGGAGTCAAAAATATACATTATATTTTTAAAATATACAACACTGATTCTATACAACGAGGTATATTCCTCCTTCTCCACGTTTTATTACTTATACTACAATAGATTGAGTTAATTTTTTGCCTAAAACATCTACACACAATAGCCAATAATGACGAAGTGAAAACAGGTTTTTAGAAAATATGCAATTTTATTTTACTGACAAAAATAGGTTATTTAGGGGTTACATATCTGTACACACCCTTAGCCTAATATTTGGTTGCTGCACCTTTGGCAGTGATTACAGCATCAAGGCGTCTTGGGAAAGAAGCTATGAGCTTGGCACACTTGTTTCTGGACATTTTTGCCCATTCCTCTTGGCATATCCTTGCAAGCTCCGTCAGGTTGGATGGGGAGCGTCGGTACACAGCCATTTTCAGCTCTTTCCACAGATGTTCAATTGGATTCAGGTCTGGGCTCTGGCTGGGCCACTCAAGGACATGCACAGACTTTCTCCGAAGCCACTCCTTTGTTCTCTTGGCTGTGTGCTTCGGGTCGTTGTCATGTTGGAAGGTAAACCTTCGCCCCAGTCTGAGGTCCAGAGCGCTCTGGAGCAGGTTTTCTTCAAGGATCTCGGTGTACTTAGCTGCATTCATCTTTCCCTCTATCAGGACTAGTCGCCCCGTTCCTGAAAAACATCCCCACATCATGATGCTGCCACCGCCATGCTTCACTGTAGGGATGGTATTAGCCAGGTGATGAGCGGTGCCTGGTTTCCTCCAGACGTGACGCTTGGTATTCAGGCCAGAAAGTTAAATTTTGGTTTCATCAGACCAGATAATCTTGATTCTCATGGTTTGAGAGTCCTCTGGTGCCTTTTGGCAAACTCCAAGCGGGCTGTGAAGTGCCTTTTACTAAGGAGGGGCTTCTGTCTGGCCACTCTACCATAAAGGCCTGATTGGTGGAGTGCTGCCTGGATGGTTGATCTTCCGAAAGGTTCTCCCATCTCCACAAGGATACGCTGGAGCTCTGTCAGAGTGACCCTCGGGTTCCTGCTCACCTCCTTGGCCAAGGCCCGTCTTCCCCGATTGCTCAGTTTGGCCGGGCGGCCAGGTCTAGGAAGATTCTTGGTGGTTCCAAACTTCTTCCATTTACAAATGATGGTGGCCACTGTGCTCTTTGGGACGTGAAAAGCTGCAGAGATTTTTCCGTACCCTTCTCCAGATCTATGCCTTGACACAATCCTGTTTCTGAGGTCTGCAGATAATTCCTTTGACCCCATGGCTTGGAGTTTGCTCTGACATGCACTGTCAACTGTGGGACCTTATATAGGCAGGTGTTGGCAATCCCCAATCATGTCCAATCAATTTAATTTATCACAGGTGGACTCCAATTAAGTTGTAGAAACATCTCAAGCAGTATCAGTGGAAACAAAATGCACCTCAGCTCACTTTTGGGTGTCATATCAAAGGGTGTGCACACTTGTGTACATATATTTTACATTTAGATTTTTAATAAATTAGCACAAATGTCTAAAAACCTGTTTTCACTTTGTCATTATGGGCTATTTTGTGTAGAATTTAGAGACAAAAAATGAACTCAATCTATTGTAGAATATGTCTGTAACGTAATAAAACGTGGAGAAGGTGAAAGGGGTGTGCAGACTTTCCGGCTTGACTGTACATTAATACATGCATTGAGTAAATAAATTACATAGAAGCGACAACTATGTGTGTGCGAAGCCTGTTTAGCTGTGATGTGATAGTGAAGTTTTTTGAACCCAAAACAGGTGGAGCCACTGTATTAACTGTCAATCAATCAATGTTTTGCTCACGGCAAAATAGTAATTAGATACAAATCTGAATTTGACACCATATGGTAGCTCCTCCCATTTTTAGTTTCGCAAAGCCTCACTCTCACACCACTGCTGTTTTTTTTGGGGAGTCTTGCAGAGGAAGAAAAGTGTGGCGAGCACCGGGACGTACAGGGTGGGAAGAAACTCCAGGAGGCGGGTCGCAGTCCAGGGATGGGTGAGGCTGGCGGGCGGAGGACACAGCAAAACGTTAAACATGCAGAGGGGGGAGGGGCAAGCAGGCTGTACGTACAGGTAGGTCATGCACATAATGCACCCCCAACAGCATCGAGACACCATGTAGGAATACAGGCACGGGGCAGTGTTAGAGCAGGCAGACACTTCAGACAGGAATCCCTTGTAACAGGCAAACACACGCACGTTCACATGCTTGCACGCACACGCACCCGCACACGCACACGCGCACACACACACACATACACCGCCCAAGGGATGTGCATTTGGGATGGTGCCTTATTTTTTCTTTGCTGACCCCGATCCCTCACAGACTACCTAAACATTTCTTCTCTGTTCTCTGAAAAGGTTATGCAGAGAGCACCTTAATAATCGCTAAATATATATAGTTTTATTATATATATCTGACTCGGAATATATTAGTTTTGCATTCAAGGTGTGGAACCCGAGGGAAAGCTTTTAAATGGGCGCGCAAGCACATTCATAGTCTCCCGTTTTGTTCCTGTCATTTCCTCCACAGACAGCATTAGCAGTGCGCCCTCGAATGTCCCGCCCACACATTCAACGTTGTATCCACGATTACATTCATGAACCCTTAGGATTTAGGGGTCACAGTATTCATTCTTACAACGCTTCTGAAAGAAAACTTGATGAGCAGGGCTGTGGTGTACGGGGGATCATTATAATGGCTTGCTGTCTGCTGAGACTCAGCATGACGTCAAGCTCGCTTTCAAAAGCCCTCCACGTCCAGACACAAGACTGCTTATTTTGGGGTTTTGAATGGTGAGCGTTACCAACACACACCAAACAACACACAAGAATTCCACTGTGCACACGCTATATTTCTCAGATATAAATGAAAATATTGTACCTAGTGGTTAAACGTAAGACGTGGTGGTGGAGGGAGCATTATGGGTAAAAAAAGAAATGCACAGAGAGAAGAGTTAAACATGCTTGTGTGTGTATATGTAATAATAATGTGAATACTGTGGAATACCATATAAATAATATGCATAAATACATAAAAATACAACTTTGTACACATAGAAATGGCATGATAAGCATGTGTGTGTGTGTGTGTGTGTGAGTGTGTGTGCGTGTGTGTGCATGTGTACATGTATGTGTGAGTGTACACACAAATTCTTATCATTCCATTTGGATGTGTCCAAAGTCAGAATAAAACCCTTTTCTACACAATACACCAACCGCACAGCCCTAACACCAGATGCCAAAGCAGGTACTCCCATAGATATAGAACCATAGATGTGACATATGTCATAGTTAGTGGCACAATTTTTGAGACCATACCCTGGTAAGATGGTGGCCAGTAACCATGGTTTTATATTGATGAGCCAATCATCACCTATCTGGCTTCTGAGATCCGATTATGACATCACAGTCTGTTAGAAAGTACAGGACACTTTGCCATAGGTTCCTATTATAGCTGTAACCAGGTAAGATGGCTGCTAAATTGTTCCATTTCAGAATTCCAAATTACTATTACATTACATGATATGTCATATCTATGGTTCTATATCTATGGGTACACCATCATGGTACACCAACACAGAGCCCTAACACCAGATGCCAAAGCAGGTACACCATCAGGGTTACCAACACAGAACTCTAACCCCAACTGAGGACGCCAACTCCGAACGCCAGGAGCCCATTAACCTGGTGCTAAGCGTGCCACTTTCACAGCCTGGGGGGGTGAGTGACCCCTCAGAGAGACCCTAGCTCCCCCCGTCAGCCCAGCACAATGTGTGTCAGGAGAATGGGCTCTGAGCAGTCTTCAGTGACTGCGCTGTGGACCTCCCATACACAGATGGATACAAGGAGCTCTCCACACTGTAGCTTCCTCCCAGCAGAGAAATTTCCTCACACTTGCATACATTCTACAGACACACTCTGCACTGAACACACAAGTCTAAACCATCAGGGGGGGAAAAAAAACAAAAGTTAAAAGTACATAAGACGCTTAAACCCAGAGGTATTCATCTCATGATTACATCATTTGGCCTTCAAGCTGACACCGATGAAAAGAAAAACACATCCGCCGGACGCACGAGGGAATATCAGGAGACCAAAGATACTTCGCTAAACGACTGACTGTACCTTCAATTTACAGCTCGTCACGACGCAACGCACGACACGCAGAACTTCAAAGGACTACATGTCCCTGAATGACCAGCGAGAGAGCCTTTTAAGACGAGACACGGGGCGCAGTAATCAGCAGGTTGGGCGTGAGGGAAAACGCGGCACAGTACCTGGTTTTGGCACGCAGTTGGTGACGGACTGCGGGACTTTGTCGTTAATCAGCTCCACACACTCGCTGGGGAAGAAGCCAACCTATGGAGAGTAGGGGAAAAAGTGATGTGAAAAATAGGAATATTGAGACTGCAAAAAAGTGTGCACTTAAATATTTCATATATATATATATATATATATATATATATACATATATATATACTGTATATCTGGTATAAAGGTCAACGTTTCGCAATGCCTTCGGAACATGAAAGAGAGGATGTTATCAGTTAATGCCTTATCTGGATCAGAATTAATGGACTATTTTCTTCTGTAAGGCAACTCAGTCTAAATCGCAGACAGGATTAAGTAACTAGAGGATTTATAATTCTATCCAGGCCCATCGGGTGTGCTTTTGATCCAGTGTTATTCTAGCCATGTGGGCAGCCAACACACACCTGGCCCAGCTCTTTCTGCCTGGTATCTACCTGGCCAGGTAGCACAAAACATCTTACAATCAGCACTGATTTTTAAGATCACTTCCTTGTATTATTCCAAGAAACGGTGAATGTAAATCTCAGGCCAAGATTACACGGTTATACACGGAAACTGCACTTTCCAGACCAGAACGCTCCTAAGAGACTCGCTGTGTGTTGTAGAATCACGGCAAATGAGCATCGCATGCCGTATTCATACCTAATAAAGGCACTCTACCCTAAACCGTAGTACTGCTGAGCTCTTAATCTCTTAAAAAGCAGCAAGTGAAGAAGGAGGATTACAGGGAGACACAGGATAGTGCAGGGGACACATTACCGTGCGGCGGCAACCACGTTAAATGGGATTACCAATTTACATGGGAATAGGTTCATGCGGGTTTCTAAAATAAACGGTCTGTTTACAGAAATGACACGGAAAGAGCCATCTCAGTGGAACATACTGCTGACCATGTCTGAAATACTCAAGTCAAAACACGAAGGGAACAGTTAATGAACTTCCCTAAACAAGAAGAAAAACTTGTATTATTAGACATTTGAATGAAGGACGTCTCACATTCCAAACTTTCCCTACCCACAGTATTGCCCCAGGTGGTTTCTCAGAGTTAACCCCAACCCTAACCCTAACCCTAACCCTAACCCTAACCCGAACCCGAACCATCCTGGTCAAAGACTGAATGAGTAAAATGCTTGTGTTCACATCTGCTGACTGTGCAGCACTTTGACAGTTAAAGGTTTCCATTTCCACATGTTTCCGTTGCACGGGGCAAAACTACAAATGTATTTCTGACGGCGTGAGTCACAATGCAGCCAGATAGACCGAACTTTCCTTGAAACGTGGTGAAATCTCGTGTCCGTTTTATCATGGAATCATAATCCCTAACCGCCCCCCCCCCCCCACATCTTTGTACTGCAATGTTATTGCCAAGAAACATCCAGGGACACTAAGCTTGTGGTGTCTCCCTCTATCAAAAACATTTAGTTTCTCCAATTAGTACCCGACCTCCTCTCTCCATGTTATCTAGTCTGCAGATAAGGAGCCGAGATGTTGTAATCAGAGCAGGCTCCAGAGATCCTCACCAGAGAGAAACGATGGTAGAAACGCAGGCGTATATTCAGGCTTACCCTTTCCACAGCCATTTCCTAATAAGGTTCAAGTGAAAAGGTAAAATGAGGTCCTCTCAAGACTGGTTCTGCCTCTCTCATTGTGCGGGGCATCCTGCCCAGTCAACCTGTCCAAGTGCGGGGGTTCATCCAACATGCTCTGCCATGCTTCACCACACCCCCACACCAACCGCTGTAAACCTCTCTCCAGCGCTCGCACACAAACACACCCACACCAACCGCTGTAAACCTCTCTCCAGCGCTCGCACACAAACACACCCGCACACCAACCACTGTAAACCTCTCTCCAGCCATGCTGTGCTGGGCACACTACTGCCCTCTGGTGGCTGGAACAAGAATCAGTAGTAACTCACTCATTGTCAAAGAATGGAGTCAACACCAAGAACCCTAGGTTAACTACACTGCAATCGCTTTAGTCATTTTAAGCCAAAGTCAAGAAGGCTAATATGTTAAATAAAATAACCCTAACAGTGGGATATTACAGTGAAATCCTCACCAAGGTATTGGACTGTATTAGTCTACATGCAAAACAATCATGTTTTAAACAAAAACAACCCAACATGGAGCATTGAACAGGACCCCACACAAAGCAAGCGCAAGAAATACTGGATAAGTGCAAAAGAAAGGATGAATTAAGGTTGGGGGGGGGGGGGGGGGGGGGGGGATACACATAGCTCTTTGTGTGATGATGTGTTAAGCCCATGAGGCACAGGGCAGTCGCTCATACGACTGATGTAATGTTCAGAACAATACTCCATTCTGCTTACAGAAAAAAAAGCCCTACAATAACATCTCTCTACAGTCCCCCCTGGGCCCAGCGTGGCTAATTCTCCACCTCCAGGCCGCCTGGCTGCTCTAAGGGGAGATCCGGTTGGTGCTGTTGCCAGAGTGACTGAAGAGCCATATATGCGGAAATCAAACAGGCCAGCAGTGACAGCCACTCAACAGTGGGTGCAGCTTTGGCAGTACGGTCATCAAACGCAGGAACAGTGTCAGAGTATTTTACACAATAACAAATATGCACGCATTACATGGCCAATGACTCTCTAACATAATATACTGTATTTTACAATCTACAATTAATGAAAGGCCAATTTGGCTGCAGGAGATGTTATTAGGTAGGTAATAGTAGGGAGGTAGGAGCTAATCTAACAGTGTATTTGCACTGAAGTTCAGTTATACAGATGTGTTACATAACAATAAATACAAGCGATTGGGTAAGATGTAATACTGGAGCTAGGGGTATCCAGATAGTATTTTAGCTAAAGACTAGGTTATTTCATTGTAAATAAATGGGGGGGGGGGGGGGGGGGGGTCACCAAAATGAGCATTTAAGCATTTGATAAATAACTGATTCAATCGGTTTTCACACAAAGTGCTATGCTCTTACTATGGCACTAACTAATGATCCTGACAGAGAAATCAACATGGTTTTATCGATCATGTTATGGTGACATGTGACATGACAGCGGAACCATACAAATGACCATATCCCTCCCCGAAGAGCACACCTGTGCATGGTGACTACCTTAAAGCAGACAGGGCATACCTGGAGATGTGCTCGTGCACAGACTACCTGAAGGCCCCACCCCTGAACGACATACGTGTGCAGACTTACCTGAAAGCCATGCTTCCCCCGCCACCAGGTGGTGTCCTCTTTAGGAGGCATGTCGATGACAGAAACTATGTCGCCAACCTGGACCAAAGGGAAACAGAGGTACGTCTCAGCCCTGTCTCCGGTCATGTGACAGGTGCCCCAAATATTCCGCAGGCAAAGTTTAACTTCAAATGTTTGAATGTCTGTGAAAAATGTCGTGGCACGTATACATACTGGCACCTGCTCACAAGATGAAACCCTGGTCTGATTGCACTTTCTACACAGCTACCATTTAAAGACTCAGCGTGTGATGATGAACCTGCACACAAATAACCTACATCTCACTTGGCCCCAGCTTTAAAACTTTTTCTTCTTTATATTCAGCATATATCTTCAGCTCCTATTGATTTAATAGCACACCTGTGAATATGGCTTTTTTTAAAGCACCACAGTAGGGATTCATCACCAGCATTATTAATTTGAATCTCTCTCTCACACACACACACACACACACACACACACACACACACACACACACACACACACACACACACACACACACACACACACACACACACACACACACACACACAAACAAACAAACAAACGCCCGCCCGCCCGCCCGCCCGCCCGCCCGCACGCACGACTCAAATAACTCAAATAGCAATTTTAAAAACTAGGACGATGGGCCTTGTGTAACTATCACAGCTCCCCTTCCCTGTTGCTAATATTTAGTGCGTAATAAATAATGTCTGAATCATCGCTCCCTCCTGAATGGGCCACTCACCTCAAAGGACAGCTCGTCGGATGCCTGGGCGATGTAGCGCTTGATAACATGGGCGGCAGCGATGGCGGGCACATTGATAGAGGACTCTTCATGAACCAGCAGGTGGTTCCCCTTGTTATCAATCTGGGAGGAAGGCCAGGGGCGGGGGTATGGGTGAGTTTTACTTTAATTTCTTCACGGTCAAGATTAATAAACGTTTCAGTGCACGAGGGGCAAAACCTCCTTGTTCCTGTACACTGCAGTATTCCTGCAGACCTTTCCGTTATTTATCCAAGTACACATCTGTTTATGGGCACCTAGTTTCATCTTTCAGTACTACAATGTGGATCTGCACTTTATTTTATTCCTTTATTGCCTCGCTTCACAATCTTATTTTGTTACACTGCATCCGTACTTTCAAGGTGAAGAGAGAGAGAGAGAGAGAGAGAGAGAGAGAGAGAGAGAGAGAGAGAGAGAGATAAGCAGGAACGAATAGGTGACTTTTTTATGGATTAGAACCATGCACTGGACTCTTTTGATTTGTGTGTGGAAAATAAAAACAGGTTCAGAGAGACAAGCTCCCGTGTTTCACGCCGTATACCGTATGGATAACATCTGCAGAAGCCAAGTTGTTATTTCCCCATCACCTATTTAACAGCATGATTGATAAGAATGATACTCTTCATCCTACCGGAATAGGATGGAGCCAACAAGGCTTGGAACAATGCCGATCTTGGGAATTTGAGTATGAAAATTGAGCATGTGATCGACACTGCCAGCTACACCGTACATGGTGTAAACTGGTCAAAACTGGTCCAGCAGTAACAGGCAACTCTGACCGAGTGAATGGGAGCAGAAGGAGCCAAATGACCGTATGAAGACTTATGTGCACCCCGGTCTTTATAGCAGCCGTGCTATCAAGGGAAAGAAATGCTAAATGATCGTTGTTCACATTACCATTTCTATTTCATTGTTATCTCAAATGATCAATTATTAATCACAGATGAGCATGGAAGGCATCGCATGTAAATCTGTCAGCTCCTTCCCCTGCACTACACACATTATACTGCTCTGAGCTATTATCAGTTATAAGGTATATGGGCACTTTGGGTTGTGTCATACCCTGCCCTCCCACTTTGCAATCGCCCTCTCCCCGCCTCAGCCTTCAACATTTATTATTAGTTTCCGTTTCACACTCTGGCTCTATTCCTGCCATTCTCACACAGTTACATGTCTGCTTGCTCTTTCCCTGCACAAGATATTATGAGACATGTATAGGGAATCTCATCTCTACTGAGGCCTGATTCAAGCCTGTAGCAGTGATGGTGAGGATGTGGTTTTGTGACCCCTAAAATGAGTGGAGCTCATGAACCGTTACCAGTTAGAGTTGCTGTTTTGGCTCAGCATAACACAAATAGTTTTTTTTTTTTGCTGCTGAGAGAATTTTTTCCGATTGGTTCAAAGAAGTGGGTAACGAACAGCGCATGATAGCTCCGCCCATGACAGAGCTCATCCAATCACCGGTGTACAGTGCAGATGGCAGAGGCGACAGGATTGGCTGGGAGAGACGGGTGAGCAGCAGGGGGAAACACAGCCACAGTACCTCCATCCATGTGAGCACAGGCCCGCAGTTTATCTTGTTGTCAGCGATCGCTGAGACTCGGGAAAGGTAGGCCATCAGCATCTGTGAAACTGCCTGAAAGAGAGAGAGAGAGAGAGAGACAAAGAGAGAGAGAGAGAGAGAGAGAGAGAGAGAGAGAGAGAGAGAGAGAGAGAGAGAGAGAGAGAGAGAGAGAGAGAGAGAGAGACAAAGGGTGGAGGTGGAGAGAGCGGGAGTGACAGAGAGAGAAACGGAGGGAGAGGAACAGAGGAGAGAATGGCAATGAGGAAAAGAACATAAGATAGAGAGGAATCAACAGACAAAGGGATGGATAAATTAGCGAGAGATAGAAAAAGGACAGTTTAATAGAGAAAGAGGAATAGAGGGTTAGAACGAGTGGGGGGAAGTGAAGAAAAGGGATGGGATATAGGAGGTAGCAAGAGACAGACAGAGGGGATAGAGAGGGGGATTGGGAGATAAAGAGAGTGACAGAGTGTAGGCATAGAGAGAAAATGGAGTGAAAGGACAGAAAAGAAAGAGGGTTGGGTATGGGGGGGGGGGTGAGGGGGCGAGAGGTCGTCAAAAATGTTCTCTAACCAACAGTTAGAAAAAAAAAGGCAGAGTGGCTTTATTCAACTGACTAATGCATAAAGTGCTTTTCATGGCCTTCCGCCCACAAACAGCTAATTCCCTCTGAAAACTGCTTATTTCAGAATGACCTTACGACGCAGACAGTACGGAGAGCAATCATTAGGCAATTAGCTTAAAGTTTCAAAGGGGCATTTACATTTTAATAATACCACACGGAGCAATAAAACGCCGCATCGACAAAACCAACACTCCATCAGGGAACATTAGGTTGGAAAATAAATTCTCTGTAGGTCTACCACAGACAACAAAAAAATAAAAACGGTAACATTGTTTCGCCAAAATGACTGTCAGCTGCGGCACGAACAAGCCGTAGCAAATTAAAATTCTTTTGAGAGCCTAAATTAAAACGTTACATACTTTTAAAAGGCACTTAAGGTACACAGCTTCCACCCTTTACAGACTCCAGTCCAATTCACACACTCACTGAATTATTGTGGAGCGACTCAATTTTTCAAACAGAATTGATGTTTGAAGTGCATACAAGTACAATATGAGGGGTCCAAAGCGGAAAGCCAAATGAGGAGAAATGGTAGATTTTTACATTTTCTCAGTTTGAGATTTATTTCAAATTGAAAGTGACATTCCCTTGTCCTCATTTTACATTTCTTCTGACTCTTTTTGCACAATAGCCCATCCTACAACAGTACGGAAACAGTTAAAAGCAGAGCACTAGAGACCACTTTCCTTCATCTCAGTACACAAAGCAGTATGCCAGTTAGAACACAGTGCATATTACTAGGCATGTAGTTGCCTGTACAACATAGGCAAACGACTGATGCCCTATGGCCAGGATTTCCCCATGCTGACCAAATGAATCCGTCCTCCACTTCAAAATCATGCTCTACTTTGACAAACTGCATTTAAAAAACCCTAAGAAAACAGTAGGCCATACAGATAAATACTGGGGAAAGAAATCTTGTTCTCCACCATGCATGCATCAGTGTGCCCATATGTTAGTGATCAAGGCCTTCAAAACTCACTTCGGCCAAGGCTTACTTCACTGAAGGCATGGTGCCGTCCTCAGTCTGAGAGATTCAGGCAGAGAGGGTGACGCCAGGGGCCCTGACATGGAAATGCTCCACTAAATGAGAACTACAAAGTTCAGCTGCACTCCACAAAGCACTTTTCGGGAGGAGATCCAGAGGGAGACGGTCCACCGGCACGCCCTAGAATAGACATGTGCCGGCACTTCACTGGCAAATGAAACCACACTTTACACACTTCACGTAATAGCAAGCGTTACCAAAAGCCTAATGAAGTGGAGGCTATCAAATCAATACATGGCGTCGCTTTCCAGGCAAAAGATAGCCTTTGCCTTAAATTCAATGGGCTGTGAATTGCCAGTTTGCCCGTTTTTATTTATGTAACATGCTGTATCATTGATATAGCAGGCATTCTTAAACTAAACTTCAGATGAGGGAAGCATCCCACGCAATTTAAAATGCAGTAAAATAAGATGCTGCATCCGTTTCTCACCGACTTCCATTCATTGAGTTAGTCTCTCAGCAGTTGAGAGGCATGGTATCGATACGAGCGTTCCTCACATGTGCTTCCTCATTCATCCCTGGGAGGCCAGACCAGCCCTAGAGAAAGGGGCTTTGGCCTCAATCTGCCCTGTCTGAACAACCTCCAGAAGCCTCAAACCGATCCACCAACCAGCGTCTCCAGCCTGCAAATTTGGGCAGCGAACACGCAGGTATAGCCCCATAACTGCCAACAGTTGCCAATTCCACACATTCCCACAAAAACCAGTTCTACTGGTTCTAAAAGCCCAGAAAGACATGAACTCACTTTTTTTATTGAGAACGATAGGTGAAATGTGACCTTGGAGATAGATAGAGGCTTTGTTATTCAATGCCAGAGGTAGTCACCAGAGCACCACTGATTATACAGGAGAGCTAGGCATTGTGGGAGGTTCTATTTAGCACTCCCCAGCTTCCATTACTGCCAAGCATAAGAGAGGGCATTAACAGCCATTCAAACCCCGGCAGGTGTATTATAATGTGAAAATGCACCACCAGGTTCAAGCACACTCGACGGAAAACGAATGGAAAAAAATACCGGCACTCGAGAAGTTTTTAGAATGTATAAACAACAAGAGAGACTTGCATCCCCGCTCCCGATTCTCACAGGGTCCTATTATGTACTGTTCGCAACACTGTATAATACTTTAATTACCTAACAAGCCAGTGATTCAGGCCACACAAACAGCGTGATAAAAGCACCTGAACACCAGACAGCCACTTGCTAAATTACATAAATGCATTCAGCGATGTTCAAATTGGGCTGAAAACAACGCGGCAAATACTTACGACCAAGCAAAACAGAAAGAAAAAAAAAATGTCTCCCTGCACATCCCTGTCTCAGTCTGCTCTGGGAGTCAGAAAAGATAACATCTGCGTGTCCTAGTAAACACAGTTTTTCCTACAAATTACATCCATTTTACTGAGTAAAATACACATTTTACATATTTTTCTTCCATTAGATAGGCCCCCATCTCTGAGGGATGCATTATTTGACTATTCTCAGTTCAGAGTTCAGCTTTGCCCCGCAAATTGTTCAGACTTTTGAATACAAATTTCACGGTTCTTTTAATCCACATTGATGACTGAGACCAGCAGGTCAGTAACTCAGCTGAGAGGGTGAAGACAGAAAACAGTGTGGGGCAGAGGCCTGCAGGGATGATGTCATGGTGAGCCATGTGAGTGGAGGGGCGGGGTCCTACCTCTGGTTGGTCCTTCAGGCTGTCGAATCGTGGCAGCTCGGTGAGCTGGGAGAAGCGTCGGTCGTAGATACACAGGTGGAGGTGCTTGTCGAGGACACGGAAGTCTTCATAACTGCGCTTGATGATCCAGCTCCGGCCCTGTGGAGGAACCCAGAGGCCAGACTCAGAGAGAGGAGGACTGAGGCCGACACAGGAGTCAGAGAGAGAAGGGCTGAGGCCGACACAGGAGTCGGAGAGAGAAGGGCTGAGGCCGACGGAGGAGTCCAACAAACAGATGGAACTAAAAGAGGGAGCTGAACTGCACTGAGAGAGAACGAGTCGGAAAGACTGAGGGAGAGGAGAGTCAGAGAGTCAGGAAGCGGGAGGAGCAAGGGGTGGGATGAAGAGAGGGGAAGAACTGGGAGAGAATGGGAAAGTGAGAGAGATTACAGGAGAGCAAGTGCATGTGAGGGAAATGGAGAGGGAGAGAGTTTAATGAGTGCATTGTGAAGGGTGTGTTACATCATACCATTGTAACTATCAGTACACAATGGAAACAACAATGGCACTGAGACTGCAGAGGAAACTCCCAGTGATATTTCAGAGCTCTGTTGATGCTTTGGAGCATACAGTATATCTATATAATAAGAAGAAATGTAAAACTTTTAAAAGAAGTTTTACATTTCTTCTTATAATAAGCACAGCAAGCATTCTACCCAAGAAAAGCTATGCCCAGAGAACACGCATAAAGCCATTTGTGAGATAGCATGGGTAAAGCAGTCAGAGATAGCATGGGTAAAGCAGTCTGTGAGATAGCATGGGTAAAGCAGTCTGTGAGATAGCATGGGTAAAGCAGTCTGTGAGATAGCATGGGTAAAGCAGTCTGTGAGACAGCATGGGTGAAGCAGTCTGTGAGATAGCATGGGTGAAGCAGTCTGTGAGATAGCATGGGTAAAGCAGTCTGTGAGATAGCATGGGTAAAGCAGTCTGTGAGATAGCATGGGTATAGCAGTCTGTGAGATAGCATGGGTATAGCAGTCTGTGAGATAGCATGGGTATAGCAGTCTGTGAGATAGCATGGGTAAAGGCGTCTGTGAGATAGCATGAGTAAAGCCATCTGTGAGATAGCATGGGTATAGCAGTCTGTGAGATAGCATGGGTAAAGCGGCCTGTGAGATAGCATGGGTAAAGCAGTCTGTGAGATAGCATGGGTATAGCAGTCTGTGAGATAGCATGGGTAAAGGCGTCTGTGAGATAGCATGAGTAAAGCCATCTGTGAGATAGCATGGGTAAAGCAGTCTGTGAGATAGCATGGGTAAATCGGCCTGTGAGATAGCATGGGTATAGCAGTCTGTGAGATAGCATGGGTAAAGGCGTCTGTGAGATAGCATGAGTAAAGCCATCTGTGAGATAGCATGGGTATAGCAGTCTGTGAGATAGCATGGGTAAAGCGGCCTGTGAGATAGCATGGGTAAAGCAGTCTGTGAGATAGCATGGGTAAAGCAGTCTGTGAGATAGCATGGGTAAAGCAGCCTGTGAGATAGCATGGGTAAAACAGTCTGTGAGATAGCATGAGTAAAGCCATCTGTGAGATAGCATGGGTATAGCAGTCTGTGAGATAGCATGGGTATATAGCAGTCTGTGAGATAGCATGGGTATGGCAGTCTGTGAGATAGCATGGGTATAGCAGTCTGTAAGATAGCATGGGTATAGCAGTCTGTGAGATAGCATGGGTATAGCAGTCTGTGAGATAGCATGGGTATAGCAGTCTGTGAGATAGCATGGGTATAGCAGTCTGTGAGATAGCATGGGTATAGCAGTCTGTGAGATAACACTGGGTAAAGCCGCTTGTGAGAAAGCATGGGCAAAGCAGTCTGATAATGTGTCAGATGAAAAGAGAAGACACTTACAGAGGGATGAAAGGAGTGAGCCCTTGCTTTGAATGGTTGAAGGGTGAGGTTTCATAAGGATAGATCAGCAACCTTGTTTAACATGTGGGAATGAAAGAATGTACAACATAGGCTTCAAAGTTGGCTACCCAGTAACTCGTTCTCAGTAAACAGTTTTACTGAGGACCAAAGGACAATAGCACTCTTGTCATGAACATAATGTGGTAGTCAACAGTGTTTGAAATAACATAGGGGAAGAAAAAGTTCAAACAGTTACAGGAGTTATATGTGGCAAAAGAGGTTAAAGATAGTGGGGCTACCGAAAAAATAATTAACTTGAAAAGCAGATGATGAAAACTAAAATAATTAATGCGCAAATGAGATCCCCAATTACCACAGGTTGGCTTATTGGTTATTGACTTTAAATAAAGATTATAGCCACAGCACAAGCAGTCCGTTTTAAAGGAATAATAATAATAACAACACACAATTTATCCAGGGTGATGCTGCCCATCATAGTCGTAATTTTCACTACTTCTGTGTTTGGTGGAGTGGACATTGGTATTTGAGTGAGTCAATATATTTCTTCATCCATGTCATTTGTTTTATGGTGGGTGAATAAAATTAATGGCTGTCTTAAATAGGCTTACATTTTAGTTTTATTTATTTAACGTTTGTTTTTCTGGCAGAGAAGGAAGGAAGGGTAGGTTAAAATGAGACAGTAATAGTCCGAATGAATGGAAAACCATCACAAATATTCCAAGAATTAACCAGGATATTTAATGATATAGCCACATAGCGGGACCAAACTGGGTTTGAGATAAGAAAGCCACTGTACGCACATGAACAATCCTTTCATTTCAGTGGGAGGACCGACTACAGGCGATGCAGTGGCACTGAGCACTTGGCTGCGATTGGGTTTCAGCTTTACCGTAGCCACACCCCTGCACTGCCTAGGATCACTGTAACGGCTGGGCTCCATTGACTTCCTCAGTCAACATATCTCCCCCTACAGTTTTCAGCTTGGAGCAGCTGTTAAAGAGATTCCCCAAATCCTGCACCCACTAACAGAAGCCTTTGCCCATGGACTTTCTGCAACCTCCACCGACCCCTCACAGTGTCACAGCTCTCCACAGAGCTGGAGGTGTTAGGTATCCCACAGTGCTGCTCTCACCCCTAACACTGGGATTCCCCTTCAGTTCTGTTCCACATTGCTGAAAGCATCTTTGCACCACAGAAAACAAAAAACAAAATGCCACAACTCAAATTGCACAGCGAGCTCAGGAAGTTTGGTCGGTTGGTATGGCAACCGGGCCTGGTCGCCATCTTTGGAGGACGGTCAGGTGTAGGCTACACCTGGTTAATGAGAAGAGAGAGACAGCGACTCTATCTCTGTTGTTAGTTGATATCGTTCAATGACAAAATTAATGATCTGTGTTAGTAGCCGTCTAATAATTTGAGGCAAATTAACAGCTGATAATTAGTACACATCTTCAGCGTAGTGAACGGATATTCGGAGCAAGACCAGTTTTACTTGTAGTCTAGAATGATGCACTTAAGCAGGTTATCCTCCAATAATGGCGGCCTGTCTTAGAATGCATCGCACATGACGTAAACTTCCCAAGCAATCATACTTCCCATTGTCAAGTATGATTCAAACTAACCAATTTTCAGTTTTCTTTTTAAAAAAGCAAAGGCTGAATTGTAGAGTGATTTTAATCATGCCAGATTTAGGTCGTCCCATCCTTTTCCATTTGAAGTGCACTGCTGTCGCTCCCCTGCTTTGCATGATCCTCTCCAAACCCGAAACCATTTCAAAGAAAAATAAAATTGTTGCATATAGTGCCTGTGGCTTGGCATCCTTTTTGTATTGACTCTCAAGGCTACTTTTTGTTTTATAACATAAGCCATTTTTAGCAGTCAGCATAACCGTTTTAAGCCGTTATTTTCCGCTGTTGCCGAGTAGCAAAAACAGAACTCTGACGGACAGAAACTCTTCATTGCATTCCACCACTTGAGTTCACTCATCACAAGGTACATCCACTGAACTGACCAACACTGACGTGCTCAAACAGTAAAGCAGTTTTAGGCTTGGTACCTTTTAGCCCTGAATTTCGGGTGTTGGGATGCCGGCAGTACAAAACAAACTAAAAGAAACGTACAAAATAAAAGCGTATACATGTGTAGATGTTATTTTGACAGCGCTTTTCCCAGCGTCCCACCTTTGAATTTTACTCAGTGAATTACTCAGGTCAATTTTACTCAGTGAATTACTCAGCTCAATTTGACTCTGTGAATTACTTCAAACTGAAGTAATTGACTCCTTCAAGCTGAAATTCTTTCAGGGAATTCGTGAGTTTGTGTTTGTTGCAGTCGCTCTAGATAAAAGCATGAGAAAATGTAATTCTTGGTGCTTCTGTCAATTAGCCTTTCAGAGTAATTGGGCAAGGTCTTTGGTAACAGGTAGTATTCAGAACACAAAAACTCAGAACACAAACTGAACTTCACGCTGTGAATTATTCCAGGTAATGAATTCAACAGCAACAACACACCTCATCGCCTAACCTATCCTCACAGCACTTAAACAGATTTGTATTTTCCGAAGAAGGCATTTAGTGTTCACAATTTCGGCATTTAGGTCTCCAGGGTGGCTCCATGTGTTAATCAAACCAATGAAAACACAAGCATAAACTTTCTAAAGGCATTATTTGCCGCAGTGCACGACATAAAATACTTTATTTTCTTAAGTATAAGTATACTTCAGCAACATGAGAACTGATACGATTGCTTTGCAAGTCCTGCAAATAATATTACAAGCACACTCCTGGTGGCGCACATATCCTTTGCTGACATTATGAGGCCTTTCCCTGAAGGAAAATCACTTTAAATGTCTACTTCAGATCAATGACCAGTCCAATAAATTTGGAAGGACAGCATATAGAGTTTCCTGTGGGCAATTGTAACAGGGGGAAATTGCAACACCATAAAATTGCACCAATCTGAAACAAGCTAGAGCTGAGATTCGATCCAGCAAGCCAGCTAGTTTCATGTGTTCAGGGTTGGGGGCAATTGTAACAAAAAATTGTGTTACAACTGACCCCTGTTACCTTTGCCCCCAGAATACTCTATGGTTGGAATGGAAACCATAAAAAAACCAGCAGAACCTGGGGAGAACTGCTCTGATGACAGCATGTCATTTTTGGGGGGCTATGCATGCTCCATAATGTGCAGAACCTCTCATATTAACGTTGATCATCTCAAGCTCACTTTCATGGTCTCCTGACAAAGCCAACAGGCATGATGTTAGCACACCTATCGTTTCCCCACGTGAAATGGCTCAAGCAGCCTAATATACCATTTTCTGGGTGACATCGCCCTCTGTTCTTTTGATATTTAACATTATTCAACACAACATTTCTCCAGCTAAACTCTAAGCAAACGCAGCAGTTGGGGTTTGTCGAGTCATTACTCCAAAGTGTTCCACTGAGACACAAAACAGATATCAGCCCTACCTGACAGCAGATCTGGACCAGGTACACCAGCTCTTTCAACTCCTGGCCGTTCCTTGTGACTTCATTCTGTTCCTCTGCTAGAGCCAGCTATAGAGTGAGAGAGAGCATGAGCATGAGAGAGAGAGAGAGAGAGAGAGAGAGAGAGAGAGAGAGCACGAGAGAGAGAAAAAAAACAAAATGAGTCAGGACAAGGGTGAGACTGACATCACCATGCAAGAAATTCACACTTCTTTTTTTTTTTTTTTTTTCCCCGATTGGGACTGAATAAAGAGAAAGACAAAGAACACAACATGATGGTTTGAGTAACCTTGCTGTTATTGTTGCTGTCATGAAGAGAACACAGGTGTGAAGGCAGGAGAGAGAGAGAGAGAGAGAGAGAGAGAGAGAGAGAGAGAGGAGCGAGAGAGGAGCGAAAGAGAGGAGCGAGAGAGGAGCGAGAGAGAGGAGCGAGAGAGGAGCGAGAGAGAGAGAGAGAGAAAGAGAGAGACAGGCTCATGCACCATGAATAATACATTAAACCAACAGCATTCTTATATTGAGTGAGCACGCCACAGAGAAGGAACAGGAAATATTCTGCATGGAGCTAGCGTCATGCTGCCTTGTTATATATTACTATAGGTGTATCTCTCATCATTGTATAGATGCTAATTTAGAACAAGACATTTTTATTTCCTCAGTGTATTTTTTACCCCTCTTCTCACAGACTGCTAATGCCACAGTCAAGACCTGAGCTTCAAACAACAAAGTCAATTTCCATCAGCTATCAGCATCCGCCCGTCATTTGCCCAACTCTGTTAACTCTCATTTTCCAACGCTCAATCATTCATGAATTTCAGGGCGGATTGACTGGTGAGAACAAGGACCCCGCACTTGATGTCTTACCATATTAAAGAGCTGATCTCAATCAAGGGCTCAGCTGCCTTTATGAATAATACAATTTGAATTGTATGCTATTAGAGGTGAGGTTCGTAGAAAAGCCCATTGAATGTTTCCAACTCTCCTGCATATTTGTTTGGTTTGTTGCTGGTTATTTGGTTTGTTTATTTGATTATGAACTTGTGTTTCCCCTTTCTCCATCTGTGGTGAAGGTGAGACTGTGGACACTCATAGTGCGCTTAAGAAGGGCCAGCGACAGCTCACAGGAACTGGAATGATCGCGGCAACGGCACAAATCCAGGCTCTTACGTCAGGAGGAAATGCGCTCCCATATCTCAGCGCACAGACTGACGGCCCGCAGTGATGCGTCCTGCCTGTCTCAGATGAGAACAATCACTGTTTCTGATTGGGTAATGAAAGCAATTACCCCCAGGACATTAGCCTAAATACAAATTAACCCTCATGAGAGACTGCAGCCCCATCACACCCTTCTCCAAACAGAGAGGGTGCCCGATTCAATCATCTTGCCACCAGATAATACTGCTTTCTGCTCCGTTGTTACCAGGACAAAAATGTAATACAAGCATGCATGCAAAGCAATGCACCCTGCATTCTGCCTAAACGGAAATCAATAGAACCACAAGGTGCTTGTGACAGATTGGCTTGCCTTTAATTAATAGATAATTTTTTGACATTTCGGCAGAATGTATAAAGTCAACACACTACACATGTGGGTTAAGGGCTGGATCAAGGAAAGAAAAAATTTACCTATAGCTGAAGTCTTGCTTATTTTCACATGAGAGGAACACTGAGCAATGGCAAAAGAGTAATACATATTCTGAATCGGCAAAGTAAACTTCTGTTTATTCATTACATTTTTTGACAACAAAAAAAAGATATGTTTTGTGCTATGAGCAGGTCAATTTTCTCCCCTTCCCACTCGCTTGCAGAAGATCAAAAGGGAGTAGGGCCGGAAAGGAGCGGAATACAGGGCTAAGCCCAGGGGAAAAATCAATATCAAATGCTAAAGATGGATCTTCAAAATTTGCTCTGATCTTACAGGCATCAATAAACCCTGAGCTAAGGCAAGTTTCCCTCCTGGTGCATGAGTGATCTGGGAATCTTCGGCGGTAGTTTTCCTTCAGACAGCACTGTGACACACCCTCTATAAAATATCAGAGCAGGCGGTGAGAAACTAAATTTTTCACTGGCAGCGAGAAATGAAGCTGTGAATTTTTCAATAGACTCGTTCTCTACAGTCTGATTTTACTGTTCCTCCCCCCCAACTGCACGGCTCTAGGCAACATATAAATAGAGGGTAATGGAAAACACACTGTTCTCTACTGAGAATCTAGGAGGTTTCCCACATGGACCATCAAATGCCATCAGCATGAGACGGACACTTTTTGAATCTAACTCAAGGGCGATGCCGAGGAAACGGTGTCCTCCTTCGATCATTAAGACGGACATTCAAGACTTTGCATCAGCAGCCTTTCTTTAAAAGGTTTCTCACGGCTGCGGAAGTTTAGGAGATTCCAGTCAAACGACAAAGGAAGACCATCAACCTTAATGAGCCGTTTCAGAGGGACGGTGAGTCAACCTCTCTGTGTGTTCAAAAAGTGAAAAAAATACCACATTTTGCTGAATAAACAAGTCTTTTTTAACCAACCACGCTCATCTTTTTCTGTGACTTTCTCCCAACCTCAACATCTGTTTTGGACCGCTTGTCGGACGCAATTCTGATGGAGGATCTCGTCCAAAATCCGTGATAAACTGACATGAAATGAGAGGAAAGACTGAACTGGTGAAGTTCCCACTCAGATTTCCCCCGGCACTTCTGCCAATGGAAGCACTTCTACCAGACAAAAGGGTTTGAAGTGAAATGTGAAATTCGTTGGCCTGCGCTGACATCATGACATAACTCTCTTCCCCAGAGCTCCTGCGCTCAAAGAGCACAGGGTTCACGGAGTGAAGCACGGAGCCGCGCTCGTCTTCCGAAACGGCCGCCCGAAATATCTGCGGCGTAAAACGGCGGCGCTCTCTTTTTGCTCCTTCCGTTCCTATCCGCTCTCCCGCTTCACGTGACGACTCGCACCTTTGGTCCAAAGGATCTGTGACACGAGGAGTCGAACGATCCCAACACGGGAAACTTCACACAGCGCGAGAGGAGAGGGAATCACAGGTGCTGGGTAGTAGCTTCCGCAGGGAATGACAGGCATGCTTTAAATGAGAGCCCCGAAGACCTGCCGCTTTTTCCCCATTAATATTCACTTTGTTAGAAGGAGGAAATAATCAGCGGAGCAGTTTTATATTATTACAAATCTATTTATAAACAGGCTCACCCAAAAAAAAGAAAAAGTCAGCGCAGCCGGGAAGGAAAATGACCTACATATCCACCCGCAGTTCAATAACACAGCTGTGAGCCTAAGCTGTAAGACTGACAAGCTTACCGTCAGGAAGGCGGGGAAATAAATACTAAAAATCAGGAGGAAGTGTGCCCATTTGTGAGGGCACAGTTTCTCCCATTAGGACTCGGGAGACGGGCTTACACCAACGCTGCAAGCAAAATACACACATGGACACACACACACACACACACACACACACGCTCTTAAAATAAAATCGATTTCTAAAACCGAACAGAACCAACTTCAAATATATCTATTAGGTAGATGGATGTGCGTGTGTGTGCGTGTGTGTCTGTGGGGGAGAGAGAGGTCAGCGGTTTAATAACGGCAGAGGGGAAAACAGTCCGTTGAGCACAGTGCAGTGAGACACTGCCGTTCCTCCTCTGGCTGTGAAATTAAGTGCCCCTCTCCATCCGCCGACTGAGCCGCAGTCAGCCGGCGGGATTTCTCCGGAGTCGCCTGGACCCGTGCCATTAAAAGAAACGAGAGCGGGAGAGAGGGAGGGGGAGAGAGGGAGAGGTAGAGAAAGCATGCGGTCGATACTCACAGAAGCCGGAGCGCGTCTCCTTTCATTAGCCCGACCAGCCCTTTGTTAACCCCGCGCTGCTCTGATCGAGCTGAGGAAGCTTCCCCCCCTCCCCCTGCAGAACGGCAGAGCCCGCCTCCCGCTCAGCGTGTGCGCCAGACGATTCTCTCCTCCATCTCACGTGTGCGCCTGTGTGCGCGCGCGCGTCTGCGCGCGTGTGTGTGTGTGTGTGTGTGTGTGTGAGCTTCAATTCCCCGCCGTAGTAAACACAGTCCTTGTGTGAAAGCCGTCCCACCGCTGGAGGCTGGATTTGGAATGAAGGGGGCAGTGAAAGAAGTCGCTCCTCTCAGCCTGCAGCCTTTTCTGATTTTTTAGTTTTCTCTTTGAACATTTTTAAAGCGCGCTCTCTCCCCGTCCTGCGTCATGTCTTTCTCTGATGCAGTCCCGTTACGCGTCACACACCTAAACCTCAATTTGCCCAAAGGGAAAATCTCTCTCATCTATATATAGCATGGAAAAATCTATCATTAATCTATCGTCGATAGAAAAATATTAGAATCTGAAGGGTAGCAGTTGGGGGTGTGCATGGTGGAGGCTCAGAGGGACCATGGAGGGGTCCTGTGCACCAAAAAGACAGGAAGGGGCCAGTCATGGGGGCACGGGAACTTCATTATGGGAACATGGACAAGCACTGGACAAGTGTACCTCAGCTACATTCACATCCTAGGGGAAGCAGCAGAGCAAACTGAACACGGTCTCATTCAGGACGATATCCCTGGAGGAAATTCCTAGGGCACTATTGAATGCTGATGAAAATGGGTTGAGAAATTGACAGGGAATGCAAAAACTAATATTGAAATGACTAAATATGTCAAGTGATAGTCAGAGTATCCAAAAATCTGGAAAAATAAAATGGAGAAATCCAGAGTCGTGGACAAAGAGCAATCAGGAATTTAGGGAAAAATAAAACCGATTTTATATGACGATATGGAACAATGACACGGGGAACACATAAACCCAAGAAAATCAACGTCAGACCGGAGGCTAAAACCACAATCAAGGATACACATTCCTGTTGGTGTGTGTGTGTGTGTGTGTGTGGCATGGAGAGTATGCGCGTACATATGAATCAATGACAGCTCTTAAAACAAGATTAATGCCAAAAACCAAGAACAGTCTGTACTTGGCTCCACATATCTGTTAGACAGATATTGTAGCGTGTGTGTCTGTGTGTGTGTGTGTGTGTGTGTGTGTGCGTGCGTGAGTGCATGAGCATATGCGCACTCTCAGAAAAGGATCAGGCATAAAAGACAGAATTCAGAACAGAACATGCGCTACAGATCCCGTTATCTGTGTGATACTCATCATGACTGTGTGTAACTTTTTTATCCTATTTCAGCGGCGTAGGAATTTGACGAGCATTTCGAGCTCAGGGCAGACACCATCAATGAGAACTACGGATAAGATTTACCGACAGCCCCAAAGTCAAGGGCGTAAACCTCTCAAACGGTTTCCTGTGGTGTTTGGCGACAACGGATAAGAAAGATCCATTACCGAAGACAGCGCAATGGTAAGGGGTCAAACTAAAGCAAAGCCAGACCACGTAAAGACCCCCTACAGAGAGCGTCACCCTCTGCTCGCCAATACCTAAAACGTGAATCGAATATTCGTCACGCACCCTCCCTAACTCAGAGACGGTGAAACGGAAGATAAACTAGTAATGGACGGCCGCAGCCGAGAGATTGCAGGTTCAAACCCTGGGGAAAGGTACTCCCATCACGCGTTTATGGCCCTTCGTCAAGGATGTAAAAGCTCCATGCAGGATGTAAACTAAACGTCCTGGAGGGAGCACTGACAGCAGGCTTTTTCTGGTTTCCTTTTAATCAGCGGTCAATTTAAGCCTCGGAAAATCTTTAGCCAATCAATGACTTAAAGGAGTTGCTTAAAGGCTGGAAAACACCAAAATCCAGCAGGCAACGCAGCCCTCCAGGACTGGAGTCAGACACCGCCGTCCTGCGTGGCATTGTAAAATGCCCCATCAATTAGAGAGAGCGCAAACAAGCCGCTTCTTTTAACTCCACAGTCCAGCGGGCCTGCCTGTTCCTCCCACCAGCTGGTACTGGCACAGCCAGACCAAGGGGCACGTCAAGCACTGAGCAACCCAGCAGCTAGCGCGGTGGCTCTAAATTATCCAACAATTATATCCCCAGGCAACATCAAAGCAACATAGACTAAAAATGTGCCACCCACATAACAACATGTCGGAAAAAAACCAGGCATTCCCAAAGCATCCAGGAAAATGTGAATTGCAGTGGATGCCCTTCTGGGTATAATCAAGTGTAATCTACGAGGGCTTTCCTCAGAGCTGCACAAGGACTGAAAGCCTCGAGGCGGTACGAGAGGAATTAGGCATTTCCCCGGGCCACGGCCGAGTCTGACCTCAAATTAGAGGAGTGCGCATGGCGGACTGACGGCGTGTCCCGTTTCCGACATTAACGAAATTAAAGGGGGAAGCCGTGCTGTTTATGGGATGGGAGATTAATCAGGCTGCACAAGAGGCTAAAAATATGATAAAATGCCCATAATCCATATGTGCCCCAGTTACCCAGAGCACTTCACCACTTGCTATGCGTGTTCACGCCCACGCTAAGTGCACGGTTAACAGAAAGCAAAACAAATAGCAAGGTCATGAATACGACAATTCCAAAAAAAAATCCTTCTCTGTCAATATTCAGCTGCTGTAGCTATGTGTGCTCATGCAATGGGAAAATGCAGCATTCACTAATTCACCCGCATGACTTCAACCTTATGTGTCAAAGTGCCGTTGTTAGCATAAGTTCCATCACAACTGAAAAAGCGTCAAGTGCTTCAGGCCTCCCTGTACTATACCACAGCAGGTGCTTCAGTTCTCCCCTGTACTATACCATAGCAGGTGTTCAGGCCTGCTGTGTACTATACCGCAGCAGGTGCTTCAGAAGTCATGGAGTGGCAGCAGAATAACTCATGGTTTCAAATATTTGGGTGAAAGCAACCCAGAAAAGGCGGCTACAGCGTTGCACTTTCACACCTGAGGCAGTAGCCGATATAAACAACATGTTAAGAGAATCTTCTCTATGTACATGAGTTTGTCATTCCTATAAATGTGTTCCTCTTAATTTAGTAATGGGGACCATGTTCAAGATAACTGGCTTGAGTCTGTTCAATTAATGATTTATCATTGGACATAGCAATTAATCAGAAAATCAAGCCCAATAAACTGAGGTGGCAGTCGTATATTTAATAAAATTTCATTTCAAATTTTTTTTTTTTAATGAGCACAGAAACACTCCCAGCAAGACATTTAATAGCATCTAATAGAGTGCTGAACAGAGAGTAACTGTCCGTCAAAGCATGAATAAAATGCCAACGTAAGCTGGACTGACGAGCACACGCAGGGATCAGAATACTGAGGAGGGGGACATTCTGATTTAAACACTGAGTTCCAGGCCGCTATGCATTGAGTCATGCACAGGACTCTATGAGCTATAAATTCCCGTTATGAAACAGGCCTGAAATCACTTCAAACAGCAAAGCCTGTGGAGAGATCACTCCAAACAGAATAGGACCTAAGTAATACGGGGAAGGAGGTTGTGGTGGCGTGTATGAAAGTGATCAATTAGGCCACAATGCAGCAGTGGACATGTCTCTAAAGCACTCTTACAGGTAGTGCAGGCTCTCACACGAGATAAAACTGGATAACATGCGTTTTACAGCTCTGAACTGTACAAGAACGTACAACTGTACCGTGAGCACATACAAACGCACACTCATTCACATAGAAAAACACAGGTACATGCCACAGGTACATGTCTCTCTCTCTCACTCACTCTCAAAAACACACACACACACACACACACACACACACACACACACACACTTTCCTAATTGGTAGTAGCAGAGGTAAAGATGAGAACACACCCCCTGGAAAGATGACACAACTCCTTACATCCTTGATTTGACACCTTCAAACAGAGTGCCAGAGCAGGGGTTCAAAACATTAGCCACAGTGGCCAAACCCCAGCAGTTAGCGCCACCGTAATACAGTGAGGTTGGAGAACCGGACACAGTGCGAGGTGGGGTAAACTGGGGTCAGAGAACCGGACACAGTGCGAGGTGGGGTAAACTGGGGTCAGAGAACCGGACACAGTGCGAGGTGGGGTAAACTGGGGTCAGAGAACCGGACACAGTGCGAGGTGGGGTAAACTGGGGTCAGAGAACCGGACACAGTGCGATGTGGGGTAAACTGGGGTCAGAGAACCGGACACAGTGCGAGGTGGGGTAAACTGGGGTCAGAGAACCGGACACAGTGCGAGGTGGGGTAAACTGGGGTCAGAGAACCGGACACAGTGCGAGGTGGGGTAAACTGGGGTCAGAGAACAGGCAGTTACCTCCATGAGGAATCACCGACGGCAGATATTGGGCCCATTAATGATACGGGATATTTCCCTTTAAAGTGTACAAATTCCAAAGGCATTCCCATTGCAGAATGGGACATTCCCATTACATTCCCATTTCAGGTTGGAAACCAATGCCCCTATTCTTTTAATCCTGAAAAGAAAATAATTATTTGCATTCTTCCCGTGCAAACTGGGAAAAGATGTGTTTTGCGTTAGTGAAAATGCAAAGCCCACGAGAGAAGGCATTGTGAGAAACAACGGCACTGAGCTATACCCACATGAGTAAGTAGATCAAGTACAAATATAAATCCTTCATTGAACGTTCTTAAAAGCACGTTGAAACAAACTGCTCAGGAGCAAGAGACACTGCTGAATGATGACAGTTTGGATTCTGACACAGCCCCCGCCCCCTCGTCAGGACGCCCAACAGAAGCTGTGCAGGCGACGGAAACATCACATAATTCCATAATTCCAGACACGCCGGGTCCCTGGAATAGAAAGAAACAGAAAATCCTCCAACCCCGGCGGAATTGTAAAAGAAGAGTTACGTGGAATTGAATGAGAAGCGTGAGGAGCTAAGGGAGATATTCAAGGAGAGCGGCTCAGCTCCTGCCAAAGACTGGGCACCTCCCACGGCACGATTTGCAGGCCAAGAGATTTCAGCGCCGCCGTCAAAGTGGTTAAACAGAAACCCCTAACCAGGATATCGTGTCAAACGCGCCGGCAGGCTCAAGGGAGGGCCGCACGCTATAAAAGCGCCGTGCCGAGGCTGCGGGGGGGGGGGGTGAGCGGGGAAGAGCCAATTGCGGAGCTGGGGGAGGGTCGGCGTGATGGATGACGGTGCCCCCGCTAACGACAATGCCTTTCAGGCAAAGCGCTAGAAGGCGGGGCGGCGGCCCCCGCCAGCGTCTCCGAGGGGACGCCCCTCACGCCCGATGCAATCACGGAAAACGAGCGGTCTGGCCCGGGGAACGGGGCGACACAGGTCTGTCCGCTTTGAGAAACAGCAGAGCACATTGCCATCTTACCCATGATTCCCCCAGAGCCCGGGCGGCAGGCTCCGGGAACTTTCCCGTAACCGATGCAACCACACGCCCGTGTTCAAGGACAACACTCCTGGAACAATAAACGGCGATAACCACGGCAACCGGAGAGCTAGCGATACAGCGCGAGTGAGCGAGCGAGCATGAGTGTGTGGAAGAGGCTGTTGAATTATATAAGCTTTTTGTCTTACTCTACACAAAAGCTGAACATAATCTAAAATGTGCTTTAATGTTTATGGACCGCGTGCAAAAGCGCTAGAACAAGAGTAATACAGTGTTAGTGATAGAAAGAAAAGGAGGCCTTCTTTAGATAGGTTTGATTGTGAAAGATTCTGTGGAATCCATATTCAGCCAAAGGCACATTGCGCAGTCCACCAGATTAAAATGTATCGTCAGAATGTGCCTTTCACCAAAGCTAGATTCAGCAAGAGGCAGACCCAAAAGCAATTACTATTAAGATTAAGTGTAAAGATGGCCTGAGGGAGGAGGGAGGGAGAGAGAGAGAGAGAGAGAGAGAGAGAGAGATTGTACAGAGGAAGCAGTTTTTTGTTTACTAATTTATTTTTACAATCGCTTTAAAAAATAAAAACACATAAGACAATAAAGACAGAGAAAAGCAGAAAGGCTCATTCACAAACAAAAAATAAACAAATTGCACATTCCCCTGATCTCCGTACAACAGGAGAGGAAGTGCCTCTCTGTGGCACCACTTCATTTATTACTGCAGGGGTGGACCTTCCCTTCTGCCCTCACATCCACACCAGAGCGTCGCCCGGACTGCAGCTCTGTGTGATCCACCCTGTTCACGTACGAGCCAGGCGAAACTAACCTCACTCACGGAAAACTGCCCCATTTTCACAGAAACACATCAATCTCACAAAGCCCTTTCTTATGGCCTCTGCCGTTTTCTTTTCACAAACATCTTCAGCGTTGGTCTCGGTTTCCCCCGGCAAATAAATGGATAAACTCGCACGCCAAGACAATAGCGCAGCGACTGCAGGGAACGGCGCCTTCCACATCACCCCGGCTTCTCCCACGCCGTTTCCCCTTTTATGTAATCGTCTGCCGTACGTCGCAGGCTAACTTTACAAGCGTTCACGTTTTTCAATCCCACAAGGGCAGGAGCCAGACAGCAGCCTAGCGTGCCGACCCACGGGCCCGACCACAAAATCACGTGCGGCATACTATTAACGTGGCAAAGACGCAAAATGGAATGATGGCAGCCAAAATACATAAACCGTTGGGTCAATATGCAATCCCATTAGAGACGGCCATTTTAAGCCCACCCAAGGGACACGGCCACTCTCTCACACAAAGTACATATACATTCCGTACTAAGCAGTCCATAGAAAAGCGCTTACAAGCGCAATGCCTTGTAAATGACCTCATTCTAAGCCATAAAAGCAGTCTGTGAGAAAGTCCTCCATTTCCCCATCCGTTTAAATGTACCATATAGATTTCTCCCCCAGCCTTTTCATTAATTTATGGCAAAGCTTACACGCGTTTGCACAGTTCATACGCTTCAGTTGGACAGCACGAGCTGCTTGTAACAGTTGGTCCCCTGGGAACATGTTGGATCAGACGCTACAGGGCTGATTCTATGAGCCACACCAGGAACCCCTGCGGTCTGTATCTTCAGCCAGCCTTGGAGGCACAGTGCAAAGGGTCCGGGTCTTGTCATAGGCATATATTTTTAACCACCGCGTGCGTTCGCAAAACCCACACCCATATCCACGGGTGGATTATGGTACTCACAATATTACATCCAGCATAACCATTAATAAGGATCTATACTGAATGCAGAGCAAAAGCTTGTTCAGCGAGTGCTTCAGTAGGGTTACTGTGACGGCAGTGAAGCAGTGCAAGGCCAAACACAGCAGTGAAGGTCAGTATCACAGTACAGGTCCAGTGTTAAAGTGTAGGCCTCAGTCCTGTATCACAGTGGAAGATTTTTAAAGTGTACTGTGTTCAAGTTTTGAGTTACATGTACATGTTTCAAAATACTGCTGTGACACAGACTTTTATTTATTTATTTATTTTTTGTGGGGGACTAATTTTTGTAATGCAATAAGACTGAGAGCAGGGTAACAGTGTAAGTCTAAGTGTGCTTATACAACAAGAGAATGGGTAGGACAGTGGAGACCTAAGCTCTTTGTACAGGAAAGAATGGTAGGCAATGGAACAGTCAGTGGGAATAGTCATGTATAAAAGCAAATGAATCTGGGCAGAAATGCAATACAGGACAGATCAGTGCTATTATATTGAAACAAATGCAGTGATTGCAATCAGAGCAGTATTATAGTGCAAATAAGTGCAGTGATGTATCATCAGACTCAGGGTAGAGTTTCAAGGCTAAGTTAAGTAGAACAGTAGGTCTACTGCATGCAATGTTACAGCATGTGCATAGTACAGGACCTACAGCAGTGTTACTGTTCAGAACCAGGTACAGAATGATAGGACAGGACCTAGAGCAGCGTTACTGTTCAAAATCAGGTACAGAATGATAGGACAGGACCTACAGCAGCGTTACTGTTCAGAATCAGGTACAGAATGATAGGACAGGACCTACAGCAGCGTTACTGTTCAGAATCAGGTACAGAATGATAGGACAGGACCTACAGCAGCGTTACTGTCCAGAATCAGGTACAGAATGATAGGACAGGACCTACAGCAGCATTACTGTTCAGAACCAGGTACAGAATGATAGTACAGAAAGGACAGTAGTATCTGTACAGTGGTATAGTACAGCAGCCTGGATAACCTTGAGTGAAGCCTCAGGAAGAAGAGGAGAAGAAGAGCAGAGCTGGGGAGATGAGCAGGGCCATATTTCACTCTGACAGACAGAGGTTTGGGGGAGCAGACTAAAGGAAGGCTCTAAATCTGCAACTCATTCTGACAGCTGGAGGACCCCCTCCCACATCTGAGGATCTGATATTTCACGTCTGCCTCCCGTCATACACTCAATTAGCATCAACTGGCACTGCATGCGTTATTTTAAGATTCAGATTCTTCTCCCGTAAAACACACTGCGAACACTGAACGCAGTGCACCGCGATGATTACACGCTCCGCATAAACCAAAGAGAAGAATGCAACTTGCTTCAAATAATTGACAGGATGCGCAGAGCTGATCGCAACTTTAGAAATGGCCCCTCTGAGTATAGCGTTCTTCTGGGTCAGTTTCAGCCCAAGCATGCTTTCACTCAAAACTGCTTTGTATTAGCTGGATGATTTCACTATGGATAAGCCACGAACGAATAAAGTAAGTAAAATTCTAATTCTTGCCGGCCATGCTAGAGGGAAAGCTCTTTTTGCTGAGCGAAACTGGTGATTGCTGCCCTCTGCTGGCTCGAACAAATACTTACACCAAACCTTCATTTCCTCAAAAACATAAACTGTATCAAATTAATTTTAAAAAACCGGTGCGCGTGTTTGCCATCATTTTTGTTAAAGCACCAATAACAAATCCCATAAATCTGTACATTAACAGACTGCACAATAAGCACTAGAGGGTGCAGTGTGTCAGCTCAACACACCTTTATATACACAGCTGAAAACGTGCTGCGTAATTTCTCTACAATAGGGCCCGAGATAAAACATTGGTAGGCTACAGACTCTCAAATAGCGCATCCTGATTCAGCATTATCCCACTGTGCCTCCTGGAGTCCTTCTGAATGGTCTAGACTCCTAGCTACGCGGCTGTTGGGCTACATTAAAGGGATTAGCATTCGGGACACAGCCGTTCTGTGGAAATCCCCCTTCTTCCTCGAAATCCTCGTGCTTCTGTGTGCATTTAATCTCTGCATTTGATTTCACAGTAATCCTCTGCGCACAACCAGATAGTAATTTGTTAATATCCCATATGTAGCTACGAACGCATCACCTAGGGTTGCCAACCGTCCCTTGAAATAAGGGACGATCCCTTATCAGTTCAATAAGGCTTATTGAACAGATAAGGGATCGTCCCTTATTTCAAGGGACGGTTGGCAACCCTAGCATCACCTGCACGTTCACTCTTAGCTGGGAACCAGTTATATATATTTTTTAGACTATATATATATATTATTTTTTAGGATTACTCGTTTTTCATCAAGAAGGGAGGTCAGAATGTGCTTATTGAAGGCACTAAAAATATTGTTTTAAAAAAATCTAAGTTTTAAATGTGAGAATAGTGATGTCATCGACTAGTAGCCTTAAAGGGGGAGGGTATAATTGCGTATCGTCATGTGACCGTAATTACCCCAGTAGGGTAATGAAAAAAGGTGAAGGGGAAACCGCGAGCAGGGAGCAGATGCCGTCGGTATGCTGTCTCATCTGAAGTGATTCTCTGGGGGAAAAACAAAGGAGGCTTGGACTGGTTTTATTTTCTTAAATACTCGAGAGATAGGCTATGGTGTGGGGAACACGGATCTGCTGGAGTGCATCGTCGCAGATCAGAGGAGGTGGTGTAATTGTGCCAATCAGTAAATCCGGCTCTGCTGAGCCGATTTACCTGCGCAAAGGAGATTGGCCTGTTCTGGTTATATTAAACCCGTTAAGCTTGGTCACTCTCAATATCCACCCTCCAGCCTGTCAATATTTAATTATGGAAATAATAAACCCATAAATGCTAAATCAGCCAGCAGCATCATTGTGGAGCCTCATGCAAGCTCACAGGATAAAAAAAACCCCACACAGTTTCATTAGAAATCGGGATGAATGCCCAGGTCCTTACCTGTATGGTTCCAAAGTCAACGTTTTCATAGTGGAAGTGGGCACACTCTGCCAGTTTGGGAAAATGGCCCTTAGTGAAGGACAGCCTGGGGAAGGGTCAATATTAACCATCATCATTATAATCTTCAGCATGTCACTATTCTGCAATCTCAGATGTATCATAGGCACAAGGCCTCAGTGCCTCTCCATTGTGGATTTAGCGATTTAGCGGCACAGAATTGGTGGAGATGGAGGTCTTTTTAATGTTATATTACTGGGGGGGATCTTACTTTTTGACATTCTTGACCTTCATGCTGGCAGTGCTGCCGCAGGATCGGAGCGGGGGTTCTGCGGTCAGCTCGGGAATCTCCGCGCTCCTCGCCTGTCAACAGACACAGAGACAGAACTAATCAATCCCCAGACGTTCTAGCTTCAGCCCCTCAGCTCAGTTTTGGGAACAGCACAAAAAAAAGAAAAAAAAGTCACCTCACATGATCAAATGAAGCCGTCTCCCAGAGGATGAACAACAGAGACGAGGAATTTCTCTGACACGTGATGACTTGAACTTAATGTGGAATTTGGCTCTATCCGTTAGGGAGTGCCACACCGAAAGCTCTCGCTGCACGCAAAGAACAGGCTTCCACCGGAACACACTAGATTTATCCCTCCGAGTCATTTCAGCGTTTACCCGTGGCAGCGCGAGACATTCTCGTCTCCGGCAAAGGCTCACCCCAGCGCAAACTGTCGTGATACTCATGAAATAGTCAGACTGCTCTTGTCTTTCAAACACAGACGATACAAACGTCTGTCGAGAACTTTGGCTGCGGGAATGACACCAAGGTGTTTTTTTGGTTTGCAGAGAGTGACTCGACGAAAGCACAGACCGTCATAGAGTACAGACAATGTAGGATCTGAGGAAAGCACTATTAATTTAGTCATCAGGCATGGAATAAGCAAAGAATTAACACGGTGGATGGCTTAATCACCATAGACATATGAACAAATGACTAAAAGTTGGGGGTGGGAGTTTTTCCCAGAGCGGGGTCTGTGTGATATAAAAATAGTTTACCCAAGGTCTCAATTCCAAATCAGAGGAGGCATTATCTGAGATCAGGGCGAAATGAGGGCACAGAAACAAAATGGCCACCGCTGGAAAAATGTATCGCGTATGACGAAAACATAGTAAAAATACACGTCGATTATTTTGCTGCCAGAATTTGATATGATATAATGTAATCCCGGCAATTGTGGCTCTGCATGCAGTCTATGAAGAACAAGTGCGACGGCTTGGCTGTAAGCCCACGTCTTCTTTTCCACACCCGAGTACTATCATAACCTACTTTAGTCACCGCAGAAGAGCCGCACGCGCCATTTCATTCATTTTGTTTCAAATCAGACACTAAATCTTAAAATGAGTCACCGTCACTCATCCAAATTAGATTTAAATTATACATAATCATTTTTGACCCACTTGCTCGCCTACATGACATTTGACCAATTGTCTAATTATCGCCCAATTTCACTCTTATTTAAATTTTTTTTTAAATAGGAAGGCAACATTTAACTAGGCTAAACGGAGACCACATTCCATTCTGGATGAAGGCAACTCAGCCAGCAAGCTTGCCAGTGATAAGCCTGTGGATAATGGTGGCATTAGCTAGCGGGAATACAAAAGTCATTCAATAAGGACAGAATAACAATTAAGAATGGAAGATATTCAGCTTGTGGGGGAAAAATGCAGCCATACATTTACTTCACTATGACTGACCTCAGTGTGCACTGGGCTACACACAATATGTGTGGACGGTCCAATTTTTTTCCCCATTGAAAGCATGGGAATTATCATTCTGCTATGTAGGTAAATCCACAGTGTGGGGAAAGATTATGAATGCAATTTCCTGGAAACCCCCCCCCATCCACAGGGTGTAAAATCCTTCAATATTGAAGGACACATAATCTAGCCTGTTCAATAACAGCAAATAACCAAACACAAATGATAGTCACATGCTACATTGTGAAGGAAATTAATTTGCAACCATGTCCTCGTTTGACCTCTTTTTGTAAAAATGTACATTTTTAGTGCAAAATGCCTAAATGTCAAAGGACTATGTGAAACATTCAACCAACCATGTTTTTTTTTTAATGGGCAAGGCTAGTCAATGAAGTCATATAAAAACATTTGCAGGGCTTAATTAAAATACTTTTCCCATATTGTAGCATCCACATATTACACTACTTTGGGCAGTCGTTCACCTCAGCACGCACGTCCTCTGAAACATGTCTCCATCCGAGCTGAGCAGTCATCGTGCCAGAAAACTGCACTACTGCCACAGCTGGAGGTGTCGGATCGCGGACGCTCATTCAGGAGACGGGGGTTTCTTTCGCGCGTTAAGGCGAGGGATACCCTGCTGACTCGTGTAATGGAGCGGACGGTCCAGCGGGGGGGTGCTGCGTCATTGAGAGTACGGCGCGATGTAATGGGAGCGGACTCGGTGGGGTGTCTGGGCGTACTGATATTGTGTGGTTCGAGAGTACGGTGCGGCGTTGCGTGCTTGCGATGGAGGCGCGCGTCCAGCAGGGGGCGTACCATGGCGCTGATGGTCTCCTCCCAGTCGGGACGCTCGCGGGGGTGGATGTACCGGGGCAGCTCGGGCACGACGTCGTCCTCCTCCAGGAGCAAGGACCTCAGACTCCTGGGGACAGAGCAGAGATGAGTTTAAACAGGATACCCCCCCCCCCCTCCTCCACCAATCCTGGCTACACACTACACGCCATATTTATTCATGTGGCAGAAACCCATTATCTAAACAAAGTCCCTCCTAAAACCGTTATGGCAAACAGCAAACACAAAACAAACGGTTTTAGCAGCCACCATATTAGTCGCGACTGTGCAGCAGATTGCTGCATGCTTCAGCCAGGGACAACCGGCCAAAAACACAGCGAATGAACCGTTTTCCAGCACTGCCCATTGTTCTAGATTCGACGGTGCCTTCTGCAGCAAGCCTCGGATGCATCACAAGGGACAAAGGGCAGTTTACCCAAATTAGTATGCATGCCTGTCCATCAGTCAGATGTTCAGTGAAGATACAGCATGCCTATGAAAACACTCATAGAGGACCTTCCGTGCAGCAGTGTAGCATAACGGTTAGGGAACTGGGGCTTAAAACCCAAAAGTTGTAGGTTTGATTGCCAGTCAGGGTAGCCATACATCCAGCTGTCTTATGTATAGCTATCACAGATGTACAAATGTATATGTGATTGATACCATGTAAAAATGGTATCTTTTTGTCAGTCGCTCTGGATAAGAGCATCTGTTTAAATGCCAGTTATGTAATGTAGGAGTTCCATATGTTCTCTACAGTGATAAATATTAGAGAATAAAATATGTAAATGTTTACGTACTGCCTTGTGCGAGACTGGGCTGGGGGTACGGGGTGAGGGGGGGGGGGGCATTTGCTTACCGGCATTTGACCGCAGAAAACAGAGGACAGCTTATTAAATCAAAGCAGGTGTCAGCAAGTTCTGAACACTAGGGAGCACTTCAAGTTAAAAGATCACACCTCGTAAAAGGACAAGGGGAGATATAATAGGGAATATCAGATGGTCATGGCTTTATTATTTTCTGTATTTTTTATTCTTCAGCCTGTGCCAATGCGTTGTAAAGGAAGGAATTACATGGATCGGTAAAAGAGAAGTAGTAATTGAAATTCCCAGAGCGTGGGAAACAGAAGGGCCGGCTGATTGGGAGAGCGACGCAGAGTTGCGTCGAGGTCAATGGGACGGAGAACCGAGGGGCTGCGACATTCTAAAGGGCCATCATGGGATACAATCACTGAAAGATGACAAGGCCGTTCACAAATTAGAAAAATTGCTGAAGCCAACAAGAAAGTGGAAACACACACACACGCACACACGCACACGCACACACGCACACACGCACACACGCACACACGCACACACGCACACACGCACACACACACACACACAGAGGGAAATCAAATATATAGAAAGAAAATATAAAGAAGATTATTCGCCGTAACCAAACAGAATGACCACACAGTGTCATAGCAATGACAGCAAGATGAAACACAAATATGTACAATAGAAAACTCTCCATAGTGATGACTGTTAATAGCAGTGCGACATCCCTGAGAACCCAATGTAATAACCTTAAGTACTTTGGGAAAGCCAGTGATGAGATACGAGAGGGAGAAAAGGAGCAGCTCTTGTACTTAACACACGATTCATCCATCCTGTTAATCAGCATTTACACTAACTGGGTCACGATACATATCCCTGCTCACCTTAATTGTATTGCATTAAAATATAAGTTTAAGAAAACACTCCACAGTGTACACACACACACACACACACGCACGCTCAGTGAAACACACATACTACGCACAGTCGCACACACGTACAGTATATACACAGTGGACACACACACAGAAGATATTTATAGACGTCCTTGTGTGACAGAGTCCGCCAAATACATAGGGGACAAAGCCTAGCGCCTGGGGACAGACCGTCAACACTGATGCAACGACAGCAACATGTGATTTTTAAAAGGGTGAAGAGACACTTGCATCCTTTCAGAAAAAACCAGTGTGACTCACTTTCTCTCTATTCCCTGGAGCTTAAAGGATCCACGTACTTGAATAAGCAAAAAATAATCACACACACGCACACAGACACACACGATACAAAAGGAGGCACGCACCAGCGCACACAGACACACACAGACACACACACACGCAGGCACCTCCAAGGGTATTTATATGTAGTCGACCTCAAACTGTCATCATCCCCAGTGTAGAGCAGCAACGCCTGCATCCCAAATCAATTGGAGCCGAGAGGCAAGCAGCTGTTGACCCAGAAAGCAGAGCGTGGCGCTACAATAAAGGCTTCCAGGTCCGGGAGACAGAAAGGAGAGAGCCCACTCCATGACACTGACACCGCCCAACAGGTTTACTCCGAGGCCACGTCACACAGCATCGCATACGCAGGCTCGATGAACACATGAATACAACTTACATTCCCATTTTAATACAGAGACGGTTCATAAAAACCCGTTCTGCAGTGCACCGGCCTACACAACACCGTCACGCATTAACGCACACACGCACGCGCACCACAAACTGAACACGCCTTTCTCCTGTGGTCTTGAATTATATGAGTTTTTCAAGGCCGTTAGAAAGTTCAGAGAAAAAAAATTATAAAATAGGTCTGCGAGAATTTTAAAAAAAATAGTTCAACCTGTAGTCTGGACACCCAAACATGACAAAGTAAAGTTGAAGCCTTACTCCATTGTCCTTTTTAACGAGATGTACGCATGAGATATAATCACAGGTGGGAATTGGGTAATGAACCACACAGGAGCTTCTTAGAGCCTTCCGCCGTCACAAGTGGCGAGAACCAATTGAAGATTTCAGACGGCATACCACTACAACAATCACATTCAGACCACATGACAGCATTTACATTTAAGGTGCCCTTTGATGTCAGAGCAAGGAGCCGCTTGTCCAATCACAAGCTTTCTTTCACAGGGGGTCACAGAGCTCCAGGGAGGCTTGGGCGATTTACAGCCTTTATAAAAAAAATAAAAATAAAAAAATAAAAAACAGTATTCACTAAGTGACTGTCACTGGGAGTCTCCAGTGGTCACCAGGATACCGCTGGATTTATTTCTTCCCTCAAAACACAGCAGGTCCCCACAGACCACCGGGCGTCGCCAGCGAGAGACGCGTCTCTTCCCTGACGGGCGCTAGCCCTGCTGCAGTACTGTGTGGGCTGTAGAGGGGTAAAATGGCGGAGTGCGAGCTCTTCCTCCGCGGCTGCTCCTCGCCTAGCCACAGCGGTGACTCACTGGCCATTCGGAATGAAGCGAAGGAAGAAAAGGGGAAAAACGTTCAAACCCAACTGAATAAAAATTTTGCGCCGTTTTAAGTGTGAAGCAGGCGACCGGCGTCAGACTGATTGCAGGTGGCAGCTGGCGAAGAGCAGGGGCGCCTACAACACGCCCCTGTCCTCTCACAGTCTCATTCCTGGAGGAAAGTCCAGTGAGTCAGTGCTTTCTGAAGCAGGATATGATGATATGTGATAAACGTGTGGGGGCATTGAATTCGGTGGCAGGGCACGCACACTAGGGAGTTATCCTTTATCTTGTGAGTGTAGCTACTCATCGACAGAAGCCGCAAACAAAAAAAACCTGTACCAAAAAATATCTGGGAAGGGTCGAAGAAGTTTTCCCTCTCTGTCTGTCTCTGGCCCATTTGATGCAGTCTGTACGCAACTTTCTCAGTGTGTCTTTATCGTTTTGTGTCTCTTTCTCCGGCACGATCCTTCTCAAGCAGAACACAATATTCGGCATGAATCACAGCTCGGTAAGGAATGGTGCGATGACTCACTTTGAATGAAACTACCAGACTGCTTCAAAGCCAATTTCCAATCCGGGCAAAACAGGAATTCCCCATGCTCTTGTGGAGGAATACCCAGCATGGAATGACTGAAAAAAAGGAACCATTCTAAATATTGCTCATTACCTGCAACATCAATACCCCAAACCCAAGAATCAAAAGCAAAGTCAGATGAGAAAGGTCACTAATAACTGCTCCACGCTTTCCAGATGTACAGCACCACAACAGCAAGGTTCCCACACACAGACTGCAGGTTTTTACTTTTCATTCTTGGCAATTATACTGAGTATCTGTCAGGCTTATACTTCAGACGCTGAACGATGAGAGAACTGAACGTCTACACTCAAAAGCCTACAGGCTTCACACGGAATAACTTCAGACAACTCGGAGAAGTACGAGTCCTTTGAAAGGCGGCATTTGCGTTTGCGAATGCAACGGAGAGCGCATTCCCTTCAGGCCCAGTTAGGCCAGGTCTGTCTCTTTCACACCATTTTATGGACCTTTTCTTTCAGGGAGGCAATGCCGGCTGGTATTTTTATGACCAACCAATCAGAGGGGCTTGGTTACCTTCTGGGTCAGATAGACTTCCAGTAATGTTAACAGGTCTCCAAGAACATTAATATGACTTGTGCGGCAGTGATAAGAGTATGGGAAATTGCACATCTGGAATTTCAGAGGGCTTGCCTCATCACAGGAACAGATGCTTAGAAACAGATGTGAATTAACACGGCAACAGCTCCAGCAGCACACAGTGAACTCGAGACGCTGTTTTTGAGCAAGAGCAAAAACTGGCTCATCCATGTGAATTCTGAAATCGTATCATTAAAATTTGCTTGTATCCTCCAGGTTATTCATTAAACAAATAAAAAATGGATCACCTAGCACCGCGGTGGTGCAGCAGACAAAGGCGCAGACTTTCTGCGCCCCGAGGATCGGGGGTTCGATCCCCGGTTCTGCCAGATCCGAGTATGGCCGGTGCCTTGAGGGAGCGGCAATTGGCGGCTGCTCCCAGGGTGGGGGGAGGGACTCGGAGAGAATAGTCACTCAAAAAACAGCCCTGGGCGAGCTGGAATCACGGTTAGTAGCACGAGGAGTCGTGCCCTCTTTCCTGCTACCGGACAAAGGGGTTGTAGCGGTGATTCTCCAGCGGTTGCTACACGGGGGGAATTGAATTGCACAGGGTCCAATTGGCTACCAAATTTGGAGAAAAAGGGAAAAATCAGGAAAAATTAAATAAATAATGGATCACCAAAGAAATCTCAGTTATCAACAATCAGTGCAGATTGAACATTTCAGTCCAACAGCAATGCAAATGTTCAACCAGTGACATTCTTCCAAATGTGCTCAAGTGAACAGTTTGGTCTGCGGTGAAGTCATCTCATATTGATATTACTGCAACTAGAGGTCACTGTTGGACACAGGGAGCCGTGCTGAACCATCTGCAGCATACTCTAAGTCTGATAAACGGAGCCCCTCAAAAAAAACAACCAAAATTCATTACCCAGTCTCCCCTGGACAAGCATTAATATTCAATGGCTCTTGACTGCTTATCCACTCAGCCGATGACATGATTTTTAAACACAGTCTTTTTCAGCTCCCTCCATCCAGGTACCGTTGACAGTTTTTATTTATTCTTTTATTAGGGATGTAGACATCACAGCCATGAGAATGCATTACTGATCAGGCTCAATCATATGCAGAAATGGTTACTGGCCTGCTACTGCTGTGTTTCACAGTGGAGAGCAATGGGACTCTCTCCCTCCCTCTCTCTAAGTAGATTAGAAAGAAAGTATAACTAACAACCTACAATGGCAACATGTGAATCCTGAAATAGGGGGGGGGGGAAACTAAACACAATTCAACCAAATAAAAAGTAAGATAATATAGAAAAAAAAAAAAGCAACAAAAATGGAGGTGGTTGTTTTCTAAAACCTGAGGCGTTTCAGATGCTCTGTGCGTAGGCTTGCATGTGTGAATGCCTCCCTCAAGCTGTCTCTGGACATAAGCTCTGCTGCTCATTCTGCCTCGTTTGGGTTGTCTCCAAGGACGATGGGCAATTTCTCAATGTCCTGTAGAACCAGAAATATATTGCATTTCCTGCTGGTGTTCTGCGGATGTAAGCGTCTCTTGCTCCCTGTATTTCTCAAATGTTGTGGTGACATGCACGTCTGTCGTGACCTCTTGCCTGTAACGATGTGCGCTCCGCCCGTTTCAGCCAATCCTAACCAAAAGAGGACCTATTGTCACATGTCCACACATTAGAGCCCAGCCAGAACCATAGTTACATTTTTATGTGGTTACATCAGTTCTGTGTGGGTCTAATGAGTAGATATGTCACATTCTGTCTTAGCCATATCTTAATGACTACACCCTCCCTCCCTTCCACACAAAAGCGTCAAACAGTAACTGCCAAACACAGTTACTTTCTTCTCTCCACTCAGGTGGATGCATAGCCAGACTGTGCCAGGGGCCTTAAGCTAGCAACCCCCAAGCAGCAGCCAGCTGGGCTTTTACTAATAGGGGTGGACAAATTTATAGCCCAGATGCTCAGGCAACAATTGTTCTGTTCGAACTATGATGCACCAAATCTCGGGAGACAACCAGTGAAATTCTCTTGGCAGCAGATGAATGCAGGTGACAAAAAAAAAAGCATAAAACGCGCTAAAATGCGATTAGTCATTTCTGTCGGATGAACCTCAGTCAGCTGTCCCCTCATTAGACAGGTGAGTGGGAGTTCTAACAGCACTAACCACTGATGAATATTGTTACAGGGGGACATGGCAAACACCTTCTCGTGGTGTCCCCCGTCAGTAACTTATGACTGCCAATCGCAGTCATAAGCAAAACAAAATTTGCCAATCAAGGGCCCTCACCCGGGCTGGTGCTCGGCTGCAGTCGGGGAGGAGAGCCGGTGGTGCTTACTCCGCTGGCCTCCAACCCAGAATACTGCAGCTGAACACCGAAGGACTCACCTCCAACAAGATCAGCGTCATCGAGCAGCTGGCCTATACCACCAAGGCCCTCGTCATCCTCCTCCAGGAGACCCACTGCGTTTCAGCAGACAAGCTAGTATTACTAAATTTCACACTAGCTGGGTCTATCCTAAGCAGGAAACACGGCCTTGCCACGTTTGTACATGAAAGGCTGAGCTGGACTCTCGCCGATCAATCTCCGGCTGGCTCGGAGATTGAGTGGTTGTGCGTGGACGTTGCCGGTTTTAAAATCGTAAACGTCTACAAGCCTCCCCCCTCGCGATTCACGCCGGTGTCTGTCCCGGTGTTCCCCCACCCCTGTCTCTATGCTGGCGACTTTAACTGTCAGCATGAAGACTGGGGGTATAATACCAACACACTCAACGGAGAGAACCTGGCTGCTTGGGCAGCTAATAACTGCCTGGCCCTGTTATACGATCCAAAGGGTGCAGCCAGTTTTCTCTCCGGTCGCTGGAGCACTGGGACGAATCCTGACGTGGCATTTGCGAGTGTCGGTGCAGACAACCGGCTCCCGGACAGACGTGTGCTCGGAAAGTTCCCGCGGTCCCAACATCGACCATCGCTGATAACCGTGCCTAAACTCGTGGACTCTATCCCGAGTGAGCCGGTGAAGCGATGGAATTTCCGTAAGGCCAATTGGAAACGCTTCCGCCTCCTCACTAACAAATCCACGTGGCGTCTCCCATCGCCTAATACCAACAACGTGGATGAGGCATATCGGGACTTCTGCGGCATGTTAGTGAAAGCGGCCAAGAAATCCATCCCACGCGGACGTCGCAATAGCTACAAACCGTGCTGAGATGCGGAGTGCGAGAACCTCTACCACGTTTTCCTTCTAGCTCCTGCCGGAACCGAGTCAAACAGGGCTGCTACAGCCCTGTTGTCAAGACTCGGCCGGAGGAGACAAGAGCGCTGGGAGGAGGCTGTCAATTCCATCGACTTCTCGCACTCCAGCCGCAAGGCATGGAGTATCCTGAACAACCTCACTGGCAGGTCAAGACACTCCCCTCGTCACTGCCCCATTTCTGCAAATAAAATCGCATCACAATTTGTGAAAAATGGGGTATACGAGGGTAAAGACCACGAGTCATCACGACTCGTGTCAAAAGAAGTGTCTGACCTCTGGAGGGCCCCAACATCTAGCAGCGATAACATCTCCGGTGAATTTACACCGGAGGAGTTCGCTGCCGCCCTCCAGCACCTAAAGCCAGGAAAAGCTCCGGGCCCTGATTCCATCTGCCCGGAGCTTATACTCCATGCCGCACCTGCCCTGAAGTCCTGGTTAAGAGCTTTCCTCTCTTCCTGCTTGCGCCAACTCAAGATCCCCAAAATCTGGAGAAGAGCCCTAGTTGTCGCGATCCCTAAACCGAATAAGCCTGAAGGGGATCCTAAGAGCTACCGTCCCATCTCCTTGCTCTGCATCCCCTTCAAGATCCTCGAGCGTCTTATCTACGCCCGCGTCGAACCGATCGTCGACCCGCTGCTCCCTCGGGAGCAGGCCGGGTTCCGACGCGGGAGATCGACCGTAGACCAAGTCACTTTGATGACTCAAGACATCGAGGACAGCTTTTCGTTCAAGAAGAAGGCCGGAGCCGTTTTTGTCGATCTGACGGCTGCCTATGATACCGTATGGCACCGCGGCCTCACCTGCAAGCTGCTCCGCTTGCTGCCGGACAGGCACATGGTCAGTATGATCCTGGAGCTTGTCCGAAATCGCAGCTTTAACCTCACCACCGGTAGCGGACAGCAAAGCAGGTTACGACGCCTCAAGAACGGCGTCCCCCAGGGATCTGTCCTGGCCCCCCTCCTCTATAATATCTACACCTATGACTTGCCTGATACAGTCTCGCGGAAGTATGCCTATGCGGATGACCTCGCATTGGTGTACTCCGCTGGAGACTGGCAGTCATTGGAGGGGACTTTGAGCCAGGACATGCAGACACTAGTGGCATACCTCCGGAAATGGAGGTTGAAGCTCAGCGAGGCAAAGACGGTGTCGGCGGCCTTCCATCTTAACAACAGGGAGGCTAAACGTGAGCTCAGAATATATATTGGCGGAACACCCCTGCCATGCTGCGCTGAGCCAATTTACCTCGGTGTGACATTGGACAGGTCGCTCACGTTTCGCCGACACCTTGAGTCACTGCGCAAGAAGTTAACATCTCGTGTGGCATTGATGAGGCGACTTGTCGGGTCAGGCTGGGGCGCCGACGCAAGAACATTGCGTACGGCAGCCCTGGCCCTTGTTTACTCGACTAGTGAGTACTGCGCACCGGTATGGTGTCGCAGTGCCCACACCCGCCTCATCGATACGCCCATTAACGAAGCCTTGCGCATCGTGACAGGATGCCTGCGTCCCACTCCCGTGGACAATCTTTCCATTCTTGCAGGCATCCAGCCCGCTGGGCTTCGCCGCGCGGGAGCCACAGCACGTCTCGCGTGCCGGGCCATGGAGCCAAACCATCTGCTCCACGAAAGGCTCACTGTAATTGCTGAGCCTCCCCGGCGCCTTAAGTCGAGACACCCATTTGTGCCTGCCGCACAGGAATTCCTGCAGCAATGCAGTGATCTTAACATCAGTGCGGCACGGTGGGCGGATTACATCTGGAGCACGGAGTGGGAGGAGAACACCTCTAGACTCCGTGGCTTCATCCCAGACGTCGGTTTTCCCCCTATTGGGGTGGACCTGCCTAGACTGGCATGGGTGAGGCTTAACCGCCTCCGGACCGGCGTTGGGCGCTTCCGCTCATCGATGCACAGATGGGGCTTGGCTTCTTGCGCAGCCTGCGAGTGTGGCGCGGAGGAACAAACCGCAGACCATGTCATCCTGGACTGCCCGATTTATCGGGCACCCAGTGGAATGCATGGTCTGTCGGTTCTGGATGATGACACGGTGACGTGGCTACTGGAGGTGTGCCCCGAAATATAGTCCGGGTGAACCCCCCCCGGGCTCGGGGTGGTAAAAGGATAGCCCCTCGGCCCCGAGCCTGGGGATGTGGAACAATGAAGATCCTACCCAAACGCAGAAGAAGAATATTGTTACAGGAAGGCAGAGCTCAGATTTCCACAATTCCCTTTTTTTTTATTAGCTTAAACATGCCAGCAGTCTGTGCATGCAGCTGAACCATTTCTCTTGGCTTACAAACTACTATCATTAGCATTAAGGCAAGAGAAACTACCCAAATAAATACCTAACCATTTTAGATTTTTTTGAAAAAGTGCCATTTGCACAAACTTGCCATTTGCACAGACGTATATAGCTCAATATGAATTTATTATCTAAAGCAAAGTTAGTAAGTTACATATGGTGGGTGGCTATTTTTAACCAGCAGGCAAGGTTCATTTTAATAATGTGGCTAGCTTGTTTGTAGAATATACATGAAATTTAAATTTATCCAAACCCTTGATTTAAATTTTTTTACTTTATCGAGCTAAATTGCAGAGCTTATTATATACCTTGCCAATGGTGACCAATGGGGCCATGTACGTAAGGATGGGCGACAGACCCGGCCCTATGGGCAAGCATTTAGGGGCCGGGCCCGCCCTGGACGACCTCTGTGCCCCACCAGCCCCTCCCTCCCCTCCAGCTGCTGACCAATAATAATTACCCCATTAATTATTATTATTATAAGCCTAATAGTAATCATAGTAGTAGGCATACGTCACATAAATTCACAGCATATTTCTATGTAATTAAAAAAGTAATTTAGAAATAAGTCAAATACGATTGGACGATTATCCGCTGACAGAGGTCAAGTGTACATGGTCTTGTGTTATTTTGATGCGTACGACAGACCGTGCGAGTGCTACGGGACCTTACCTTACCTTAGCAAAAGCTGGAAAGTGAAATGGATATTTGAAAATGGCTTAAAAAAAAAAAAAAAACAGCTGCTGCAGATCAGGATGGTTGTAGGGCAATGCTTGAAGTGGGCTATGCATGAAGTGGGCCATACGTTCTAGCAGGACTTCTTACGTTTTTTCCCATATGAGCACTTTTTCTAGCGTTCTGATACTCCTCGTAAGTTGTATGTACGCAGCGTTTGTGCGTCCATGAGATTCTCTTTTTCTCATTCCCACAACAGTCACTGTACTGTAGTCCGGCAGGATTCCTTCACCCATTGACATACAAACAGACTTCAATACTGGTACCTGCTTTGTTGCCTTCTCACTGTTTTTCTGCAATGGAAACTGCCTTTTCAACGGGCTAGCTCGGCTCAAACATTGGAAGTTCCAGAGCAGACCATACCGGGACTTCTACATTTTGTTTGTATGAGAAAACTGGCACTTATCTCCCCCTCCCCACTTCAAGCATTGCTGTAGAGGCAACTCCCATTGCAGTGGAGGCAGGAAGAGACGAGAGCAGTTAAGAGGTGGTAAACTATAGTTTTGTGAATTGCAGTTGTAAATTAGTTGCTGTCAAGTCAGAGTCAGACTCATCGGTGCGTTACTTAAGTCTATATGTAGTTGTTCATTAATTTGGATCGGATGAAAGTAGCCTATATGGTGATGCTATGCTTATGGAAAGCTGTGTTCAGCCATGTTTAAGACATCCTTACTGCCGCCATGAACGCATAATGGCTGCGGTTTGTGAAAACACAATATCCCAGGTAGACGAGCTGATCTTTTGCGTGAAAATATCGATCGATATGAGCCCGCCCTAGAGCCGTCCTTCCCAATAATTCTGCCGCCTGGTCTCCTGGGTGATATGACGATAGTATCGGATATTGACGATGATTGACAGCTATCACGATGGGAGCTGGATATAGTGATTTACAGATGATGACTACTTTGCCAAGTTCACTTCCACCTGCAGGCGCTGCACCTTGAAAGAACATAACCCCTCATAGTGGAATGCACAACGAAGAGCCACAAATGCATTCCTTTGCAATAACCTGTACAAACTAAACAAAGTTGGGCTACACCAAGTATAATGTAGCCAACTTAGTCATTGGCTAGCTATCAAAAATAATGGTTGAATAGCTCTTGTGATAGCAAAAGACTTTGTAGGGTGCCTTGCCAAATCTGTTGATTTAAGTTGATGACAATTATTGCTGAGAAATTTGCCATGTGTATGTATACTGTGCGTGTGTATGTATACTGTGCGTGTCTATGTATACTGTGCGTGTCTATGTATACTGTGCGTGTCTATGTATACTGTGCGTGTCTATGTATACTGTGCGTGTCTATGTATACTGTGCGTGTCTATGTATACTGTGCGTGTCTATGTATACTGTGCATGTGTATGTATACTGTGCGTGTGTATGTATACTGTGCGTGTGTATGTATACTGTGCATGTGTATGTATACTGTGCGTGTGTATGTATACTGTGCGTGTGTATGTATACTGTGCGCGTGTATGTATACTGTGCATGTGTATGTATACTGTGCATGTGTATGTATACTGTGCATGTGTATGTGTGCAATGTTAGCATGTATGAGAAAGAGGATGGAAGTTCAGAAGTCTATCATTGCCCAACTAAGGGTTGTCCTCAAATATCTCCACCTTTTTTTCTTCTTCTTACTCTTTGCTTTTCATATGTGTGCATATCTAATATATGTTAAGCCCCAGCTGCTATGGTAATGGTGAGTGTACAAAATCTGGACCCAGTTCAGTTTAGACAGAGAGATTGAATGGCCAGACGGTAATCCTGGAAAAGTGGAACATTCCAACATTGGCCCAAACAGGTGGAGGGGAGTTTATCCCGTGAAATGGATTTTCACTGAAATGAGAGCAGAATCAGGCACACTCGAGCATACGCAGGCCACTCTAACCTCATCTCGTCATGTGATATCCATCCAACAGCTGCCTAAATCTGCCAGAATGAGGCTCGCTACAGCATGCAGAGAAACTGTCGGAGTTTAACAAACTTTCCAAAAATTCCTGATGGATGAAACGATGTAGCAAATCAAAATCACCCCTACATACCTTACAGTTAAAACCATTGCATAACCAGTTTTTATAGAGTAGCATAAGATACCTAAATCACTGTATTTTACAGATTTGTCAGTCATAAACAATTCAGATAGATCCTCACATATACTAGAACTTCATCATACTGAACATATTTGCATGGAATTCGCTTTTTTGATTTTTTCTAGCACAATTAAGGCTGAAAATGTTGCAGAAAATGGCATATCTGCAATGTAAAAAAAAATTGAAAATCTGGAACCCTTCACTGAACATGTCACAGTCTCATACACGCGCACCTTCTCTCTCTCACACACACACACACACACACACACACACACACACACACACACACACAGGAGCGCATGCACATACGCAGACACACACTGGAGCTAGAAAAGCTTTTCTTTGCGCTCGCGCGTCACTGACCTTGACACCAACGAAACAAAAATTAGGCACTACAAGTCGAAAAGAGACCGCATTCATTGATACGAGCTATGCATCTCAATTCTCCCTTCCGAAAGCGCTTACATGAACGCGTACACGCTCACAAACAGGCACACGCTCGCAGGACAGAAACGTTTCACCACAGCGAGATGAAAAAGGGAGCCAGAGATGACAGAAGAAGTACGACAGGATGAGCAGAGGAGAGAGGAAGAGAGGAGGAGAGAAAGCAGGGTGTGTCGCTACCTGTCAAGGGCGTCATGACTCCCAGCAGCTCCCAGCAGCAGGAAGCCCAGAGCTGCACTGTCCTCCGACGCAGCAGCAGCAGCAGACGCAACAGCAGCAGACGCAGCAGCAGCAGCAGCAGCAGCAGCAGGCCCGCTGCCTGGCTCCATGCTACTGACTCACTGCAGGAGCTGCCGGGAGGGAGGGAGGGAGGGGGGGTGAGAGCAGATCAGGCGTCTGTTTGCATCTAAGCTATAAAGAAAATCTAACTAACACCGTCTCTAAAAACAAATCTCTGTGACCTGCTAAAAATGAGTAAATGCAGTTGTCAAGATACTATCTGCTAACGCTTCAGCACAAGTAAAACCGAGCCCCAAAAAATCGCTTTGCGTTCAACATGGGCTGAACTTAAATGAGAAACTATGATAAACTATGTATTCAAAAAAAAGAAAGAATACAGAGGTATAGAAAACACTAGGGAAGATACAACCGATATATAGATACGCATCTACTTATGCACATGGAACAAACACAATATTTTGATAGGTATACTTTCTTTTTTTTGAAGAGTATGCATGCATCTTATTTGGAAGGTCTTTTTAGCACTACCACTGCAAAAAAATAAACTTAAACCTAGCCAAAACTGGCTGAACTACGATGACAAACTATGATGAAATACCCGATATCTTGTTCAGGATGATTTTGCCAAGCTCTCATGCCCAGATGAACCCATTTCAAAAGCTCAAGTAAGCCCCCATTACTGCTGTTCTGTCCCCGATGCGCCACCCTCCCCAAATCTCTCAGTTGTAGGCAGAGCCCACTGATTTCCATTACCCAGCATGCCCTGTTCAACACTGGACATACTTCAAATATTTACTTTTTTGACACTATTGATGGTCAGTTTCCCCAGCTGTGGATAAAACAAAATGGAAAATGCAAAGGAAGCGGGTGTCAGGCTTAAATGGAGAACAGATCACATTTTCTGTGTTTAGCGGAATTATTATTATTTTTATTGTTTGATACACAGAAACGCAAGATTCTTGCTTGAGTTTATTAAAAAATCAAAGCTACAGGAAACATCCTGGAGCTCATCTGAGAGGGAAAAAGTATAATAAACACCTGGACCAATCACAGAGAGAGGTACATAATTAAAATAAGGACATCTGGAATCAGGAGAAATTAAACAAAATAACTCATCTCTCATATTGTAGAATACAAATAGCGTGAGTACGACAAGCACACACACCGACGTACAAATGCACACACAAACACACACACACGCACGCGCACACAAATGCACATACTTCTCTTCCCCTAGACGGTGCAATATAAGTGCCACATGCCCTCACCTTTGGGGCACCATGGCAACAAGACCAGCTTGAACCCTGCAGCTCTTTTGCTCGGGGCTATTCGGCTCTGTTTCAGCCCAACTCAGGCATTATGGGGGAAACCTGGAGTGGCCCATAGATATGGCTTTGATCAGACATGCTACAAACGTTTGTCTGTGCTCAGCTGCTCACTTGCCCCCCCCCCCTAAGGACTGTCTCTGTTGTGGTCCTGGGGTCAGAAGGCTGCACTGCCATGGATACAGAGACAGCCCCTGTACTGAGGGATATTTATTGTGTAAGCTGAATTCCTAAAAGACCAGGATCACTCTTGAGTTTGGAGAGTAAACACACTGCAGAGGACAGCCCTGATATACCACTATTGAGGCTCTACACCGTAGCAAAGTTATCAACGCAAAAGCCAAGAGTGTGAAGAAAACACAAAATAAATGGAGAAAACCTGCAGGCACCTTCTGACAGAATAGAGCTGACTCTATTTTAAATGGATCCACAGTTCTTTCATAGCCATCAAAAGGGGATTTACATTTATTTTGCTGGTGAGCACACCACGGCAATCTATCTCTCTTGAGTAGAACAGCGGTTACCTTCTAAAAGTGGATTACAAAATATTGAATTTGATAATATCCTTGCATCGCCTACTTTGAAATGAGTCCTGAGATTTATCTTCAGTTTTTTTGTTTTTTTTGCATAATACTGAGGAAAGTCTAAAAGCAGAAAGCAGTGCAGTGCAAGACTAAAAGTGTACACAGTTTATTTTATTTATTTTACTGTGGGTCTTTGCAAAGGTCCTTGCTGCACATGCCTGATTATAAAGAAGCATGACCAGATGGCAAATCCATATGCATCTTCTTCTGAATGAGGTATACAATTTATTTTGAAAACAACAAAAACACCACATGAAACGCTTGCATCACCACAGATCAGCTCTAGCGTGTCTGCTTTCACACGTAACTGTACGGCTATAAACACACACAAAATCAGAAATGCACGCACCCAAACAGGTACAGAGAGCGCGCGCACGCACGCACGCATTACTGCCAAATTAAGTCCGGAAGATGTGTGACAATGACTTGGCAGTTCTCGAAATAAAAATGGCCGAAAACCTGGGTTTGAATACACAGCAGCTTCAATAAACCAGAGTCGTTCAGAGCTACGCCAGTCCTCTCAGCCTTTAACAGAGATGAGCCCCAATAAAGGGTAATGGGATGATAAAGAACAGGTCTCTCTCTCTCTCCCCTCTGTCTCACCGTTTCCTCTCTATCTCTTCTCTCTCTCTTCTTTGTCTCAGCTCCGTTCCCCCTCTCTGCTCTCGCCCGTTCTGTTTTTTTATGAGGAATCAGCCGGCTGCACAGACCAGGATCTGCAGTAAAAGCTGAATCAGCAGAATCTGATAGAGCGGCCTGGGAGCAAACCCGAACAGCATCCTCAGGGCACTGGCTTAACCTTGCCTGAAGGCTAGCGTATCCAACGAGCCACACTAGGGCGGGCGGTAAACGTCAATAAAATGCTGATTGCTGAATGTCAAAAAAAGATTAATAAATAAATAAAAGACTTAACAACAGTCAGGATCCGAGGAGCAGGCCTACATGAGGCACAAATAACTGCCAACTGATGATTCACAAGAACAGCACATACAAACCGCATAACAGATAATGTAGCACATTTTTCCCTGACATACAAAAGTTTTTCCACCGTAAGTTATTTTTCTACCAATTTGGAATGTCCGCATAGGTCCGCCTCACTGCTACAATGCCAGGTCGGGGGGGTAAAGACAAGCAGGCGTTCTTTCACGGAGACTCCCCTACATTTCAATCCACATTCCACCAGCGGTACTCGAGCGTGCATTTTTCATGGACAAACTCACCCTCCCGCCCTGGGAGACCTGAAAGCCTATTGTGCACTGATATGCACGGCGGCCGGCTACAGCGCAGGCTCTATAGCAGGTCGTGGAGCACCCGTCTTAACGGGATGAACAACTCAGGGGCTCCTCCTTTGAAAGCATTTTTTATTTATAATTTTATTGTTAACACAAGGTAGCTGAAACAGGGCCTGGATGCCCATGACCACCATTTTTCCCCAAGATCACCAAACTGTGATTTTCCGAAGCCTGGGGGATGACCAGTTATATTCCCTCTATATAGACACACATTTGGCATTAAAATTTTAAATGAACAGAGACGAGCTCTCGTCAGTGCCTCGTGTTATCTCAAACTGCATGGCGACTCTCCCGGGCCGCCAATTACTCGTGCCTGACACGGTACAGTAACCGCGACCGATGATTTAATGAGATCCAAATCACCTCACTTTACATGCGCCCTGTCGACTGACGAGCCAAGAGATCCACACGAAGCCCTTCACTTCTCCAACCTGCTCGCGCCCTCTCCTCCTCTCCGTGCGAGGCCTACTCACGTCTCGCCCATCCCTACCTCTGCTGTTGGTTTGATTTGCTTTGACTAAGACGTGTGGAGATGTTTTTTTTAAACAAACAACCCTGACCTGAAGCACAATTGATTGCGAGGGGTTTCCAGAGGACTGCAGAGTTGCACAAACAGTGAATATATGGGTAGAGCGCCCTTGAGTAAAGTATTCAGCGCTAATTACATCAGTTTAATAGCCACCTGTACAGGCAGATAACACACAGAGGCCATGTAGGCAGCACTAGATAAGGGCATCTGCCAAGCAAATTAATAACAGAGATGGAAACTGAATAGCGGTTTGAGCCGTTCCGGGTTTGAGGAGAAACGAGGGAGTGCACCGATTAGAAGCCGCCTGTTGGTGGTACACCAGCCAGCTTCTCTCAAGACCCGGAATGGCTCCGTTTGTCATGCAGTGAAAGTACAATTTCCATTTCTGCTGTAATATAAACAAGCCCGGTGCATCTGCAGAGATTTTCATTAACTAATGGTACACACAAGCTAGTGGCCCAGCTATTTTAAATGCAATGCACACTGATCTGCTCGAAAGCTTTTAATTTGGCTCCTTGACATTTTGCACACGTTCCCCTGATAAATTGCATCGCGCAACAGATACGCCCTGAACTTTCTGGAGAAGATTTTAGGTTACCTGAAGCAAAGTGTCATTGGCAACTTGTAAAAAAAAATAATTTTCTTTTTAATGATTTCTTCTACTATATCTTTATTATGTACTGAGTCACACCGGAAAGACACAATTGGTGAGAAGAGAACTAACCCTCAGAAGTTGTGGATATCCCTAAAAAATTGTGTACTGGCGATAAGAGAAAAGCAAAAAACAGCAGCTTTGGTCTTTAAATTCTTTTGACAAGACAGTGGTTGCAGGCAATCCCAATGCCAATTGGCTCTACTGGGGCTAATAATTAAGGCTGAGAAACTACCTGACCATTGCGGGGTGACTCCAGGTTTCTACCCTAAAGCTACGGGCCCAGACAATATTCCTGTCAGATCTTTGATGGTTCCAGCAAAACGGATTGTCCCGAGTCACCCATATATCTACTGCTGACGGGACCAAAGATTCCCATGCACGTGAAACAGGCGAGGGCTAAGTTCTTCTAAGGTAAATGCATCTACGTATACGAGCTATACATGGCACTGCAGCAGATTGTTTCCAAGGCTAGTCCCAGTCTCAGGCGAAGCCACACCTAAGAATCCTAGTGGCACGGACCAGAACATTCATTGTATCGCAGCGGTCCATGACACATCCGGAATGGGACAGTCGCACACGATTCGGTCACCATCGTACAAGGAAAATCACTTGTTTTTTAAGGCCATTTCAGGAATCAAAATAAATCATTACACTGTAATTACTTTTTTTTTTTTTTGCAACAGTGAAGCAGTGACACTGACCATTAATTTTAGCTCCAATGGAAGGGGAAGAAGAAACCAGAGATAGGAGGGATGCGGGGGAAAAAAAAGAAATAACCTACAACTATAAATCTTTACTTATGTGTGAGACTATAATGATTGAATTTGGTCCACTGAACATTCAAGCCAGAGGACCTCTAAGGCAAGGCGATTATACATTTCACTTCACAAACAAAGGTTCATTAGCAGTCTATGAGAGTTGATGATTAGCATTAGTGTATAAGCACAGCATAGGGTAGTGTGTGTGTGTGTGTGTGTGGGGGGGGGGGGGGGGGGCTGGACTAACACAATATGACATAAATCACGCAAGGAAGGGAGTGGTGCGGAACACAACACTGACTAATGGGAATTCAAGTCTAATTATCCATTCATTAACCCATCTATTCATTTTTCTCTATTAACACAAAACCAAATTAAGGGAAATGTAGAGCATTTATGAAGGAGGATCAAATCACACACAATAAGAAATTTGGCGAATCACAAAACGTACCCGTTCCATTGCACTAAAAATGTGTTAATATTGTGCAGATGTCAATCAGCCCTGTTACAACAGGACAAAGAGCAGGTGACACGGAAGAAGTTGATTCCCAGGAAACACCAGTGATTTACCTGCTGCCGACACACGGCCTAACCGTGACCTCACCGCAGCCCGAGGTGCTGTATAAGGAAAGCGCCGGCACAGGCGTGGGAACGGCGAGAGAATTTCCCCGTTTGCTCCGTTTTAGCGCCGCAATCCTGAACGCAGGAGTTTTCGGGAGAAACGGCACCGGAGAGAGGATCCGCCGCACATCGGCTGTCTCTGTTCCCCCCTCCGTGTCAAAGGCTCTCGCTTGTCCCGACTGCGGAGTTTTTCCACATTAGCTCCTCAGTGGTGGAATGAACTTCCCATTTCCCTACGTTCTACTCCAACCCTGCCTGCATTCCGTCAAGGCCTGAAGACACACCTCTGCAGACTCCACCTTGACTGATATCCTAACCTAGGAATATCAGTTCCCTGTTTACTAGTTCCCTGTGTTTTCCTGTCTGTTTATTATAGTTTATAATAGTATTTAGAATAGAAGTGTAGTATTGCTGATTTACCCACAGCTTACTGTGAACTACAGTCAACGTTCATTACTAGGGATAGCTGCTACATTATGGGAAGGATGTGCTTTGTCTTATCTGTTCTGTAGTGATCTTGATGATGTCTCTGTATGCACTTACTGTACGTCGCTTTGGATAAAAGCATCTGCTAAATGAATGTAATGTAATGTAATGTAATGTCCCGCGTCTCTCTGCCGAAAAGGAATGCTCACTGGATATTTCCGACAACGCCGACGCCACATCAAACGTCAACATTCATAAGGTCAAATTAAGGCAATGTTAAACATCTTTTAAAAAGCTGAACTTTATTATCGGTTATTAATGACTGGATGAAAACCTGCTGTATGAAGTGATAATGCCAAAATCCCTAAGCTGAGGGGGTTATGTAAACCTGGCCTGTGCAATGTGATACTGTCCAGGAAACAAACAGGGATGGACATGGGGCTGTGGTACCATCACTGTTCGCAGTGTGTGTGTGTGTGTGTGTGTGTGTGTGCGTGCGTGTGCGTGTGCGTGTGCGCGTGCGCGTGCGCGTGCGTGTGCGTGTGCGTGCGTGCGTGCGTGCGTGCGTGCGTGCGTGCGTGCGTGCGTGCGTGCGTGCGTGCGTGCGTGCGTGCGTGCGGTGTGTGTGTGTGTGTGCGTGCGTGCGTGCGTGCGTGCGTGCGTGCGTGCGTGCGTGCGTGCGTGCGTGCGTGCGTGCGTGCGTGCGTGCGTGCGTGCGTGCGTGCGTGCGTGCGTGCGTGCGTGCGGGCGGGCGGGCAAACAGAGACAGAGTATGCAGCGTCCCGTGAGAGTTAGTTTCTCCGCTGGTTTCTCTCAAAACAAAATCCCGCCCAACACCTTGCGCAGATCCCGCCTGGCCCGGTTCATTTCATAACCTGGGGAAGATCAAGTTGCACAACATCGAGAGGAGACCTGTTTGACAGCACCCGTTATCAATTTAATCAGCCGACTCAGGGGTATCGTTCTGCTTGTTTGGACTAATATCTAGAGGAAACACTTATTTCAAATTGTTTAGAGTAGACTACATGCAACGACATTACAGAACCCCACTGTTCTATAGGCTGCTAACTGAATCGTGAACCTTAATTACATATCACCACAGCATGGGGTAGGAACTCAAGAGGGGATGATGGGAGTCTAATTTCTTCATTCGCGATTACAGGGGAAGCAGTGGCTGCTGGGTAAGAGGGATAAAGAGCATGGCCTGTAAAGCGCATGGGGAGACACGATGAACAAATGCATTTAGCAGTTTTTGGAGATTCAAGTTACTGGCAGTTACTGTATAATACTCATACAAAACACTCAGATTTGATAAATTACTTCTGCAAGTGAATAGAGGGGCGGCCATATTTTAGCAACTTCACTTACAGAAAAGGGTCTGGTCATGCATTATAGGGCGCTTTCCAAAATTCCAGCATGCCTGGACATTAAAATCCCATTCTATCATTTCTGGCACTGATTTAATGTTATATAGCAGAAAAGTAATATGAAAGCCCTCATTCATAATGGGCAATCAATTTTTTGCTGATTAAAAGCTGTATGCATTTACTACTAAAAAGGACTGCCTTTATAAGTACCTTTTTGTGATCAATGTTTTTTTATTGATTTTTCAGTTTTAAAAAAAAAACAAAAAAAACATCCATTATATGGTTTTGGAAGCCCCACACTTGCTCTTATTCCCATGACAGCTTTTTAAAGATGAGTAATTTCCATTGATTTTTCTCTGGGAACACCGTCTCTATATCTGCCCGCCTAACGAGCCCCCTACTTGTGAAGCCTACACAATCCCTTCCTAATAAACTGTGATTCACCAGGTGTCACTCCAAATTAGAACCTCAAGATACCTGGTCAAATTAAAGCAAAAGCAGGTGCATGCAAGATTGAGCGCCGTTGAAATCGGTTTTTGACAGCGGCGCGCCATTCCCGCGGGCATCCCGGCTATTGTCAGACAACCCTGACGCGCTGAATTGGAAATCAAAGTTGACCGTGAGAGGGGCGTGGGCTTGCGATCGTCAGGGAAACCGGTGATTCCTCCAAACTGCACCGCTGAGGCGCGGAGGCGTCACGAGGCCACGAAAGGTTGAGATGATGAAGGCAGCCAAAACGCTGCCAAACAGCGATTACCGGAGCCGGCTGAAGACCGTATCCGAGAGGAAGAGGACGGTGAGGAGCAGGCGGAGGACACGGCTCGCGGACGCCTCCGGGGGAAAAAACTCGGGGAGAAGAACGGAGACGGGATGAAGCCTTGCCTCTGTGAATTACATGCTCCGAAAGCACTGGCTTTGGCAGGATTTACAGCAGGGATTTCAGAGGCAAATGAGCCCCGTTTCAAATCCAGTGAAACATTAAAAAATAAAATACCTTTCATCTCAGCAGCACAAAGGGTCACGCAATATTTTGAGTGCGAGTGTGTTATGCACAGGGACTCTAAAGGGCGCCTCAGCTCCATTTCATAATACGTACATGCGCATGGTAAATATCCTTAAACACTTTCAAATTAAATCAAAGATTAGGATGAAAGCTCATTATGCGTTTGAATAAAGTACCTCAGGGACAGTGACGGGATTAAAAATATAAATAAGTCAGTACCATTCACAATGCTAGTTTATCAATGCTTGGCACATCCACCAAAAAACCGTCCCAGAGTTAATCAACCAAAATGTATTTTCTAAAAAGCATTTACAAGTTTGTTGTCACCCAGATTTACTGAATAACCAGAAAGCCTAGCCAACGCGAGGAAGAAAACTAGAAAACGATCGGCAGGGACAGAAGAATTGAGATTTCTCATAGAATCACCGTAGAATACTTAACGGTAATGGAGGTATATAAAAGTTAATGGCCATACGATTCTTTGTCACCTTCAAAAAGAGCTGAACAAAAATGAGATAATTCCGATGCTTCGTTGTAGTGCTTCCCACTGTGTGGTGAAACTAAACCTCACACTAGCAACATAAGGCTGTTACACTAGTCCAGTGTATGTCAAATGATTATCAGAAAGAATATACCTTCAAAAACCAGCATAATTACCGACTGAATTAAAAAAATTAAAAAAAAACATTCCAGCATTCATGATAAAATTATTTAATATAATTGAATGCTTAGTAACATTGTTAGTTTAAAATTCTGCTTAAGTTGCGGGCACATTACATTGGTGGAATCCACAGTTAATGTTTTTTTCTGAAAGATGAGGGTTTCTGTTCTACGAGCTTCACTGTAAGAGTGCCCTCCGAGTGACTCAGCACCTTTAGGAGGGATGAGGAGGACTGTGGAGGACTGCCAGCCCAGGATCCAATGAATTACCAGCCGGCAAACTGTGCCAAACAACCACAAGTGCAGGAGTGAGCCAACACTTTCATCTCTTAAGCAACATGCCTGAGTCAACTTCCTGTGTAGCACTTTAAATCCAGAACAAATACTACAGAGGGGCAAGGCCTTTAAATGATTGTCACCATTATCATTATTTAGATGGTTAGTCATTTTCATGCAGGGTGATGCAATATGGCTCATAATTTAAATGCAGTCGATAGAGATTTATATTGACAAAAGCCACTCAAGTTAAGGGCAGGGGCTCCCTTGGGGATGTAAACCCACAACAATCTGGTTTACTGCCCCCTGTTCCTTAGCGACTATTACAACACTGCCACTAATTTTCTGAAATGCCATTCACTGAATTAATAGTAATACAATTAAAGAATCTGTACCGTAAACCAATCTTTATGCAATTTAGATTATTAATACTGCTCATCTTCCTTCGATCTAATTTCAACTGCCTGCATTAACAACAACAAAATAATAAAAGGAGAAGCACGCCTCAGTGCACTACGCGGTAATCGCTCGCAGAGCCCAATGATTCACCGGGCCGGGCTTATCTGCGTCTCCGGCGTTAGCATGCCCGACATGTCCGCAGACTGCCCGGTCTCCCAACACCGCAACCTGACAAGCTTTAAAAGGTCCTGCCCTTACCAAGGATCCTCCTACCGGAACACCGGCCCACAGACAGTTAAAAACACATTTATCTTTAAAATGGGAACCTCTTTTTTTTCTCCATTTTGTATTAGTGTTGAGAGATAATTCAGGCCAGGGGTGGCAATCCTGTTCCAAGGGGTATGCTGGTTTTCATTGTTACTCACGGTACTCGCTTAATTGATCCATTAAAGAAACTGATTTCACAATTAACTATCTGCTTCGGCGGGACTCTAATGAAGTCTGCCAAGGATTTACCAACCATTAAAATAAACAGTGTGGAAACCAAGATACGACTACATTTAAAGGTATGTCCCGTATGCGATTAACCCTAGCAGTTAGTACTGGTATCAACACTAGTATGGACTGGCATTCATATCAAACTTTTCTATGACCACCACTGAACAGTTCTCTATGTGAGAACTGCTGCCCATCGATGACCCTCCAGAGACAAGGAGACAAAAACTGACAGAAGAAAACACACAAAACTCAAGGACTTTTTACATCTGCATTTGGCAGAAGGGGGGGGGGCCATGGATAAATTATCATCCAAAACCCCTGTGTCCGATTGGGGAAAATATACTTTGTGGAAATTACCAACCTGCTGGATGATTCAAGTGAGAACCACATCGGAGTACAGATAGTAACAGCATTGAGTAACAGCATGCCAGTGGCCAAAGCATCCGTACTCATGCTGAACACCTGAAGCGAAGCAAAACTGGGATTGGTCTGCACTTAGGAGACCTCCAACCAGGTTTTTGTTGCAAGTGGAGTTTGTGGGTTGACGTGACTGTCAAGTGTATTATTTTACACATTGGCCCATTCATATTCGACTTTCTAATAAACAGTTTCCAAGTTGACATTGTGCACTTAAAATATGCAACATAGCATTCCTGGGAATACTCAAACTGTAAGTACGATCACGTACAAACAGAGCACTACCTGGCAAAGAGCAAGAACTGTCTATGACTCAGAGTAATGAGGCACTTTCCAAATGTAATGAACAAGACCGCACCGCTAACATTCGCTTTATTTCTTTGTTTCTGTTGCTCTTTCTCAAGCCAACAACATCACACTGTTTAAATGGCAGAATGTACTGTACCCAGTATTCATACAGTATCAAATCAAATCCTAGATGGTACAGTTCTGTATCTGTTGTACACCACCATACATTCCAATGCAGAACAGTGCAGCATGTTGCCATGCTGTCAATTGCTGTACTTTATCTCACACTCAAAATATGTTTTGGAGTGAACGGCACCATAAACTAGATATTAATGGCCTATTTTTTTTATATAACCTCTATTTATAAAGGGTATGTTGACTGAGCATGAATGTTCCATTACAGCAACGCCCTGTGAATATCCATCCATTATCTAACCCGCTTATTCCTGGTCAGGGTCGCGGGGGGTGCTGGAGCGTATCCCAGCATGCACTGGGCGAGATATTTAGCTGTAAATTACACTGAGACAGTATGGAAACACATGGTTGGCTAAATGGCTCTAAATCATTAAGGGTCTCTCGCCCAATGAATATGCCCCAGTAAAACAAAAGAAAATGATAATAATGACCTGTTCGTGAGGTTTCATGTATCCCAAAATGGGGAGAGCTACTGTACACTCTCAGTGACTCAGCGATTTAAACCAATCATGCTGCTCTACTGTAGACAGAAAATTATTTTGATGGGTTCAGACAAGTCACCGATTGATAGCATGTGCAGTCTCCACCCACTGTGGGGTTCGGGGTACCTCAAACAAAAAAGAAAATACAACACAAACTCAATCCATGACATCCCAGCTAAATCCCTCTTATTCGCAAATGAGCATACCTGCACTGTTTATTGTACAATACGCACCAACACTCTGGAGGTTGTTTAATTACCTTATATTTCAGTGACTCCTGAAAAATTCCACACCAGGGTGCTTCTTACAAGACTAATCTGCACAAACATGCTAATATAAAGGAAACAGCCACCCGACCCATCCATCAAAAATGACTTGCTAATCAGCTGCTTGCGAGGGGGAGAATCTGTAGAGAGACAGTGGCCTCGCTTTGATGAATGGAGTCCGGGCCTGCTTGTGTTGCAAGCCCATTTGTGCAGAGCGTGGCTGGCTTTGGCATGACTGGCAGAGAGGGAAACTTTTTGTTGGGTGGGGGGGAAGGGAAGGGGAAGGGAGGGGGGGGGGGGAGGGGGGGGGGGGGGGGGGGGGGGGGGGACTAAAGCCCCTGGGAGCTGAGTGGATTAAAGAAGGGCCTTGAACACACGCTGCTAGAATCCGTGGCTCAACGGGCCGGATAACAGCCCTGGAAGGTCATGCCGGGATATGACCCAACCTTCCCACGTGCCCAGACTGCAGTGAACCAGCAACAGCTTTTTAATCTCAGGTGGGATCTCCAGGGAGGGAGGGAGGGGCGCTGAAGCTCACCCCGTTCCCCAATCCGCCTCCATTACGGGAAACCGAGTAGAGAGGCCTGAAGAAGATGTGACATCAAGCCAGAGCCACCCTAGCTCCCCCAGGGTAATTTTACACAGACCCATACCTGTACATAATCATCCCTGCTAATTTAGGAGTTGTGTGATATATTGTTTTTCCTGTTTCTTTCCAGAGCTAATCAAATCACGCCCCGGGGAAGGCCGGACCACTTCATTATAGGCCCGAACCACTGCATAACCACCGTCCCTGTAGAGCATCTAGGACTGCAGAACTGCCCCCAGTTCCAGTGTCTGGCCTCTCATTGCTCATGTCAGGAGCTTGGCTGATTCCATGGTCCCCGAGCCCCCTTCCAGCAATGACATCAGCGGATGACTCATTCTGCAGCTTATGGGAAAATCTCCCAGGCCAAGACCCCGAAATGCAGATGGATCTTATGACCTCTTCGGCTTCAACGCCCCAACCTCTGCCCAGCACACCAACAACATGTTCTCTTGAAAATGAACTAATTTTTTGCACCCAGCACCAATAATAAGATGCTAAGGTAAAGAAAGATTTTGTATAAATTAATAACAGAGAAAAAGGCTTTGAACTGAACCGTAATCCTGACTGCAGCGGCCGGTAACTCCAGCGTATAAAATATGCATACACCGGCTCAGGTTCTTCACTGTGAAAATTAATCTCGAGTGAAACAGCTTACCCCCCATTTTTGTTCAGTCATGACGCAGAAGTGCTCTGCATGCACGGCACCGCTCCGCAATCTGGCTCCGACACCAGTGTCTTACAACACAAGTTGCGAGACGGAATACCAACTTTAAGACTTCAACTTTAACTACATCGAACATCAAAAACTCACATTAAAAAATCATGAATGGTGCACTCAGAAAGCAGGGTTCTGTCTGCAAATAGTGTCCTGTCTCTTTATTTTGCCCCAAGCTTTTGATAAATGAAGCGGTAACGTCTGTAAACCTGCTAATCCTGTCATGTACCGTACAGCAGCAGGGAACAGTATGTCGACGTGCTGCAAACGAGTCTTGTGTGTACAGATATGTCCCCTCCAACAAAACAGACAGATGCCTGAAGACATTTTTCCCCCGCTCAGAAGGTTGTGAAGCAATTATATAAAAAAATAATAATAATAATAAAATGTATTTTTTTTCCTCTATCTTCAGCGTCTCATGGCCTACATGAAAACTAGTAGAGAAAGTAGGGCAGCCAACACAGAGCTACACATATGCAACCAATATTAATATTAATGAGGCGAGTGCTGGGGATTTTTTAAGAGGGTGCTTTACTGTAATTTGTTTCAGGCTCACAGTCTTATCTGCCGAGAGACGCAGGGAAATGAATCCCCTCTACGGAGTTAAAACTCATAGGCTCACATTCCTGCTCCATTCATCCCAGTATGTGGGGGTGTTAAGAGCAGCTGCGACTCGTCAATCAAATTTCAGAAGAGCCCAGTGCGTGTGAGAGAGTTAGCGTAAACAGCATCCATATTCACGCATATAATCATAAACTAACGTTCGTGAATACACAGTCATCGCTCTCGGCTGAGATTCATGGGGAAAAATGAAGGCAAGTAATCAAGCCTACCTACCACCTAGTGTGTGTGTGCGCGTGTGTGTGTGTGTGTGTGCGCATGCGCGTGTGTTTTGAGATGGAACATATAACAATGGACATAATAACCCAGCTACTCAGACTATATTGTTATGGTGAAATTAATTGTGAGTATTATCCCCATTGTACTTTGCACAAATATAAGTCTTCTTTTAAGACAAAGCAACAATATTGTGCATACTAATAGCAGAAGTGCCTTTAACAAGGGACCATGCATCCGTTTGGAGCGACAAATGTTCTGTCTCCAATGTTTCTGCAACTCATGTCAACCAAACAAACACTCATTACCTGTTAGAGCACAATCTGTCCTGGCCAAGATGTATTTGAAGTATTTCACAAAGCGGAATTAAGGAGTTAGCTGGCCAACTTTTGTAAATATTTTGAAATAACCCAGGCTCTCATCCAATATCATAAAATTCTAAATATTTACAAAAACTCTTTAATCCCGCTTCGTGAAATACCCCCCCCAGAGGAGAGAATAAAAAATGCACGTCAAAAATGACCCTTCGGGAAAAGTCTGGCCAGAGCAGTTTAAACAGATCTGTAAGTCCCTCTGCTCTGGACCCATTTCTGCCATACAGTGTCCACTTTACCATTCAAATACCTCATGTTCAGCTGTGACACAGGGATGTAAACACCGCTCCAAGTCCCTGTTTAGATAATTCCAGGTTTTACTATCTGCAAATGAGCATTCCTGCTGGCGGACTGAAAACTACTACACCCACTCAAGTTTTACTTGTAGGACCCCCTAACACTGAAGAAACACAGCTACGTTTTCAGTGTGCTTCAGTGCTTTGAGGCTATACTAATTGACAGAGCTGGCCTTTGGCTCGGTATAAAGAAACAAGCCAGGATTTCTAATGCCATTGCCCTCCCTACCAGACATTCATTTTATTGCTGGGCAGCAATTAGGGCCAACCATTTTAATGTGTTTTAACAGAAGCAGTGCACCCATTGACAGGCAACTGCAATACATACAACAGGCTTTTCTAGTAAGACCTGGTATAGCTTGCACATATACTCGTTTTGTTTTCATCCTTTTTATTACCAATTAAGACATGGCTCTCCTGATAACATAATTTCAATATATTTTAAAAATGTATATTTAAAATGGCACATAGGCTAACTACATATTAGGTACAGCTATTGATCAAACCAGCTATTGAACAAACTCAGTGGCTACCATTACAGAATGATCTCTCATGAGGAATCATGTAGGTGACTATTGATTTTAAAAATCAGATAAGCAAGTATTATATAATAATATAAGACAATATGGCATATAGCAAATGTTCTCTCTTTCTAGAGATACCACAGTAAACTAAAACATACATTTAATCCGACCCATTTCAGGGTTATAGTTTCTCTTTTTTTCTAGCCCCTACCGCTTTTGTTAGTAAACAATGACGGCAAGCACGTCAAGACTTGTACATACATTCCAACAATTTCACTCCTCGATCCGTAAACCCAAGCAACGAGATAAGAATCCCTCCCCAACAGCGAAGAACGTGACCGACAGCGTCTCGTTCCTTTAGTCTGAAAGCTCGTCCCATTTACAGAGAATAGGTTCAACAAGAGTAAGCACGGACAAACAAGGCACTGTGGAAACCGTTCTCCCAGGGCTTGCCCACATAAGCGAGAAACATTTTCTTAATGTAATTTAGTAAATATGTTCCTCGGGAACCAATCTGTCTGAAACTAGGAGCAGAATGTCCGTTTGAAGGAGAAGATGCATGTATAATAGTACTGGGGGAGGTTACATAACCAGTTTGACTATATATAAACACATAAAAACAATATCGAAGTTATACAAAGACAAAATACATTTTTAAAAGTTTGACATTTAACAGATATACACACAATCGATGTATAGATGGGTACTTGACCTAATGTATTATTCAGGTTAAAGACCTTGCTCAAAGGCAGCACCCTGGCTGGGACTGGCACCCGCCACCTCTGAATGACAAGCCCAGTTCCATAACCATAGCGATGTGCTCAATTCCATTACACTTTCACACATTTCTGGATTACTTTGAAATTGTAAAAAACCAAGGCCTACACTATGAAACTAGATCATAATACGACTAGCATTACAGAAACAAAAAAGGGCAGAATTTGCCCAGTCCAAAGAGAAACTCGGAGGACACAAAACAGCTGAGAAGAATGGAGGCTCTAAGAGCCTGAATGTGACAAACTGCCGGCCATTTTGGTGCGTTTCATGTGACACTCAGAGACTGTGGGGGGAGATTTAATCTGAAGGGGAGAGGAGTCAGGAGAGAGGCAAAGCACATCAGGCGCCTGCTTCAAAAGAAACACGCCGTTCTGAAGCTACTGAGGGGGTCACCGTACAGGGAATATGATTAATCTCTCCCTTATCAGATCCACCGCCTCTGCTCTGCTGCTACCATTCATGATAGCTTCAGCGCACTATTTTCTTTAAAAAAAAGTTACCCCTATTTTCGCCCAGCATGGAATGCCTCGGTGTATTCACAAGCCAAGCTTATCGCTGCAACCTTTGTCAATTCTGGAGAGCGCAGACGGTCACCCTTCCTCCTCAAAAACATGTCAGCCACTGCCTCCTTTTTACACTGCTGCTAAACCGTTAAGCCCACACAAACACGGAGTCACAAGAGGACAGCTAACGCGCAGCCTGTTCAGGCGGACTGCGGGCAGCCAGCTGACAAGAGGAGGTTTCCGGCGCAACACAGACCCCACGGCGACCGAATCCCTCCATCGCAGGCCAATGTTGCAGCCAATTACACGCAGCGCCTGTGGGGCTGCAGGCCACGGTTAGCACTGGCATGAGCACGGTTCAATACCACGCAGTGGGGCGCATCCACTCACGAGGACATCGCCTTAACTTGATGAGACAATCAGCAACCCATTCAATGCTCTGTTTACAGAACTTTACTCCCGTAGTTTTATTCTGAATGGTAACTAAAGACTAAAGCTGGAATCTCACTTCCATCAGTGCTGTGGAATTTATCTTTGTCGAAAACAAGGTGGATATGCTGGCCTTCGTAAAACACAGATACAACTCTAACCATCGAAATACCGGCAGACTCATAGCCATGTGTAAACAAACAGGAGCTCTCTCAATAAGGGTTAGTATGTTCGCAAATTAACCAAAACAAATTGCATGATTAGTCAGCTATACCCATATGCATAGCCATTTCAAAATGTACTACATTGAAACTTAATGGTAACATGCTGAATACTACTAGCAAGAGAAAAAGCACATCAAATATTATTTCATATAACCTACTAGCATACAATCCTATTGGTGCCACGCAAAACAAAAAATTGATTTTCCCCCCTCCTTTCACACAAAGGTAGAACATGTCTAATCCAGTGTACAAATGTCTAATCCTATGTACAATAAATGCTGCATAACCCAACAACTAATACATTTGATAAAATGTGTCATTGCATGATGGCTCTTAATTTAAAAAAGGCTTTAAAAAGCCTGTGAGCACATCCTATTGCAGGCTTACATTTAAGCAATGAGAGGAAATGTACACATATGACTGTAATGCACACGCATGACTAATGGTAACATAGTTAGCAGTAGATAAGTGAAGTTAACGCAGTGGTTATCGCAGAAGCCATCCCACCAGCCTTTTGGTCAGTTACTTCATTCATTATTTAGTCTCGGAATGTCTGCCTGGCACACAAACTGCATTAAATGTGTGGGTGTATCACAAAAAAACAATGTGGGCCATTCAAAGGGGGTTTACTATTTTTATTTTATTTTATTTTTTTTAAAGACAAAGTCTTTCTGTGACACTGACTATGTGCTACCATTGAACACACACATTTGAGGAAGTGTCTTTGTGAATTTGCAGTGGAGCAGCTGCAAATTCACTTGTAACCAAAATATTTCATTTTATATCCCCAGGTGTGTAATTGTTGTGACATTTTGTGATGATGTAATTTAATACTTTGTAACTTCTTTACCTTTGATTAGCCTACAAGGCACTGTAAACTATTGCTGCAGGTGACAGAGTGTGCTATCCTGGTGCAGTACTAATGAATAAAAGTAGTTATAAAGATATGACATTATATTGGACATTTTTTTCCCCACAGAGCACCCCTTCAAGGGCTTTAGACTGATCACTATTTGGAGGGAAAAATGTTCATCAGGACCAAATAAATAAATAAATGAAATAACTAACATTATAACTGAATGAAAAATGCAGGTAAAATGGGAAAACCAAACTTGTTAAAAGGTTAGCAGGGCACTTCGCCTGAAATACCTACCTGCAAACAGGTAATATTGTACAATAGTGCTATGCAAATCTGCAGCGGTTTATACTGTACATTTCTAGAAATGCTATATTTCTGTACATACGTAAATAGCATTCAGGTCAGTGAGGTGGAGTTCTTCCATAACTGCTGTGTGAACTTGCAGATGGGCTCCCTTAGTTTCCATGGCAACCCCCTTGATCCACCCACCCACCCACCCACCACCAACAACACCCAAGCAACCCCTCATTTGTAGGTGAAGTAACACCAAAGTGAAATACATTAGAGGCCATTGTAACACAGCCAGTAATAGAAGTACACAAAGAAGTGTCTCATTCACAGAGTAAACTCAAACAAAATGACTACCGTTTCCCAGAATGTTCCAACAGGTCAACATTTGGGATGTTACAAAAAAAAGCAAGTCTTTTATTACACCTGTGATACAGTACATTTTGTTAACACCTCTTAAATAATTCAGAAAATACTCTTTCAAAATAAAAATAAAAAACTTCCTTTGATAGTCCCTTCTATTAAATAATACACTCATGGTTTCAGAAAACTGTTAAGCTTAATTTAGTCAAAAAAAAAAAAGTACATTAACTGAACTGCTATTGCAGAGACTGCGGGGGGGTTGGGGCAATCAAATAAATGTCAAGTATTAAATACAAATACTTATAGGATGAAACTTCATCATAAAACAAGAGGCTACAAGAAAGTCAATGGTTCCAAGATCGCACTGATCGGGACCCCAGATCCAACCCGTGACGAACGGCGAGGGACCTTGAAGTGAAACGGGGAACAATGAAACCGCTCCCCCAGTCTGCGGTCGCGTTGACAGTTTGGTCACAAACCAGAGCACAATGTAAAATGGCCGTGGCTTCAGAGGGAGCGGACAGTACCTGCTGCCGCGTGGTAGCCAGCTGGCCAGGGTGAGCCAGGCCACAGAATGGCAGGAGAAAGATACAATTCCTCCGCGGAGGTCAGCAGTCTCAGGTCAGCCTATACGGCTACAGACCCACCGCACTGCAACGGCTGACGCACAGAGAGCAGATTTATGGGAGATGTAGTGGCCAGATGGTGGGGAGCGTAGTCCCAATTTTAATGAAAATGTAAAATGGCTATTAGTTGAGCACTGTGTGGTAATTTTCTTCTCAGGCATGGAGATCAATAATGTCAAAATGTACAGCAAGTAAAATTAATTCAACGCTTCAGCAGGAATACATTTTCAGCCACTTCAATCTACTCCTCTACACATCGCAGTTGATCTTGGATAGACATGGGTCGGAAGAAGACAGCCCATGTGCAGCTTGACTTAGCAGACCGCTGGCACCCGATCGACCAGTGGGGGTCGCTGGCGAGATGAAACGGCCTTTTCCGGATGACTGAATCCCTCATTCCCGGGGCAAAGCTACAGCTGGGTATTGTCAGGCGCCTCACGATACAATAAATTTCCCGCAAGACAGTAAGCAAAGACAACCTAGGTGGGCTGCAAGGCCTTTCTTTGTCATCAAAAATTAATGTTCTCTGCGGTTCTTTGATAAGATTCTATGCTGATGCGAGCATTTTGAAAAAGTCAGTCCAGTAAAAACCGAGATGGATGGGCTATGAGATTGGTGAACCAGCCATATAGTGATATAGTGACAGCATTTCCTATCAAGTTATGAGGAACTCACAACACTGTTTATGGTTTCTTTATATTCAGATGCTGATATTTCAGTAGGCATCCTCTACCAATCATATACTGAATAGATGCTACTATATTACAGCTATTCCCTTTGAAGGACAAAAAAACTGAACACTGCAGATAATGTAGCCTACTGATATTTAATAATAAAATCTGTTTGTTAATTAATATGGGCACTCTTAAGTTCACATGTCAAGTACACCTATTCTGTTCATCCTCTTCTCTCTCTCTTCAAGGTGCAGTTTTGTGGTCTGATTCAGTCACGCACACAAGTCTACAGTTTCGTGTACTCTGAAATTTTCAAACAAAGCTTAGCAGGATGTGCGCATATTTGTTCACTAAAAGTATTACAATAGCAAATTTACTCACCACACAGCTAAGGTATTGGATCAGTCGCCAAACAGCTGTGAGCGTCTAGCAAGCAAATATATGCAGCGGAAGCCAAAAAGGCTTACATCCAATGTCAATTTCACGTGCATGCATTTGCCAAGCTCGCAAAGGCTTAAACCAACAGGTCATATAACTTGGCATTCAGATGTCAGGACATTTTGTGATGATGTAATTTAATACTTTGTAACTTTTTACCTTTGATTAGCCTATGGCACTGTAAACTACTGCTGCAGGTGACAAGAGTGTGCCATCCTGGTGCAGTATTAATGAATACAAGTAGTTATAAAGATATGACATTATATTGGACATTTTTTTCCACAGTGCACCCCTTCAAGGGTTTTAGACTGATCAGTATTTGGAAGGAAAAAAGTTCATCAGGGCAAAAGAAAAAAGGACTCATTTTATCTGAATGAAAAATGCAGGTAAAATGGGAAAACCAAACTGGAAAAAATAGAGTTCTGTACACTATTTTATTTTATTTAAATTGTACAGATATCCAAACCCTCTATTTTTTCCAATCTAGATATTGCAAATAACTAAAGTTGGTACATTTACAGCGAGATCTTCCCACCCAATACTTCTCGAGGAAACAGTTAAAAATTAACAATATAAAAATGACAATTCTTTAAACCTGCTATATCTCTCAATGATTTTAACCAATAAGATCATTTTTGCTGTGGAGAGAAAAGACACTTGATATGTTCAGAAAAAAAGTGACTGACAGGGTGACAAATATATATTGTCAGAAACTAATGTGATTGTAAGTGATTCGAGTGAGGTAAAACAAAGATTTGACGTATAAATATTAAGCCAGCTGACATTTAACAGCTTAGAGCATGTGTCAGCTGTGGGGAAGCACATCTTGGTAGATGTATACATAACTAAATTTTGTTCTGAAATATAATAAACACACAACAATGCAAGCCTTAATGTCGAATCTTTGTCGTAAACATTGGGACAAAACAAGGGCAACAGAGACAGATCCGGAAGTTTAGTCCATACAATACCTGCTAACGGCATATTATCACAGGAATATTTTCACATGAGAAATTATGCCTTTTATGAATGCAAGGAGGGACAAATTGCTTCCTTTAAAATGCCTGTTATAGTAACTCCTATAATTTAATAATAGTTATTGCTCTAATAAACACAAATGAACAAGGCATATCCCTAATGGAAAAGAATATACTGCAGTATATTATAAATGTATCAAAATTATCGTCACAATATATTTATAATGTACTGCAGTATATTACATTTCCATAAGGGATAAGCTTAAAGACTGAAAGTGCATGCTTAACTGAAATCTGAATGCAAATAGTGAGAAATCAACTTCATTCATGAGAACTGAACCAACTATTGGAAAAATAAATGTCAAATAATATACTTATTACTGCAAATTTATTATTTTCCCGTTTTACACGCACAAAATTAAGAGGTGCAACCTGAGATAAAACTCAACATATCCTCTATCTGTACTCACACAACACCTGATTCCTTTGTAGCAAAATGTGAGGTTTGAGCTGATATTTTGAGGCCAGAAATGCCTCCTTTCATTTTCCCTTCTGAATCACATAATTCTTTCTAGCTTTCTACTTTGTCTTAATGCTTACCGTGTATTTCTATGAAGACTACAAGTGATTGTTTTCATTCTGTAGATATGACAGATCAGGTCCATTGCATTTTTTTAGCCAGCAGGCCAACTCACATGACATTACATGGTGACTAATGGGAGACATAGGCCCCATAAACACCACAAGGTGGTCAGGCTTGTCACATTATCCATCTGCATAGCAGATAGATGCCCTTACACAATACAGAGAACACAATGCCAACCGAAGCTCTCCCTCATTGGGAAAGCCACGGCCAATCACACGTCTACGCTGTTTTAAGTGTTTGTATGTGCTCGGTCGTATATGATTTGTTGAATTGAATATTATTGATATGTAACGATGGTTCTTTCAGCTTTTCTAAGGACTCCACAACTTCCTCTTCGCCGGTCATGGTATTCCACCGAGACGACCCAACAGGATACAATACACCAGAGAGCTTCTCCTGCAGTGGAACCTACCCAGCAGGCCCCCATCGGCACAGCTTCAGCTGCCAGACTGCATTCATAGGGACAATGATAATGTGTTCAGTAGACATACCCAATACCCGTGGGGAAACAATGAAAGAGAGCAGGGGAGAAGAGGTGGTGTTACACAGCTCACCCATTTCCTTCAGCAAAGTGCTTGTAGCTATAGCTAGCTACCGCAATGGCAGCGCTGATGAAGCACAAGTACAGTGAAGCCAAACGACAAGCCGACAGAGACAACCTAGGACTTCCTTTTCCTCCACGGGGACAGCTAAAGTTTAGCAAGGGTGCGAAAAGCGAGACGGAGTTGGCGTGTTTTCTGTCGGACCTGTAAGTAATGTTACCTCCAGCTGTCTAGCTGGCTACGTTAGGTGGCTTGATGGCTGAAGTCAGGTACCTTGAGTGGGCAGGGTTGAGGACAGCGGGGGAGACTTCTTTGATTATAATCGCAGAACCACAGCGAGGCTAAAAATCCAGCATCGCATTCGTTAAATGAGAAAATAAAATAAAAAAACATCACATTAAAGGCCCAAACTGATAAGGGGCAGCTTAAATAGCTCTGATCCCACACCTCCCATCTAAAGTCCACACCACTCTTGTTGCAGTAATTCCTCAGCAAATTACCATGGCCAGAAATTGGTCCTTATGACACTTCCACTGAAGGACCATTCAGTAAAGTCAACAGTGTGCTTTTTCCCCACATACTGGAAATTTCAGTGGCTGCCGTACTTGTAGACATCAAGAAAAACTAAAAAAAACAATAATTGCTTAAAATCATTCAACTGTCTTAAAAATCCCCAGGGTGTTTGTGCTGAATGGCACCTCTAAAAGCCGCTTTGAATGATCTATGTATTGCGGTCTGGCATGTCGGTTAAGGATGAATATGAGTGCAAACACAGTGCAGCCATTAAACAATCTCATCTTGAGAGGCTGCCAAGGACATTACACTACAGGAGGGGACTGTCACCGGAGTCCCTGTCACAGATCAAATGGCTCAGCGAGCGTTGGCCCGTCGTCAGTGTTTCAAGCATAATTCATAAAAATGTTCAAAACTGCATAAACAGGGCGGCTATCTGCATAGCCATTGCTAAAATGAGATTGATGTTGCATACTGTGTTCCTCTTTTTGTTTAGCTGTTTTTTTTCATGGCTGCATCCTTCCTTGTGGGTTTCATCTGAAGTTCGGGAATAGACTGGAGTCAAACATTCGGTTTTTCCACCAGTTTTGTTTGAAACATTCCTGGACTGAAGCATCCAGATTCACCTCAGGCTTTCGCCGTATGCTCCTTATCCCTCGTACTGCTGAACTGCTCGGACATGTAAGATTGCACTGGTACAGGGCCGACACCCTGCTTTCCCTCACCTTCCTGTCCCACACTTCGCCCCACAGTTCAAGCTAAGTGCCTTTATGCGTTTCAGCGTCTGCAGTCAGAATAAACACATTTTGGAAAGCAAAATTAACCGAGCTTGTTTAATTAACCAACATGTAAGCAACATGTTTAGCAATTAAGCAAAACTTTGGATTTGGAAGCTTACATCCTGACATTAAATAGCCCTACTTGTCATTCAGTAAGTGCTTGCAAAAAAGTGAGTTGCACCACTCAAAAGAAATAAAATAAATAAGACTATTGTCCTGAGAAGACCAAAAATAGAAGTGAATTCATGTTGATTTAAAATTACCGATCAACCTGAACTGCAAGCACAACTAATCATCAAGATGCATTTAGATAAGAGACAGTAGATTTCCGTTATTCTCAAAAAGAAATAAAATGGCACACAATTCTGGCTGCAAGCCCTGTACAATGCCTGTCTGCAGTGTGGCCAGTGTCGTGAAATTTGCCTGTGTTAGCCTTCCCTGCCTAATCAAACCCAATCTGGGGAACCGTTTTCCCCCCCACATGACTACGCTGGCTCCGCTCCTGCTGTCTATGGGGGAGCATTTGACAATATCCAAGGATTTAAAAAATTTGCCTAATCCTGGACAAGAGAGAGTTTGCATGGGGTAAGCACTGGATTCATAAGAGGACTTATCACTGGGCCTGGGCTTCTGCTGGGAGCTAGAGAACAGGGAGACACACAGACTGAAATTATGGCTCAGATTTAGGGTTGGAGGGACAAATCCACAGAGTTTGGGTCCCGAAAACAGCTGGAGATTAGGCCTGCACACAGCACTGTACGCCAGCTTAGATGACGTCATCTTTTTTTCGAAGAGGATGCTGCTAAAAAAAATGTATAGTAATAAAAACCGCAAAAGACAATTAACTAAGGGATTCGTAAACAAATGCAAAGCTAAAATGGCTCTGTCAGCACCTCAAGTGATTTACCACCTGCACTGCAAGCACAAGCCAAGATAAGCCTGATGCGAGACAGCAAAGTTGCAAATGGCCGTGCTTTTCAGAAGCAGGAGGCCGCAGTCTCTACAAAATGCAAAGCACAAGAAATGCTGCCATTCGCTATTGCATTCTGAGCATGGCATTAGGAATCGCTAACAAGAGTAAATTGCTGAATGACTTTGGAGGAAAATAAATTAAAATAAAAATCCTACACTTTTAGATAAAACATTACATACTTATCAAATAAAATGATAGAGACGGAAACTTCTTTTTTTTTAAGAAGTTTCAATTTACCAATTTCTATGTCAGACACATTACAAATCTACAAAGCCAAAATCCAACAAACCGTGAATGAATGGCATAATTAACAGCATTTTCAAGAAAAGCCTTCAAGTTAGCCTGGGAAGGCCAATGAATTGGTCAGAATATGAAAAATATCTAGTGGTCCTGCAATGTAAATAACATTATTTTTAAGGTATCCTGGCAAATTTACCAATCTAGGGCCCTCAGTCTAGCTAGACGTCTAACGTGCTTAATAATATTAATATTATCTGTTCAGACAATCCCTGTCTCCACCTCAGGCATGTGAGCTTTCTGATTTGCCACGTGTCCAAGAGGTGTCCAAAAAAGGAAACAGGGACAAGGTGCGACAAGTTGGGACCACAGAAGCGGGACGAGGAAATGCTGAATTATTCATGGGGTTGTGTTTGGAGATAACCCCCCTCCCTTTCCTAGCACTGCTGAGCCAACTTGCTTGAAAAGAGAACAAAAACATTGTGTATAACAGCCTCAGGGAAAAAAGCGAGCGGTTATCTCACATAGCTGCAGTCGACTACAAAGACAACCAAATAAATGTGGCCGCGAACGCAGGAGGCTAATCTTACAAGAGATCCAAACGTGCAGAGAGCAACTGTGCTCTCCCCCTATTGTTCAAAGCTGAAAACCTGCTGACATTTAGAGAACGTGAGCCTTTCTTCCCAGCACCTACCGAAAACCGTGTGTGATAGTGCTTTAAAGTTAGCAATTCCTGATTCCATGAGAAAAAATGCTGACTTGCATTCCTTGCAGAAAGGATCCAAAAAGTTTCCACAGATACATGTAATCAAAGCACCTGAATGGAAGTAATGACCACTTAATCCAAATATACCCTGTCTGTAAAGTTTATTATATATACTGCATATGCATATATATACAGTATATATATATATATATATACAGATCCTTTCCATAAAATTAGAATATCATGGAAAAGTTGTTTTTTTTCCATAATTCCATTCAAAAAGTGAAACTTTCATAGATTATAGATTCATTACACACAAAGTGAAATATTTCTAGCCTTTATTTGTTTCATTTTTCATAATTTTGGCTTACAGCTCCAGAAAACCCCCAAAACAGTATTTCAAGAAATTAGAATAGTGTGTCGAAAATCAGCATTTACTTCAGTTATTTCAGAGAATGAATGTTTTAGACTGAGTGTCACACTCTAATCATCTAATTTACTCAAAACACCTGCAAAGTCTTTCTACAGGTTTGTCGTTAAATTGGACAGGTATCTCAGTTTGGTTCAGTATGGGGAAGACTGCAGACTTGACAATTGGCCAGAAGACCATCATTGACACCCTCCAGAAGATGGGTAAGCCACAAAAGGTCATCGCTAAGGAGGCTGGCTGTTCACAGAGTGCAGTGTCCAAGCATATCAATAGAAAGTTTAGTGGAAGGGACAAATGTGGCAGGAGAAGGTGCACAAGCAAAAGAGATGACCGTAGGCTTCAGCGGATTGTCAAGCAAAGACGATTCCAAAATTTGGCGGAGATGCAGAGGGAGTGGACTGAGGCTGGAGTCAGTGCTTCAAAAACCACCACGTACAGAGTGTGACACTCAGTCTAAAACATTCATTCTCTGAAATAACTGAAGTAAATGCTGATTTTCAACACACTATTCTCATTTCTTGAAATACTGTTTTGGGGGTTTTCTGATGGAGCTGTAAAAATTATGAAAAATGAAACAAATAAAGGCTAGAAATATTTCACTTTGTGTGTAATGAATCTATAATCTATGAAAGTTTCACTTTTTGAATGGAATTATGGAAAAAAAACAACTTTTCCATGATATTCTAATTTTTTGGAAAGGATCTGTATATACACTACTGTGCAAAAGTCTTAGGCACAAGATGCTTTCAAGAATAATGAAATGAAGTTTCTAAATATCAAACAATTGACTATAAAAAGCAGTAAACAGTAAAAAACTAAATCAAATCAATATTTGGTGTGACCACCCTTTGCCTTTAAAACTGCATCAGTTCTCTTAGGTACACTGACGTGCAGTTTTATAAGAAAATCAGCTGGTAGGTTGTTCCAAGCATCTTGGAGAACTTGCCACAGTTCTTCTGCAGACTTTGGCTGTCTCGCTTGCTTCTGTCTGTCCAGGTAATCCCAGACAGCCTCGATGGTGTTGAGATCGGGGCTCTGTGGAGGCCATACCATCTGTTACAGAACTCCTTGTTCATCTTTTCACTGAAGATAGTTCAATTAAATTTTTGGAAACGGAATGTTTTGAAATCTTTGTGTGTGTTTTTCTACTGACATACTAATGCAGAAGACAAAAAATAAACTTCTAAGAAAAAAATATATAAAAATTCTAGGGTGCCTAAGGCTTTTGCACAGTACTGTATATACATACATACAAAGTCTGCTCTTTAACATAATGACTGTTATGATTCTGTGTCTCACCACATGCCTAGGCAACGGTGCTCTTGTTGCAATCCCCAATAACATCCAATTACTTAACCAGGACAAGCCAGACAACCATTCACAGTCATAGCCCAAATCTTTCCAGTCTCTAATTTCCCCCACACAAGATGTTCACACAGAGCCCACAGAAATGCAAAGTTTCAGCTTTTCAGAACAGGAGGGAGAGAACTTCAACCGCACTTCATCTTCCACCAATGTGAAGCACCTAGCCGGTTATTTTTCGCCAGCGCGGACGTGGGCCCGTGTTTGTGCTGGCAGAGCGAAAGCTGAAAGACTGGGCAGGGAGAGCAGGTGATGCGGCAGTGTGCGATACTCAGCCACTGAACGGAGCCAGGAAAAGCATTCCCTCTCATCGTGTGACTGGCGCTGGGTCTACAGATGCCACGGGAGGACGGGCTGCCCAGAAATATTTCTCACTGACTAAAGACGCAAAGAGAGGAAGCAGCGCTGCATCCATTAAAACAGTGTGTTTCCCATCATGCTTTAACGACGTGAAGCTGATCTGGGCCACAGCCAAAAGACCAAGGTAACTATGCTTCATTTCACTTCAATACCTGAAGCTGGTTTGTGGGATTTGAACGGTGCACATTTTCATTGTTCTGTGCGAATGAGAATTTCCCTTCTCTTTTCTTACCATAACAGAGACAGGGTGGGGGGGGGGCATGGGGCATTAAAAATTCAGGCCTACAAGTCCTCATCTTTTATCTTTTTCTTTGTTACAGCTGCTTAATGAGCAAGCCCATGGCAGCCTCGCTCTTGTGCCCAGCCGCTCGATCACACCAATGCGTGCTCCAATCTCTTACTTCCACACACAGAATCATTTAGCAAAGCATGTACGCGGGGTACCAGCGCTGTACCAAACACTAATGAGCATGTGTTGTCACATTTCTCACTTGTCATTAAGAATACATAATGTGCATTCACATCAACAAGGAATGTTAAATAGGAAAAACAGATTGTGATGAAAATTGAGAGAAATGTATTTCCACCCACACTGCTTTACTCCACTTGAAAATCAATGACGAAAAAAGATGGCGAATTAAAATGAACCCGAGTGCCCTTTTGTTTTTAACAAAAGTACAGTGTATCATATCCCATTCACATGACATTTTTCCAACCACTAAACACATTTACAGCTAAGGAATTCAAGAGGATATTGCAGGACAAATACACAAAGATTTTACAGAAACAACTTGCCAGAAAACAACTTAAAAATTAAATAAAACTAACATTTGCATGAGTCAATAATAATTAAGGACAGATGAGACAGAATCTATGGCAAAACATTTAAATCCAGTCAATTTCTCTAGCAGCGGGAAAGTGGAAATGTAATCAGTATTTCCTGCCTGGCATTGTAGCAGTCACACGCTGAGGGAGCTTCAGACTGCTGTTTGCCCAGTGTTGGTATAAATTAGATGAGAGCAAAGTGATGCTTAAGTTACACCAGCTGGCATCACACAATTCTGGCACAAACTGGCGTTGGTGCGTCACCCTGGGTGGGTGTAACGCACTGCTGGTGGCTGAGGTGAGCTTTTCTCTCTCGCTTCACAATAAAGAACAAAGATTCTGACAGAATGCAATCGATTTCTACACGTCATTTTCCTCACGTTTGAAGGTCAGTTTCAGGGACATTCCCTCCCTACTTAACACTGCCCCCTCTACCCCTCCCTCCACTCCCCTCCCTCCCACCTGTCCTCCTCTGGACTTAAGCTGCACTGCAACACGCCGACTCGAGCAGTCCTCAATAAAGCCATCTCTTTACCTCCCGAAATGAGTGCTACTAATCTTTACACTGTCCCAAACCCCCCAAAAGCACCGCAGTCCACCAGCAATGTGTTCAGCTGGGGTTGGAAAACACCTGCGTTCTGTTGGCTCCCACTCAAACATAATTGCACTTTTAGCATGGGACATAAACATGGATAGTTAGAAAATCTGACACTGCAGTCAGTGAACCTGTTGATGTGGAGAGAAATCACGACGTGCTGGACAAGGTGATGTCACTTCCCACACCTGCTTAAGCATTAAGCTCTTATACTCCAAAATGGCTGTCAACATTTTACATGGTTTTCAAAGAAAAAGGACCAAGGCAAAGGTTCATCCCTAACCCTGATCTTACGAAACATGTTCACTAGAAACGGGCTCTTCGTGAGCAACATGGGGCCGAGCGCTTGCAGTGGACCGGAGGAAGCTCCAGTGCGTAAGAACTGAAAGAGAAGAGTCGCAATGCCAGAGGCTTCACAGCATGCTACACACACTGAGATACGATTTCAACTCGGATACCATTTCATAAGGTTTGGTGTCAGGTGCAGAATGAGATAAAAGCAGCAAATGATACATGCTTCAATATATCACACTACCGTTATGAAATAGCCGGCAACCAAGTAAAATGCACGCACACACGCACTTGGATGGCTCAAGTAACCAATAAATCTTCATAATTATGACAAGAAACGCAAACGGTACTACGATGGAGTCCTAAGTTTGCTCTTTGTATTTCAAAAGTATTTCCCAATGGTGGCTTTCTGTTGGTCTTGATTAATCCATTGTTTGACCAGTAAATTAGTTCTAAACACCAGAGTCAGACTGGTCCTCGTGGGGACAATGATGCCCCAAATAATTTCGATCATACTGCTGTTGAATGTGGCTTATACTGCATGTTGTATTTCAATGGGTTAATTTGGAAACTGAAAATGTAACTGAAAACTGAAAATCAGCATGTCACCTTTCGGCCTCCCTTCCAGGCCAGTTAATTTAGAGATCAGTACTTCCTACTCAATATTGGATTCCAAATAAATCATAGTATTTGTAGTCAGATGTTTTCTATATATGTTAGAAATTGTGAAACCTTAACCCATTTTAAAATGTATAAAATATATATTCTCATATATAGATGATAACCCTTGAACAGAGGCACTTGGAAACCATTCAGATCTTTCATCGTTCACCCCCAGTCTGGCAATGGGATTTATTTGATGTCTCTCCCCCTACATATGCATTTACAGAAAGGGAGATTTTTTTTGCTTTGTTTCGTTTCTTTTTTTTTTTTTATACAAGTGCTTTTATTTTCAAAACGTCTTCTGCTTAAGGGCATTTCCCAAGAAAAAATGCAGACAACTGTGAAAAGGCAAACGCAGAGATGGAAAGCAGACGTCCGACTTACAAAATAGCAAGCTGTGCAGTCACCCAGAAAGATACACATGTACACACACACACCAAGAAAAAGGGGATCCTCACTCAAGAGATCGTTTTTTTTTTTTTTTTTTAAATGAGACAGCCAAAGAAAAATACATAAAGCTACGGTTCCTCAACACAAGATTCAAATCAGTATTTTCTTTTGAGTTTTTGGTCAAATTTAATGGGGCTGCGAGAGCTTTTAATGGGGCTGCGAGAGCTTTCAATGTGGCTTGCGAGAGAATATTCAGCCTTCCCCACTTGCCGTGCATCCTCTCCACATCCCTAATCATCCTACGCATGCACGGGAACAGCCCTCCAAGCCCACTGCCATTAGTACCAAGTTGTGACTTTTATTGCTGAAAGACAAAAAAATTTATGCAATTGTGCAAAGTTCTGCCTGACTGAGCACAAAAGCTCTACAATCTCTGTTTGAACAGACAGGAAGCAGGAAGAAATAATTTTAAAAAATCAGACCCTTTCTTTCCTCCAATTTAGGAAAGGGTGGCAGGAATCAAAGGGGGCCACCTCTATTTCAGACTGTTGGTCTGTTCATCCCCACCCCCCCGATCTGAAGTCACACCAGTGGCAGATAAATTAATAAGATTTTTTTTTTATTGCAATTCATTGGCACAGCTGCCATATTGGCTCCAAATGCAAGCGAAAAAAAGGAAAATAAACAATGGTTATTGTCTGTGTTCCCTTCAGACCTTTGAGGAAAATATGGGAGCGACACATTGAACGTAATGAAACGAGAGGCTGCGAGTTGCGGTTGAGCACGGCCACTCCCGACGTGCTTAAGGTTCATAACAGCACGCTACAGCGTAAGGACCCTCACAATTACACAAACGTCTCCTTCTGCACTGCATCCGTCATTGTATCTTTTAATCACGACTTCAAAAATGAACGGAAGCACAAAGATTCGGGCGAGGGTAATGCGACCCCCTGCCTGTAATTAATCCCGGGACTGCGTTCGCGGTCCGCATCGCTGCCAGACGAACGAGGGGGCAGCCAAAAAGCTTACGGACGCGGCGCATCTTTTATTTACAAGCGATTGTCTCTTAAAGGGCTAGCCGCAAGTCGGCAGGTCTTTGGGGGCCCGGCTGGGAGGAGTGCTGGGGGAAACCCCTGCTAAGGATGAGGCACGCTGAATAATTCAGGGTGACGGTGCTTCCCCCGTCTCATCGCCCCCCGGAGCTCTCGCCGCTGCATACACAAGCCCCCGTCTGTCGGGTCACATTCCCGCTAATCGCTTCAAACGTCGCGGTTCATCTTTGGGGACCTTTGGCATTTCCATTTTCGGTGTGTGTCTGTGTGTGTGTGTGTGTGTGTGTGTTGTTGTGCGTTGGTATGTGTTGTTGTTGTGTGGGCATAATAGCTGCTCAGTTCTCCCTGCGGCTGAAAGCATGCGTGTGCTTTTAGAAAGCAGGGTGTCCTCACTCTCCAGTGAAGAGTGGGGAATGCAGTGCTTGGGGTGCATGAGCGGGGTGGTGAAAGCCGGCCTGCCAGTCCCCGTGTGGACAAGCAACAAAAAGGGGTTAATAATCACAGCTCAAAATTAATTTTTTATTTTATAGAGGGGCAGGTGGGTTCTTTGGGTCCGGCTTGGACAACTCGGTTCCTCACCAGTCACCGATCAGCTCCACTGCCACTGGCACCAATCGAATCACTTCTCCATACGGCTGGCCGAACAACCCCGCCAGACGAACGGGCGGACCCACGGCTCGACGTTCCAAAAAGAGGAGATCGTCCTCGTCATGCTTCCCGCGCCTCTGGCTCGCCGCAAGAAGCAAGCCCCATTTCCGAAATTACGAGTGCACACGGTGATAGCGAGCACACAATGGCGAGCCCCTCAGACCGAGAGAGGCTGAATATGCAGGGAACGGGGCCAGGCTGACTCAGGAAGAGACGGCAGATCTGCTTAACGAGGGCCAGGCCAGCGGTGCTAACGAGACGTGACAGGCCGAAACACCATCTCTCCCACGATGCCTTGCCTTTCCCTCGAGCTCATTTATGCCCATAATTCTGCTCAGACAGTGAGCTGGGACTCTTCAAAGGAAGCATGTACATAAAATTAAATTTTCTCAAGTTCATGTTTCGCTGCTTCGGATTGCAAAACTGTACTCTGTGTAAGAAGTCTTTACAAAAACTAATTTTACAACAGCTACAAACAACTGCAGTATTTTGACAGCTCACTCCCTCAGGGAAAAAAAGGGTGACATAACATAGGGTGACATAGGTTGAGACCACTACCATGAATTTGTACCGGGCACTTTAATGGAGGATGGATGTCATTGATGTTAGTGAGACTATGCTGTGCCTGTATCTGTGAGCCACTTGCCAATCTGGGCTCGCTTCTTTAAACAAGCACTGGAAAACCGAACGAATATCAGCTTCAACCAGCTTGGAATTTTTCTTTTGTCCCCAATCTGAATGGTCACATTGCACCCACAGCGATATTTCAGCCTCCACAGACCTGTCCTTTGGAAAGTGTGCAACCAATCACCTCTTCCTGTTGCTCTACAGTTCAGCAGCTCATCGTGCAGAGGAATACACGGCCAGCAGAGAAGGGCCAAAGGCATACAGACAGCTAGAGCAGCTGCGATTGCATGGTGAGGCATCCTCCAATCAGAAAGCATCTCCTCCATAGGAGACAGCATGGCTAACTGGACGCTGGCCGCCCCAGGGTTGCCCGCCAGTCAGTCAGCAGTGGCACAGTCAGAATTTCATTCCAGATCACAGACACTGAACTGATGGTTAATCCGTTAGCTGGGATATGTGACCTGACAGCCCAAAATAATTTTTGCATTGTAAAACATTGTAAAAGCCCCAAAAGCAAAATATAATGGATTTAGTCAAGCCATCACCAAACAAAGTCCAAACCTTCTCTCCTTAATTAGCATTTGTGATTTTTACATTCGGGGTAAAACATACTTCCTGAAAAATCCCCAAATTACCACAGTATAACTTAGAAATTCAATCAGAACAACACATTATACTCAGCCAGATGAATCCAGACATTGACAGAAATGATCCGTCTGACCAGCCAACTTACAACCAAATCTCTGAGAGTTGTCATAGAAACAAGCATACATCAGCAGAATAAACAATCAAGGCTAAATGAACAACAACAAAAAAAATCAACAAATATGATTCATTAATTTTTAAATGAGAAAATTCAAAAAGGGTTTAAAATATAGGAATTTCCCCATCTCTTTGGAAAATGTATCTTTGTGAAATTTGTGAGCAGTGCGTGAGAGGGTTATATCGTTCTTGAATAGAGAAGCTTGCTGGATACTTGCCCTACAAACATTAGAACCATCTGGACAGAATGAGGGCAGATTGAGACTATGTGCAAGAAGACCAAACACAATCAGGCAGTCATTTTAAAGCTAAGCACGTGTCATTTTGACTACCTGTGGCCTGTTGAATGTTTGATCAATGAGGAAGAAAATAACTTGCATGAGTAAAAGAGAAAAGAAGACCATAACCGAGGCATAGGCACTAGGCACTAGTCACTGCAAGGAACATGAACACACCAATACACACAGGAAATCTGAATTATTAAACGGAACCGAAGACCGCACTTTAAAATAACTGCCAAAAGTGCCCAGACAAAACTTTATTTTAGTACGACTACATCCTAGTTACTCCACTCTGCTAACATGAGAAAGGTCCTTTCATCTGTGACCATCTCAAGGCCACATCCCGGCTCACGGTTTTAAGCGCAGGTACTGACATACTGTAGCTGTACTGTAGTTTGACAGCAAAACTTTAAACAGTCCAAAAATAAATAATAACTAAAAGACTTGAGAAAAATGGACAAACTGTTTAATTAAATGTCCTTTCTGCTTCACTGACTTTTAAATATGAGCGTTAAATACAAAATCCATTTATGCGTGACTACCCCGCCTCCCCAGCCTCCTTCAGTAGAACAAATTGCCATTTTTAGCAAATCTTTGCTGCTGAGCTTCGACATTCTGTCTGTGCCACGGTATGCAGTAAGTCTCCATTAAATTCTTATTTTTTTATGATATTACGATGAAGCGCATTTCATCATTTTCACGTCACAACATTGCCCCAAATTGCACTGTATTAGAAATGAGCTCACAAGAAAAGTAATAAATCTTGTACAAAAACATTTTATAAGGAAACTGAAGGCACGCGCCAAAGGATTAAGGCAAATGTTTTGCTGAATAATTAACTAATCCGAAGTGGAATTAGTGTTCACTGAGAAACAGTCTCGAACACCACACAATCTTAACATACAGGATCAGCCCAAAAACAAACTCTTTTGGCACGCTTCTTGTTTTTTTTCCCATAAATGGGCTGTTTTCAACTCAAAAACTTAAAAAGATCAAGGAACGTCATTGCATTAATGGCAGCTTGGATTTTCCAAGTCTTGATTCAGCTCAAAACTGAAAAAAAAAAACTGCATAATTTTAGTGTTACGCTGTTCTCATGTCTACAATTGCACAGAAAATCGTTTTCATGAGTTCCAGCCTGCCAGTGTAATAGTGGGATATAAATCAGTTAGCAGACAAAACACAGATTTCATTTGTTGGCAGTTTCACAAGGCAACGTTTTTCCTCTGTAAAATCACAATCTTAAGAGACTACATTTCCCAAAAAGGGAGAAACGTACAATTAAAATTATAATTAATCAAGCATTGCAGCCAATACTGAAAAAACCTTTGTTAATGTGATCAAACATGAGAAGCTATGGTTCATCATTTCCAAAAAGAGATCTGGCAAGATGTGTCAGAGGATCAAAGAGGACAGAACAGAGGCTTGACCTCGTATTAGGATGTAGGATTGTGAACTGTGTAGCTCTACTACATATGCGAGTGTTGGCCACCATTCGTTGGATGTCATCCATTCTCAATGGAGAGTACCAATCGTGATGTAACGGTGTAAACAAAATCTGGAAGAAGTACAGTATGTCAATGAATAACGAGTATGAGAAAACAAGGCTGTTTCATGTGACCAGTAATGAATGACAGCAAGGCCTAAAACCACTTTAACAAATATTGAACGCCAAACATGATTGTTGCACTTCATGAACGCATGTACTCTAAAGCCTTCTCGATCCCGTCATTAACATATGTATATTTTAAATCGCAAGCCATCACAGCGGGCAAGGAAAAACACATAATGTATATGCCCGCTACACTCACTCAAGTTACACAAGGCAGATTTTCAGTCACAATTTAACGTTGATCCCCTCACCAAAATGCCTACACTTATGCCTGTGAACGTTATGGAAAATTAATTTTGCTGTAGCAATGGTGTTATCCACGCTTCCCCAAAGCGAACAACTGCATACTCTTAAAGTGTGACCCAGATTTTTGAAATACATATTTTTCAGTCCAGGTTTCACACACCAAAATATAGATCACTCCCAAGAGAAGTTTATCAAGGTTGCACAAAGGAGCAGCATTTCCCTTCAGACAAAAAATAAACAGGAAATGGATAGCAGAGTAAGGTTTTTTGAAAGATGTTGCCGAAACATTATATACTGACAAAACACCACTGTCAATACGAGCTAGTATTTTGCTATATAAGAAGTACAGTGTGGGGACCACATGCCTGTGCCAGTTGATAGGTCCACTACTCTCTACTGTAAGAGATTGTGAGATTTACATAAAATTTACAGGCAATCAGGTATTCGGAGGAGTGTCAGGTCTGGGAGGGATGAACTATGAAAAGTCTGATAATGTAGATGTCCATGTCATGGACCATAGTAGGTGGGGTTTGAAGTTTCCATGCAGAGATCTGCACACATCACGCTAAGTTATATGAAACACTCCTATATAAATAAATGGTTTCTAATCTACCTGCCAAACATTTTTCTCAGTCTTTTTTTTTTTCTTCCATTAAATCCCACTCCCACACTCACTGTATTAGAACACAGTATCTATTACCCTAGATATTAGAAACAGTAATGTTTCAGTTGTATCAATATCCACAACCCAAGTACGTCAGAGGAACTAAGATTCCACTCACTGCTGAACTGTAAAAGCCTCTAAATTAAAAACTAATTTGGAAATGAAACAGAAGTTGGTAAACTTTCTCTGGATAAAAGCATCTGCTAAAAGCCCAAAATCTAAAATGTAAATGTAAACTCTAAGCTTTTCCCTTCAAAGTCATTGTCCCAGGTTCATTACAACAAGGCTAAATGCAGAAAGTATTCATTAGGTCCAGTGGATATGCTCTTTTAACTGGGCAATGAAGAAAGTTTGAAAATCACTGGTTTTTAGTCATCAGTAGCTCCACCTTCCTTATCGAGACATTGCACCATCTACGGATTGATCATTTTTGGCCTGTTCAGTTTCGTTGTTCATGTGGCTATTTGCTCTTATATGACATAGCCCATTCAAACAAAAAAGCAGTAACATCCACGTAAATGGATGGGATCTTCGCCTAGCTATTGACTTATCCAATCTTCGTCCAGCTCTTGGCTTATCCAAATTTGTATTTTGGCAATCAATAAATGTATTTTTCATAGTTATTATTCACATTCACGTTTCAACAGAATGTGCTTTAATCATTTTGTTTCATGTCATATTGGAATTAGACCTCACCCATTTCAGTACGTCACAATATTCATTTCATACGTCATATGTTCCCCAGAGTTACGTCATATTGCTTTAATTAAACGTCATATTCCTTTTTACCATGTATCATTAATTTAGTCACTTGTAATATTAACAGTGCTGCAATTCAGACCTGAATATCTTGCCATTATGTAATAAGCGAGAAGCATTGGTTTACTGGCCTGTATAACTTGGAACCGCGAATTCCAATGCATTCACTGATTCGTGAATGCGGTTGTACCAGACCTATACCTACAGACGTTTCTTATTTTGGCCACTGAACCATAAATTCCACGTTAAAGCTGTGAGAAAATATGCAATTTGCTTGCTGCCCATTGTAAAAGATAGAATACATTAAACTTGACTGGTTACAAGTAGGTATGTAACCATGAGCAGGCTGAACCTATTGTGACACGGCAGCATAGTGTAGCTTATTTACAAACGTTTTCACCCAGTTCACCAGAGAAGTCCGAATAGTTGCTCTATCTAGCATGCATTAACCCGCCTTTCATCTCCAAAACAAATCAATTTCATTCAACTTTCTGCTTGAAAAACAGTAGTTTGCTGGCCAAGTGGTTTCTTTTCAGTCATGTTTGTCAACTGATACCAAACGCGTTCAACTCAGCCGATTAAACATTGAATACACTCAGAGCAAGCAAAACCAATGACCAACAATACGTGCATGCATGGGCCAATATCACTTTATGCGTCCTTCGCTTACCTGTAACTGAATGAAGTTTTCCGGCGTATTTCTCCTTTTTCAGTGCTTTATCTTGAGCTCTTCCACATCAACTGCAACAACAACGCAGCCACTTCCCCCGTCTCCATAAACCCGCATCATACAAACCAATTCGTCCACAAGATACAAAATTACAAATGGGGCAAATTGGACACTTGTCAATAGTGGCTGGGAAAATGCATTCTCTCAAAAAAAGGCATACACTTCAGATGTATAATATGTAGCAAATTCCAGTTACACTATAGCATCCAAATCCCGGTAATGCACAGTAGCACAATCAACTGTAACAAGATAGTTTGCTCTTTAAACAAGAGTAACACGTGGACAATACACAACGCTCTGTTTAAGTAGCTATACCGCATGCCTGCGCGCTTTTATTAGTTCACTTATACGACGAATAGTGAGAAAATGTAGCTTTATACACAAAACCACTAGAGCCGATATCCATGCGGACCTCCTGCTCTGTGCCCGCCAGAATGTGCGCGCAGAGGTTCACCGAGTACGCGCCGTGGCCGGGGAGGGATAATGTAGTGTTCTTTCACATATGCAGACGAGTATGCGCCTTCAATAGAGGACAAGCGACCGCAAGGGTTAACCATTAATGCGTCCAACAGAGGAGAGCGCCGCCTAGCGTCTCATTAAAGTTAATGCAGCTGTAGCCTCGGCTACCTGTATAACTGATTATGAAAATACGTAGCAGCATTCCCACGAGACGATGTTTTGAACAGCGCATGCTGCAGTGTCGACAAAAGGCACAATTGTGACCCCAGTATTATTTTTTATTATTTCTTACTTTGTTTGTTGAGCTGTTGTGTAGGTAGGGTGGAATATCTCACACACACGCCAACCATGACCATACTATGTAACTATGTAAAAACACATTTATACTACGTTACGTTTGCACTAAATGTGTTAATGTAACTTAATGCTCAGTTTACAAAATAGAATAACAAAAGCTCATGAGCACATCCACCAAACCCATAGCCTACTCATTGCGCAGCTTTCAGAATAATAAGGCAAGTGGAGTGGAGAGAGTATAAATCCACGATATCTGTTTCTGCATCATTCCACAACACTAAAGCCCACCACTTTTCCTTAAGCCGATTCACAGGCTAACTGATACCCGGAACGGATATCCACTGTTTATTTATTTTTTTTGTTTGTTTTTTTGCTGTTGTTGTTGTTTGTTTGTTTTTCCACATCGGCCTAACGGATAGCTTTTCGTGGGCCGTTAATGCTCCCAGTTTATGTTTTTCTTTTAATGCTCGCCTTCTAGTAGCTACAAAACAAAAGAACACAGTAGCCCGCATACACGCTTCATATAGTTGGCATAGCCTTGTTAAAAGACTGATGGCAGTATCTTGAGGGACAAATGATCTCTTATACGGGTTTCTCGTAGCCACGGGAATTCTAAAACGCTTCTCAAACCTCTCAAACTCGGAGTAGAGAGGATGGCCGAGGTCAAGCACGATGGCCACATTGGCCAGAGCCTTCTTGCACACAGCTGAATTATCCAGTTGCTTCTGCTGTCGACCTATCAACTTACCAGCTGTGTTAACAATGTAGTTTTCCTTTCCAAACCACACTGTTACTGAACACTGCAATGCTGTCCACAAGGCTGATATAGACCCTCTCTACATCCTAGTTGACACCAAACCCCTGCAACTTCCCAATTATAAAACAATCTCTGGCTGGTCTTCTTATAAATACAGTCAGTGTTGTTTGTGAAGCTCAACTTATCATAAATCTGTGTCCCTGGATACTTAATACATTTCAATAGGATGAAATTTGGTCACAGAGAAAGAGTGACAGAAGTGAGTTGCCAGAGGTATTTTTTCATAAATTCCTCAGTTCTGTCAGAATTTGTTAACAAAGCACTGGACCTTCACCACTCCTGAAGAGTGACAATCTCCTCAAAGTAAATGTTCATTCACCACGTGACCTTTATAAATACAAACAACAAGAGCAATGTCATTAGCACATTTAAAGAAATTCACATCAGTATTGCCCTGTGACATAATTAAAACAATAAAGGTGATAAAACTCCTGTACTCAAAGCTACCTCATGAGAAAATACTTTCTCACAGACTTCAATCCTTAATCCAACATACCAGGCCCACGTTCAATTTCAGATCCGAGTGCAGGTTTGAAATGTCATGTAGATTAAATCTTGTGGTTGTTAAATGGAGATGGTGTGGTGCAGCCCACACGGTGGCTGACTTTTATTATAGGAATCCCCCTCTGTGGTTGGGGGTACGATTCCCTGCCATGACACTTTCTGTACGGTGGTCCCATCTCTGTAACCCTCTCTGATTTTGCCCTGTCGGAATCAGGTAAAAAAAAAAACAACAAGATGGATAAACTGTTTCCTCTCCTTTATATTTACAAAAAAACTGAAATCCTACTACATACAGCGCACTGGCATGACATAAAAGTTTCAGTTTAATGCAACTGAACCTTGGACATGTAGGTACGGCGCCTCAAGACTTGGTATAATACCAGCCTATTTAAGTAACACATTCACATCACTGCCCCAGGACGGACTTGTTTATTTGTTACAGCTACAGAAAAGGGCTTCCAGGTTTGTCTCTTTTTTCAGCCAAATTGGCCAAATTGTCAATTTCAAACTGGCTTGTGGAAATGAGAAGCCAGCTGGCATTCTGGATTCTTGTGTTTTTTCCCAAGAAAGCATATCAGCAGAGATTTAATGAAAAAATCACAAGATGGATTAGTTCCTGGTACGAAATAGACATATTTATTATTTTTTCCTTGGAGACTCCTTAGTCATAAGATGCCAATTATTTTCACTTGTTTTTCCAATATGAGAATTGTGAAGGGTAGTGTACACGGTTTGGCTTTTTAGTTTGGTGTGTAGCATCACATTTCTGGCTTCTTTGTCTGACAGCTGATCTCATGTTGACTTGGAATAATGAAATTAGGCTGGGAACACTGGGAACACAGTAGAGAACATGACCACACCTCAAAGAGTGCCACACAGACTGTGCCTAAGCGTCTCTTCTAATGCATTTGTACACGTTCAGTGAACCATAACCACACAATGATTGCCCTGTGCTTATAGCTTATTCCCTTTTAAAAACATCTCTCCTTCCTCCTGCCTCCCACTTCAAAATTCTCCTCCTCTCCCCCTCTCCTTGCTCCTTTGCCCATTTGTCCCTTATGCAATGAGTACGTTTGTACAAGTTGTCAGGTAATTTATTTTTTAATTTGTTTTGTGAAGTGTGTTTAGTCCATTCTGTCTTATTACTAGCTTCAAGAAGGGAATATTCAGCATGGGTACACCTGAATATTCGTGGACGTGATAGTACAACTACATGTTATATAGTAGAACTACATGGGTTCCTGGGGGAAGGCAGAGGTGTGATGGAATACAGCTATATATCGGCAGCGCTGACCTGCTGCTTGATGAGATTGCAGAGTAGGAGAAACAGGGAGGGCCACAAGCAAACAATATATCAAATGAGTTGGGAAAAATAGTCCATCATCAAAGAGAAGTGACAAAACATAAATAATATATTCAGATATCCTTAGAGAAAACATTATTATCACATCATTATGCAATATCATTAGATTAGATGTGGTGATTTTTTTTATGGTAGCATTTTTAAATACTAGCTTAGTACAAAAATAAACAAGGATGTTTTATTATTGAGAGACTTAGTAAATGGTTAAATATTGCTTATTGCACAACAGCACCATCTTGAGGACAAACCATAATACAACGTCTCTTAAAAGGCATGGCCATATTTTGGTTATTATTAAGCATCAAATTGAAACTCTCACTAAAGAGTTTTACTTAATTTCATTTTATCTTAACTCCGTCATCACAGAGTAATGCATATTCATAGTATGGAGATCTCAATAGTATGCCGCACATTCAAGTATGTTTAGAGTGAAACTGAAGCCCTGATTGGTGGAGTGTGCACCCGGAGCTCAAATGATCCAATTCTGGCTAGAATTATAATAGTAACATTGGTTCTGTGGACATTACAGGACATTTTATACTATATTATATACTGTTTTGTAAAGACTATACTGTACTGGTGACTCACTCTGTAAACGAAAAAAAGTATTGAATAATACCTCCCTGCAGGGATAGAACACAGAGCCATGTTCACATCATTCAAGAGGTCACTGACTCCCAACCTGTTCGCCCCAATCAGCAAAGAAAAAGAAACAAAACCTTTTCTTACCATTTAAATTTTAACGGTCAAATCCCTTGTCTAACAAGCCCCTTCCTATTTGTTTTAACAGATTGCACATTGTTATTATCTACACCATTTATTTCCCTAGATTGAGATTCCTCACAAACGACAGGTGGAGGTGTGAAAGAGGAAGTAATTAGCTCCAGGTCCCCCTGGTCGCTTTCAGGATGGCAGATTGACTCCTGTGGGTGTTGAAGGCCTCCTCAAAGGCATGGTATCGCATCACCCGCCCGCAAAGAAGTGCTTTCTTTCTTCCTAATGTCAGCGTTTGTTTACGTTCTCGTCATGAGGCAACAGGAGAACATTCTACAGATTGACCACCTTTGTAGGCAACATTGGTAACAATGTTGAACTGGAGTGCACGCCCTACCAACAGTTCAGTGGCCTCTCCTTTTCACTCCCTGTAATGAGTGCTGGCATTCAGGTTACTGGATATTTATACACACTCATTACCCCCAAGGATGATGAAAGAGCAGCTTCCATCCATTATGTAGACTGTGAGACTCAGGCGTCAGTGGCCTCTTAGCTGGAGGTGGATGAATTCCTCAGGCTGTTCCTGAGCTGGAACCAATGACAACGGACCCAATATTATTTTGCATACTCCAAACTCTTAATTTTGTTGAATGCCATCAACAATAGGCTTTTTTTCTGCCAATCCTTCAACAGAAGCTTTTTTCATACGGAGGTAACATCTGACAGTAGATTTTCAGACTTTGTGTCCCCAGTTTACAACATGCCTCATTTTGCATGGGTGCAATTATTATACACAGCTGCATCTTCTACCAGGCAGATTTACGTACCACCTAACTATCGACCTAAAAGTGGAAATTTGTCTCTTTAGTTTATTTATTTTTTTAACTTGTTCGTAACCGTCTCCAGACTTGTGCAGGTCTACGACCCTCCGTGGTGTTCTGAGCGACCTTTGTCGGTCCCCATGGTGATGGACGACACGCAGATCTTACATGATTTTAGATTGTACATACCTCAGTGAAACAGGAAGCCATGGGAGGCCACAGAGTTTTCTGAGACTGAAATGAACTTAGAAATGAACTTGTTAATGTAGTTTATTGGATTTTATTGAAAATAATTAAGGACCAGAAAAATATGGATGTGGAACGAGAATATCTTTCTGGAAAAAATATTACTTGTTAAATAAAATCTTTTTCTCTGAGCAATTAGTATAAAAAAATATTATTTTACCATTTTCAGCAAACAGTATAGCTCATTACCCATATTGTCGGGTTTATAGTTTTGCTTGGTTTTTCATCTTTATCAAAGGCATAAATCATTTTAGAATACATTAAATAGTGCTTTTTGTGATATTAATCTATGAAAGATAACTCCCTGCTCATTCCTCACTCAGTTCCTATGAACGGCAATTCATTTTCAAGCTAATATTAATACATAATTTAACATGAGTTCATTCAATACGGGAGCAACTTATTGAGCTTGGCAGAAATTGCAGCATGGCCTACATAATTGCTTGCTTACTCGCTTGCGTGTTCCAGTCAATGAGCTTCCTGATGTGTCTTCAAATAAGAAGACCTGCTGCGTGATGTATGAGCTTAAATATAAATATATATTAGAGAAACAAAGAACACAACAGTACAGTTTCTGGGTGGAATTTTATTATCGCAAAATACAAAACGATTCTGATGCAGTCACATGTTACATGGGATTTTTTTAGCATCTGAAAACCTCAGCTTAGTAAATCTGGCCCAGACTGTGTGATGCTGTGGCCATTTTTACAACATTGCTGGCTGTTTCCATGGCTACGCAATATCAGTGAAGTTGAGCCACTCAGGACAGAAAAGACACCAATATTTGCAGTCCATCCCTGACTGACAGAACACTCCAGCTACAACATAAACACACTTCTGTTCCATTCTCTACTTTCAGATCCTTGAATACAGTAGACCACTGACCACGTCTTTGTTTTTTTTTTTCATGTTTGTGCATATGCTCACCAAAATGACCAAACCAGCAAAAAAAAGAAGAAAAAAGTACAATAAAAAAAATTCCATATCAAAATTCTCAATCTTTTTTGATCAATGCTTTATTTGTTAACATGAATAAAAGTAGCTAAGACAACAAATAAAATAATACTCATTATCAAAATAAGAATGCAAGTATTATCTTATATTTACAGTATACGCATTTGTTGCTCTTGCTGTTTCTCAATAAGATTATTATAGTTATATTTTTTTATTTTATTTACTGTATCCATTTATTTTAAGACCCTAATATGAAGAAACTTCAAATAAAAGGCATGTTAAAGAAAAAGAGGAGCCGCACACATAGTTAGAAAGAGAAAGCATTATTATACAAATATATAAATAAAACAAATCACATACATTATATCAAATATTGAAATAAGAAATGTTAATATGAACATGAGTCAGAGACTCAGAGATATACTGTGGAAATGTGGTTCCATGGCTTCCTGTAGGAGCACCAGTCAAATCAAACAAAAAATAAGGGAATGCGTGTATCTGGGAAGTTTATTCAAATGACCTCTGATTAGAGGCAGACATATGAGAATCAAAAATAGTGTAACAGTACATTACATACGGCTTTGGTACAGCACAACCTTGATTTTTTTTCTTTCTTTCAAATACTGTTTATGGGCAAATATACTTCTGCATAAATCGTACCTGGAAATGTCAAAAGAATAACGTGTCTCTCAACATTTATTTATAAAATAGAAAAAAATAAAGAAATAAATGATGACATGGCAAAAAGTATTCAGCTAGAGACTCGGTACTAGATTTTCAATCCTTTTTTAATACATAATTAAACAGATGAAACAGTTTCACTGTTAATATTCTTCAGGTAAAATGTGACAAAATGTACATGAATGCAGCCTAGTGACTGACAAGACAAAATATAAGACATAGCTATGACATGAATTGTAGTCCCCCTTGGTGGATTAACATTCCATCTGAGCCAGGATGCATTTAATTGCACTGGTCTATTTATTTAAACTTAAACAAATCCGTATTGGGAAAAAGACAGGAAGCAACACTTGCTGGCCATAACTTTAATTTAAGCCACTACAAAATACCCCTAGTGGAATTCTGGTTGCTGTAGTTCCATTGCAACTACAGGGAGCACTAAGAGCAGCATATAACATATTGGTTTATTGCCTGCACAATTACTGTGCCTTTTACACAACAAAACACAACATACCTAGTACAGTTTAAAATAGAGTGTTGTCAGTGTGTACGACATATTAACTCTGATCAGGAGCACCAAAAAACGTAGCACCAAGTAATTAAGTGTACAAATAAATAGCAGGGGTCAATAAGCATCATCATAACTGTAGGTCTGCATTTAATGTAAACATTACATACATTGGATGTCTTCGGAGGCATGTATTGTCCCTATGCTGATTTCATACTTAGTACAAACATGTAATTTTCTTTGCTACTGTATTATAACGTACACAAAATTTCAGTGTATTTTTTTCCAAGTAGCTTTACATATTGGTTACACAGATGCAGCAAAAAGTTGACCTACATATACATTCAGTGGACAGGAGGAATACAGACTTAGGTTTCCAACTTAGGTCACACCAAGTCAATGCCAAGAGGCCGCTGCACTGAAGGTCATACTAAAGGCAGATTAAAAGTCAGCTGACGCTCATCATTGCAGGCCATTGAAATCACGATCATTGGCATAAGTACATAGACTGCATTCCTTAGTTTATTTCCTCCTACAGGCTAAAAACATAACAGGCAGCACTTGGCTATTCATACCATGTCACAACATGTCTAACAGTCTCCTGCAGATCACATTGTGTATTTGCTGACTGTATGTCATAAAGGTAACTCACAGATAAACAGATGCTTACTTTTTGGATTAAACTACAAGGATGTTGTTTGATGAATTGTGTCAAATTGCATTTGATCACACAGATATATATGCTGTGTTCTTGATCACAATTTATACTTCGCATGAATCTTTTGCATTACCTCATGAGAGATATGTGGAATAACCAGAATAATGAGAATAATTCCCTCTTACCAATGCAGGTGTCTTGTGTGTGGGAATATTAAACAAACTGGAGTAAAGACCAATAGAATTTAAGTTTTCTTGGGGATTATTTGCACCACAAGCACCTTCAGCAAGCTAACATGATACATTTATTTCAGTGTATTATTTATTATTTGTGAATACGCACATTAATACTGATCTCTCCATTTGGTAAGACAATGCTTATTTCTATGATATAACCACCAAAGCCTAATGAAATTATTTTTGTCTGTTCCATTAATTCATCATTATTAAAGATTATAATTATGATGAAAACCACACAAAATCAATTTTTCTTTTTATTTGTACCTATAATCTAAACTCTTACTTCTATGTGCAATTTCCCCCCAGGTAAGCTCAAACATGAACTGTACAGGTTAGGGGAACGTTAAGGGTAATTCAGTTATAATCTCAATGAAGACAAGAATAGTTTGCATATTTGATATTGAATATCAAATAAACAAATCACTGTCATGTAGGTAGCTGTAATGTACACACACACACACACGCACACACACCATCAAGGATATTTATGCCATATTATGTGCACCAAAGAAACTTCAAAAATATATTTTATAGACATAATGACTTCTATGTACACACACTGTATATGTTCCAACAGATTAGATACATGGCACGTTCTACTGCACAGCATGTTTCTGTTTAACATTACATGTCTACACTGCAGTAGCGCTGCACAACATTTTGTACAAAGGCTTGTACAAAAATATCTTCTGATATCACAAAACCAATGACATGACAAAAAATGGATTACAAAAAAGTAACATATGACCTAAAATCCGCAGATTTCTAAAAACAAACCAAATGCACTGTATGTATAAAAAATACATACAATAGCATACATTATTATAATTATTCAGTATGCGCGATTTGCATATAATGCAGAACATATTTGGTTAGGTATATTGTATAGTCTAATATATAAGCATTAAATTGTATACATGAAAGAGACATGAACCTTTTTTTAATCTGATAAATACTGGGTCATATTTGAAATATATTACATAAGAAATTTTTTTTATAAGAAATGACATAATGGAGGGGCTTCAGGTGATCCATGTTTACTCACATACCCGTGGACAGTAAGGAGTTACACACTAAAGAAAAAGACATTATATGTCAATAGCACTGCATAAACATCCGACCAGTTCATCTTTTCATTTCTAGCCTTCTGCCACGACACAGGGTAAATAGTCTAAATAAATATTCATAATTTCACATCCAAGATGTGCAGCTTTCATGTCACCAAAATCAGTTTGAAAGATCTAAGCTATGACATCACCAGGACCCTGTTAGTATAGTTTAACATCAACAGTGAAGAGCACAGAACAAGCCTGAACTATATAATATTAGTATCATCAATAGACATGTTAAAAAAACTTTGCCATCTGTGATCCAAAATTCATCCACTAATCTTAAATTCTCTGAAAACAATCAAGTGAATAAATTAATATAAGGACACAAAATTAGCAAATATTTCTTATTAGCACTGAACTTTTTCAATTGCCAAGAAACTATTATCTTGAGCTCAATAGAGAAAGCAGCCACCTCTATACACTGATGACGTAGAATTAGAAGGCACAGCTCATTGAGTATTAGTGCCTGGCAGTGATATTGTATGAGGCTCAGGTGAATATTGAATACCTGCAGAGGTGGCACTGTATATCACACTATAGAGAGAAAATCAGATAATGTTTAAGACTCAAACACGTTCCATCACATCAATGTACTATTGTACAACGTGATATTAATACGCAAAAAAAGCTAGTCAAACGGGTGACATTCACAGCCAAAAAAAAAGAGAAATTAAATATTTCCCAGAATGAATCCCAGCTTGATCATACTATACACAGTAACGCGTTATAAAATGATATAGCTAATATTTTTGTATGGATGTAAGTATGCATACATGTAAAGTTCACCTCCTGTGATAATGGATACAAATAAACATTATTCAGATTCCTAAATGCATTCTATTTCCCCAATCTGTCAGGGGCCATGGACAGCACAGTGCAGACAAGTTTACATGGTCACACTTTAACCTGAAGTGGGTCTTATGAAGCAAGAATAATGTCTTTATTAGTTCTAAATAGTGGAATTAAACATTTTATTTATGAACTGCAACTGCAATCCAAAACAGCTTGAAACAACTAACTTACGTGCTTTTTAATCAACAGCACCAGCGATAGCATATCACGTCATAGACGGAATATGAAGAGTTGTTACAACCAGGTTACCATAGTCACATACAGTATGGATAAGCCTATGACAACATGAAATACAGTTTATTAAGGTGCTACGAATCTTACACAAAGCCCTCTTTAAGTATTACCATTTAGACATATCTTAAAATCCAAGAGTACAATTCTATTTATAACTTTGGTTTGAAGCAAAAATAAAATTGACTTTTGCAGCACTATGTCCGATTTTTTAATGCAACATTTATTTAGATAAGAACCATGACTGGATTGCATTTCTGTAGCACCTTTCATCTCAAGCTTTACAGTGAAGGGGAGAACTAACCTCAAACACCACCAATGTGTATCACTCACTTTCGGGATGCATTACAGCCATTTTGCACCAGAACGCTCACCACACATTAGCTGAGGTGGAGAGAAAGGGAGCCATTGAACCAATTAAACTGGCGGTGATTATAGAGACACATTGGGACATCTTAGATTCCTGTTATTTTCTGTACTGTGCTCGAAAGGCTTCCATTCTCTCTGTATATCTGGACTTTGTTTTGTTATCCTATTGAAACACAGCTTTGCTATAATTGACTCTCTTGCCCTCTCTGAGTTCTCAGATCATCCAGTCCAATCTAAGCCAATATCAATAAAAACTTTTTTCGAGTACTCTTTTCCAACAATGGAAATTATTAACCAGGTTTGAAATCAATAGCTATCAGTCAACACTCAGTACCAGTCTGACAACCTACTGTACATAGGCAATCAATTTAGTTTTTCTTTGTCTCACCCTACTGGTTAAAAATAAACACGACTGAACAAACAGGACAGACCTTTCCATGTGTAGGCTCATGAATTTTCTCTTTCTTTCATCACATTAAATGCATTAGAGCACTTCCTATTAAATTTTCAAAATCTTTCATTTGTAAGAATATCCTAAAGCTCTAACCATGCAAGCAAAAACCTCTTTGATATACAATATGTACATACCTATTGCGTATAATTGTTCAGTAAACAAACCAGTAGATTTTAAAAAATGCATAAATTCTACAGTCTTGTTTCTTCCATGCAAGAAAACCCATTAACTATATGCCCATCTGCCGGCACAGCCATCTGCCAGACAAAAATAATACTGAAGAAATGTGCCGCAAAGAAAATTGTTAATTTGCTTCGCTGTACTCTGGAACAGTGAGAGCTTAAGCATACAAAGAAAACAAGTTCTTTAAATGGTGTCATTAAAAAAAAAAAATGTTTCTAAGTAACACAATTTGCTAAACTGCATTTTCTATATAATTTGTTTTCTATAATCAGATTGAAAAAGTAAACTAGAATGCAGCTATAAATGTCTCATAAACTTTTAATCATACCTAAAACTGCACAATACCTAATTTCAAAAACATATTGTTAATTTCAATGTTATTGGATCTTGGTATATCTGTTATTGGGAAGGCAAGTTTGCTGAAACTTCACACAAGGTTTACAGAGTTCAGAGCTGAGATGATATAACATACAGGATAAACAGCGATTCTTGTGATCCTGCATTGAATCTCTTGATCTCTGTTTTGTTATTGACAATATGTTTCTGGAACCTCTGCATTGCTGTATTATATTTTAGAATTATATTTAATATTTAGTGCATATTAGTCCAATATTTAGGCATTTTTGTATTTGTGCTTTACAAGAAAATCTATGTTGAAATTTCAGATTATACAAATGAATAATCAGCGAAGCCCTGTCCACAGTTACACATTGAGAAGAGTGAATATGATTTCTGCCAACATTTTCTAAAGGCCTATTGAGGGCACAAAGATAAATATTCATATAGGTTTTTAGCTGGTACAAAATGAATCAACTGGAGAAAAAAAATCCACCTACATGCAATAATAAATAAATAAAATTTCTATTACAATGGAACATTAGTGTAATTCCAGATCAACCAGAACAGGGGTAGGCAACCCTCGTCCTGGAGTGCCGGTGGCGTTTCTGGTTTTTGTTCCATCGGAGCTTGATCAAATTTTCAACAGATTATCCTTGAGGGTGTGTGTGCATGTGTGTGTGTGCGTGCGTGTGTGTACTTTACAGTCGATGATTAATTCTGAATATTCTGAATGGTGAAATGCTGAGTGCCTCCAACACAGGGCTACCTGCATTCACTACACCTGATTAATTCAAATGAATCCAGTTAGGTAGTTGAACGTTTGGATGGAGAAAAAACCATGACCGTCTCCGGCACTCCAGGACCAGGGTTGCCTACCACTGAAATAGAACGGATGTCATATATTACTCTCATTAAAATGACCGGCAAGCACCACTCGACCTGACCATCGATATAGAACACAAAACATCAGCAACCCACAACTCCTTCTGACCCAAACTTATGTTTTGTGCAAGTTTTATTATTATTTTAATTTAATAATTTATTATTTAAAAAAAATAATAATTATATATATATATTTTTTATCATTACCTTGCGTAATCATTGTACTTCTGAAGGACATTTATCTGTAAAATATAAGATTTTAAAGCACAGCTAACCCTCACATTATGTTCCAGGTCAGTTGGTTGACCCAATTCTCTTAAAAACCAGATAAACCTATTTTTTCCATCTTGTCACTATATGACTTTTCCTAATTTGTTGGGATTAAATAGTAAACACGCAATAAACATAATGCTATGTTTTCAAAAGTCCTGTACCAATGTTGTATACAAATGTGTTGTGTGGGGTCACCTGTGGGGTAGCTGTACAAAATGTAAGAAAATATACAACCATTTAAACTTTTATTTGGGTGTTTTTTGGGTGATTCTCGTGGCACTTTCCCATGCAGGTTTTAAACTTCACAAACGTTCACGTACCTCAGGCTCTAAAATGAGATGTTTCATCACCAATGTTTTGGGATAAAAGGCTAGTCAATTGAGAGACACACAAAATGTTTTCTGTTACAATAGTTTTGTGTCACTTTAAACCTTTGAGGTCAATTTGATCCCAAGCATAAAAGGTGTCATAAAATGTCAACATAATATGAGGGTTAGTCTTTTCCAAAATCTTATGCTACATATTTCATATGTCCATTTCAGCAATTGCCAACCCTCATTCAGCTGAAACCAAAAATGTAACACGATGAAGGAGAGACCTTCAATGTACCCAGGCCGCACTTTAATTGCCACCCCACGGGAATTGCGAAAGAGTGCTTTTCCAAGTCACCTCATTCTAACTCCACCTCCAAATCACTTGAGCGTCACAGGCAATTGAGAAAACAAGAATAGCCTTAGATTAAACACAAACTGTTCTTTGTCTACATTTTTCTCCCGTTTTGTGAGTCACAGCAAGAACCAAACGTGTTCCTCAAAGTGCAGAGCAGTTAAATTGAAGAGGTCATGCATACTACATGAATCATGTAGTATGCATGACCACACCAGACGCATTTAGATCTCATGCTTCTTGTCTCAATGTAGCATCTCTGCAATTCTGTATTTATTGAATTTTCCAATAAGAAATCGTCTTTTTCAAACGGAATATTTTGAAAGATATTAGATAGTAAAATGACATAAAGAAAGCAGAAGCAGATATGTGCTCAGTTAATACACTACCAAAGTGTTCATTAGAGAAAAAAAAAAAAACCTGATGTTTAACAGTTTTCTTCATTACACCACATCAATGTAACTTTGAAACTAGTGCAGTCTTATGCACGTCCTCTAATCGAGCCATTAAGTCAATGATGGCGAATGCCTCGCACCGGAGCCCAATTCCTTCTAGTAAGAAAAACTGTGACAAGCGTAACTCTTTTTCAGCAAAACTTGTTCACAGGCAACAATTAATTTACCACACTCAGCTGTTACATTGAGTTTTCATGTCTGAATGACAGAGCGATGACAAAAATTTAGAGTGGGTCCATTGGTTGTTTCGAGAGGCTACTTAATGAATGACTACTTGTCAAAGCAGAAATTGCACCAAGCCCATGCTGCAGTAAGCTACTCTGGGACTCAGGCCTTAGATGTACTCACCACACTCTTCTACTGTGAGCTCACAAATGGCATTTGACATGAATCACAGCCTTATCTTCCCCGGGCCTTCTAAAAGTATTCTCTACATCCGCTGGCCTTGAGCCAGCTACGGTAAACCTTTGGGGGGAAAGAGATGGGACACGACCACAAACAAACAGGAAGCGAAACAACACAACATCAAGAGACGTCCAGCCCTTTCGGAATTGGGTTCTTTTATTATTGTTCACAATTTCACGGTAGTAAAAAGGCACTGCTGACAGGAATGCTCGCTCAAATAAGACAGCATCTCTGTCATTAATGTGCCTTGCCTACGGAACCCTTACCAAACATCAAGGCAAGCAGGCCTCTCCTCAAAAGAAGGCCTGAGTTGATTTGGCATCTCCTTGGTACTCATAAGTGAAACATACAGAAGGCTGAAAGGCAGTTACTTATTGGTATGACTAGCCATTTCTCTGCAAATAAAATACCAGCGTTAAAAAAAAGCATAAAAAAGCCTTCATTACCACAGCATAACACCTTTATAAATCACTCATAAGCATGTGTGATGTCAAGTGACATAGCGCGCTGTGTGAATATTGGGAATGGAATTTCACGCAGCGTGTGCTAATTATCTCTTCATAAAGCATTTGCATTTGCTTAGGAATGATTCATGACCTTATGAAATTTAAATGAAGGTGAAACGCCTGCTTCACAGAGAAACAATATAGTGTGTGTGTGTGTGTGTGTGTGGAGTGTGACCATAAAAGGAACACCGAGGAGGCACACACTGAATTAGTCTACACAGCAACTTTAAGGACAGCGCCACTCATTTTCAAGCGCATCCAAAATACATCCTCATGTTTGTGTTAAAGCACCTTGATCTGTTTTAAAAAATCAATTCCGTCACGGATGCCTAAATTCTTTGTTCTCCATGTAAACAAAAATAAATATAAGAACATACAAAATAAATAAGAATAAAACAGAAATCAGCAGTGAAAATCTCGTCAAGTTAATGCAATTGTTAATGTAAATGCAATGACATTTCAATAGCCATAAATACTATTTTATTTACTCTATAAACAAACAATTTATACTATTTATACTATGTGCAACTCTATGTGTGTGTGTGTGTGTGTGTGTGTGTTATACGTATATTTTATATACAGTATGTATACTGCATATAGACACCGGTGTAGCATAATTTTTGCATCATGAAATTTCTGCCATATTAAAATACAAAGTTATTTTTAATATAGCAACGAAACAAATTTTCCACAGTAATTGCCCCATGGTGTATACAATCAGAAATAATCAGCAACAACGCAAACTGTATGTTCTTTGCTTAATTAGCACTGCAGTCATAATAATTAGTTGCCTCTTTTCTTTAACAATGTCATAATTCAGATTCCAGACAAAATTGAGATCAGCCTTGAGAGTTAGTAGCCATAGCAAATGATTGTGGGATAGCCTTGTGCAAGCATGCACATTTTGTCGAGCACCACGAACTGACAGGTAACACAAAATGATGCTACACCGGTGGGCACAGACAGCAAAGCACCAGTTGGAACACTTCCGTTACCATCACTGTCTTCAATCAATTTTTTGTCCAATTTTGACTCTTGTTAAGAGCAATTTATTACAGTACACTTTACTTTTCTTTCAGCCAAAAACACATTTTAAAACAAACTAATTCAACTGTGAATCAAAATGAAGGACATTGGTTGATTGAAAGCAGGCGTTTAGTTTGGTATTCTTCAGAAGCGTCTGAAACGACACTGGCTGTACAGAGCATCAGAGAACAATGGTGAGGCATTCCTGTCCATGCAGGTTTGCTAACATCCAGTTCAACAACTTCACATTCCATTTCAATTCATGAAAATCATCAACGACAATATATGCATTAAAAAAAACAACCTAATTTCAGATATGCTTATGGACCAGTGCCCATGAAATTAAATATTTATGGGCAGAGGTGCCACAATACTCAGGTAACCAATGCGAGCAGCACAGTCTGCCAAATACCACCCCACAGATCACCCCCCCCCGACCCCACCCCACCCCACCCCGACCCCCTCCCCACACACACACCTTCCGACCAGCAATACACATAAAAGATAGTGTCGTCTGTATAGACCAGTCTAGACATTTCCATTCTGACTGGAGAATACATATGGTTCTACACAGGTCTAGCACCATTTAATGTCGAGGAAACATTTTTTTACCATCTCATGTGACAGCCCATAACATGCCTCTATACTTCAGCATTTTTTTTTTCTGCATACAGGAGAGACAGACAAAGTCAAAATACTTTAAATGTTCCCGTAGGCTGTGACCAGGCAAAACAAGACAACATAAGTCAACTTTAAAAATAAAAATGATAAAAATTCACCTAAAATAGTGTGAAGGCTTCACATGGCTAACAGACAGAATAAGAAAATAGACAGAAGTGAAACAAAGAGAAATGAGACTTGCTTTGATCTCAAATGAGCCCTCTGCGGTTTTTGAAGGCCTCTCTCATAATGAAGACATATTACCGCACACAATGGCACAAAATCTTAGGCTCTTCATGTTACAATACATTGTTATTGTTGCTGAATCAGTTATTGGAGATTTAGCATTTTTGGCATTTACCATAATACCGTTTTTCTTGCATTGTACATGTAAGCTAAAGAATCCCATCAATTAAAACACGTGTGATAAAGACCATTTATGAATGTGATATCACACAGTTTTTTTTAATGGAATGGTTCACAATGCGAAAGATTTTGCTCCAGTGCAACGGTTTTAAGTTACCAAGGAAAAATTCACAGCACAATTCAAGCTAAGCGATAGAAATAACTGTTAAAATTCTAAAGCATTTATTTTTTATAGTTTTCTAATGAAGTATCAACATTGTGTGTGTGTATACACTTGCCTTTCTGAGACAAGAGCCTTCCCCTTGTTTTTCATAGCCTTACTCATAGTCAACTTTTCATACTTATATATTTAGTTATTTTAATGTTGTGCTTTGCATTGGAAAGACCCTTGCTATTTCCCTTTGATTGAAGATCGTAAGCAGTGTACTACAGCAAGTCAAGAAATAATAGATGGCTCCGATATATTGTCTTAGAAAGCTGAGAAAAGACAGAAATAAAGAAACAATCACCAAAATGAAAGGCCCTGGCATATCTGCTCATTGTTTAGGTTTGTCTGAGGGATATCATAATAAGGACAATACTGAGTCAATGTATCCCTGTGTCAAAGATCAATATGCAGTATTCACTAAACTAACCACAGAAGCAATGCCAGGCACTTTGTGCACTGTGATGTCATAAAAAAAAGTATGAAACACGAATGAATATCACATTGCAAATGCCACGGCGTACTCAAAACATACTGTATAGTTTTAAATTTGTACACTGAAAATACTGTCCCTGCTTTGAAGAAGTGAATGCGTCGTCACTATAACTGTTTAGTACAAGTTCAACAGGTTAAATAATGACTGAAATTCCCTTTGCTGGGAAGGACTAGGAAACCAATTGTATAGTCTCTCTAGTTACAAACAGTCTCAAGTATAAGTGCAGCAACCTGACCTGTGCTGATACTCTGAGGTATATACTGTAGAAGCGAAGAAGTGTGTTCCTTGTACAAGACTGACGTCTCTTAGGGAAGAGAACGTGAATGGAATGGAATATGTGACGGATCCAGCGTAGCAGTAAGCTGTTCCCCATGTACACTGTACATTTCACTGAAAATAGAGTACCTCTGGATCTTATTCAAAATTGCCAAGTCTTTTTTTAAGGAGAAAGTGATATTTAAGAAAAAGAAAAGAACATTCCCAGAATCGTATGACGCCGTATTACATTACAGTTGATGGCTGCGTTCACATCGAAATCCTCAACCTTAAAAGGTAAGTTAACCTAAAAAAATCTAGTATTCATATCTATAACCAACAATATACAGTATGTTTGAACAGAATCATCAGATACGCCATACAAACGTGAAAGTGCAGAGAGCCAATGCAGGGTCTCGTGGCATTCGCTTCTTTGTGGCTGTCCTGGATAAACGAAGCCCTTTAAATCACACATTGTTAAATTTAGAATGATCCACTATTTTCTTTTCCCAGTCGCTTCATTTTCCCAGGTAACAATGTGCGGTTTCTACTATTGTTATGTTCCCTCCCATAAGGGGACTTGGCAGTTTTGAAAGAGCCCAGGGGTACATTTATCTTGGCTCTTGGCATGGATGCTGTAACCTGCGTATTTCGATCAGCATATATGGTCCCTTAGGGCTAATGTTGAATCGCTGTGTGCAACTGGCAGAATTCCTGTTTTACTGTACTTTAAAACGGATTTAAATTTCACTGGAGTTACATTTTGCACTGGAGTAAAATTTTAGGGAGATGGGGGTGAGGAGAGCGGGGGGGATTACTGCTTTTAAATGATTAGAAAAACAGCAAGGAAAGAAAAAGTGGCGTAATTCACAGTTGGGGTTGGAGGGCGGACGGGATACTGAAAAATGATTTAGAGTTACAGGGTCACATTGGGGCGTGTCCCCGGCCTCAGAGGAGGGTGATGCTGTCCAGGTCTGCGGGGTCCATGCTGGCCAGAATGGCTTTCCGGTCGTCCCTGGGGGGCCGGCGGTACAGGAGGGCGGAGAGGCGGGCGTAGGGGTCCTGTCTGGCTGACCGTTTCTTCTTCTTGCGGAGGTAGAGAGCTTCCTCGGGCTGGAGAACCTGAGAGGCGTGGAGCTGCCTGGTCTGAGAGGTGCACACACCTGTGGGGACACTGGCGTCAGGGGTGGCCACGCCCACTGGTGTCAGGGGTGGTACCCTCAATACACAGAGGGGAGCTGGGTGTGGGGAGGGGGGGGGTGAGAGAGTGTCACACGTCTGCGGGAGAGGAACCCCACCCACAATGGGGCGACAGAAGCTGGGGTAGGGCGGGGCGGGGCGGCATGATGAGGGCAAAAGGAAAAGCTAAACTCATCCACGCGTCTGTGCCTCTCAGCGAAAAATCACAGATCTCAGCAAGCAGAATTTCTAGTAAAGATAGCTGGTCGCAACGCCAGCTTGTTGACAGTCTATCCCCCCCAACAGAAAAGCATGATTGGCACAGGTCTCTCTGTGACTTCAGCAGTACCACCTAGCGGGTGATCGACAGCAAGGCATCACCATCGGCGGATCACCGCGAGTTACGGAATGAGACAGCATGGTATGTCGTGTTATGTGATTGGACGGGAAAATATTATCTTTGATTAAATATTTTTAGTAGCAGTGAAGAGAGCTGTGACAGGGTTCAGTGTGGTGAACAGAGGGGTGGGATTAATGTTACAGACGACACGGAGCCCATTTCTCCCGTGCTGCTACAGCTTCTACAAAGGGACAAGATGGTGGGCAATACTACCTTCTCACACTGCGGTGGAGTGTGGCTCGGTGGACAGAAGCACCTGACGCTTATATACAATCTGACTGAGCCCTGCAAGACATGAAGTGCCGCATTAATCCCACAATTCCTAGCGAGCGCCAGTGGTACGTGACCATGGGGTGGGGCGTGTGCCCGTGGGGTGGGCCATTACAGGGGCAGAAGTCAGTCATGAGATTCCAGCCTGCCCTGTAGTCTACAGATGGTAGACGTTCTACGATTTATCTTCAACACCAATCTCTCACAGTGAGTGTATACCACTGCTGCTTGGCCCACTCTCACTTCAAGGTGACAATATTTAATTCTGTATGTTGCGTTTAGTCTTAATAAAACACACCAAAAAAACTGGGGTTTCTGGGGTTGACAGATTGGCGGTTTTCTCAGACTCACCTGGTTTCCGCTTGGGTTTGGAGTTGTTGGTGGCCATCTTCTTGGCTTTTTTAACGTGTCGGTACCTCAGTGCGTCAATACTCTCAGACCCAGCAGGAGCACTCAAAGCACCTAGTTGTTTCCTTTAAATTTTTTTTTAAAAAGAAAGAAGACAAATAAAAGCAAACTTATACTTCCGTTTATTTTGTCTGCAACCACCAGGGGGCACCACTCCGTTCGAGTGGTCTGCTGTCCGCTGTCCATAATGCAGATCATGCATTTGTCTTATGTTCCTTCCTTCTTATGTGTCGGGTTCCTGAACCGTATTTAACATGCAAGTACGCAATCATACAACCAATATATCAGGCTCTGTTTTTCTGCTTTTTGACATCAATAGGATTTCCTCTACAAATGTCATGTAAAAAAGTAGAATGAGATGCTGTGAATGCACAATATTCGTGTCCATATTTATTCAATACTTGTTGACTTTCAACAAACGTACACATGGAGCAACTTGATTAGCTTTGATTAAAGACATTGATTGATTTTAGCCATTTATAGAAAGGAAAAAAGAGCTGTTTAGGATAAAAGGATAAAAAAGAACAGAGGTAAACAAGACAACATCCTGATAAATGTCAGGAGATGTGGAATAATGAGCCTCATTCACCTACCATTCTACGAACAAATGTTCTTAACACTTTCTTTAAAATGTTTTTATGAACATTCTGGCATTCGCCAATGTTTTCTTAATTGGGATTTTTTCTTGGGTCGAACAGAAGCTCAGAACGCAAACATCTGTTAATCCAAAAATGTTTGTAAGAACATTTTAAAGAAAGTCTTAAGAACAAATTTGTTCATAGAGGGATTGGTGAATGAGGCCCAATGTTCTCATTTCTATGCGCATATTTTCCCGTCTAACGTGTGTTAGGAGCGAACCCTGAATCTGCCGTCTGGGAGGCACCTTGCTGGCAGGTCATAGACGCTGCTCATAGACAGAGAGGAGCAGCGGCTGCACGGAGGCCGCGCTACCGCACGCGCTGTGGAGAGAGAAACCCAAGGGCCGTTAGCAGACACACGAGGAGCGATACGCAGCCGGACGACACAGCATCAGCAATATGCACCAGTCCACACGGACACTGCCACTGTCTACGATGGCTTCACCATGCTGACAGGGGGAGAGATGGCGGGAGGGGGAAAAAATGGCCGTTTGGAAAAACAATCACGTAAAATTAAAATTAAAAGTAAAATAGACCAATGCACTTGGACGACAAAGAAAACAATGTACCAGAGAATTTACTCAGAGATCTAGTTGATTCTGTACTGGAACTGAAGAGCAATATTTAACAACGGCATGCATGACATTTTTGGCACATGGAACAAGACTTTAAAGGGGGATATCTACGATGAAGCACATTTGATAGTGCGGTCTTACTGGTACTATGGTTTCCTGACCTGGGCTCATGCCACTGGTTTCAGATCTGACACCAGCCATTATATGCTATTGTAAATATACTGTTCTGCAGTCCAAAATATTAAAGATCGATTAATGATAGAATTTATTAATCATAAGGAGACAGGAAACATAGGATGAACATAAAGACCATCAATGTTTTCCATTTTCCTATGAATCTGCATCAATTATTACACTAAATGTAAGACAAGACAACGTTACATGAATCGAGAACCTCTGGAAAGCAGGCCTTGCATGATTGGATTTGCAACTAGCTACTACCAAATTTAAAATGATTAATTATAGTGATATTCATGTACCGTACAATTACATATCCATACTGAATCACACATATTAGAATTAGTTAAATAACATTTTTTTATTTTTTTTGAGATGTGCCATTTTAGACTGCAGAACTAAAAAGAACGTATCTCACAAATGTTAATTTTAACATCCGGTTTTATAAATTACACATCCAGTTTTATAAACAAACAGTAAGTGAATGAAAAACACTCATTTAAAAATGAGCGAGCCATAGACACATATAGTATTCCCCTTTAAAGAAGGATGTATTAATAAGCCCCAACCTGCTGGACCCCTCCCCTCTCAGACATGGATCCAGCCCTTACCTATTGCGATGGTGAGGACCGGGTCACAACAACGCTGCCCAGATAGCTGAGATCAATCAAAAAAAAAAACAAAGCAGGTAAAGCGGTCAGTACCACCAGTGGCTCTGACTGAGGTGATGAAGACAGTGTCACAGATGAGAGCTGACAGCAATGACCCCGATAATCGAGCCTCCCCTGGCACTCAGGTCTGGGGGGTTTTTGGAGTGGGAGAGGGTGTGGGGGGGGGAGTGGGCGGGTGGGTGGCTAGAGGGAATTTCTGGTGGGGGGGGGGGGGGGGGGGGGGCTGGGACGGGGGGCTGGGGGCCTGATCATGTGGTCTGGCCACTATTTCAGGAAGGAAACGTGCGTCTCGGATGTGCAATCCTTACAGACTTTCTATTTGTGTCCTGGAAACCGATGAGTTACAGTATAATGAGCTGTCTTTAAAGTGAACTGAAGTAGACACACGAGGGTGCCGCCTCTTCCATCAAAAAGGGTGGGGAAAAATGACGCAAAATAGGGCGTCTGGATTCCTGTAGTGATCTCCTCTGTTTCCATGAATATTAAGGACTTGCACTGACCTGAATGTATAACAGGAATAAACTTCCAATTCCAATAGATACTAAACAAACCCACAACTACAAACCCACAAATGTGGCAAATGGGATTTCAAAAGGACATGATGATCATATGATGGGTGAGGCTGGTCCATCAGACATCATGGAGACACAGGTTATACGTGTGATGTTTAAAATGGGGCACAGGCTGACTGTGAATTATTAGCTCATAACATGAACAAATGTATTTTAAAATCACACAAAGCCTACAAATCTACAAATCAAGCGGTAGACCCCCAAGTGGCCTTTTACATTTGTAATTGCATTTGGAATTCGGTTGTTTAATCTCGACTCGCATCAGTAGAACAATTACAAAGACAATGCAGCCTTAGTTTGCTACTTAATCCAAGTTAATTTTGTAAATGGTGAGATCGGAAAAAATCTGCATACTGTGTAAATTATGAAAAATACTGCATGTTAAAGAAATAAAGGTCCTTTGCAAGGGAAGGGATGTAAGTCCACCCTTTGCTTATATTTATAAGTGATTTGAGAAAGTTACTTGGCTGAAAGCAAAGTGGGCAAATGTCAAATATCAAATTATAAACCAAATGTATTTTAGAGGGTGAACTGCATAGCTGCATAGTACATTACTGTATATTATTATTCTGCTATGTAGATGCCCTTATCCAAAACGACTTTACTAAACGTTTTGTTTTATACTGTATGTAATAGGTTTTTTCTGTTAGCCTTTATACAGCTCGATATTTTCTGAAACTGTTCAGGTTATGTACCATTCTGAAGGGTACAAAGTAAGTGGGATACCCCAAGTGCTACAACCCAGTTACCTGAGAGTGTAAGAAAATAAAATCTTGGTTGTAAATGCTACGATCAAACTGGGGGTCGGAAATATTAGGAAAATAGTGGAAAAGAAGCAGATAAAGAGGAGTAATGCGGAGCGCCTGGGGAACCCTGGCTAGGCTTCATTAGCGCTGATGACCCTCTGCACCTACCCTGCAGCTGACTGGTGTGGAGTAGGCTCTGATGGTAGCATCTCCTCCTCTGTCCTCCTCTGGGACGGCATCTGCCCGAAAACGTCGCTGCTCTCCGTGGGGGGCGATGGGGACTGGGACGGGTAGCTGGCCGCCGCGGTGGCAAACGCCATGGTGGAGCGGTAGCTCGGGGGGCCGGCCCGCCGGCCCTGGGAGGGGGAGACGGCGCCGGCGGCGGTGGCCAGGGGCTGCAGGGAAATTTCGGTCATCTCGACGGCGGGCTGGGCGAAGCTGGGGCGGGGCCGGGGGCGGACCACGATCTCCGGGGAGCCCTCGCGAGAGCTGGGCGGGCTCCCGGCCAACGGGGAGAGCCGCGACGGCTGGAGGACCACCTGATGCAGGCTAGGGTCCGTCCGCCGGGCCGCCCGGGGGCTGAGCTGGGTGCGGGGCTCGTACCACCGGGTGTCCGGGCCACCGATTGTGCTTGGGCTGCCCCTGTGGGCTGCCGGGTCGGGGTAAGGCAATACCGGTACGCCCAGACCTTGGCTGGTGTGTCTTAGCTGCCCTAGACTCTGCGCCTGTTGCATAGCTAAACGCTTGCCCGGGGGGCCGTGGGGCCTACTGGGAGGCTTCTCTGGGCTGAGGCTGCTCTGAGGCAGAGGCAGGGTGACCGGGTAGGATGGGAAAGGGAGGCCACCAGGGGGGGAGGTCTGAGGAGGAGGTAGGGGGGGAGGCTCGGGGAGGTCCCGGTGAGGATGCAAGGGGTGGAGAGGTGGGAAAATGAGGCGGGGCCCCCTCCAGGCTGGTGAAGGAGAATTCGGGCTGGCGCCAGATCTCCGGGGAGTGGGCGGAAGGGGTGTGGGACAGGGGGAGGGTGCTGCCGGAGGCGGTGGCGTAGCCCCCCCCCCTCGCCCTCTCCGCCTTCCTCCGGGATGGTGGGGTAGCCGAAGGGCGGGGGGGAGGACATGACGGAACTGCGCGGGCTGATGTCAGGCATGTAGAATGGGGGCGGGAACTCGGGTTCCCCGGGGCTGCCGCGGTAACCGTAGAACTGGGCGTGGGGGAAGAGCCTCTGGTGCTGGGCGATCCTGCTCTGCCCTACGGCCTGAAGCCGGCGGCCCTCCATCATGACGGTCATACCTTCCACGGGCCGCTGGAATCGGGGGCTGTAGGCCGGGGGCTGGGCGTAGGAGGACTCCTGGCTGGAGGACATGGGCGAGATCTGGAGAGGCCTCAGCGTGGGCATGATGGGAGGCATGGGCCCGGGGTCGTCGTTCTCCTCGTCCGACTGCCGGAACTCGGGGTACAGGTCGGACTCCTCCACGAAGGGGAAGCCCTCGATGCGGCGGGACCGGACGGGGCTCTCCATGTCCCCGGGGTCCATGACGAAGCGGCCGTCGGGGCCGCGGCTGATGAGCTCGATGGGCGTGGTGGCCTCGGCCTCGTGCTTGGACACGCTGTACTTCTTGCTGGCGATGGCGCGCTTGGTCTTCTTGTAGAGGGACAGCTCCTTCTCCTTCCCGGGGCTGAGGATCCTCCGCACGTGCAGGCCGTGCCCGTCCTCCGACGACTCGGACATGGGGCCCAGGGAACGCACGCTCTCCGGACTCACTTTGCCGGAGGAGGACCTGCAGAAGCGACAGAAGCACAAAGAAAGGCAGGCCAGTCAGTCAGTCAGCATTTACTCATTTATTTTTCCATTCAGTCAATCGTTCATTCGCTTCGTCTTTCATTCCTCTAATCTTTCATTAACTCGGAGGTCGCATAAAGATTGAAATCTCTTTTTCACTCGAGACCTGACCTAGAAAAGCAGCAGTGAACGTATGGTCCAAGCATTACACAGCACAGTATTGCAAGATCAATACGTCCACATATTTATTTACAAACATGAAGCAGTTGTACATGTTAAAATTCATTACAGTTCTGAAAACTGTCCTCCTCCCAATTTATGTTTGTAATTTATAGACAATTATATGGACTGCCAAGGAAAGGTCTTTAATTTTCCTGCCTCAATCACAAAAATAAATGCATATGAAGGCTGCGTGTGAAAGAACAGGAAAAAGGAATAATAAAGAACTGAGTTTCCACAATGACATCATTACAAGTGATGCCCTTGGTACTGAAGCCAACCCGTGGGATGTACTGACCTGCTTAGCGTATTGTTAATGAGTCTGAAATGTGGTGCATTGTGTAAGGAAATAAGGACTGGGGGAATACAACCTACATTGATTCTCTGTTTTAGGATGCAATAAACTATCACCTATTGGAACACATGAGAAACCATGAGAAAACATTGTGTTGATGAGAAGAATAGGCCATTCAGCCCATGTAAGTTCTCAACTACTACCCTTACAGTTCACTTGTTTCAAGCTGCGCAGCGTAAAACTAAAGACAAATTATTTACCCAAACTGTATTTGACTCTTTTCAGTCAAAGCAGAGATAAAAGGGACCAAATAACACACAAAATAATAAAATAAAAACTGAAATAGGATAATACACAGACCTGTAGTTTGGAACTAACTAATCTGCTCTAACTGCCCTGAACTAAGTCGATTCTAAAATTCTTTACAGATTTGTTCTGTTCAGAAACACCATGCCATCTGCTGCTAGACTATCTATGCAGGAATGCCCCCAAGGGTTAATTAGCTGAACAAAAGTCCAAAACATTATACACAGGGAAAACTAGAGGGGTATGGGAATGAGCTAACACTACAGGTTTGCCAGAACCAGGGCAAAATCAGTACAATACAATATGATAGGTTCTTATAGACAGTAGCACTATTCAAGTTAGCATCCCATGAAACTACATGAGAAGAAAAGATATAATATAGAATATTTAGAATATATTACATATACTACAGTTATAATACATCCCTCTAAAATACATGACTCGAATCAGGTGAATCAATGATCAAATTCAGGCTGACTGAACCCTTGCTACAATTAGTTATTTAACACATTTTGCCTAAAGAATGCATACTGGTATATCAAAATGTTACCATTTAATTAACGAAGCATTCTAAACCACGTACAATACTGGAAGATGTTATACTCTACGTTTAGCCAGTTGACACAATAAACTGAATGAATGATCGCAGAGGTATTTCATATAGATGTGTTTGCATCAGTTATTGCAGTTAAGTCTCAAGACCATTCTTTTACATGGCAGTGTAAAAATTAAGCTTTGTTGATTCTATCACTTCCTTTGTGTGGTTCATCTTTAAAGGAGCATTAGCCATCTCTTTCTGTCATTGCTACTGCTCTTATCAACCTGTTTGAATGCCCTTGGATGACAGAATGACCAGAATGCTTTGCTCTGACTGAGGAACCATAGTCCTGAATTCCCCTTATTAAAGTGATAGAGCAATATTATAAAATCACAATTTAACCCTAACGTCTAAAACTGATCTGTGGATGCACATAGGACTTGTGTAAAAAGCAATGATGAGTTTTGAAATGGTGAGCAATAAGCACCATATAAGAGTGAATGACAATAACGGACTTTATGTATATAGAGAGAGACTTTTGGGGACATCGTGAAGTGCTTCACAGTGAAAGGTGGGTGGTCTAACCATCAATATGAAGCAATACAGGCATTTTGCATCAGCTGGTGGAGGGAGAGGGAGCTGTTTGGCCAATAAAACTTGGGAAGATCAGAAAAGCCAGAACAGATTTTGGGAATTTGCCCACGGACCCCTACCCGTAGTACTGGCAACAAAAGATAAAAGTAGCCAAAGCACAGAGATTTTAAAAAAGCAGCAGGTAAGCAGGCTCTCAGCAGGGTAAAGAAAAAATATGGGGGAGGTTGGGGGGGGAGTCTCGGTGCTGGCGACTGGCCGGACGGCCGTTCAGAAGGGGCTCACAGCGTGACTGTGACCGCAGCGGGGTGCGCATTACACGCCGCCAAGCCGGCGCACACACGGCTAAACGAGGAGCGGGGACTCACTGAGGGCTGGTGTGCGGGGGCCTGTAGCTGCTCTCGTCTGGCCCCTCCCAGTAGGGCTCAATGCCAGGCAAGGGGGTAAGAGGGATCCTGTGGGGGGAAACATAACACGGGGGGGAGAGTTGGCCGTCAATGGGGCTACGCTTCCAAAAAAAAAAATGAAGTAAAAATCAATACAGAGACAGAACAAGAGACACGAGAACATGGTTCTGCCACTGAATCCGCTCCCGACTTCTTTAAGTCACAATGAATCATACCGTACATGGTGAAGTCAAAAGCCTGGGCATGCAGTGAAGGTGTAACCTATTGTAAGTGAGCGTCAGCCTTTCAAATCCTTGCCTGGGTATGCCTGTCCTACAGATTCCCGGACATGCCTACGTACAAGGCGTGCACTCCTTACAATTTAAATTAGGACCAAATAAAAATCATTGAGATGAAATGAAAATGCTTTTTACACATGAAATCAATGGCAATCGTCTCGATAGGAAATGTGACAGCATAAGGTCAAATTCTGCGCCGGTTCCTTAAAGATCAATGTGTCAATAAGCATTCAAATATTCTGTCAAACGACCTGATAAATATTCTTCAGAGACAACAAGGATTTCAAATTATGTCCGTTCTCATGCTTTAAAATGGTACTTCAATGTGGGGGAAAATGGCGGTTGCCTGCCTGCTACAGTGCTCATTGCATTTGAATGATGGCTGAGAGACTCTCTATGCCCCTGTTAGGCCCCTGCACCCCAGCGGTGCAGCCATAAATATTCATATAGCCTGGCCTGCTTAGAACTAGCTGGGCCAGTACTACCTAGGTGGGCGTTCACGATTGAATGTGATGGTCAAACCCAAGGTAAATGGGATACAATTTAGGTTACCGTGGTCCACCCTGGCCCACCCATGCATACACGGTCGCTGCGCCAAAGTCTGGGTGCACATCACGTGTTTTGGACTCTTTCTGAGAGAGACAGAGCAAAAACCAATCTCTTCATATGGGAAAGACCTCATCCGATCGATTTCCCAGTCACAACTCCTTGACCAGGGCATCCCAAGCTCATTGTGTTGTCTCGCTTAACAGTTTTATTGCTTCCTTAACACCAGCCATAACTTTAGTTCTGAACTAGCTTACATCACATTTCACATAAATTTTCTTTAAGGGCTAACCAGCATATTTTGATCTTAATTGTTGTGAGAGTTTTCAGCAAGATGTCAGTGTTGCAGTATATTTTAAATATATTGTGAAGATAATTTTGATACATTTACAATATACTGCAGCATATTCTTTCTCCATAGGGGAGCTCTGCTCTCAATGCAGGTGTGGCAAAGCACAGGCCAGGGCTAAGGGTTCCTTTAGCACATTCTTAGCCCAGTGTCTTGTGAGCTGTGCATTGAGCTGTAGCCTGTAAGTGAGGCTATATTAAGTAGCATATACGTACCCGGTGCATTGGCTAAACTAACTGATAGATTAATTGACTGATATCCTAAATCCTAACTAAATATAGTTCTAAATATAGTTGCAATGCCCGATTATTGAAACTTCAACCCCTTATTTCAAGTCCCTTTTAATAGTTCCTTTGTGGCAAGGAAAGATTTTTAAAAAAACATTGGCAATGAGTCAAAACTAGATACTAACTGAACATAAAAATTATAAAAGCAAACAATGCGATGTTCTCAGTAACAATAAAGATCATAGAGATGGTAAGACCAAAAAAAATAAACAAACATAGGGGGTCCCCCAGGACCAAGTTTGGACAGGCCTGTCCTAGTGTTAAAGGTTGTATCAGCGATTTTGGGTGGAAACATAAATGATCACATTCATCTGATTTTTCCTCACGATCCGCTAGCTGCCCGCCCCATAAGCAGGCCGTCAAAAAACCGCGTCTCTGTAGGCAGCCTATGCTCCGAGATCGTACACAAAAACAATGGTACTACCAACTACTCAAAACCAAAATAAACAGTATTCCAACCAATCACAATGATCTGCACAAACGTGACGTCACTTCTGAAGCGAAATCCCAAACAAACATACTTATGAATAATTATGTTATGTTTTAAAAAATAGTGTTCAAGCATCCAGAATTATAACCACGTTAATAACGTTTGTAAGAAACCAAACCGTTTGTAAATCCGTCAAGATTTCAGCGAGATAAGAGTATTAGCGTTTGTGCAGATCATTGTGATTGGTTGGAATACTGTTTATTTTGGTTTTGAGTGGTTGGTAGTACCATTTGTTTTTGTGTACGATCTCGGAGCATAGGCTGCCTACAGAGACGCGGTTTTTTGACGGCCTGCTTATGGGGCGGGCAGCTAGCGGATCGTGAGGAAAAATCAGATGAATGTGATCATTTATGTTTCCACCCAAAATCGCTGATACAACCTTTAAGAAAAACATTACACAGGCCCTAAATCTAATGCTGAAACCAGTACTGAGACATTTCTTGCACTTGCACAATACTGACTTGTTAAACTACATTCATAATTACATTTAAATGACCTTCTTAAAATACAGTGTGACTAAAATTACTGATAGATTACATCTATGCATTAATTATACATTTTCTATCCAGTGTAATTGTTCTCCGATCTCATTATATGCATAATGGATATTTTAATTACTGGAGAGGGGGAAAAAATGAATTGAGTTTGCGTGGCTTGCATACTGTTCCCAGAACATGTCAGTCTCCATAAGCTATATTGATCATCTCCAACACTGACAATGTGTTTCTGCTGAGTGCAGGCTGTTCTGCAACCTACAAGAAAATGTACATCTTTACAGACTTGTACATACTCAAACACATAGTCATGCATGGTAGTCAGTATATATATTTCGTATTTATATATATTGTATATATCTATAGCAGATACACTCATGTATTGCCTAATTCTTCTCATTACAAAACACTCACTGTTCACGTGTGCTCTTTTACTACACTAAAACTGCTTTTTAAGTATTGTAAAACATATTATAGTCTGAGGTATGCATACTTTGTTTTGCATCGTACCAAAGACTGTTCAGCGAATAACATATGCAATGCATTCTGAAGAGCAAAACATGTTTTTACCTGAATGACTTTTACTAAAATATTGGCTATATTCAATTTCTTTGCACAATTTATAAAAAAACATTTCCACAAGCATTCCACAGACTAAAAATTAAATTATACTTTAATGAGTTTAATATATCCTTTTTCTAGCCATAACCTTGATTCTCATTTTAGGAGGCAGTGGTAACATCTCCTGATTAGTATTCATTGTGAAAATAACTGAAAGCCACATCTAGCACACAGACAGTGTGTACATTACCATTCATTGTTTTATGTGTAGTGTGTTTTAATGATCATGCATTCAAACTTAAGTACAGATTGTCAGAAAATGATGTTAAAATGTTTTTGTCATGTGTGAATAGAATAAAAAAGTGCAAAGAGGGGCAACAAGACTGGTTTCTAGTATTAAACATACAATGCACTTTACGAAGGAAAACTTACAACACAGCAACTCTGTTAAATGTTGTCATTTATCTATACACTGTATTAAAATATGGCTTGTTTATATGTTTATATATCTATTAGCAGAACATGAGGGCGGAGATGTCAATTATAAAGGTAAATTTCACATGCAGAGTTATCACAGTTTACCAGGACTAGGTACTGTATCATAAGCAGATCATAAGCAAACCTTGTGAGTGTTCAAAACAAGGCCCAACAGTGTTGGATGCACTAGACTACTGGCAAAAGGACAAGTCTAGATGGGCTGAATGGCCTGTTTCTTGTTTGTTTCTTCGTGCTTTATTAACATGTCACAGATTCTCTCAGGGCCGAGAAACATGGTGCAATACAACTGATGAGGGGAAACAAGAATCGCAATTTACTTCTTTTCATCTGCATCCCACATTTAATATAGCAACTTACGGTGTTTCTATGCTTTTTCTGAAGTGCGTTATGGAAAGTGGAGGATCTGGAGGATAAGAAAAGAGAGAGAAATGAGAAAGACAAACCATCGCAACAAATCTACTATGCACGGCAAACAGAAACGTTCGGCAACATATTTTGTTTAATCCAAACACACAACTGTGCATGTTTGCATCTTGGTACCTAAACGTATCAATAAAACCATATGGATCAAGGACTCTGCACTGTTAAAAAAGGGCAAGGAAGGGGTTAAAACGTGGCTTGTTTAGTAAAACACAGGATTTAATTGGACTTACAACACAACTGGAACACAATATTGGAAGAAACGGTAAAAAAAACTGTGGCAAGGTAAAAAAAGGCAAAGTAATCAAATGTACATGATTACCAGGAGCAGGTAACTGCAGGCCTCACCTCTAGCCAAGCAGGTTTAAATCCCATTAGAGGAATAACAACATCTCCTGCACTCTGAGACAGAAATCCATTGTTTAAGCTGGAGCACTAATGAATGTATAATTTTCATCTCCCACTCAATTCAGTCGTATGAACTCATCCATCTGCTTGTGTTTAGCGAGCACAAAACAATCACGTGTGTCTACTGCCCACGGGATTCCCAAGACTATCTGCTTCCATTTCCATTTTCACAGTCTTTTAAAAAAATAATAAAAATTGGTGCCCAACGTGGGGCTAAACATTCCCACCCTAATTTGGTCCAATTCTCACTCTAATTTGTAATGTCCAATTATCTGCAACTGCAGCCACACAGTCGTGGTTCTCATCCGAAACACGTAGTGTCACAAGCTGCTTCTTTTCACACCGGAGACTACAGCTAAGCTCGCATACAGTGGAGTGGAAGGAAGACCTTTCAAATGCGGCTTTGACAAGCAGTCCACGGGGGCCCCATCGTCCAGTGGGGATTGCTGAAGGACATTGAAACGCAGACCCCCTAATGACTGAACCCCCCCCCCCAGACGCAATCGCCACTTACGCGTCGCCCTATGGAGCTGCCGGCCACAGTCGGTACTGGCACGGTCTGGATTCGATCCGAGACCGGGGGACTCACCCTTGTACCACAGCATGGTGCCTTAACCCTAGTGTTGCCCCTCAGGTCAAAAATGACCTTTTTCTGAGTTTAACAGCAGTGAAAATTACATTTTTTCAGCAGAAATCCAATGACTTTTCCTGTAGTGACACTACCATAAGAAAAAAAAGTCAAACATTGCCCTTTTCTACGTTTTAATAAAAGTGGTAAACCATAAAGGTAGAAGAATTGACTTATGAGTCTTTTTCGACCCTGCAGTTATGAAATTCAAAAGAATTATGGTGTGTGTTTTGTAGTAAAAATGAGTGGTGTAGACAGTCTGTCTGGACTGTGAAGTAGGAAAGCACAGCTATTTACCGATTTATGGATGAGTGACAGGCTGTTTCTACGTGAACAATAGATTTAGGGTTTAAAATTCAATGAAGAAGCTTTAACACAAGGGATCTGGTGAAGGTGGGTCATTTTTGACCCTGTGGACACGGGGTACATGCGTAACATGGAGACAACACAAGGGTTAACCGAATGAGCCCCCGCCCCCCCGCAGCCCCAACAGTCATATAATCACTATCGACATAAACCCCACCTTTAGAGCTAAACCTGAAAAGCGCAATAATACTGTACAGTCCTGTACAGCGATCCAACCATTTGATTTTATAGTGTATTATGACAGTGTATTATGATTGCGCTGAAATTATCTTCAAAAGCAAGTAATGGTGTGCAATCATGTTGGCTAACCTCAGTGATGGCAATTCTGTCCTTTCACATAACTGCCGCATTGAGGCTGGTGAATCCATCCTGTTTAACAAACCTGCTCCCAGTGCTTGGTCATCTCTATTTTCATTTAAGCCTGTGACCTGCACAGATTTAGCCCACTGTTTCTCAGCTTTACCAGGCCCTGCAGCTGCTCAGAGAAACCTGGTTTAGGAATGATAATTCAGAATCGCTTCACCATATTTAGACCATTGTGTGAGGGGGACAATATGTTATTAATACCATGGTTGTAGACGTATATCTTCACCCTTACAATACATCACTTCACACTCGCTAAATTTGAAGCTAGAAGCAGCAACACGCAGTTATTGCTTTAGATTTGCTGCACCAACAGAGAAGGTCATTGGTGGTATTCATAAATTGCCCTGCAGGGGGAGCTGTCTGGGGAACGATGAGGTATCAGGGAAAGGTGTTAACAGCTGAGACTCACCTCTCTTCCTCTTGAGTTTGCGCCGGCGCTGCTTGTTGACGAAGCAGGCTGCCAGTGTGCTGAAGAGGATAGCGGCTGCCAGGAAGCAGATGGTAGCCACGATGCCCGCTACCACGGGTCGCGCCAGGCCCTCATCCGCCATCTCTGGAGCAAACAGATCTGGAGAGGGAGATGGGGGAAGGCACACATGAAACAGGGTATCAGGGGGATGGGCTTTCAAATAAACAATTCAGTTCCTTTCAAAAATATGAAAAAAAAATGTGTTAAGAAAAGTTTTTTAGCATAATATTAGTATAAAATACTATTTTTTTGTATGTTATATGCATTACATACCATTACAGTCATTTAGCAGACGCTTTTATCCAAAGTGACATACAATAAGTGCATACAGAAGGTCATCGAGGCAACTACAGAACAGATTAGACAAAGCACATCCTTCCCATAACGTAGCAGTTATCCCTAGTAATGGACATTGAATGTAGTTCACAGTAAGCTGTGGGTAAATCAGCTATACTATAATTCTATTGTAAATACTATACCATATTCTAAACTATAACACCAAACAGTTACAGACAAAAAAACACAGGGAACAAGTACTATGAGAAAGGTCATAGATTGGTATATATGCATTATGTTTTATGTATGTTTTTTATATTATAACATATTATATATATTAACACTGGCTCCACTGTTTAAATATTTTTCTTTTGCAAGCATTAACAGCATACTTCAACAACACTACAGGCTGTTGCAAGTATTTCTAGAAGGGAGGACACATTGTACCGAACAAGATTTACTCTTTTCTTTTTTTTAAATTCCCTTAAATTTAAATACATTTCTGGCCAGAAGGAGGCAGCAGAGAATTAAAAAACAGTGTAATTGCTTTTGCTGCAGAGATATACATACTCAAGTAAATTGTTCTCCAAGCCTTATTTTTAGCAATTGTACTGCAGAACAATAGCACAGAATTACCACATTTATGGTGCCATTGTCTCACCCAATGAAACGGCACACTGCACTGACCAGCAACATTTTCACTGTTAAATCAAGTTCAATTCACTCAGATTTGATTTGACACTGAACATTTCACTGTGTGCGATATATCAGTACCAGTTTTAAGTACCCATTGTGCTTTATTACTGGATTATTACCTTTCTATGATTTCAGGCTCACCTGTACTTGACACGCCCACAATGTTACTGTTCTCACTGACGACGTTCTCCATGACCGCCATCACCCGAAACTCGTACCACGACTCCTGCAAAACCCAGCGGTCCAGGGGACGCATATCACAGACTCTTACAGCATTCATCATACAGCACAATTACCCTCCGAGCCGTGGGCCCGTAAGAATCACATTTGATGGATTCCCTTCGTTTTTTTTCTCGCCCATAAGTAGAAATGCAATATATTGAGATATTTATGTGGTTTTCAAAACTGGGAATGAGCTCAGGAGGGGAAGGGAAAGAACTCATACCTTTAAGAAGACATTGCAAGGGGGGAAAATCCAGCTTATCATTAATTTTTTGTAATAATATTTAGCAGGCTAGCAAAAAAAATATTGCTACTTTATACTGAATTGTAGTACGTTTGTGGTAAAACAACTCTGTAGTAAAGTTTTCACGTTTTTTTACCACCCCCAAACCACAGCCAAAGTGTAGCTAACATGTAAATATATCTATATAAAATAGAAAATGGGTTAAAGTGGCGTTTGTGTCAGAAGGGCATTTTTAAGACACCAACATGTCATATGAATGTTTGAAACTCAAAACAGGATTGAATATCTGTTTGTAGAATTGTGACTGAGAGGCCGATTTTGTGCAATCTTCATTTTGCTTTAGCTCAATGCAGTACATCACCCCAACACGAACCTAGCGGACCCAACGTTCCCACACCCACGACACGCCCATGCTCCTGCTGAGGGGTGTTGCTAAACGTAGAAAACCATTCAGGGTGAACTTCCTGTTCAACAAAACGTTCTCTCTGTTGAACAAGCCCTGCTTGACATGGTGTTCAATGTTCTCCAGACAATAGGCAAAGTGACAAGACTAGAAGGGCTGTGAATAGCTGTTCTTATCATCAAACATTCTTATGTTACTGAGTTTATTTTTCCCCAAACAAGAATGACATTTCAAGTCTCTTTTTCATTATTCTGTATTCACAAAATGAACAAGATCATTTGACGGCTGGAGAAAACTGACAGGAAAAGAATTAAACCTGCCCGTTTTCTGTGGAAGGGGCCATGGGCTTCTAATAGAAGTGCCACTTCATATCAGACCACGTTCATCAAATTACATATGCCGTACAGCCAGTATGTAATTTTCTTGTCTGCGTGCTATCAGATGAACCCTGTCACCTTTACCTGGACAAGGTCTTTTACCAGCAGCTCAGTTTCTCCAGCAGGGATTGCATCATCTAAGACATCCCACCTCTCCCCCAGGCGAAACTCCATGATGTAATGGTTGATTGGCGAGGTGTGATTGGCTGGAGGGAGCCATGACAACAGAACTCCCTGTTGTGTCCGATTGGCTGTGAGGCACCTTGGTGGGGTAAGCAGCACCAGTGTTTCAGGGGTACTTATAGGAAATACTGTGGGCGACAGAGAAATCACATGCTTACACCCCCGAAATTTACATTTGCCGGAAATAACGCCAATGGCACTTCGGACATGAGGCCAATACCAGTCAAACATCAGGAACCAATAATCACAATTCAATCAACATTTGACTTATACTTTGACTGAAAACACTTTTTTCACAAAAGCTATTATCAAAGATAAACTCGCCAGACTATTAAAGACTAACGTTCAGTGACTCCAGGAGCCACATGTATAAAACTCTGAGTAAAAGAATGCGTAAAAGAATGCTCGGGGAGAAAGTCGGAAATCTGCTTTCGCAAAGTTTAGCATTTTCTCCCTCTACCTTTCTACCATGGTGTCTCCATATCACACTGTCTCCAAAAAATTGCGTACACATGGTGTACAGTGTGTGCAGAGGTATGCAGGTTCTCTTATGTTATACATCTGAATTTCTGCGTGGAAACTAACTTACGCAGCTTTCTGAGGGCATTTCTCTGCTCAGCACTGTTTATACGTGTGGCCGCAGGCACGGGTTTTATTGAACACAAAAGCCTCAAAGAGGGAGCTGGCATTTTTGAGACAGACACGTAAAGGAAGATAAAGGCGGGGGACCACACCCACCTAGCGTGTTCACAGTGACGACCTCGCTGAAGGGCCCGGTGCCCAGCTTGTTCTGTGCCAGGACGCTGAACTGGTAGGCCGTCTCCGCCTCCAGCCCCTGCACCTGCAGCCAGGTCCGGGTGCCCGGCACGGCGAGCGAACGCCAGTCGTGAGGCCCGAACTGTGCCCGCTTCACCCTGCACGTGTGGGGGGACATCGCCGGCCGGGTCACGTCATAATGTACGATCACGTGGGACAGGGGAAAATGCCTTTTATTTATTCTTCTTAGATGCTTTTTTTTTTTTTTGTAAATGCATTTTATATGGACTTAATGATTTGAGCAATGATATTGCCGGGGGGATCTGTCATAGGCTGAATTTTCTACAGTAAGCAAGCATGACCGCCACACAAGCAAAGATTCCGTTATGACAGAACTACGTTTCATGCAGACACACAGCAAGATTACCATTCAACTGCAGCTGGCAGCAAAAACTATGGTGATCAAGTCAACAGTTTTTTCAGCTTTGCAGTAAATGTTGCGATATAACTTAAGAGAGAAATTGGATCATCAAAATGGGTGGATCAGGGTTCCCCTTCGAATCACGTTAAAACCTTTGCTAACAGTCCAATGGTGCTTCAAGGATACTGGCATTTTCTTCAAAAATGATTTGTTCTGCTATAGTAACAGTAATAATGTCAATCTGAGATGCTTTTATCATGGAATAGTGGGGGGAAATTTACTTATTTATTTCTTTGAGACTGTTAAATAATCCTGCACCCTTCCCGACTTCTTATTAAAATCAGCACTGTGACTGCAAGACTTGACATTACATGACATCCAGGAAGAAAATATATTTTCAAGCATCTTCAAGTATTTTTCAAAGGCTGTGGAAACCCTGGCAAACATTATCAACGCAAAAGTTCTGGCAAGGACCGACGTTCCAAGACCGATATACAGCTGCTCTTTAGTGACTTATCATGTCTTCCGAAACGCTCTGACGCGAAATTTAAAAAGGCGTGCAGACGAGAGCTAGTTTGCGTTGCTGCATATACGTTCGCCGAATACCAACCAGACCTAGAAAGAAGTGTGCCATCGGAGCTGACACCTTAGCATTCAGAGAGAGGGGCCTGCACTTTCAAATATTGATGGGAAACGGAATGAATTTCCGATACCATTTCACAGAGAAGGAGCGCAGGGCATGCCATCTGTTATACCTCCGCCAGAGTAATAATACGATTTATATTCCCATATTCATCGCTATAGTCCGCTGCCCACACGCTCATGCATTATTAAACGGGGGTGCTGCTGACTGGGTGCACAAGACCTGCGTGTGCACACAAATAAGTGGCATGCATTCTGTTTATATACTGCATGTCGGGCGCGATTTATGTTCGCTATTATGCTAGGACGGAGCACGTCGCGAGAAATGAGTTATGGCCACGAGCCGCATACTTTGAACTAATGCTTCAGCCATATCTGCGCCCGCCGTAGCCTCCCGACAAGTGATGGGCCCTAGATGGTAATCAATGGGCCATTTTACATTACGGAGCAATCCGGCAACATGTAAACATGAGTACGTGTAATACATGATGAAGGGGCGTTAGACAGCGGCGGCGCTTCGCGGAAGCCGCTTACGTGAGGCTTCTGTCAGAGGAGACCATTATTTCAAACGACTTTCTATTCGTAATATTTCACATGCACATCAAATAAATAATTCATACAGAATAAATACAGCGAATGTCTGAATGACTGAACTGAACAATAGAGACAGTGAAGTGACATTCAATGCAGTGCAGTGAACTTAAACTTGCGTTAGGCAACAAACAAACACTGTTGTTAACTTTCCCATTATCATGTACTGAGACTTCTTCTGATTTTCAGTGAATAATTGGAAACTTCTATATCAATATTATATATGTATGGCCACACACATTTTACACATGTAATACGTGAACCAGGTTTAGAATCATTAGTTAGTCATATTGCCTTCAGAAATTCAAAAACATCCATTTATTAAAATTGTCATATTGTTAAGAACCACATACTCAATATAAAATTACATTAACAGTAGCCTAATAACTGGTTGCGCATTCCATTACGAAATCCTATACCAGAACTGTGTAACACATGTATGCCTAGACATCACAAATACAAAGTGTTTCAAATCAGTGTATGTATTTATTTATTTTTATTAGAAAAAAAGGTTTGGTGTCGACCTCTTCAACGTAAAGCGCTTTGAGATCACGAGACGTTAAGCACTTACTAATGCAGTCCATTGCTAGTATATTTATTTATTATACAGTGTATGTTACAAATGATTTATTATTGACTGTTCGGCAATGGCTAGTTGTAAACCGAGACGGATATGCACATGAGTGCATGGTGGTGTGTAGAAGGAAAAGGGGATGAACGACTGCAGCAAATGAAAGAGAGCTTACTGTCAGCACACTACTCTGTAGAATACATCAAACTCACATGTGTGAAGGCATTTCTTATCCTACCTCATTAGTCTTTGACAACTAACGACAAGGTATTGCAGACGAGAATACATCTTAACTCGCTGCAGCCTCCGACTACCAGATAGGCGCAGTAATGTGTTCTCTCTCTGGTGTGCGTCGTGTTTGGTCAGAAAGGCATTCGGAGAGTTAACGACGAGCTAGGTTAACGCCGAGAGGTCAGATGAAGACCGCGTGCGAGTGTAGACGTCGGCCGCGCAGCAGCGTTATTCTGACTGACAAGGTGAAAAGGACGAAAACCCCGCGGCTTGTAAATGATCATGCAACAGCAGATGTCACTGTGCGACTCGCACTCCTGTCAAGGCGTTTCAGAAATGTTTAAACTGACATTAAGAGCAAAGTCCTACCTAGAAATACCCAAGGCGTTAAATCGAGGTCCTCAGTCAATGCTGTCAGGGCAGTCTATATGCAGGAACCTCTATTACTCATTATGGTTTTATGTTTATGTGTATTTCAAAGAACAACAGCCCCCCCCACTTGATGTAAACTTCAAAAATGTGCCAAATATCAATAAAATTATGTTAACAAAATATCCCATGGCAATTACTACAAAGAGTGGTGTTACCCTAGTGTCCTGGCCAAATTCCTTATCTGTTCGACCAATCTTGCTAGATAATCATTCGGCAGTGTAAAAAAACGACAGCCTCTTTAGTAAGGGAACATTCTCCCAGGGATTCCAGGACATTCTGTTCTCCACACATCCCCTCGTATAAAACGCAACGTGGAGTCAGCTTGCTTCCTGCGCGCCTAATTTTCTGTTTGACTGCTGAAACGTCTGAAGGACAGGAAGTGCTCCGCCCTCGCCTCCACCGCGCAGTCGATTCCCATCAGAAAGAGGCGGGGGGGCCTCTGGGCCCTCGTCACCTGCAGCTCATACAACTCTTCCAAATTGCACCTCTATCGCCAACGGTGAGGTACTATGAATAACCCCCCCCTGTGGCAAGAGCGCGCGGTAACATCAGCTAAAGCTCCGTAATTAACTGTTTTGACGAGATAAAAAGAAAAATCCAGTTTTCATCCTAATAAGACTGTCAACTTCAATCAGGTGCTCTATGGCTCTTTTTTTAAAATGAAGTCACGAATGAACAATTCTGCCTTAAAGGTTATGCCCAGCAGGGCGGATTATTTTATAAAAAGCCACTAGAACAGGTGATTCACATCAGTACATGCAGTTAAGTTGACAGGTGTAGAATTTATTAGTGCAAAAAAATATATATGAGAACACCCACAATTCAAATGCAGCAGTCTGGTCACAAAACCAGTACCAAGTTACTATGGTTATGGAGACAATTCCATGTTAACCTCCTCCCAGCTCCACAATAGTAAACTCCCCCCACAAACACACACACACACACACACACACACAAACACACTCACAAAGATTATGCTACACCAGTGTCTATATATTGTCTATATACAGTATCTATACTGTAAATAACATATAACACACGCATACACGCACTCATGCATATACGCACGCATGCACGCATGCACACACACACACACACACACACACACACACACACACACACACACACACACACACACACACACACAGCAGGTGACTATCTTTGTCAGGAATCAGTCATATGTCCTCATCCTCAACAGAGGATGACCCAATCAACGTTGACCCACAATCAGCTCCTCATGCATTAGGGTGTCAGAGAAAATTTAAATAATTGCATACAAATTAAATTCAATAAACTCAGAGATAACAGCCAGGTCCCTCTCTAAGGCTGTACAAGTGTGTAAAACAAACACATTAAACATTTTGTATGATCATATGTAATCGAGTCAGTGATGTATTGCTTAAAAACGGTGCCATTGTAGTCCTTGTCATCTAGTCTTCTTGTATCATTTTGAACAGCAGCATTTCTAAATAGGGAATTTTGTGTTTGTAGTCTGTCAGTGTGAAAGTCAAAGCTAAGGATGAATGATAATACTGCAGAGTATACGTGCGCAGCATGCGAGCCTCATACAGAAAGCTTTCATTTTCTTCCAATTAAAGCCACTTGAAATGCCACAATGGGAATATAATCTTTATACGGCTTGTTGTTTTCAATTCTACGCAGAGCCCAAAAAAAACCTTAAACTGCTTTATGGCCTATGTCAAATGTTGCTTAAAAAGCGGTTTAAATTCAATTTTCTTTCCACTGGAAGCGATAACAGACTAATAATCTGTCATGCTATGGCACGTGACAAGGGGGTATGACCTAGCCTTTAAGTTATGCACGTGTTATGATTTTGAATGGGAGCAGAACTCTCAAAATCTAATTATAGACAATGGCACAACATTATGTCATCAGAAAAAGGTGGTTCATATGCATTGTGATGCAGAACAGGCCCCCAGTCAGGCTTATGGCTTTGTTAATGTAATAATGTTTAATAATGCCACTCCAGAAATATTATCATATGCATCTCCGCAATGGCCCAGAAGTGTCGAGGCAGACAGTAAACCGCTGTTTGAATGACTTCGGCCCTGTACAGCAGAGTGAAAGAAAAATATGTGGGTACCTTCAGATTTCAAGGTTAAGAACCAGGAACTCTCCTTTCTGAAAAAAGTACCATTCAATTTGATTGCAGCCCCTGTGACTCGCGGTGCATTGTCTGAAGTGAATGTAAGTAGCCGCCGTGGAACAGTCAAGGCATCTATTCTCTATTCTGTACAATATGATACACATCTCTTTATTAGTTTCATGTAATACCAATACCTTGTTTAAAAATTCATATGATGATGACCACAGTCCCAGCTATAACATAACATTTACAGAATGCTGGGAAATATTCTGCTTAGATTTCGGTTTGGCTGTAAGACGTTATAATGAGAACCTTCCCCTTGTTCAAACAAGTTACTGTCAAAGTCACTGAAAAACACATGTTGCATAAAAACTATCATCATTCTCTGATGGCTTTTATTTATTCAGGAGAAATATCCTGAATGCCATATAAAAACCTTTACAATGAAAGTATTGATAGTTGTTCAACATGCATGATAAAATTGCCAAGAATGCCCATACATACAGTATATTCTAAGGCCATTCCTGCAACGTTCCTCATGACTTAAGGATCATTTTCCAAGGACATCCAGGAAACAGGACAAATGTACATGCAGGGAACATTTACCCCAATTAATGTCCCTAATGTTCTGGAATGTTCTGAGAACCAAAACACCAACATGGCTGGGGTAACCCATCCATATAATGAGAAAGACTTGAATTTGGCTCTTGCTCAAATGGGAAAAGCAAGATTGACTCAATTCTTGTTGAACTGAATGTAGGCTTGGATTTGTTGGATTTGTTCGTAATAGGACTCACATTTAAAACCAGGTGCTAGTTGTAGTTGTTATTTCTTTTTTTTAACGAAAGTTACAAAAGAATATTGTCAGAATCCAGGCCTATATTTGATTATTTATATAGAAATATATTCAATTATCAATTAATACATTTACCAGAAGGATGCCAAAAGCCACAATCCCTTCTAGTGAGCACATCTAACAAATCCACACCCAGCCCAGCAACCTCCCCCTCCCACTCCCACCACTAATACCTCATGCTCACTGCAGCAGGTACACATTTAGGAAAGAAGCGGAAAAGCGAAGCATGCTGGGAAGACTCACACAGGGCCGTACCAGACTGAAAACGTCTGCTCGAATCCACCGTCATATCCTGGCTCCCAGGAGACGTTGGCTGTGGTGGTGGAGACGGAGACGTGGATGTTGTTGGGGGCATGCGGGCTTGTGCCTGTGGGAGAGAGGGTCTCCTTCAGGGCCTGGATGGAGCTTGTGTAGTCTCAGCGTCTCACGGAAGGGGAGATTTATTATTATTTTTTAAAAATGCAATTAAGGACAATACATCAAACAGCTCTCGCCCCCAACCTCCACAGAACAAGAAGGAGCACTCAATCAATGTTCCGGGGTGATGGATGCGTGTGCTTGGTGCTGGAAGGACGGGGCGACGCCGGAGGACCATACCGATGACGAGGAGGCGTGTGCTGGCAGTGATGCTGGTGACAACGTTGGTGGCGACACACTCCCATTCCCCGTGGTCCTCCTTACTGAGGGAGGCGAAATGCAGACTGCCGCTGGGCAGGACGTTGTGCTGGCTTCTGCTGGGCTTTCCCACCTTAGTCAGGGGCGAGGGGACAAGCGGGTGTGTACCACACATGCTCGAGACCGCAGGCGAAATGACCAGCCAAGGTGGACTGAGTGGCCCGTTTCATGTTTCAAGGCTTATTTTTAGCACTCTGTTAATGCCCTTCAGACCGCCTTTGAAATATGGTTCTAGAAAACGTGACTATACACAGGGTACAAAGAACAGCAAAAAAAACAAAAAAACAGATTTACTGTAGATGGGGTACAAAAAAAAAAAGACTACCCTGGCTGGAATGAACGGCCAACATCCTTAGTTAAACTTGAGTGTTTTTCATCAACAGTGTCCTAACCTTTCTGGATCTATCCCAATATTGTGAGCTATAACAGAGACTATACAGCAGCACCCCATGGTAGAGATGGGTGTCCTGCATGGGGTGAGGGGAGAGGTGCAATGATGCGGATTTGGGGGAGCCTACTTTTCTCCACACGATGGTTGGGATCTCGGGGTCTCCGGATGCAGCGCAGGGGATGACCAGCTCCCTCCCGGCCTCCTGCCTGTACTCTCCCCCGGGGCGCACGTTGAAGTAAGGGGGATCCTGAGGGGTCGTCAGAGGTAGAGACACGGTCACCTTTCCAGGGGGTCACACCTGCAAATCCCTCAAGGAGCTGTACCCTTTTCAGAATGTAACCACTTGAAATCGGTTCAAAATAACTGAAACCAGCCGCAGGTTCTTATAAAATATAGTTACAGCCTTGTCCTAAATGAACACAGAACCCTGATTGGAAGAATAAAGGATTATCAATTTAAATGTAGCACTGTCTGAAAAGAGGAGCTTCTGGAAGATATCCAACCTGTTAAATTTCAGTGAAGTTTGCCACATGTCACGTATATATAAAGGTACATACTGTATACATTTTCCCCATATTAAAACAAACTGGATGCTGCATTGACATTTTAATTATATTAATTTAGGGAATAAACCCATTATGCTTTTGGTCAGAACTGGATCTATTCAGAAGGACTGGCTGCACCATAGACTTGATGGTAATCGAATTGAGGGTTCCCACAGAGGCTGGACGTCCCCTGATCAAACTGGAAACGACCAGATCATCTAGATCAGGGGTGTCAAGATCCGGTCCTGGAGGGCCGCAGTGTCTGCTGGTTTTTGGTGCGTTTAAGCACAAGTGATTAATTTAAGTCACTAATTGGCTAAGAAGTCCACACACCTTGTTCTCAATGCTTTAACTGGGTGCTGATTGAAAGGAAACCACAAATACCTGTAGACACTGCGGCCCTCCAGGACTGGAGTTTGACACCCCTGATCTAGATCATCTCCGGTCTAACAAAGATGAGGAACGCCCAGGCTCTGGATCTCTCTACACTTACACGTGTGCCACGCACAGACACTAACATCCTTTAAAAACTACTCAAAACTCATCGGTTTACCTTGGCATACCGCTGACTGTTTCCTACACTCACGCATATTCCAACGTCATCCGTTTGCCTGCAGTTTATTGTAATAATGATGTATTCTTTCTGATTTTTCTTTAGATCAAGTGTAAGGTGACCTTGGGTGTTCAGAAAGGCGCCATTTTGAACGGAATGCGTTATTATAACAGCAGGGCAACGTAGCCCAAATCTCCACCCGTACCTTTAGCACCAGGGTGGCTGGGGGCGACTGCCCCATGGTGCCCAGGATGTTGTAAGGCACACAAGTGTAGGTGCCGAGAGAGTCCTCCGTCACCTCCTCCACACGAATGCTCCCGTCCTCCAACTGGCTCCAGCCAGGGTACTGCGGAGATGGGGGGGGGGGGGGGGGGTGAACAGTGGCATTACTGCTAAACTAAGAGAGAGAGAAGGCCTGGGAGGAACTGTTTCAAAAAAGAAACAGTTGAAATGTGCCCTTTCCAACGGAACGATTTACACGACAGGTGGCTGGATAATCGTACCCGGTAGTTCACAGTCTTGCCGTGGCGCACAGGCAGAAGATATGTCACTTGAAAGCGATATGAAAATATGGCAGGTTTTAGGTCTTGAAATTACTGAATAAGCTCGGAACAGAAATGGAAAAATATTTTAATTTATGCAAATATCCAGCGACTGAGAGTCAAAGAAATCATCCAGTCAGAAAAGCAGAACTCCCAGAAACTGAGCGTGTGGTACCTATGGTATCACTCAAATAAAAACAAATAAATGTCACTGTATGTCTTCGGGAATAATGTATGCTGGTGGTGATGTGAAATGGCTCATTCCATAGTTATGTTAAAAAAAGCCAATTTTCCAATGCTGCAACTGAGCCTTTGAAGGGATTACTCCATCTGGTTCAGTTTTGGATATGACATCTGATTATGTAAGTGGTAGAGAATATAGCAGCCATAAACACTTCATCTAGAATTTACAATCTTAAAAAATGTGAAAGTTTCAGAAACTATGCAGATTTCTCTCAGTAAAAAGATGTAATCTCAACATGGCTTCCTGAATAAATAAATATCTCTATAAAGGTAAGGATAAGTACTGTTCATCTTCTGTTAGTATAGTAGACTATAAGATAACGTAAATGTACGTCATAATTATATTTATATTCCCTGTGATGGACTGACCTTCTCGACTCTAAGAGGGTATCCATCTTTTTCCCATTTGACCAATGTCACAGGTGGATTGGCGTCCCCTGGGCAGCGTATGAATCCTGGCAGTTTTCTTGGGACATAGATGACAGGTGGCATGTTCACGACTCTGGCAGGGTCTGCCAACACACAGAAAATGGCGGTCAAACCACAAAACACAGCAAAAAAAAAAAGGTTAAAAAAAACAGAAAAACTTTACATCGGTTAAAATGCGAAATGGAGCAAATAGGAAAAATAACCGTCTTGAAAGTCTCAACAGAAGAAGGCAAATTGAAAAAATGCACTGTTGGTCAAAATGCAAAATAGTGCAAACATGAAAATGTAAAAATGTAACGTGGGGGTAACGTCAGTACATAAAGTAAAATGTAACGTCAGTAAAAAATGTGTAACAGAGCAAACGCATATAATAAATATGTTTCAAAATCGCAGACAAATCGTGAGAAACGTTTACGAGTGAAAGTAAAAAAAGGGAAACACAAATCCCACATGGCAGTGCCGCAACTTCAGCAAGTGTGTGCAAGTGCTTGGCCGAAAAAATGTAACAATGTCACACACAAGCGCCCGCCGGAGTTGTTCATGAACTAGCTTTCAGATTAAATAGATTAAATAGGTTTTTCCTTGTACTGCAGTGCAGAAGAATGGAATCTTTTTTGAAAGCAGCATCAGATCCACCCATTGGAGGAACTACACCACCTGACAGCAGAATGAGACGGGATTGGTTTACAAGCAGGTGAGTCCACAGAGAACTGATCCAGAACTCCAGTTACACGTGCGATTTGGATCGCATCGATCCACGCGTGTGACACGATTCACTTGATTAACGCTATGAAAGATAGTCTAATCCCCGGGTCTAATTAAAGACCACGTTCCCTGTTGCCAAGAGCCTTTCTTGAAACGTGTGGAAAAAAAATCTAATTATACTTATGTTAATTATGAACTTTTAAATTTGAGCTACTCCCTGAGCTTTTGCTGACCCACTTAAAAATTCACACTCACACTACTGTGGAGATACTAGTTTATCTCAGGAAAAAGATGCAACAGCACAGCAAAAATGGTGGTGTACATTTAACACCCTGGGGTGTTTATATAAAACCATGGTCTCATATAAACAAATATACAAACAAAACAATACACCGGCATTTTGTCTGTGTGTAGATCTGCATTCAATGTGGAAAAATTCATCTCCAGCGCCTACAGACCAGGTCACCTTTTTTACTATTTATATTTCAACGGTGTGTTCACAGGCCGTGTTTAAGAGCCTTTAACATCCGGTGTTAAGTGATATAGTCCTAGCCTAGGCCACGCCTCAGCTCTGCTTAAAGAAGAAGAGAGAAGCGGGAGATGCCCGCAGGAGCAATCCATCAAGGCCTCCTCGACACTCCAAAAATCGAAACATAATTAGTAAGCAGGGCAGAAAGGACTGACTTCAGCAGAAGGACGGCAAAAGTGAAGCGTTAACGACTTTGTGCGGAGCGCGCTGGTATTTAGTGCGGGGCCTTGGCAGGCAGGTGGAGTCTTCGGTGAAGTGTGGCCGCGGCCGCACTCCTGAATCCTCTCGTTATTACGACGTGAGCGACGGCTTGGCTACGTCTTCCTTCGACGAGCTTCACTTCCAGCCTGGCTTTTGCAGATGACTCTAATCAGAAGGAGCCCATTTCTAGATTAAGCTCCTTTGACGACTTGCATCTGCTCACATCCCAACGTCTGAAACACGCCAACAACTAATGAATATCGTCCCAAGACAGTTTTCTTCAGAAAGTCCATTTAACAACTTTAAAATGTGCTTCAATACAGAAACACATAGTGAATTCATAGAAAACCGTGTATTCATTTTTCATAACACAAGGTTCCATGTATGTATGCATATCAATAACAGTACTTACTACATTATGGAATAATGCAATGTGTTGGATGTTTCCTGTGTACGAACATAAATCTCCCGAATTGGGATTTCGTATTTTATTTACCCCATGCATGACAATCTCACTTTTCCACATGGGGTGTACCCTAATATTGTTAGAATTGTAACATCGCTGCAGTGGTGCTTTTTCAGGGGTTATGGAGGTTGAAAGGGAGCAGTAAGGGCAGAAGATCAAATCAAATCAAATCTGCATCCTTCTGGTTCAAAGGCAAAGTTGCCTAACAAGAGCTGCAAATGACCAGCATCCTGGAAATATGCTAATCCAAAAGGCCTAACGTTGGGTCGCTTATGCTAAAGGCTTTTCCTACTTCCACAGCTTAGCGAAAGTCCAAAGAGACTGAACTTTATGGAGGATGAATGATGAGGCGACAGGTCACTCCTGGGGGGGGGGTGCTTACGGTAACCCGGATACCGCATTTAATGTTGAACTGTCTGCCTGTAATCACGGCTGAGAACTCGGTCACCTCGACAAGCTACGAAACCCTCCAAACCTACATTTACCCACAATTTCTAACAAATATCAATTTTAAGACGACAAAATGCATTTGAAGGTCACATCCTGTTAAAAAAAGATAAATTGCTTTTCATTGGACACACAATAATTAAAGCACTTACTGGGAAAAAAAAATGAAATAACATTAATTACATGACAAGCAGCTATTCGCTCCTGAGGAAAGGCTCGCTTGTATTTATGATGAAAAGAGACAAAAGCGATAGCCGGGAGGATTGCCACGGATGGCTAACGGGCTCAAGGTCGCTGTTTCAATTCTTCCCATCGGCTCCAGGGACAAAGGGCCATTCCAATCTGCAGCCCTCGAGCAGGGCACGGTGAGGTTACCGGGAATGCATGGCTGCGGTTAATAGCCCCCCCCCCCCATGCCCCGGGACCAGAGACGGAATTGGCACGGAGACTGCGGTGATCTGGCTGGGAAAATTTGGATTTGATGCCGCCTGCCTTTCTGAATACCAAAACAGAGTGTAATTACACCCTCCTCCTTTCATATACTATGGCCGTCACCGACTGTCCTCACGGTATCAGGGTACGTAAAAACAAAAGAAAAGAACGATATTGTTCCGTTTCAGGATCTTTTGGTAAAAATTACTGCTGGTGGTATGTGGGGAGGGAGTTGAGGAGGAGTTTGTGCAGCCGTAGTAAAGCATTAGGGGAGGCAGCAAACAAGCCATCGAAATGAAGGAAGCACAGAAAAGGATTTACACTACAGCCCGAATGGAAACACTCACACTGGACGGACAGCTGTGCAAACGCAGTTGGCGTGTGTCCGAGGCTGTTGCTTGGGCTGCAGGTGTATCTCCCAGCATCCTCTGGTTTCACTCGGAAGATGATGAGGGTTCCATCAATCAGAATTCGCACTCTCAGCTTCAGGTCACTGCCAAAGAGAGCAACAGGGTATATATTAGCAATGCACACTATGTCTGAAGAATAAAACATATGCATTTGGGAGAGAATTTTGTAAGATTGCATCCATGATGAGAATATGAACAAACGAACTGAACCAGTGTGAACCACTACAACAAAGAGTGCACATAAACTATGAAAGCTAAAACAAACACACTGTTGTAAAAATTATTTTCAAAAAATCTGTTTATTTCATTTTATTAGAGATAACTGTGCCCCAATTTGTGCATGAGAGACATGATCTAGACCCGCATTTGATCACTACAGACTGGACAGGCCCAGGACACTGGACAGCTCTTACAGTAAAGCATAAAAAAAATTTGGGGACACTAGGGGGCAGTGTGTGGCTTGTCAGCAGTATTCAACCCACTGCCTTCATGCAGGTGTTTTATACAGGGGGAAACTGCAGGAATGTTTTGTGGTTTGGTTGGCATGACAGTCAGAATGAAGTCCCCCCCCCCCTCCTAAATTTAAACACTTCATATTCTTCCAAACAGAGTCCAGGTTAGATGTACTGCAACAGTGTCACTTGGTGTCACCAATGACTCCTCAGTTCAGAATTAGCACTTTCTAACTTCAATGGTAAAACGTATGCGCAGCTCCACCCGTAGAAACATTTAAATGTAACTATAGGCTAACATCCTATATTTGCCTCCATATTTGTTTCCTTAGCGGTACTCCATTCAAGGCGGAACCTGAATAACACACAGGGTGAACTCACACCCACAGAATGGCAGTGGTCTTTTTTTGCACAAAGCCAAAGTGTGGGGATTTGACAGGAGACAGTGACTCCCGACGTCCAGTGTGATGGCGCTCAGCCTGCGGAGCTGAAGAGCCCCTGCAGAAATAGTTGACCTGCAGAGAGAGTAACCAGCCTGTCTCCAAATGCCAGCCACCTCCCTGCACTGGCCTTTGTAAATGGCTGTCACTGTCCAAGAGAGCGGGGAAAATAAATGCCTGTCTATCAGAATGTGGTGCCCCGGGCAACACTTGGGATAATCGGCATTAGCAAAAGTGGTTGATGATGACACAAGCACCGTGTTGTAAGATGTTCCATATACAGTATGCAAATGCAATTCTATTCTGGCTTTCCTACTGTAATTGGAAATGTGTTAATACTTTTCAACACTCAGAATACTTGACAAATTCAAGTCAAACAAACACTAATTGGGAATTATTGAACTTAAGCCAGTAGCGATTACTGGCACGCTGTGTGCTTGCTGTCTGCTCCCGTATCACTTTCATTATTGGCTTGTTCTACTTCATCTCCTTCAATATGGCACTTTCATAAGATTTAATTTATGCAATGACACTGTTTAACCGCCCTAAAAACGATCTATGTCTACACTGCTGTTCACCCGCCCTTATTATTTACATTTAACAATACATTTCTCTCAACAGGAACACCTGTTCAATAATTCAATATGAATTGAATATAGAAAACAATTAATTTCTGCAATACGAGCTTTGATCGTGATCCTTTCGACCCCATACAAGCCAATTGACTCTAGCCAATTCTTAATCGTTTACTGTAACTAATTCTACTTGCGCCAAATGACTGTTACACTGTATACATAAATTACCTTGGCAATTACCTTACCTAATGGCAGAAATGGTAATCTACACAGCATTATTGCCATGGAGACATACAAGCTCAGACTGTCCTTTCTCAAAACAAAAAACATTTGCACTTAAAATGAATACCTCTTCTACTGCAGGTCAGGTGAAATAAATGCGTGAATTCCCACCTTGCGCTGTCAGCTAATTTTATCTCTACAGCCTCAGAAGCACCAATGGTGAATTGTGTATCAATTATGAACATTTGTATACATTATAAAAAAGGACGGGGTTCCCTGGCTGAGGTGTGAAGCAAAGGTGAGAACCTCTTCCTCTTGTAATGTCATGTAAAATAAGCAAACCAATGAAAAACCAGCAGGGGCAGAGTCCCAGCAAGCCACCCTTTGCAGAAGCCTCTTAATTAATATTTATTCATTTTAAAAAAAAAACACATCTCTGAGTGAATCAAAAAGTGAGCTGTAATTGAATTAGAAAAACGCTGAATATGCAGTCCTGTCAGTTTCTACTTCCTTGTTTCAATGCAACCGTACAGTAGATGTGGCCCTTTATATCTCTGCCGTGTTGGGATAAACAGGCAGTGTTTTTAGAATGCACAGTGTGCCAGACACCTTAAAGCGAATGCGGCTTCGTCCAGAGGTGTGTTTGTATTTACGCTGGATTATTCAAGGTTCTGAGTGTTAGTTATGTACACTCTCTCTCCTGGTGTGTCACACAACTATCATTTGCCGAAACCAACACCCTGAATGAAATGTTAATAATAATGACTCCACCCCCTCTTCTATCCCAAGGGGATTCTCTGACCTTTCCCGGACCATTACAAACCAAGACGCTAGTATATTAAAGTAAGTATTCAATGTTTACAGGTATTAAGTGGAATAAACACCAAAATCAAAATTTGTAAAGGCTACCGTGAAAATACACGTTTTGTTTTTCTTGAATTAGAGATCATTTTCTTGGCTCACTTGGAAGTTGGAAGGTTAATCTAAATCCAATACAGAATTTTGATATCTAGTGGATGGATTTTTTTTGTTTTTTAAATTTTATTTAGGCAAGTGCAGGCAGTAAATAAAATGTTTTAAACAGAAGCCAGCAGCCATACCTCCATGTACCCTGATACTTGTTAATTTTCTAAAGCTCAGCAAGCGTGGGCTTGGTTAGTACTTGGTTAGGAGACCTCCTGGTCAGTTGCTGCTGGAAGTGGTGTTGGTGGGCCAGTAGGGGCCGATCTTCCCTCTAGCTATATAAACCCCAATGCCCCAGTGCAGTCATGGGAAAACTGGGCTGCAGGAGAGGTCCTGACTCACAGTGGAGATTAAAGATCCCATGACGCTCATCACAAAGAGCTGGGGGTTCCCCGGTGTCCTGGCTAAGTTCTCCACTTGGTCCTCTCATCCCGCCACCTAATCATCCCCTGGTTTTAATTGGCTAAAATGATTCTCTGCCTCTCGACCTCAGCTGATGCGGGCTGAGAGTTCTGGTGAAAAATGGCTACAGGTGGGTGTGCCCAGGGGGGTGCTACACATCGGTGGTGGTTGAAGCGAGTTCCCCCCTCATCACCGCAAAGTGCTTTGAGTTTGAGAAAAGAACTACATAAAATGCAAGGAAAAAATAGAAGGTAAAAATGGACAGGAGAGACCCCCACAATATGAAGGTTTAGGAAGGATATGTCTGTATACATTACTATATCACTCAAAAATACAAACACTCTGTAAAATACAAAACTCCTGCTGACAATATTACTACACAATGCATATATGTCTCCTAAAGACCTATTTACATATCTGCAGCTCTATTTTTTATGTCCCTGTCCATGAAATGAATGTACATTTATTTAGCATTGCTATTTTCCTACTACAATTACATTGTGCCCTCTACAGTGTTATTGTGACATGCGCCTTGATGTTGTTTAATTAATTGCTTAATTGCCTCTTGGAATGATTGCATGCATAGTGAGTCATCCGACTCTAAAACCAAACGAGTCGCCTTTGTGAACGAGTCCAGCATACCTTGACCTAATTAGGAAAGAGAGAAATGATAAACGGACTCATCTTAATGAAGGTAATGTACCGAATGAACGGAAAGCACAACGGACTCTACGAATACATGGCAGCCAGAGAGAGGCGAGGGGAAATGAATCATTAGTGAACCCGATCATAACTTTACTTCTTGAAGTAGACGTTATCTTCCTCCCAAAACCAGGTGTAGGTCAGGTTGCCGGGATACGCCTCTGCTTGACAGGTGAAGAGTGCATTCTGGGATATGTTTACAGTTATGTTCTCGGGCGGCGACACAATGAATGGTGGTCCTGTAAGTGTGGGGGGGGGGGGGGGGGGGGGGGGCATTGGTAAGAGGAAGATAGACATGAAGGGTTTAGTTTCAGGGAAAAACACACTTTCACAAGTCTATAAAAACATAGTTGAGTGACATTGCTTCATCAAGTACACACACCCTTCCCCAACACTTCTATCAGGGAGCAAGGATGAGTGTGAATCAATAAACCCTACAGGGAATGAAAACTCTATTTCGGCGAGAATCAATTTAAAACAGAAATTTCCTGTGGAGAATGAGCTGGGGCATGAAGTGGGTCATTGAATGGACCAGCACAGAAGAGACTGAGGGTACACATTTACAATGCCATTTATTACCCACGTAGAGCCACTATGCATATGCAGGTACCCTAGCTTGAAGCCTATAACACCGCTTTCTGACTGTAACAGTGTTATACTGATGGATAATGATGATTGAATAGCATATGCTGTAATCCCCTCTGGGACATTTCTCCCCATTCTACAAATCAAGCAGTATATTTGTACCGCAGCATTTAAAATGTTACTGTGGAGGAAAAAAGTATTTCTGATATATTTTTAACAGACAACTCTCACATAATTTGAATTACTACTAATCAAAATGCAGTCCAGACCAGCCAGTATTGTTAAAGATTAATGCACGTCAGACAAAAACCATTCCCAATAGTGTAAATGTAGTGGAAATCGTTAATGAAACAATATGAGTCTTGCTTTCAGGATAATTGCCTGGATTCATGCAACATTTACAACTCATTTGACTTATAAATAAAGGCTCAGTGTTTGTTTTCTTGACAAGAACAAGTGAAAACAGCTGTTGTGGCAAAGGAGTACACTTCATCACTTCATGCACAGGTAGCACACAGGCAGGTTGGAGGCCCTTAACCAATTACATTGTGGGAAAACAAGCAAAATCCCACCAACTCAACAGAGGTGGAAAGTCCAGGGGTCAGAAAGTAAGTCCTGCCTTCCACCCATTAACTGAACCAGCTGATTTCACTAATTAGTTCTACCTCCTGGCTTAAGAATTGCACTGATTAGCAAATCCTGGTGATTGGAACTAAATACTTGGGAGGACTCCTCTGCAACTCAATCCCTCCCTTCTGGGTGATGCTATGGCCAATTACGCACTGCTGGTCTTCTGGTGCGTGCCGACTGGTCAGTCAGCACCGGCACAGGCGAGATTCAATACCAGGACTGTAGGTTACGTCCACACACTGGAAGAATTCAGCGGTTTTAGCAGGATGAGCTACCGAGCAGCCCTGTTATAACCTCTTCAGAAGACTGCTTTTTTTGGAGTGCTGGCTCTGACTTTGGTCTGACCCAGCTCGCTGAAGGTGAGATGGTGATCACCGCCACAGATTATAATCAAGCGCCCGGGTCCCCCACACCTTCGACTAACAATGCATGAAATGACAGTTCAATATGCAATCTGGGAGCGAGAGGATTGCAGGGATGTAGGGTGTGTGAGGCAGGGGGGGGGGGGGGGCTGCTAGCATTCCAATGCTTAAAATGCTGGGGCGAAAGCTGAGAGAGGGAGAGGGGGACAGACAGATGGGTTGGAGGGGGGGGGGGGGGGTGGGGACTAGTGTCTGATCTCCACAGCTGTTAAGAAAAATAAACATTAAATGTACACAAGAAGTATCCCATCAGCCCACTGAACTCAGCCGCACACATAAACCCTTGCCTACAGTTACCGGATGTACGCAAAATGTATCGACTACAAGCCCCTTATCTGATCTGAGCTTTGTATCTGAGGAAATGCCTAATCCACTCGTATTGGAAGCTCCAATAATGTCCTGAGGTGAGCACAGCTGCAAGCGCTGGAGGATGCTGACGTGCTGGAGGGGAGGGGAGATTTCCCTCCACCTACTCAAGAACTGACATGTCTGATGAACTGGAGAGAACAGGAAGTATATTTTCTTTTTCATGTTTTTCCTACTTAGTGAGGACCACAACTCCCAAGAATGAACGGCAATTGTTTATTGTTACAAGCTGACACGTTTCAACATATTGTCTTAAGTTTGAAACAATAAACTGAGTGTATTTGAAGATACAATGTTGCTGGTCATTCTTGGAAGGTGCTGTTCTCACTAAGTGGGATCGACATGTTTTTTGAGAAGCACCCCTATTCCAAGGAAAGCCAGTTTGTTTGCGCCGGTATATCACTAAAACATTTTCTTTTTCATTAACGTTGTTGGTTTATCTGCTATATTCCTTTCCCACCCATGAATATGGCCAGTTAAGACAACATCTGATATTACTTAAATTAACTACAATTGGCCTGATGTACAAATCATTTCACAGTTGGAAGACACTACACCAGAGGCATTAACAACATTCTGAACTTTTGGAAAAGTCTAAACATACAGTAAATTTACCATTAGTGTAACCTCTTGTAATTATCTTTAATCTCTCTTTATCTCGAGTGCAAAAATGGATTCCTCCTTCCTCGATACCCTGCCCTCCCCTCTTTCACTGTTTTCATTAACTCCACCTTCATGAAAAATCATAGTGTAGATGTCACTTAGTTGCTGACATGTTTCTCCAGAGTGCAAGAAAGTCAATTTGAGATGGGGCGGGAAGGGTCAGGGGAGGAATATGAATAAAAATACTGATAGTTACCTTGAACGAGCAGGCGTGTTGTGTGGATAGCTTCTCCCTGGATGCTGTGGGCTCGGCATGTGTAGGGCCCCCTGTCTTCACGGCGGATCGACCGAACCGTCAGGCTTCCGTCGCTTACCTGGGAAGATGGGACAGGTAACATCATCCAGGAGGAGCAAATCAGTGCCACACTCTTGACAGACATGCGGCTTGTTGCGGAAATACTTTTTTTTGCGTTTAATTGTTCTTGATATATTACTGAAAGGATGGAAAGAGCAATCTGCGTTTGTAGGGACGAAAGGAGCCAACAGACTTGCATCAAGTGTATGTATACATATCTGTTTGTGTGTGCGCGTGTGTGTGACTGTGTGCGTGCTTGTGTGTTGGGGAATGTTTAGGGTTTAGGGGAGTCATACATACAAATCTATGTGTGATAAACTATTTCCTGTACTTTTTTTTTTTCTTTACGGTATTTCTGAATTTGTCCAAGGCTAGTAGGTGTGCGAGAGACTGTGTTGGGAAATGTTTGTGTTGGGCCGTTAAAATGTTTAAACCTGCTTAAAGCCAATGTGAATCTAAGCCCAGCAAACAGAAGAATACAGTCCTGTCAGTCTCAGCCAATCACAATCTAAGGGGGGTGGCGGGCTCACACCTGACACCTGGCAGAGCTAAAGAAGCACAAGGTCAATGCAAGTATCCATCTCCTGTGTCCTCCACAATGTGGGCATATGGTCCAGGAGCACACCTGTGAACCCAATCTGCCCATACACAGGGAGGCTGCCAGGTCTTCCTCTATCTGCCCATACACAGGGAGGCTGCCAGGTCTTCCTCTATCTGCCCATACACAGGGAGGCTGCCAGGTCGTCCTCTATCTGCCCATACACAGGGAGGCTGCCAGGTCTTCCTCTATCTGCCCATACACAGGGAGGCTGCCAGGTCTTCCTCTCTCTGCCCATACACAGGGAGGCTGCCAGGTCTTCCTCTCTCTGCCCATACACAGGGAGGCTGCCAGGTATTCCTCTATCTGCCCATACACAGGGAGGCTGCCAGGTCTTCCTCTCTCTGCCCATACACAGGGAGGCTGCCAGGTCTTCCTCTATCTGCCCATACACAGGGAGGCTGCCAGGTCTTCCTCTATCTGCCCATACACAGGGAGGCTGCCAGGTCTTCCTCTATCTGCCCATACACAGGGAGGCTGCCAGGTCTTCCTCTATCTGCCCATACACAGGGAGGCTGCCAGGTCTTCCTCTATCTGCCCATACACAGGGAGGCTGCCAGGTCTTCCTCTATCTGCCCATACGCAGGGAGGCTGCCAGGTCTTCCTCTATCTGCCCATACACAGGGAGGCTGCCAGGTCTTCCTCTCTCTGTCCATACACAGGGAGGCTGCCAGGTCTTCCTCTCTCAACATTAATATAACTCCAATGGCAAGTCTCAATACTCTGCTCTCCACAAATGCGTGGAAGCATCACTTTGTCTACGCCGTGCATCGATTTATTTTTATTCTTCAGATAATCATTGTCATCCTGGCCGACTGAATCTCTCCCTCCCTGGGAAAGGCTATGGGCAAATATGCATGGCCCTCCAGGGGTGCCGGACACAGTTGGCACTGGGGCAGTCTGGATTCGATACCAGACCCTGGGTCCCATCCACACACTGAAACGGTGCCTTAAAAGGATGTGCTACACAGGAGCCAACCTCTTACTACCAAGAACAAAATAGTTAATCGCAAGCGCAAGCCCTTCTCATTGCTGCAGTATCCACTGGCAGTAAGGACAGGCTGCTCCCTATGCAACGCTAAATCCAATTATATGCAGGACTGCAGGGTTACTGGCCACCAGACTCAAAGGGCATGCATCACCAGTCAAAGCCGGCGTTTAAGCAGAACAAGCCACATGACAGCCCCATCAATATGTGACCTGAACAGGGTTCTCCAAAGACTATGCTACTGCGGCATCTGAAAAAGCCATAGGTCTCTACGCGAGAGCCCTCGACGACCACTAGCCCATTTCAAATCTGCCCTGTTCTAGACACCTCAGACAACAGGATGCATTGTTGCATTTCAGATTGATAGCTTTATGCCACGCCTTGCTTCAGCTGTTTAAACAGGGACTTTTCTGTAAGCACAGCACTGACAACCGCCTTAGTTAAAGTTTACTCACAACCATCGTTTGTGCTAACTCAGGAGCTCTTAACAATCTCATCGGGCTCGATCTGAGAGCCGATTTTTGACTTTAATGTTTTTTTTTTGTTATTTATTTTTTTACCAGAGACAGAATGGCATATTGCAGGTCAGCAGGTTGGTTTATTCTCAACTTTGTCTTGACCTCCTGCCAGAAGCAATATAGGCCACTGGCAGTAAACCATCACTCAACTTATTGCCCTCGGTTACCACCATAATAACGCTGCAAAGAAAGCAATGTTGCACATAAAGGACTAAAGGCTTCTCTCACACAGCATGATGCCATTATTAAATATGAAGCATTGTTCCCCATGTATAAATCACTTAATGCCTTTGCTCTTTACTCCTCTCACTGTATGAAAACATTACAGGTAAGAAGCTCAAATGCTGCCCGTCTCATTATTACTAAAAGAAAGAAAATCCCAGCTCTAAGGAAGAAGACAGAAAGAGAGCTGCTATTAAGCACTGAAATCCATCTGTAAATTGAGTGAACATTCTGAATTGTCTGTTGTAGTGTCCGTTTAACCGGGCTTTTGCCTAACCGTTTAGTCACTCCTGCTTACTTACAACAATTCATTGAATTTCCCACATTTTTTCCCCCCCTGTCCTCATCATTTTCCCCTGTGTTTAATTGCAGATTTTGGTCAAGTCATTGCAATTTCATTTATGTACTGTTTATTATATGAAAGTTCAACTAAATTGCTGTTAGGGCCTCTATAATACATAGAAAAATGTTGTTTGGAAAATAAAATCTTTTTCCATTTTTTTATTTGTACGGAATGGTGCTCCTTTAAAATAAACTCATCTGCCAGCACAGAGGAGCTATTAAAAATGTTTGAGGATAAAGATTTGTCATACTTTGTATTTCTCTTGCAGGTGCCACAAATAATCACTTGTCCTGTAATGAGCCATTTACCAAACAGAAAAACAGAGATATGAAATATTATATATATATACCTTATGTCAGCCAGGGATAAAGAGGGGGAGAACATCATACTGGTAAATATATCCAGGCACATTATGCACACAAAGGACAGCGAGAAAGCTTTCAATAATAAATAATTCACCTATCCATTCATATTATGTAAGTTGCTGAATAAAAATGGAGGGATTTGACACATAAATAATTAATTGATCCAGTATCTTTGCTATGCTAAACCCCACAACAGCTGGGAAACTATGAAATAATAAGGTGGCAGGATGTCCCTTCCTTTTTCATCTTAGATGAAAATGTGTGACATTGGGTTCTATTTTCCGGCCGGCGCATGGCGTGTGGTTAGCCGTCACGCTGGCGAAGTGCCATTTTCGTCATGGATTTTAACACCTGAGCCCGTCTGTGAATTTTGGAGGAGATGCACTGTTGGGGATGTCTCAGTGAAGATCAAGCAGCAATTTTTACTGCAATTTTGGTGCAGTACATTGTAATTTTGGTGCAGCACATTGCAATTTTGGTCTCAGCACAGTCTGCGATACAAACCTGCACTGCCCGTCTGCTCAGGCCAAGTCTACCAAACCAAAACTCAGTAGCCACGCCCAGTGCACCCATGCACTGCACCATTGACCACGCCCATGCGCCATTGATTCTGTAAAACAGAGTTAAACTATTGTTCCAAAAATATTTGAAATCCATGTTTTACACCCATTTCAGAATTCACTACTGGATTGTAATTTTTCATTTGTAAGTCTGTAGTGAAATTCTTAATGGCAGCAAGATGTGTGGAGCAAGCTGTTGGGGGTTAGATCCTCTGCCATGGCACTTTTTGAGCATTGATCCCTTCTCTACCTGTTACCCTCTCAGCTCTTGCTTCCCTTCTTCTCAGAAATGTGGGTTTGTCCAGAACACAAAGACACATTTTCACATGATACCATCACATTTCTCAAACACTTTGCAAACGCTTGTTGTCGTGGCCTAACTTTTGTTTGTTGCTATTTGTCACTGCGCTAATCCAAGTGCAGGCGCCACCTCAATCCCAATCATTACTGAACAGTTCCAGTAACCCGCCTTGTTTATGTCAAGATTATGCGGACAGTGGGACACTAAGCAGTCTGCATGCCTGAGATAAGCATTTCGCTGGTTTCTTGCTTTGTTCCCAGTCTAAATTGCAGATGAATATTAAACGGTCTCAGAAGAGTCCCATGCACTACAGCAGGCTGATGTTGGGCATGTTGCACGTTGCACACAGAAAGTGATTTTTCACCACAGACAATGGTAATAGCTTGCTACACTGGCAGCAACAAGAATTAGAATGTACACCCCCTCCCCGTTCTCATTAACGACTGATAAATTATTTGGAGCGGCTTTCACGTTAACAGCATCCACATTATTATTTTTTTCCCTCCAAGTGAAGCGTCATGACGTTCCTGCGACTAGTCAGTGGAATGCAGGAAAGGCTAATAGAGCTTTCATGAATTAATTAAGCTTTCTTTAAAAAAAAAAAAACCTAGCCCTAAGAAATGGGTGAACTCTCTCTCACTATACCAGCTCGTACGTGATTTCCATAAGTGTGTATATGTAGCGCATGACTATCAGTCATTTCAAGGTTTTAAGAGCAATCTTAGTAATTAGTGTACTACAATATTGGGACACTGGCCACATTCTCAAAAAAAATTAAGAAAAGAGGAAAAATAAATTTGCATACCACTCTGGCCCTCCCATACAGTAGCATGCTGCTGTGTACAAGAGCGAAAGAGAAGTGTCCAGATTTCATAACCAAATTTTTTTTATTTTGTACCCTTTTATGGAAAAGAAGCACATCAGAGAAGCCTATTTCGGATGCGCACATCACGCATTTTTAGTAAATTAATGTAAGGCACTGCACATCTGGGTTGCTAAGCACCTGGCTCCATAGTAACTCAAAGGGCTTTTTCCCTACAGCTCCAACAGTGAAATACATGCAGGTATCTGTATGGTATTATGCATCTGCGTCTTTTTAGAATTTTTATATGGTATTCACTAGCAGTGCTCAATAGTGCCTGCTCCAGTTGTATCGTCTGTCTGCACAGTTTAGCAGTGAGAACAACTAGCAACTAACCATACAGTATTTTAAGAAGATGTGTATACTAGGTTCTCACTTAAAAGAGGACACTGCAACGATGGGATGGGCTTACTAATATGATTTGGTATTCCAAATTAGAAGGGAAGAGAAGGGGGACAAAAAGATGTTCAAAAACAAATAAACAAAAAAGCAATTATCAGAAGAAACATCCATGTCAGTGAACATCTCATGCAGATAATTTACAAGAAATATCTACAAACACAGACTTCTTAGTGTCTTGAATTTGATTTAAAGTGCTAAATAGATTCCTGTACAGTGCGCGCAGAAGGCAGAGAATTGAAGCTTCGTAACACATTTAATTTGAGCAGGTCGCTCTCTGCCACTGATTCTATTTTTATGCAGAACTGACTGGCTGACTGGTTTGTGGGTGCAATCAACTGGCAAATTTTAATAACTCTTGAAACGTGCCACTGTCTCTTTGTTGGTCTTGTGATGGCTTCAGTTTATTTCATGCCAATCATGTTGTTATGACATGGAGGTAAAACAAACAGTTTTTATTTTATTTTATGAAACATGAATATTTATATAATTAAATAACCGTATTGAGAGGCATTGAGGGAGTGAAGAAAATAACACCATCAACACCACAGAACCTGCAATTATATGCTGCACACTATCCCTCATAAACTAATATTCTATATGCCATATTCCTTGTAAACAATTTCTCATTACTATCCAATGCCACATTTCAGAATAGACGCAATGACGCGCAACCGTTTCACATTATACAAGGGCATACCTATACATTTAGACATACTCCATCTGATGCAAAATCCCCAGCTGATGCAGGGCGCTTAGCCTCGATGCCTGACATTCACATCAAGCGCAGTATTCACATCTGGAGACAAGTTTACGCGGCGACGCTGTAGGCGCCGTGAGGCCACGGCACATTATTATCCACCGCGGCTGGTCGGCTCTTCCGAAGGCGCTGCGGCTCTGACCTTCCGACGGGCTGTCGCAGGATTGGGCGACACGCCTGGACGAGAGGTGAGAGGGTTGGGGGAGACGGGCTGTCACTTCCCGTTCTTCACAGACGATGGCGCGCGAGCGGCGGACGCAGCCGGGGAAAATGTCACTCACCGCGTCGCGTACAAATATTAGGCGCAGCCATCAGCGTTTACAACCGGGAGAGCCCGCAGGGAAAAGACCGGGAAGAGGGGGTGGGGGGGTTTGAATCCCGCACGGTTCAAAGGATTTCGTGATCGATGTGGCACTAGACTTGAGAGGATACACAAAACAGCGGAGGGGGGGGTGAGTTAAATGTGCCTCGCTCGTACTTTGCTGACACATCCCTCAGGTGCACGGAGAGAGGATTCTTCCTGAAGCCCAGACTGACTGCACCTTCAATCGCAAAACACGAAGCAAGCCATTTTTTTCCTGCCTCTTGCCGTCTCATTGGGAAGGAAAAAACAACTACGAGTGGGAACCCACGCCTTGCTCGTTCTCCCAAAGTCAATACCACAGATATGCTGTGTTTTCATCTGTCAGACCTTATGGGGTGTAAAACTGCTCACAGTAAGGGTTCATATAAGGGAGAGCTGTGGGACTTTTAAAACCATCTATCATGCCACCTCAAGTGATTTTTACAGCTTGTATTACATGGTGTGTTATTTAACATCAAGGCATTCAAATATGCCCATTGACTGAGGAGAGTAATGGTGCGTTAAACAACAATTGTGGCATGTTCATAATCATCTGTGATTATCATGGCAATGTGTAACATCTCTTACTCAGGTGTAAGGGGAAAAAAACTCAGCTGTAACCATTGCTCTCTCTGTCAATCTCTCTCTCTCACTCTCTCTCTCAGGTAGGATTTTTCCTACCACTGTAGGCTTCTCTCGCCACTCAGAAAAGTTATCTCATAGTAACCGCAAGGGGAGCTAAGTCAGCAGCACCTAGCTTTCAGCTTCAGCTAGGTGCTGCTGACTTTGCTTGCCTTGCCGTTACTAAGTCTATTTCATCCCATGTGGAAACTGGCATGTGCCCGGTGCTATGCCAGCAAAACCAACACAGAACTGTACTTTCCCGAACAACAAAAGCCATTTCTTCAGAAGGGAAAATGGCTTCCACCTTCCATGCAGCAAAAAGGACTCCAGATTGCGTGCATCACCGCTGGGAACATCCACAAACCACTCCATGGCCGCTTCAACCCAAGAGTTCAACAGCAATAATTTGAGCCAGCAAAGCATGTGGAAGGATTTCAATAAGAAGATATCAGAAGACTAGGCCTTCAATACAAGAGATATCTGTATATTGTAATGTTTGATATACAACAGCAAGAGACAATTATTTATTTATAAAGTATACCCTATATTTTGATACAAAAAAACTCTGCACAAAAAATGTAGAAATGCAAAGTTGTACACTTCCAAGCACCCATACAGGAAGAGGGATCAGTCTTCTTAAAGCAACATAACAAAATTAAGTAGGCCAGCTAATCTCCACATTCTAACAGCAAAGAACATGTTAAGAAAACGAAAAAGAACAGTGTCCTACCTTGTATTTCTCGCTGTCCACCAGCCTTTCTCCTTCTCTAATCCAGCTGACCACAGGTTTGGGGTTCCCAAAGGCAGTACAACTCAAGGTGATGCTGCCCCCTTCCTTTGCCTCCACGTACTGCGGGGGTGTGTCCGTGAAGGTAGGAGGAGCTATAATGGGGGATAAAATGAAAAACACAAGGCAAGTCAAAAGACCTCTTTCATCCCTGTTTGTGGTGTTTGAGTCTCTTACATATATATGTGTGTGTGATTTTATGGTACACTTAAAAGCATATTCGGAGAGGATCTTGGCTGCCCTGACAACTCAAGTATAAATAGATATTCATATCTTTCTGCAATTTCTGCCCATGTGGAAAATGTGCTTGATTTTCAGAAAGATCTTTCACAATTTTTAATCAATTTTCCCTCCAAGATAATCTTGAAATGATTCTCTCTTCCTCCACCGCCCCTATTTTACCATTTGATTGGTTACTGTGCTGTTCCTGTGTAATGGCTAAGGAACTGTACTGGGAGCAACAATAGCAGTTTGATAACCCAGTTGTGGCACTGCTGTCGCACCCATGAGCAAGCAAAGTGTCTCCTATGCAAGCAAATAAATGAAGTGAAAACCCATCGATGTGAAAGCCTTATGGTGTCTTTAAGAGCCCAGAACATTACCACTCAAGTGTTTTTAACAGCCTCCAAATGTGTCTTCTCTTCTGTCAGACTATAGCATGTGTGTGTGTGTGTATGTGTATACACAGTGCCATCCAAAATTGCCCACACCCTTGAAAAAGATCAGCAAACCAGGCTGCATATATCTCAAAATGAGCCAAGAAATGGTACTTCCACAATGTTAAGTATTTTGCAATGGCAAGTCCAGTCTCCAGACTTGAACTCCATTGAAAATGTGTGGGTTGTATTGAAGAGGGCAGTCCACAAGTGTAGACCAAAAGATCTGGAAAGATACTATATGGAGGAATGGCAAACAACCTCCTCAGTATGTCCACCAATCACATAAAACACTAGAGAAGACAACTCCAGTAGTGTTGTCCTTGCAAAAAGAGGGTACACAAAGTACTGAAAAGATGGGTGTGCGTAATTATGAAATAATTTTGGAATAAATATTACTAGTTGAACAAAATCTATTTTCTCTGAGCAATTGAATTAGCATAAAATAATATAGTTTATCCTTTTATGAGCATACAATATATACGTAGCTTATTACTTTTATTGATTATGTTATACAGTATCTGTTGCTCATCTTTACCAAGGGTGTGAAGAATTTTGGAGGTCACTATTCAAACTGAATACTGTGTAACATATACACACATAGTATATATTTAATGCACTGTGTTGAAAAGGGCATTGTTTTTGTAGGCTGAACAAAAACCCACCCAATAAAGGCAATTATATTATATTATGCATTATATTAGCGTACCTCCCTTGAGGTTTGTCACTACAATTAATACCATATGTACATATCATAACAATTATACATAGTACTACAGTGCTCACCAGAATTATTGGAAACTTCAATTACTATAAGCAAAAAGTACAGGATTAAATTCAGTTTGTTTATCAAATGTCTTCTATGCTCAGAAAAATATGAAAATTGTGATGTCTATGGGTCACAGGATTCAAGCAGTCATTGCATGCAAAGGATATGTGACAAAGTACTAAACATGACTACTTTCATTTACAGAGCATTAATATGTCCCAAGTATACAAATATAAAATTGTGGCGTACAGAGCCCAATCGAGAAAATATATTTATTTGTCCTAAACATGGAGGGCACTGCATATATATTCCAGTTCGTATGTGTGTGTGTGTGCGTGCGTGCGTGCGTGCGTGCGTGCGTGTGTGTGTGCTTGTCTGTGTGTGTGTGCTTGTCTGTGTGTGTGTGTGTGCCTGAGTAAATAATTGCATTTCTTGGCAGGGGTATATGGCATATGCAGCTGCTCTTCTCGTAGTTGCGACCCTGTGACCAGATCTGCTCCTCTCTACCAAGTCAAATGAGCACCGCCTCCTCCCTCCACAGTGGCACTGAGGCTCCTTGGCACAATGGCAACCGGCCCCAACGCAATCTATTCCACTGGCCAACCCCAAGGCTCCATCCATCACCACGTATGAAGGGTACCTTGTGCCCTCGTCAGGTTTCATTTGTCCACAGGCTCTCAGCCCTTCTCCCAGACTCCCGCGTCCCTATTGTTCGTCAACCGAGTTCCTTCACCCTCCAAATGGGCAGACTCTCCTGAATTTCAAGTGAGCGTGCTTTTAAACCACCGGCTATTTGAAAAATAGAGAGCTAACACTTTTCACGAGTTTTGCGTTGTTCGTTCCGGTGCCTCCTAAAGGGCAAAGACGAGTGCTGAAAGTGTTGAACGTGTCATTTTTCAATGTCGCTCGATGTTTCATTTGCATGGCAAAGATAGGGAAATGCAGCAGTGACTGCAAGAATGAATCGCTTCGCCTCACTGCTATGCTTTACTGCTACGTCATCATATAAACTTATTATTGATAACAAAAATGGCTGAAGTACTGCCCATAGCAATCAGTTGCATAAAAACAATTTTAAGAATTACAATGATTTTAGGTTAGAAAGTGAAGCTAATATTCAGACCTTAACTCAGCAGTTAAGAGTTTCCCATTTGTTGTGGTTTCAAATGATAAAAAAAGTAATTGTTTATTAATAGTTTTGACAATTACTGACATTCCCTGAAATTTCAAATTCTCACTGAGAATATGAGCTCAGGATAGCTGCGACTATGTTAGGAAACTACATCATGATTTAAAGCCTGCACACCTCTTCTTAAACCCAATTTAATTCAAATGAAATCATTCAGTGCCTTCCTTGAGTGGTGAATCTACACTGGCATGCAGAAAAATGTGATTATCCATTCCGACGTTGAAAAATTTCCATTTCCATTTATAAACCCACCAAAGGCCATATCCCCCATCCTTACTGAATAACACCATTAACATAATCGCCGCTCAAGTCTTTATTTCCATATTTCTATCACTGACGGCTGCTTCTAAGTCAGCTAAACACAATACAGTGGAACCACTAATTATTTATTACATGTACAGCATGCATTTGTGAGTGCATACGTCAGATACTCACAAAACTTCAGAGCACTCAACAAGGCTGTGATAAACATCTAAGGCGCAAAAATAAGGCTTTATGGAGTAGCAGAAACCTTCTGAATACCTCAAATGAGTCATAGTCGTGTTTGACACAGGCAACATGTGTGCAGCAAACACATTTGCCAAAGGGCGTGTCCCCCAAATGCATTCCTATGGTGTGCACTCCCATCAGATAGCTTTCAGTGGTTCTTCCAGCAGTCCTGGACATATTTATTTATCAGAAGAAGTTTGTAGTCCAAGGCAGCTCTACAAAATTAAAAAGCCTTTATTGAATGGCTCACATTATTTAGAATATTAAAAGTCCAACATGTTTCGGCCTACATAGGGCCTTCATCAGGGTATCAAGTGACTTCACGGATTATCACGGATCCTACCCCGGATTTAGTCCAAAGAGCACCTACAACATAACACAAAACCAAGAACGCCGTAGCCCTCTCCATATCCTTTTTTGATATTTATTTATCAGTCGCATTGATACAACTCAAAAAATATTTATTTATTTATTTGTATAAACCATAAAAAGGACACAAAAACGGGACAGGATACATTCCAGATGGAAGGGAACACAATCGCTACTCCCTCACTGTGACATGCCTTCCACATTGACTTTCGGTTTAAAGAATGAATAAAAAACATGATCACTTCCCATTGCAGTCAGTGGAGTCATCTACGTAATCCCCGCTATCCTCACATTGCTCTTCTGCCCACTGTGATACTCCCACAGCTCAATACACTTTCAGCCATGGTGGTGAAGAAATCAAAATGGAGTCATTTGTAACAATGGCGATGGCCACACCTGGTAAAGTGTGTGGCTGGAACAGAAAGACTGCAGAGCACTGCAGCCCTCCTGGTCCAGGGTTGTTTCCCCTGCCAAGGGCCGGGGACGCTACAGGGACTTCGCTGACGAGCGCTGGAGACACTCCAAGTGCTGGGGATGCTACCGGGACATCATTGACAAGCGCTGAAAACGCTCCAAGTGCTTCGAATGCTACAGGGACATCACTGACAAGCAGGGGGAATGTTCCAAGTGCTGGGGCCACTGCAAACATCGGAGAAGCCGGGTGCCGTAAATGTGCTGAAAGTTAAAGCAACTAGAGGAACTGTATCATATTTATGCTTAAAGTGTACTGTGAGCACCATTGTGGCCTTAGGCTGAGTGGGAGATGGAGACATTTCTGTGAGGTGCACTGATGTTGGAATTGTTGATTATGTTTCCTTCCCATCTATTATATTCATTATGCTTAGAAGCTTGAAAAGAAATCTAATTACGCTCTGGGCTGACTGTTAGCAAAAAAATAGATTTGTTCAGCGTGACACACATACGTGAATAACAATCTAGCTGTCAGGATGCTATCATCAGAATCCATGTGTGTGCGTGTGTGCGGGCGTGCTTACGTTAACACCGCACAACCACTTATTTTCCTATTTCACAATATGGATATCATGATTGATCGGTTTACAAATCTTTTCCATTTCAAACTGGGATGGAAAAGAGCAAAAACACACATGCCAATAAGGCATTCTGCAAGATTGCTTTCTGTGAGCTCAGCAGCCTGTCGGGCTCCCTCAGATCCAGTGCATAATGCTCTCATGTGCCCTCGCTCGGGGAAACAGAGGACATGCTGCAAATAGCAATCACACCCTTGTCCTACATTTTAGTCTTCTGGTGCTCCCGCTGTCTACCACCGCTGTCTCAGAGTGAGTTCAGAACGTTATGCTGAGAAATAGCACATGCCCCTAATCTTTCCCTTTGAAGCGCCGTCCACAGATGCAAATAGACGGTTCGGAGTGAGCCGAGGGTTCGCGGTTCCCTGTTGCATTTCTTTCATCTCCAAACTCATTGCATCGCCCTGTCCTTCTTCCACATTCTCTCTCTCTCTCTCTCTCTCTCTCTCTCTCTCTCTCTCTCTCTCTCTCTCTCTCTCTCTCTCTCTCTCTCTATATCTATCTTACTCTCTCTCTCTCACTCTCTCTCTCGCTCTCTTCGTGAAACTGTCCATAAGAGGATTATGGTCTTGCCAGTACATCACTGTACAAGCAGATTTGAGAGAGGAAAAAAAATAGCGTACAGCAGTCTCCGTCCAGGAAAACCTTTTAAACGAAGGAAACTAACGATGTCAAGATTAAATAAAGATGTGCCACAATTACAGTACATCATGCAAACAAATTCCTTCTGAGGATTCCTCCCCCCCGCCCACACACCCTGCACCTGCAGACCTACACCCCAGCACCTGCTGCTCCTGGATAACGGACAAGCATCGGGCCAGGGAAGGCCGAGCTGGGGAATGAAAGAGGCATGTGTGCGTGTGTGTTTTTGTGCACAAAACGCTTTTTCAGTGGATCCTGTAGCCCGGCGGAAACTGGGGACCACCTGCGCTTTCAGCAATGAAGGCCATTGATGAGGCTGACCATAGTGCGTCTCAGTGACTCAATACGCGCACTGTTTCAATGAGCCCTGCCACACTTCCGACTCTGGTCCACAGCTACATTTTGTTCCACACACAGATATAGATGCAGGCAGTGGATTACCAGGACCAACAGTGGAAGCAGGGATGGATGGATGAATGGATAGATAGAAAGTGTTAAATCAACTCTTACAGTGTACATATGGTCCCTATTGGATTCATTTGTACTTGAATTAACACAACATTTTACTGTGTATCTATAGCTGCCTGTCTGTCTACTAAACACTGTCCTAAAATGGTGACACACAGTATATTGGTTGTAAGTACTATGTCATATAGCTGATGCCATCATTATACTTAAGATGCCTTTATAAATGTTAAGACTATATATATTACATCTTAATATCTGATTTTACTAAAGCAGAAGAAACAATATGAAGATAGGAGAGGAGATTGTGGGAGAGTAGAGGAGAGCTATAAAAAGCCTGCACAGCACTGAGCAAGGCGTGAAAGCATGCACAGATGTTCCCACATTCCACTCACAATAGCACAGGTGCCATCTAATTGGCAGAAAATCTACAGAGGTGAGGATACTGACAGCGGGCACACACGATTACACACACACACACGCACACACGCACGCACTCACACACACAAACACACACGCACGCACGCACACACACACACACACCAAATCACTACCACCCCCCTCCACCCCACAATGATCTAAATCTTAAGTGCACTACCGCCCTCCTAACCTCCATGGGTATAGGTGTACACCTGCCTTCATCCTAACATAAATGGGTATTGCGGTACCTCTATTCTCCCTAAGATTTGGGGTACACTCTTTAAAAATTCTTTACCTGCATGAGTGTATGGGTACCCCTAACATGCATGGGATTATGGGTATTCTCGTCAGGCTTCAGGAATGCTACCCATTGCTTAACCGGCACACTCACACTTGCCACACACTGATGCCTCTGCTCCATTTATTCAGAATAAAATATGTATGAGCTCCATTCAATAAGCTTATGTTGGCAGAACAATATCTACAATACATTCAGCACTGACAGTAAGCTGCACACTCATTGAACTATTGCCGTAACACACACACACAAACACATTCTCCCTCTCTCTCTCTCTCTCTCTCTCTCTCTCTCTCTCTCATTCTCGTTCAGTCTCTCTCACTCTCTTTCTATCTGTCTGTCTCTTTTTCTCTTTCTTAGCAGTCTGGAGACCAGTGACTTGCACTACTAACTAACCATGCACTAATCTGTGAAAAGAACTCAATGTACAAGAGGGTACATTTATTTTTACTTCTTTTGTTATTCAAAGGATGGTGACACTGCCTCCACAATGTAATCTTTGCAGTCATTTTAGGCATACAGCTTATTTAAAGCAAGTAAGCAAAGATTCAGTTCAGTAAAGCAAAGACTAAAAATATCTTGGTGTTTAAATTTGGAACATGCACAAAGTTCAACTACAAGAAAAGGTAGCGACGTCAAGAAAATGTAGCAACGTCTTTATTTCAAACAACTTAACGCTAATACAATTGTAAAACAGCCATTATTATTACAAAGCATTATTACCCTCTGTCGGTGGCTGCAACAACTAGGTTGTGCAACAACTAGATATAATATATTTGATGATGATGATAATGATCATGATGATATAAGAATATGATTATGTATAATATATGTTACTGCTTCTCGCCCAATGCATGCTGGGACAGGCTCCAGCCCTTCCCCTCCTACCCCCCAGCGGGTAACATAACGGATGGATGGATAATATAATATGTGATAAGTTCAGAGAAATAATTGCAATAAAAGATGACGGTGGAGATCAGAATGAATCCTCATGCTGTGCAATAAGGTAACCTGATGGAATCTGTCACAATTAAGCCAATGGGGAACAAAATAAAAACGACGAAAATTGTAAAGTGTACGAAAAAGTGCACGAAACGCACATTTCCATATGCTGTTTAAAAAAACCATTCAATCAAACTCAATATTTAGCGCATAAAAATCTGCATATCCAAGAACTGTGCTTTTTTTGGGGGGGGGGGGGGTTGAGATTCGGGGCTGGGTAGACCACATGCATTTCCAAGGATGTGGGATAGCTTAAAAAAAAACTGGTTTTGGAATGGTGAGGGGGCGGGGAATCGGAGCCCATTGTAGGAAGGCACACAGAAGCAGGTCTATTTCTGCCACCCAGTCGCAGCCTCAGCGCGAGCTCGCCTGCGCAGCACATCTCTGCTCTCCTTTATCATCCCCAGAAGACAATCAAACGCGCCGCGGGCCGCGCCATCGCTCAAAGGCTGAGGAGACGGCGTTACGGCGCGCGAGCCAGACGCCCGGCAGCAGACGCAAACGACGGCGACAACAATGAGAGCCTTTCTCATTGAAAAACAATAAAACGGAAAATATATATATACAGCGTATCTCGCCGTCCCCTCCTCCCTCTGCCTCATTGAATCTGATTCCTTTTGCTGTGACAGAGATTCTGACGAAATTACCACCCTCCCCCAACCCCCCCATTTGCTGCAGACAAGCAGGAGAGACAGTTGTAGGCTGAGCCACATGCTCGAAAAAGGCTTTTGTTGGGTCACGGCGATGCATTCTCCGATCTGATTCAAACAGGCCTGCCGTGATTCACCATTTTTTATGGGATGTGCCCCTAATAGCAAGTTAAGCCGAATGATTTCTTGATTCATTATATTCAAGCTGCTCAATTGCCAACTTGAAAAGTGCTGAGCTGTTGCTTTTAACGCATTCTTGCGTTCTTGCCAACCATTATATCCTTCTCATTCCCCTCGTGCCAATCTGTATTTCACATCCAGAATAAGAATTGAATTGGATGTCCTTGTTTTCCTTGAAGCTTTGTGTATACCTATTTACATACAGCTCATTAGGACTTAGCTCTTGATTTCTGTGTGTAGCCTATTTGAGGGAAGAAGATATGCTGGCAGCTTTTCAGTACTGAGGTTGTTTCACCTCTGGACCAACAATTGGAAATTGAACAATATCGTGACTAGAGAGCGATCACACCATCGCATAAGTGTCAATGATGAAAATAAAGGGGAGATTCTGCCAGCCCTGTGCCTATATTCCAAAATACATATTTGCATATGGCACAGAAAGCACAGAAGTATGGAAGATTGCAGCTAATATATTCACTACCAAGTACTTTTCCAAGATTCCGAAAGATATGGTATTTATAGATATCGGTGTTTATAAGACATGTGCTCACATATTTGGGGGAGGATTAAAAATAATAGCACGCATTGAATTGTTGTTTATCCATTTAGTTTTCCCTGCTATGTGATGCTACTTACTTAACTTTTTGTTGAAATGTTATTAACCAACAAGTATTATGCTTTCTCAACATACAGTACTTCAACAGAGATGTTACAAGAGATATCAATGTCCTATTTTCATATCCAAAAGTCAAGAAGCTTGGTAAGTGTACCCAATATACATTGAGGTTAGTCAACAACAACAACAAAAATCTAAATACAACAGTGTTCCATCAGCTATGGGTCCTGATGGCTCTGTAATGGTGAAAACCGCATTTTTCTTCCGTTGTTTTAATGCGCACATACCCTTATGCAGCAAAACTTCATACACATTGTTAAGAGTAGTCACCCAAAGTTTTGAAGAGCATGATACTGACATTATCCACACTGTAGGCCATGGCCTTCTCAGTCATCAGATGTGGAAGCACTCAAGCATTCGTGGGATATTCTAGAACAATGACTCAGTGTTTTCCACTCCCATCAACTATACTTGGGACGGTTGACTTTCTCATGGAAGAGCGGTGTCCGATTCCTCCGGCAGGACTCTACATGCCGGTAGACATACGGGCTGGGCTGGCCATACCAACGGACCAACCGTATTAAGTGACTTTATATTGGCGCATTCATGGCAAGGCGTTCTTACCAAAGTGAATTCTGAGCTTGTACTCATTAGTATGCTTATCAGTACATACTGTACGCGTGCATTTTGTAATGCAGCCTCAGGTTTAACACATGAATGATAAAGATGGTGATCTAAATAACTGCTGAGGCAGGAGTCATGTGACATTTAGATGGGCACATGCTACAATTTTAAAGCCCCTTGGCAGCACTTACTCTTTCAACTAACTTCTCTGTTTAACTGCTATTCTGCACGGCTGCTGTATATCCTACCAGTAGCGTTTGGTCACTTCCCTTAAGAAGGTAGCTATGAACAGATATTGTGTACCAAAATCAGCTTTTTGGATGACACTCAGTTGAAATAAACACCACATTGATTTCCATATAAAACAAATTGTCTACTACAGAAGAATGTTTTTTTCCCCAAAAGAAAAAAGCCTCACATACCAAAGCTGTAAATATTGATTTGGAAAGAAAGGCATAATTCAACACAGAACAAATGAATCTCCGGGTTGGCCGTTTATCTCCTGCACATCAGTGAGCTCTAGCAGGTGCTTAAAACATATTCAGACTTGCATCCATTTTGCAGACAATAACAGGAATTTCAAGAAGAAAGAACACTGATGGCCCAGTGCCCTGCCGTCAAATAGCTCATTATATAAAGCCCCTAAGATTGCTGAGAATCGATGCCGATACCCATTTGTAATCCTTTCAACCAAGCACTGATTGAAATCCGGAAGGTCGTCTCTGGCGACAATGAATGACGTGTGACAAAGTACTCAATGTGAAAGAATCTGGGACAAAGTACTCAATGTATCATGCTACAAAATGGAAACTTCTGACAGCAGTCAATGAGCCATGCAGGAATGTTGCTTTTTAATTACTCTTTTCCAATATAATACAAATATATAATCACCTTAGGGATGTCTGACTTGCTTACATATGTAGTCCTTTGTTTTTTCCCTTTAACACTCATCTACTCAATCATCTATGCATATTGCAAATAGCATGCACTTCTGAACAAAAACACTCATCAGCATAGCTGCCGCACCCCACATTCAACATGCAGAATCCAGGTGTCAACGCCGTGCAAAAAATACTTCTAGACTCAACCTACATTTTCTGAAGGAAAAAAAAAAACTGAACTGAACTGAACAGCCATATCCTCTGTTATCTCAACAAGTTCATTACGTGATTATTGCCTTCATTAAACAGAGAAAACTCAATCTGTCAGTGCTATTAGCCTGTGAGTCTGTTTAAAGTATATGTAAAGATAGCATTAAAACTGCAAACAGAAAGCAATAGAGTTGATGAGTTACCTTTAACCAAAGGTAAATCCTCCTTGTGAAACATGTATCAGTACTTAACATAACAACTCACAGATACGAACAGCAATTCCAAGATAATTTTCTCTCTGGTGGCTGAGAATGCTTTTGACAGACTGAGGTCATCTCTCTTCACCGCCCACTCACACTTTGGCTTTGTTGACATGTTTATCACCTATTTCAGGACCTCTATCAATTCCCCAGCGTTTATGTAATGTCAAAAGGTATAACCTCACAACCACATATGCTCTTTAGAGGGTTCTACAAAGAGCCATATTTTATTGACACTTCTCTGCTGATTTATATAGAAGCCTCAGCTGGGAAATGATTGCAAAAATAGAAAAGCCTACGACAAACAGTAGCCCACCTATAGTGTGACTGTTCCCTGCTGACGTGTTGATGATGTGCCATGTTACATTATCACCATATAGACACTATAATAAAAACGTGTGGTTAGATTGCTGGGCCTGGCTCACCACAAAAAAGTAATGCTCTTAAACTGAGAAATAACAGCTATGGTCTTTCTCTCAGACTACAAAAGAGCCCCCCTCCCCTGTTTTATCACCATCTCTTCTCAAACTTTCATAAATTTTTCCTTTTGCTGCTTAAAAATGTTTTTGTAAAATGTGGGCATTCATATTTTATATGTGTGTGTTTTCTTACTTGAGATGTCTGAGCATATCATGCAATGCACACAACTGGTTGCAACCGTTCGGTATCGGGTACTTCAAGTCTTTCTAAGCTCTTTATAAGTCTTTATAAGGTCTAAATAGCAGTCATGTAATAACCACACATAATCCTTATGACTAGTTTATAATAACTGCAGATTAGAAAACATGTAATTATGCACATCATGATACAATTGTCACTTGCACATGAATGTAAGTTGTAAAATAAAAGGGTTATGTCAGTTTCAAATAAAAGGGTTATAATATTTAATAAGTGTGTATGCTTATTACAATATGTATGATTAATTGTATAGTATTTCATATTGTATTTGTTACATCAGACCAACACAAAGTGTTACCAGATTTCCAAAAAAGGTGTTTTATGATTAAATTGCATCATAAGTCATTACATACGCTGAGCACATAACAGTAAACCATCACAGCATTCCAACAGTGTTAAAGTTCTAAACTAGGCCATGGTTGAATGGGTCATTGGATTTCAATGACCGGAGTCTAAACACTGAATTTTTTAAATATACTTCATTTCCCCATGGTTTTGCTAATGCATTTCTGTGTGTACTAAAATGCATTGCTTAACCATGTCATGGAATGTGGAATAATTGGAACATTTCTCACTGAGGAACGCAAAGGTTCTCGGCACAAACCCAACCTCGGATCTGAAAACATTCAGAGTAAAAAAACACCACCTGGCTTACAGAAACCAACCAACAAAAGGGCATATCTTCATGAGTTTAAAATGTGTACTGTATATACATTCTGTCAATGTATTCAACAATCACAAACACATTTTCTTAGTCTAAAATATGTCTTATTTCCAGAAACCAATGTGATGTCAAAAACACGAAGGAGCAAAACCATTTAAAGGAAAGTAAATGCATATCCCCTGTCTCTTCCGGGGCTCTGTTATATACTAAAGGGCAAGTAACAATCCTTTTTACGGTTAAAACTCAGAGATCTGTATATTGCTCCAGCACTTAATTCTCAAGGAAAGAGACAATGAGACCATATAAACCATTTTCCCTTGACAGCAGCCCAGACCACCTTGGCATACTCTCCAGTCCGCCAGATTGTATCTGTATAAACCGTTAACTCTCAGAAACAGAGAATGAAATTTGGCAAGTTCAATAACTTGGGTGGCAGTGTAGTATAATGGTTACGGAACTGGCCTTGTAACCGAAAGGTTGCAGGTTCAATTCCCAGGTAGGACACTGCCGTTGTACCCTTGAGCAAGGTACTTAACCTGAATCGTTTCAGTATATATCCAGCTGTATAAAAAAAAAGTTGTGGAAGTCGCTCTGGATAAGAGCGTCTGCTAAATGCCTGTAATGTAATGTAATAAAGACAATTATTTGATGACTCAGGAAGCTCTGCGCTGACAGGAACCAAGGTCTACAAAAACAGCAATCCTCCTGACCCAAGTCTACCTGATGAATAGCTCCGCCCGGATGCAATTCATTTCACTCTGTTAGAGTAAATCTGCTCATTTTCGGACTGGTATATAAACTCACTATATATGGTATATAAACTCACTGGTATATAAACTGCTAAACTTGAATTATTGCTGAATATTTTATTGAGTGAGTTTCTGTTTGAGAACAGACACAGGTTTCTGTCCGAAGTCAATAAATGAATTCCAGTAGGGAAAACATAATTATTGTAATTATTTGTAAGGAAACTATTAGCTTTAAAGTTGAAGTAGAAAAAAGATAAATTAGCTATTGCTAAGTGCACCGGGCCAAGGAGTACACCAACTCTATACAGCCTCTTATCTCCCCTCTACTGCCAGGCACCTTCACATGATGCGGGCACTCCCTTCTGCTGCTGTATGTTTACAGTTCTGTTCTTTTATTTATATCCTTCTTCTTCTTCTTCTTCTTCTTCTTCTTTGTATACAGAACTAATGATAATGAATCATTTTCCATAAGAGTTTCCTCTTTCCTTTTGCTATGGCTGGCTCTTAATCCTAAAAGGATAAACATGAATAAATATTAAAGTGATATCCAGAAGTTATGAATAAATCTGTTTCTAAAAACTTGAGGGAGTATTTCTTTTTTTCTTTGGTTCTCTTTATTTCTTTCCTGGAGTTTTCCGTCAGACTTTGGCCTTAAAGGCAACGGGGGGGTACCGAGCCCTGGTACAGAGACCTCCATGGAGAGTTCCAGAGAGCCGAACCCAGGCAGAGAGAACAGGCTTAATGCAAATTTAATAGTCTTAGCATTCCCTCATCATTCAGTGTGACTTCAAGAGCTCTAACTTCCCTATCTGAACACTAAGAGTAAATCAGGAGCAACCAGTTTTGTGCAAACACAAACTCACACACACATACAAATACATGTAGGGAACAGTGCAATGCAAAGTCACATAATAATGTGTTGGGCCACCAAGCGTGGGCAGTATGGCCTGTCTGCACCGTGGTATTGTCTACGGCGGCAGGAATATAACCTTAATCTTTCACAAGAAAGCCAATCTACACATCATTAGTTGATGGCGCAGTAAAACAATGCATCTCTCATAAGTATCCCATGAATGCTTGATTTGCTTCAGATCTGGTGACGGGCCATGGAGTATGTTAGTGTCATGAGATAAAACCAGTTCCCATGCTCCTCTAACCATTGGGTGACTACTTATGCACCGTAGATGAGGCGTTTATTAAAGTTATTACCGGTCCAAAAACGCTTAACTTCATTCAAAGCCGGTATGAGTAATGTATATGTATACTATTAGTAGTGGTTGAGGAGGCAGCATTCAGAAATAATGCGTGGAGCCCCTCTTACAGAGGTGCATAGAGGCCAGATAGCTCCCAGACAAACAAAGCCGATATCAGTGTTAGTCACCCTGGGCTGTAGGGCACCAGGCTGATAAACTGGCCTGTCAACACTCCAGCCTGCCGTTGATAAGCCACCCAATTAAAGAGCATGCTCCGCTGCCAGAGACCCAAGGCCCTGTCCCTTCCTCCCACACTCTCCCAGGAGAGCCACGGAGCCCTGCGCATGTCTGTGCAATGACGCGAGGCCCGAGAGATCAAATAACATTTAAATTTATTTTTATTTTTGTGGCTCATCGGCGACTTTTAAAAAGGATGGACGTAAGATTATCTCCCACCGCCTCTACTACACTGCACAGCCCCAAAAAAGCAGGCAGAGACCTAATACTTTGGAAATCGTTTCAGTTTAAAAGATGCCAAGACTGGCACTGTAACCCTTGGGCAGGCTGTTGCGGAAATTGCTTCGTGTTTTGTTTATAAAACAGGCGCCGCAGATGTGCACTGTGCATAGTTGGCATTATTACAATTTTAAATTATGCTCGCGCATCCATAATCACATTTCTTTCCGCCCTTTGCGTGGAGGAGGCTTGTGATCCAAACATTTTTTAGCAGACTGCTTTCATGCATGAGTTAGATGCATCACGGCAATGCTTCAAATAAAAGGAAAAAAGGCCTAGAGAACAACAACATGTTTGCATGTGAAATTGAGCTTGCAGGAGCCACGGTTGTTCACCGAGAGCTCTCGGGCCCTCGCTCACCGTTCACCGTGAGGTGCACCCAGCTGCCGTTGTGGAAGGTGTCGTACTGCTGCTCCAGCATCAGGACCTTGCACTCGTACCAGCCCTGGTCCTCGTAACGCACTCGTTCGATCCGCAGCGAGGCCTTCCCGTACAGGCTGGCTCTGCCTGGAGACGGGGGGAGGGGAGAGAGGGAGAGACGTTAGCCCGAACGAGATGACGGCGACCCGTCAATAACGCTGCTCGTGACAACATTACAACATTGGAATGGGATTGGGGTGAGGAGAAAGAGGTGGAATCACATAATCGGTAACGTCACGTGTTCGGCTTTCATTGCAAACAATCAGAATCGTGATAGATGACTTTCATAATATTGACTTTGCAATTTACATAATTTCACTACATGTTTTGCATGACAATATTACAATGGTATGAATATTAGACTGTGATTTTGAAAGGACGGGTCACAACATAATCTGTATATGCTGTGTGGATAGTTTTCAGTAGACTTGGGACTGGCTAATTACATGGGCTGATTTTAGTGAGTTCCATTTAGATGTCACATGAAATGGACTGGGCTAGACTATGTGCTCTGTGTGTATATATACAGACGAATTAAAAGAAAAGGAAAAACCAACATAAAGTGTCTTAATAAGGTGTTGGGCCACCACAAGCCGCCAGAACAGCTTCAATGCGCCTTGACATAGATTCTACCTCTAGTCTAGCATAGATTCTAGTCTCTGGAACTCTACGGGAGGGATGAGAACACCATTCTTCAAAAAGATATTCCCTCACTTGGTGTTTTGATGATGGTGGTGGAGAGCGCTGTCTAACACGTCGGTCCAAAATCTCCCATAGCTGTTAAATTGGGTCTGGTGACTACGAAGGGCATAGCATATGATTCACATCATTTTCATACTCATCAAACCATTCAGTGACCCCTCGTGCCCTGTGGATGGGGGCATTGTCATCCTGGAAGAGACCAGTCCCATCAGGACAGAAATGTTTCATCATAGGATAAAGTTGATCACTCAGAATAACTTTGTATTGATTTGCAGTGACCTTTCCCTCTAAGGGGAGAATTGGACCGAAACAATGCCAGGGAAATGCCCCCCACAGCATTACAGAGCCACCGGACCCCCTCACTGTAGGGGTTTTTCCTTTAATTTGTCACCATCTGAATATGTGTGTGCTGAAATACTATATAATCTATAAAATTATATTGAAAAATATTGAAAAAAATAGAGAAATATCTGAAGTAACAGAAGGGATATTAAGCTAATTCTAAAACATACATCTGGAAATATTTTTTAACTGTCAATAAATTACAAAAAAATGATAGAATTGACAACAGAAAGACAACAGTTTATTGCCCTAATTAATTTAGTTATGTTTTAATAAAAACTTGTGGGTGCAAATGCAGAATGGCTGCCGTGTCTACAAGGCAGTCTCCTCGCCTCATCCTCCAAGCTGTGCTGCCACAGAACAGAAAAAAAAAATCAATAATAAGTTATAGTAATAAATCCATTTACAAAAAATAATTGGTGCATCAATGGCATTTGATCCCTAAGTTAGGCTGGAAAGAAAAACTGCCAGTGAAGTGTGTGTGTGTGTATTTCTGTGTGGGAGTGTATACTGGCTTTATATGCTAACATTACACTTTCACTACACACGTCTGGGTTTTTTTATGCCTCCATATGTATTCTGTACTCCGCATAAATATGCATAATGGAAAATGTTCAAAATGGCTCACATTGCAAGATGTTCAAAATGGCTCACATTGCATCAGCACAGACAAATCACAAACAATCGTATCACTCTTCATCTCAAGCCAAGCCATGCCAGACAACCAATGAAAAAGTGCTTTGAACACTGGAAGTTGATATATGGTTGAACTGCCTCCGAGGTTTTTCCACAAACTGTCTTTTGAAACAAATTAATCAAGCAGCCTAGTAGCAGAAACAGGAGATGTGTCTGATATTAGATTGAGAGGGAGTCCAGTTTTTCCCCTATTGCAGCAGAGCTCTGCAGTCTTAAGTAATATACAGGTTCACTAAAGTCATATTTACTTTTTATAAACAACAAATTCATATTCGAGGAATTTAGGTCTTATCTGGAGTCATTTACACAGATTTGTTTTATTTTTTTATTTTTTACATACAATCCACAATATATGTATATAGAGAGAGTAGTATAGTGACTATAACACTTGTGTGTATGCAACATTTTAAAATGTACTTGAAAATGTCTTGTGGGAACCACAACGTCCTTCTTAACAGTACATTCAATAATATTTATTAATGTGAACTTCTACTTGTATTATATCGTATTACATGGTCATAATGTATATTAAATAGACTATTTAATAAGTGAACAAATGTTTATTTAAGGCTTAAAGGGTCATTACACCGAAAAATTATGTTTGGTTTGTAGAAAAGTAGCTCTCCTCTTGATTAAAATTAGCTCTCAGCCAACTTTCTACCTGTAGTGAGAGTAGAGTCAGTCACACTGAATAATGTTACAACCAGAGCGGAGGCAGGGTTGCCAGACCTTGCAGGAGTTTTCAACCGAAACCAATGTATTTTAAGTCAATACAATGTATATTTTTAGTTTTTAAAAGCGTGTGCTTTGTTACTTTTCATTTTCCCCCAGCAACTGCACTTGGAAAGTAGTCCAATTTGGCTGTCAAACCGCGGACATGCACAGCGTCTCCTCGAGAGAGGCCACGTTACTCGCTGGCAAGTTAGCCACAAATGTTACAGTTCTACTGAAAAAAATACCACCACCATTCGCTGGAGTCTTCAGACAAACGGGGGAAATACGGCCCTTCATTCATCTACGTTTGGTATTGTGAAAACATTAGCCAGCCTAGCCAGAAGTCTGTAATACTTGGCTACTCATTTCTCACCCCATACTGGCTCCGCTGACGTGCCTATGAAATTTACATGCCCACTTGACGCCACTGTAGTCTTTCAAAAACGAGTGGTACAGGTGTACATCATTTTGATGTATACCTCTACCAAATTTGTAACTTTAGCTGTCAATATTTCAGTTCACATATTGTTTTGACCAGCGACGAAAAGAGACTTAATTAGTTGCGCCTTGATCTGTTAAATAAGGTTAATGTTGTTTTTCGGTGGAATTACCCTTTAATAACTGCACATAATTCTGAAGCATAAAATGTAAATCCTTGTTTTATGTTCATATTTAGTTGAGTTTTCTCCCTCCACGGTGGGCCTCAGTTTACTAAGAAGCTTATGAGACCAAATCCTAAAAGTTTTTTCCAGCAAGTGAAATTGGGTGAAAGTTTGTAAAAACAAGCATGGGATTAGCACTGGTGCCGTCCAAATTTACACGCTAATCTACAAGCCAGAACTTCCCACAGCAGATACTTTGGAATGAGCAGTTTTACAGCATGAAAAATTATTGGGATACATTTCTTCCAAAGTCTCCCTTATACCTTAAACAGCTTGTGTGAATATTATGCGTTTATATAGCTGTGTTATTAGCCAAAACAGTTCAGTTTAAGTGCAGTGACCGAGGGTAGCGCCTTGGAATAATAAATATAAATGTGACTATATATAATAATTGTTGGTAACCATGGTATAAGCGCAATAATGACCTCGGAGCCGGGCATTTAACAGTTGAAATGCCCTTCGCGGAGGGAAATTGCCCTCGGCTGCGCCTCGGGCAATTTACTACCTCCGCGTCGGGCATTTAAACAGTTAAATGCCCGGCTCCTCGGTCATTATTGCTTACTTGATTTTTATCGACTTTATCAGCTGAAATTTAAATATCCTTCCGAGGTCATTTTGGCATGTAGTTTGCCGTTGTCATGCAAAACTGCTCGTTGATAGTTCTATTTGAACAGAAAACATCTCGTTGCTGCTTCTATTTCTCGTTACTAGTTCTATTTTGTCCGTAGTTATGCAAAAACCTCTCGTTGGTAGTTCTGAAAACAATTGATTCTATATGGAAGCAAATAGTTCCTTCTCAACTTTATACCATAAAATTAGCACCAATTTTGGTTATTTTTGTCATTAGTTACATTATTTAAGAAAATTGCATGAAACCGCAACTCAATTTACCTCCCTCTCTCCGTCTTGCTTTTTAAAAATGCTTTGGTCACGCAGCCTATTTTAAACAGCCCAGGCTAAGGAAATTGCATTTCACGATCTGCATCATGAGATGGGAACATCTGAAAAAAATAGCCTACTGTAGATACAGAGTTTGTTACTGTTAGATGTAACTTGTCATATCTAAGACATTTCGCTGGATAAAATGTTTTTTAAATATACAGATTAACGTGCTTTGTGAAGTAACGTTAACTTGTTCGCATTCGCAACCAGCATTGCTCACGTCAGCGTTACATTACATTAGGTAGGCTAACGTTAAAGCCCTACTATGTTACGTTCATATTTCCAAACTGAATAAATACTGCACCTCGAACCACAAAACTTCTTTGCTAGATTAAAGTTGTTGTAACTAAGATATTTGGCGAAGACAAACTTTTCAAATCGGCGGATTTAGCGTTATTTGCCGGCTTTATTAATCAGCTGTTGGTGTTGCTATGGATACCATTCATGAAAGGGTCGACTCTAATGGCGCTGGCAGCAGATAACGTAGACGGCGTATTAATTTAGAACGGTGATTAAAATGTTGCCGGCGCTACTTCATTGCCGGGCGGTTTAACAAAATAAATGCCCACCCTCCAGCCAATCAGAATCGAGTATTTAGCCAAGCCATGGTATAAAGCCTATAAACTTTACAGACACAGCTCCTTAAACACCACAGCACACAAGCATCTACTCGAGGATAGACAAGGCTAACTTATGACTTATGGATAAATAGACAAGGCAAACTTATGATACCAAGACTGTAAGGCATACATACATACTCTTGACCAGGGCTGCCCAACCCTATTCCTGGAGATCTACCGTCCTGTAGGTTTTCACTCCAACCCTAACAAAGCACACCTCATTTAACAACTAGAGATCTAGTTGAGCTGCTAATTAGTAGAATCAGGTGTGCCAAATTAGGGTTAAAATGAAAACCTACAGGAAGGTAGATCTCCAGGACCAGGGTTGGGCAGCCTGCTCTAGATGAAGACACAGGCATAGAAAAAGTAGGGATACTCCAGAGGGTTTAGTTACAGCAGAAATCCTTGAACAGATTGAGAGATTCATTGATCATCCAGTCATTATTATAAAGCAGTTTGGTGCTTATAGAGAAAGACATAAGGATCCAACCAAATCCTTCAAATCAGAGAGCAGCTGCTGCTGACTGCCGAGCTTATGCATATGTACCACGGGTGGTGTGTCGATAAAATCTCTCAATATCCTTATTTCCAGAGTGCAAGGTGAGTCGCAGTGATGAATTATGTCCCAGGTTTTGGCGGCAAATCTCAATCCTGTTCTTAATGAACTCTGAGATGACTGCAGCGATAACGCAGTCAGAGCCGCTCGGCCTCGGTCCAAGACTGGAAGGAGAGGAGGAAATATGTGTTTTTTTTTTTTTTTTTGAGGGATTAAAATCAATATCACAGGAGGGCAAACAGGCTTGTCTGCAAGTACCAGGAGGAGATCTGTAAAAGTCAGAGCTATTTTTTGCAACAATGATAAAACCATGGGGGGGGGGGGGGGGGGGGGGGGTGTCTTTACAGGACAATTGCAGATTTTTTTTGTAACCTACTTCCTCCCCAGAGAAGAATAATATGACTGAGCGTTGCATCTACATTGCAGTCCATCTGGGGCTTAGTTTCAGCCATGCTGCACCTTACTACATTTCTCTCCACTGTCTACAGAGAGACTAGAGGCCTTGACAAGGGAGGCTCACTATGGCAGGCTTTAGGAGAACGCTCCCCCATTTTCAGGGATTGAGACTCTCTGGGGATGGTGGCTCCTCCCTGGTGGATGAAATGTCTGAAATCACAGGCCTGTGGTAAAAGGCCCATAGGTTTTGTCCAGCCTCATTGCATGTTGGGAAAATTAATGCCCAAGACAAGCCTTAAGCATTCATTTCCCAACATGCAATAAGTGAAACAGCAGACCAGGACTACTCAACAGATCCCAGAAAGATAAATATAACAGCGTTTGAATGAATGAGGCTCTGTTAATCCTTTCTCAAAGTTTTATCGATTGTATCGTGTAATTAAGTAGATATCAAACTGTGATTCCTTGGACCAGTGGTCTACAAAAACCCACCAGGTAGTGATCTAAACTACATTCATAAAATTCAGCTACTTTCTGGTTTTAGCTGTAGCTGCTGTGTTGACCAGGTGCAGCTCATCTCATCAGTGATTGAAAGTAAGCGTTTTGCTTTGTCTGCATTATATATATACAAAAATACAGGTTTGTTCATAATTTTTCTGAAATTAAAGTGAGAATCACTATTACATACCCAAAGGCCATAATAAATACATACATCAATGACTATTCAAATTGACCGTTAGTTCATGTAATATTGGGTGACCATGTTGATCCCAAGGATCAGGGATTCTGTGGGCCTACCTGTCGGTTTGTATTTTTCTTTACGTGTCACACTGTCATTGAGCAAGCTTAAGGCAATTGACAAAACGTTGTACGTTGCTCTGGATAACAGTTCCTGCTAAATTAATGTTCTCTGCCTCTCATCTTACTGCTGACCTCCAGAATACATTTTCACTTATTAATTTATCTGCATAAGCAAAGCTGAAAATCCAGGGGACATAAAGTAAAAGTCCGCCCCAGTATTTTGCTCCAATTACCTGGATTTATTCATTAACATAATTCTTCAGCAAGGAGGTAGAACTAATTAGTGAAATCAGCTGGCTGAGTCTATGGGTGGAAGAAACACATGGTAAGACTTTTACTTTATGTCCCCTGGATTTCCACCTCTGTGCATAAGGTAGAATCTAGGTATTTTCCAGAAGTGCTTCCAGGACTTAGGATGCATCAAAAATGGTGCTCCTTGAAAACGTACAGTAGTTTTCATGGACAGCCAATTATTATAGACCTCGCTTTTATGTTACCAAGGTCACATCTCATAGCTATGGCACATACTTTTGCTTCCAAAATATAAACTTGTGAAGACATAAAAAAGAGATATTAATTTCTTGTGAAATCACATGGGACATAATGACTATATTATATTTAAAATGTAAAATCAAGACGTAGATCAAATGGGCATGTCCAGTGTGATACACAAGCATCTCTGAACTCATTTAAACTCATCTGCTTTTGCTGAAAAAGCTGTCCCATTAAAAATGTATGCCCTGCCTATAGCAACTCGTCTAATCGACTACACACATTCCTTTGCCTTTACTAAACAGTGTTAACTAGATGACACTGAATTTTGTTGTGGGTGCATATTTTACTCTCAATAATGCATGTGTTTGCAACTCTGTTCTGTTTTTCAGTAATTAAACTGTAAAATTCCAGTGGCCTGGCTAGCCAACATTAGCCCTAGGATTACTGTCTGCAGACAATGCAGATTATGCTAAAGAGTTATCGTCTTTTAATTTTTGATAAAGGACAAAATGCCTACACAATAAATTCACAGCAAAATGTCCAGTGTTAATTCACCTCTAACAGTGTTGATTCAGCTCTAGCAGTGTATATATGAGCCTGCTCTGGACAGATTAGAGTTAGAGTTAGAGTTTAATTAACACAGGACAGTTTACTGCGTTGGGTTTCAAATACAAATGGGTTTGCATGAATGGATGGTACGTTATGAGAGTACCTCATGATGTTAAGCCAAGCCAGGTGACTCATGGCAATATCAGGGAGAATTCAATGGATAAACACTGAGCAGAAGCTTCTAACAGCGGCAGTAGGAGGTAATATTCCATGTAGGTACAGTGCTGTTAAATTAGATCTAGACCTTTTCAGGCATTTCATAAGCCACATCTGTTCTTTCTGTTGTTGAAACCTGTGATTGAGGATTTATTTATTTAATGGCATACAGTGAAATTGGACTTTTCCTCATAACTGCGCCTTTTGATCAAAACATGTTACTGATCCAAACACTTGTACGTTCCATGTCTTATAAACGTTGTAGCCTGTGAGTGAAATGGCCCAGAGTGTGTGCAAGCTGTTAAACTCCCAGGCAATTAGAATACGATTGAGTTTTGCCATTAGAAAAATCTGCAATGGTCAACCTTTTCAGAGATAAACTAAAGTAAAACTTAATAAAGTAAAACATGAAATAAACATAATTTCCACTGCCTGAAAAAGGTTACCACCCAGAGAGTGAAACTAACATTATAAAACCGTGCTTGACAACATAGCACTCTTAAGATTGATAGTAATTGATGGAAGTCATCCAACTGGATGACAGAGAGAAAAAGGGAGTTGTGCCTTTGTCATCCTGTCAGTAATGGCCTCCCTGTCCCCTCCCACACAATCTGCCAGAGGCACCCAGAAACACATTTTCTTTGATGTGGATCATGACTTAGTTTGATGTGACAAACAAGCTGCTCTGTGTTTAGACCTTCCTCACTCAGAAAAGAGTATGCTGTTTATCTAAAACAGACATGAGCTTCGCTAATTAAATAAATCAAACAGGAATACTGTGTTCTAAATCCGTGTGCCACATTAACCTGTTCATTCATCTCTCCGGACTGTTGCCACTGGAAACCTACACAAGGGTTTTTAACCCGTTATGGTGTGCTTGTCAAATCCTTTTGAGTGTGTCGTTTGAAATTACTTGATCTTTCCTTTTTAAAAATGTATTTCCCATGTTATTTTTTGGGCCAAAAATGGAATGAACAATCGCCTCTCCTGGCTAACACCTGTACCTCTTACACGCCATGTCAGGACCAATTGAACTGAAGCGTACGAAGCACCGTACATGCTTTCCTACAAGCAAGCGAGTGTAGCACTATGCGGTCTTCCGTGCCGCAGGCCGCATAGCACTACAAAAAGGCTGTGGTTTTCACAAGATAACAAATTGGAGCCTGTGGGCAGCTATAACGATATTGGGACAAGCTAATTTAGCGATGACACGAGTAAGCCTGACTGGCTTAAACCCAATCCCTGCTGGGACAAAGCCGTTTTTTTCCCTGCGACTAGACCAGAGATGCTTTCAGTTATGGTATGCTAATGGCACAAGCTAACACCTGTGACCTCAAGGCTACGGGGCCCATAAATCAGCCGTTACCATCAGTGTCACTATGCTGCCATATTTAGAATATCACTGTCATTACTATCAACTCATTTTATTGAATGAACACTTTGACAGGAGTATACCCTATACAACCTTGGAATAAAAATGCATTTTGAAACACAAATTGATGAAGTTAGGATAAATAGTGCTTTAATGAAAGCTGGTGATTCTTTTATTTTATTAAGTTATATTGTTCTATGCTTTTAGAATCTGCATATATGAACAATTATATCATCATTTTAAGCCGTGGAAATTTATTCGGGTGACTTGAATACATTTTACATTTTATATACTATCCATTCAAACAATTCAGGTCAAATACTTTGCTCAAGTGTACAATAGCATTGCCCAACCTGTATCATCTGAGACACAAGCTAGTTCCATTACCACTAGACAACACTGTTGCCTAATTTTATTTAGGAATGTAAATAATCTCCTTTTCCCAGATCTAAATTAAATTTACTATGCCATTTTAATTGACCAGTGTAATACTTTAATTTAAAACTTAAACTGTATATTAAACAGGTTACACACAGAATGGCTCAGGCAAATGAGAAGCCAGCAGGCAGAGCCCGCTGGGTTCAATTCTGACATTAGCAACAGATATCACTGCAATTCTCAGAAAGGCTCCCAATTTCCAGTGTGTTGTCACTTCACACACCCGCTACATCGAGCTAGCAGTGATTCCGGAGATTTCTAACAGGGATTGGGTGGAAAGGGGGTGGTGTGGATGCAGGAGCAGGCGCGGCAGTGTGAAACTTGCGTACTTGAACGACCCGCGCGGCTTACCGGCGTAGTCCGGGTCCACATGTGGAGGGTAGAAGCGGAAGTTGATGAAGAAGGGGATGGGCACTCCGAACTTGAACCACTCCACCACGTAGGGTGCCTGCTGGCCGTTGAGTGGGTGCGACACGTCACATCCCAAGATCACACTCTCTCCTGCGCGCGCCGTCACAAACTGGGGCTCCTCTCGGACTCCGTGGGCACCTTGGGGGGGGGGGGGGGGGGGGGGGGCAGAGTGCAGGAGACAGCATGATCAGTGTAAAGGAGTAGCTCCTTCCTCCCAGGTTACTAATCTTCATTACCCAAATGAAGGTAGTGTATTAGGAGCCCACAGCAGTCATTAGGCAATAGTGTGTGTGAGAAAGGTGCACTTGAGTGTAACGTGAATCAATGCTAACAAATGCACCCACACCGCAGGGCTTACACAGTAAAATGTCCAGTGCTAAATAAATCAACTCTCATAGAGTACATATGGCCCCTATTGGACTCATATGTACTCTGTTACAGTTGCAGCAACACTGGACATTCTACTTTGCGCTTCTTAGCAACAACATAAGAAAAAATTAAAGAACAAGCACTTAATCATGAGACAAAATTAAAGTTAATCCAGGTCATCGTGTTCAAAAAAAGCCTAAAACTGTGACTGTTCAAGCACAACAATGCCTTCCTATATCCAGTACAGCGAAATGACTGTAGTGCAGCAGCACAGTAACGTCAAAAGTCGAAATCGGACCGCAAATCAGATTACAGCTACTTTCTAGATTTGAGTCTGTTATTCTTTGCTTCTCTCTGCCTAAGCTTACTGCTGCTGAAAAGAAGAAATACTAGAGCGGTTTCACATACCAACCACGCTTAGATCTGCCTTTTCAAAAACCATCTAATGAGCGCATGCCGCACATACAGCCTCAGGTTTAATTTTACTTTTAACGGATGAGCGGTTGACTGCATTTCCCCTTTTCCCTAGGAAGCTGACCTTTTAACAGACGGCTAAGTTGACAGCGCACGTGGGATGCCGGTGGCAGCCACGGGAACGGGGAAAAAGAAATCCATCGCACACATGAGCGTCCATCAACCCGCCTGGACGTCCGATAAAACGCAGCATTAGACGCCGCGGTCAGATAAGACGGCCCCCTCGCGTTTACACCTCAATCGGTCTCGCTGCGGGGGCGTAAAAGTGAAACGGGATGTTTTGATTAGTGTTATCGCCCTACACTCGGGCCTCCTGGTGGAGGATCCATAAGATCAATGGCAAGGGCAGGACGTCTCATCCGGTCAGGCTATTGATCCAGGGGCTAAATCCGGGCTTCTGAGTAAGGATACGAGGGTAACGTTTATTTGGCCCGGGGAGCCGAGGAGAGCGAAGCCGCATCCTGGAGAGGTAAAGGTCACCGTTTGTAGCTCGGCAGAAACGATGACCCCATGAATGGATTTGTACTGTAGGCTGCTGTGTCATCCGAGCCGATGCTTCTGCACTTCAGTTACAGGCGGCACGAGTTAGTCCAGCCGGCCTCGTCCGCCCTTCCCGCTCGCTTTAACTGGGATATTTAACATTCCGCCGTTGGACTTTTGTGTGTTTGAAAGCAAGTCACCGCAGAAAAAAAAGAAGGTCAGAGACGAATAATGAATTAACAGTAATTCCATTGAATAATTCCTGATTAAACAACTTGGAAAGGGTTCAATTCCATTGCATTTGATAACTGCAAACTGACAGTGGATAAACGGCTGTCTGAGCCTGTGCCAGTTGGCTGATGTAAGCAGTATTCTCCAAATGGTTTCTACTGACCAGTAAATTTATTCTGCAAAGCTAACAGCCAGTCCAGGCTTAAAGAACCCTAAAAGTTTTCCAAAGTGTTTGTCAGAGTGAAACATTATTGCTTTGGCAGGAGCTGTGGGACGACATAAAATAAAAAACAAAGTTCAACTGTCTATACACATATATATATATATAGTCTGCATGAATGGTATTAAGGTAATGGAGCTCATGGCTGGCTCAGTCAGTAAAGGCACTCACTACAAGTGTATATGCTGGGTCCTACAGGTTAGGTTCATTAGGTGGTTATAACCAGGAGCCTACAGTGACACAATTAATTCATTACCCATAACCCTATGCAGTGGGACACAATTGGCCATATCCAACGAGGATAAGGTTACTTTTAAGTTAGCCTGGGTTCCTTGGGTTACTTCTGCATGAGTCTATGAATCAAAAATACACCAGATACACCAGGTAAGTTGTCATTTGATTGGGTGTGATTAAATCCAGCTGCAACACACCCACTGATAAATATTCAGCCTAATCCAGTCCATTTTCCACCTGCGCAGCACGCTGTGAGCTGTGGCTCCTCGCCTCTGGTCACAAAAATAAGGAAATCCAGTAGTCATGCGCTGTGACACTGACTGCGCCTATGTGTCGTTCAATGAAAAATAGAGCCCATTGAGTCAAGAGTCGAATTTTCACCTAAAAGCCTCAACGACTTTTCACCACAAAAATGTTAACGGGGATGTTATATACACTGCCCGGCCAAAAAAAAAGTCGCACACTGTAATATTTTGTTGGACCGCCTTTGATTACGGCACGCATTCGTCGTGGCATTGTTTCAACAACCTTATGCAACGTCACAACATTTATTTCCGTCCAGACTTGCATTCATTTTTGGCCTAGATCTTGTATTGATGACGGGAGAGTCAAACCACTCCATGAAGTCTTCTCCAGCACATCCCAAAGACTTTCAATGGGGTTAAGATCAGGACTCTGGTGGCCAATTAATGTGTGAAAATGATTCCTCATGCTCCCTGAACCACTCTTTCACAATTTGAGCCCGATGAATCTTGCCATTGTCGTCCTGGAATATGCCCATTGATGGGATAACCTGGTCATTCAGTACATTCAGGTACTCAGCTGACTTCATTTTATTGCTGCATAACGTTGCTGAGCCTAGACCTGACCAATCGAAGCAACCCCAGATCATAACACTGCCTCCAGAGGCTTGTACAGTGGGCACTATGCATGACTGGTTCAACTGCGACTTTTTTTTTGGCCAGGCAGTGTATGTTGTCTATAACAACAGAACACTAATATTAAGGGGTATTTAAAAATCAGGGCTACTATCTTCGGAATGGTGTACATATAGTATTTGACTCAGTATCTTCATTAATAATTCTGAAGAAGTCCCTCTGAAGACTTGAGTTCCGTTAAAATGAAAGTTATTTTCACTGTGTTTGATCTGAGATTACCTCTCACCTATATCTTTCATTGTGGATTTAGAGAAATCCCCCAGAGGAAGTAAGGGTTTGCTACACTCTGCTGTCAGCAATATAAAGGATTTATAAAGCAGTTCTACTCCACATTGAATAAGCACATTTTTTAAATGGTAGCAGAAGAGATATTCTATTTTAATATACTCCCCATTCCCCATTCTTCGCTCCAGTTTGGAATGGCAGATTGTGCTACTCCCTCCCTGCTCCAGGAACAATGTAGATGAAGTTGTACACTCCTGGGCTGTGTCCGTATACGACCCCTGTTCCCTGTCCACTGTCCACTCAGACCCCTGTCTACTATGTGCCCTGTCCCCTCACTTTGCAAGCAGTGTGCGAAAGAAATCCTGCAAAACTCTTTGCAAACTTGTGAGGAAATAGTTTGTAATATTTTTTTATTTTTTTACTTTTTTATTGAGAATATCAATCAGTTAACATGTGACGATTGTTACAAGGTGTAGATTATGAATGAAAATAGAATTAACAAAAAAAGAGGAGTTTGTAAAATGAACCTATCTTATACCATAGATATGCATATACGCTATGTCTTTTACGTTTTTACTTCCGGGTTACTTACTGAAATTGTTGGATGAGTGCACCGTTCTGCAGACGAGAGTGCTCCTGAATTCCCTCAACATGCATGTTGCGCATGTATGTATGTAGCGCATCATGATAAAGGCCACATGTCTCCCCTACGGCCCTGTTAAAATGTATATCCAGTTAGAATTAACCCTCAGGTCATACATTTCAAGTATCAAGGGACTTTTTTTTCACAGAATTTCCAGAATACGAAACTTCTGGTTCATTTTCGGTTTTCATGGGGTTGCTCCATTCAAAATCTAGCATGCACTCAGTTATAATTTGAGCTACTATTTTACTTCAGATTTATATTTGGTTCCAAAACACTTCTCCAAAACACAACATATACTCTGTGTATGACTATGGGGCAGTTTTAAAATACAGTGCAAATCGATGGAGAAAAAATTCCAACATCAGTCTTGCCACCTCAATGCTGGGCTCCCTATCACATATAATACCACAGAATCTGTAAACCCCAGCCCTAACCTACACAGATATCTTCAACGTGATTCCAAATTGCCAGTGCGGTAAACCTGAACAAGGAAATTGCAGTCTCAGCCTTTTTTAACGGCAAACAGTCTTTGCTGCTCACTTAGTATGTCATGCCTTTCTGCTTTCTTACACTAATGGAAAACTTGAGGAATGGCCGTCTTTGTTTCTCTGGCTATTCAAATTCTCACCCCCACCCCTGACCAAAAAACATTATTAGTGCCATTATATTTATAACCTCACAACAAACATACTCTCCTGTGTACGTGTGTGCGCGTTTGTGAGAGAGAGAGTTTTGATGTGTCTGCGTTTACCATCAAGACAAGAGAGAGCGGCTTAATCTTTAAACTGTTACAATTAATATCCATAAATTGCTCTTCAGTAATAATGGTGGAGCAGGAGGCGGTAGAGTTGATAGGCCTCTAATTGAGAGGGATGGTAGAGGATAACGCAGCTCCACTGCGCTGCTCCTATTGCAATTTACGGCCCCATAAAGTACGCGGTCCTCAGTGAGGCCTGATCGCTTCACCTCAGCCCGCTGCCACCGCCCGCTGCGAAGTCTTTCGCTGATGGATATTGCTTCTGACAACCGCTTAAATAGTGTCACTGTGACCCCTTTGCTTTCTTTAGCCAACCTGTCCCTGCGCAACGTCACGTCCCCCGCTTCGCTCGCCCTCTCTCAGCCTATCTCAATGCACAATGCCCGGCAGTCCAACCTCCTCCCACACTGTGCATTAACACGTTGTTTCTCAGCAGCCAACGCTGCGCTCGCACACAAACAACATTCACGCAGTACAGCTATCAACAAATGCAAAAGGTGCACTTCCCTGCTACTTGAACCAATTATTTTGGTTGATGAATGGATGAGTGTTTGTTGAGAGCTGGTAAAGAGACAAAAAATATGTCTGGGGAAAGCAGTGAATGTATATGGAGCCGAGGAAAAACTGGATTAGTGTGCAATTTCAAATATAAGCATTTAAACCTCACTGCTGTTTAGATTAGATTAAGAAGGCGCAAGGCTTCCTGGTGGGTTCCTCTGGACATTTACATTTACATTTTAGTCATTTGGCAGACGCTCTTATCCAGAGCGACGTACATTAGTGCATTTTCTAACTAGGATCAAGTGCGTTAAAACAACCCTAAAAGGTAAATACGATTTCAAACACCAGGCGTAGTCAGTATGATTTTTTTTTTTTTTTTTTTTTTGGGGGGGTCTGGTTCTCAGCAACTTATCATCAGAAGTCTCTAAAGAACTGCTGGCAGATGGTTGTTGGTGGATCAGCTTTCTACTGGTCTGGCAAGGAGGTAAACTCGTATTACACGTCACCGCGGTTAAGAAGACCTCAGCATGCAGTATGTCCCGAGGCCTGTCAATCCCAGCTGTCTGCTGAGATCTGAGGTAAAATTTAAATATAATCCCCCACTAAAACAGTAGTGAATCCTGCAAAATAATTGATTGTGAGACTATATATTATGAAAATAATAAAAGGCCTATACATTGAAACCAAACCAAACAAAGAGACTATGCAGTTTCATTGCAGTGGTGATATGTGTAAGCGTCAGCTCTCCGATATTACTAAAATTATGTGAAACTGAAACTCAGGAGACGCAGGAGAAGTAGCAAAAATGGCTTCACTGTGCAAACTGTGGAGCAGAGGCTCGTATTGTAAGTGTATCTCACCACGTCTGATTCCTGATTATTGCATTCTTCCTTTCTTCCTTTCATATCTCACCTCGCCTCATTCCTGATAATTACATTTTTTCTTTCTTTCTCCTAAATTTCTTTTGTAGGAGTTTCTTTTCAGTTTGTGATTGTATTTACCATTCTAATCCCATTCTCCGTTTTGTTTTATTCTCAGCGGAGTTCATCCACTTTACTTGATTAAGCCGGCCGCGGTGCTTTTGACTGAAAGCGAGCAGATTTAATAAAATCAGAGCCTGGTAAAGTGGAGCCATGTTCCGCCTGTCACGGACAACCCTCTTGAAATCAGCCATTGTTTTCCTTGTAGAGGTGTGACACCTACAATGTAGCCCTCGGGCTTAGCTTCAGTCAACAGCCTGAAGAGGCCATGCGCTCGCCCGGACTGCCGCCGGTGATCCTGCAGCGGGATCCCTGGGGTTCTATTTGGGGAAATAAATACACGTGTAAATAAATAACACCCAACAAAAGTGTTTGTTAGGCAGCTTCAATGCAATGTACAGCTTTGTAAATGGCACCTACTTAGTCCCTGTTTGGAAGTGCCAAGCCACACATTCCCAGTGCTTTTTTTAGTTCTTATTACATATATAAATACATTTCAAGTTCTTTAATTTACAAAACAGAATATCATGGTGAAAACACTGCCAAACGCGCGCAAACCTCATTAGCTTGAAACAAAAGAAGTAATCTATTTTAACCTATTCAATTTCAGAATTTCAACCTTCGCTTAAATGATTTCACTTGATTTTTCCGATTATCTACAATTAACTGGATTGTTCTTTTATTTGCAATGTGGAAATGTAAGTATTAGACAAACTTAGAAGGATGTAGAAAAAGCTTCACATATTCCATCAGTTATCCTCAAGACCTCCTGCCTCCAGGATTAAATAAATGAACTTCGCTGCCGTCACGTGACAGCCAAAATAATTTGTTGGCAATAAAACCCAATTTGCGAAGTGTAGCAGCATCATATTAAATCAGAGCTGTTCTTAGGGAACCAAAGTGCCCGCTAGTCACTTGGATGAATGCTAATGATGTCTCCTACAGTACAATGGGAGGAAATCAGTTAATTGGGGAGTCTTCCATACAGCAGACAGTGTGATGTTGATCCTGCAGCGTGGAGTGTAATGAGGGGGTGCGTGGGTGTATCATGCTCATGAGGGGGAGGAATAATTAGGACTCTGGATCTGAACTGTGCCGGTGCAATGCAGTGGGAGGGGCCTTAAGGGTTTTACAACATTGGTTCCCAGGCAACCCAGAGGAGATTGACAAAAACAGCTCTGGGTGCTTGTGTGGCCTGAGTAATTCCCATTGTTTCCCACACCCACCACAGGCAAGACAATATCACGCGTACCCATTTTATAGTTTTGAAAGAAGACCGAAAGCAACTATCCTCAGTTTCCAAAGACACTACTTGCAGATAGCTGACTTGTATTTTAAAATGCATCTCAAGACAAGCTGATGAAATATTTCTGATAGGCTACAGTACATGCAATACAGTACATGCAATACAGCACACATCATCTGTGATTACATCACTGCTGTTGTCTCTGCCCAACCGATTGGGTTTATAGTGTAACTCTTGGGTCTCTATTACATCGGTTCACTGTTTCCTAGCATTAATATTTTCAAGGTTATTTTCCCCACTATGACTGTCCTGGACTCCAATGAAAGTCTGAATTAAATCGTCTTTTGTCCTTGAGCTTGGAAACTCGGAACTTGGAAAAATAAATGGAAAAGCGTCCATGTTTTCATCAGAAACCACTGTATGGGATACTTTGGAGATTGCTGAACTCGTCAAGCTGTGTATGGGTAGAAAAAATGTACGGGCCAGAATTTAAATCTTGTAACGTTATAATGCGGTTTCGGCATCGCCATAAGAAGGACATTGAGGCTGAATCGCCGTAATTGTAAAGTGGAGTGAAAGATTCGGAGAACCAAACGCCACAACCAAGGAATCTGAAAGCGTAATTCGTTAGAAATACGCCACTAAGCGGACAGCTCCGCAGTAACAGGGGAAATAAAACAAAATAATGGGATAAAACCCTCCTGGCGTAAGCCAATGCAAAACAACCCCAAAAGAGGGCAACTCGGCGATAGCGAGTAGTAAACAACTAAGGAACCTCACGCACTCACACAAGAGGCGTATAACTAGAGGTCAGAGAAAAACAAAAGAAAGCCCGTGTAACAAGGGCGAAAGAAACGTAATAGAAAAATAACCTGTTACCTACAGCTCTAGGTGTCAACGAGCTGACAAAAAGGTAACAGGTAGAGGAAAATAAAAGGATAAAGAGAGAAGGAAACAAAAAGACTAAATAAATCTTTACCCTAACTCCTTAACCGGACTACCTATGTTTCTGACGAGTAACAACCAGAAACATAGAGACCGCTATCCTTTTCCTTACCGACTCCGATAGTCAAAAGCAAAGACAATCTCGAAGCGTCGGCAAAGCGGAACACCTGTGCTATTTATAACCGGCAGGAAATCCAAAACAGGTGAAAGGAATAATTGCCGGGTGAGATTCAAACACCGAAACGGATGCAGAAAAATCCGATAGATCGCCCCGATGTCGTCAAACAAAAGAACGACCGCAGAAACACAACAGCAGGCTGCCAGAAACCATGACAGTATTTATAAAATTCTGAGGTATGTAGTCACCAAAACCATCATTTTATATCTTTTTAAGGGTGTGATGTAAATTACTTGCTGTACCTCATTGCGCCTTATGGCTTCAGAAATGATTACTTTAAAGAAGTGAGGATTCAACATAAATCATTATACAAGAAAAGTACCATATGAATAATGGTTCTGAAAATAACCCCACAGTGTATGCTGGTTAATTGCTTCACTGTATTGAA